>JANHMN010000016.1:13735345-13780893 GCA_030674055.1 Rhabdomys pumilio
AAAATATATTTATAAATATCTTGGCCATATCACTAGGTTCATCTCTGAATAGATCATAACTTAAAGCATGTACCATGCTTCCATCTTGTAACATCTTCTCAGGCTAATTCCTCATTTCTGGCATCATCCTAGAATCCTTCCACCTCCTATTTACTGCCTAAGTGACAGGCCATCAGATTTTATTATTGACATGTGCTATACCCATACAGACATGAGATATTCTCTCCACAAGTTTCTGTAAGGCAAAGAGGACAAATGGACAAACGGCAGCCTACAGAATGAGAAAAGATCTTCACCAACCCTACATCTGACAGAGGGATGATATGCAAAATATATAAAGAACTCAAGAAATTAGACACCAACAAACCAAATAACCCAATTAAAAATGGGGTACAGATCTAAACAAAGAATTCTCCAGAGGAATCTCTATTGACAAAGAAGCACTTAAAAAAAATGGTGACCATCCTTAGTCACCAGGGAAACGCAAATTACAACAACTCAGATTTCATTTTACACCTGTCAGAATGGCTAAGTTCAAAAACGCAAGCGACGGTTCAAGCTGATGAGGATGTTAGCAAGGGTCACAGCCCTCTATTTCTGGTTTGAAGGCAAACTTGGATAGTTCTTTGGAAATCAATTTGGTAGTTTCTCAGAAAACCCAGCTATACTACTCCTCGGCATATACACAGAAGATGCTCCACTGTGCCACAAGGACACGTGCTCCACAACGTTCACAGCAGCTTGATTCATAATAGCCAGAAACTGGAAACAACCTAAATGTCCCACAACCAAAGAACAAGTAAAGAAAATGTGGCATATTTACACAATAGAATATTACTCAATTATTAAAAACAACATCATGAAATTTGCAGGTAAATAGACGGAACTAGAAAAGCTCATCCTGAATGAGGTAACCCAGATCCAGAAAGACAAACACGGAATGTACTCACTTGTAAGTAGGTATCAGCTGTAAAGAAAAACCATTCTATAACTCAAGGACCCAAAGAGGCTAAGTAAAAAGGAGAGCTCAAGATAGGAGGGGTGTGTGGAGAAGTCCGAATCTCAGTGAGATTACACATGGGGGTGGATGGAGGGAGGGGACTGGAGACTGGGTGGGCGAAGGGCATGGATGGAACAGGAGGGATGGGGGGGTGAAGGGAGAGAGTACTAGGAGAGAGAACTGGATGCTGGGGTCGGGGAAGCACGTCTCTGGGAAGAGCTAGAAACCTAGGACAATGGAAAACCCAGGCATTTATGAGGGTGACCATAGCTAAGACTCCTAGCAATAGGGAATATCAAGACTGAACCGGCCATCTCCAGTTACCAGGCAAGACTTCTAAAGGAGGGACCGGACACCAATCCAGTCACAAAAGCTTTGACCTACAATTTGTTCTGCCTACAAGTTGTACAGGGGTTAAAAGATGGAGCAGAATTTGAGGGAAGGGCCCAGTTGAAACCAATGCCATGACTGGGAGGGCACCCCTGACACTATTAATGTTATTCTGCTATACTAGCAGACAGGAGCCGAACATAACTGTCATCAGAAAAGGCTTCACTCAGCAACTGATGAAAACTGATGCAGAGACCCACAGGCAAACATTAAGTGGAGCTTGGAGAATTCTGTGGAAGGATTGAAGGAGCCAGAGACTAAACTGCCAACCAGAGAGCATGTATGAGATGGACCTAGGCCTTCTGCACGTATGTACCAGTTGTGCAGCTGGGTCACCATGTGGGACTCCTAAAGAAGCAAGGGCTGTCTCTGAGTCTGCTGCCTGCCTCTGGATCCTTTTTTGCTATCTGGGTTTAGCCTTGTCTAGCCTCAATAGAAGACACACCCAGTCTTATTGCAACTTTGTATGTCAAGGCTGGTTTATATCCATGGGAGTCCTCCTCTTTTCTGAGGAGAAGGGAAGGAGGAAGATGGGGGAGCAGGGGGCTGTAACCAGGATGCAAAGTAAATAACTTTATAAAAAAAGAACTTAGGCTAAAGGCAAAATTACTCTTATGCTAATTTTAAGGCCTCTCTTACTACTTAACATTTGTTGTACTTTATAAAAACTTGTAAAAATGACCAACATTTCCACCTATGTAACAAACGTGACAGACTTCCAGATCTCTCTGGCAGAGTAAACAGTACAAAACCACCACTGACCAGCAAGTATGGAGAATTACTTCCACAAAAACAATACTGCCTAACTACCTGGTTGACCACAAATCTCTGACTAAGTTTCTTACAAGCAGGAAGGAATATTAAAATTTCCTAATGTTAGGGAATATTAGAGAATCAAGACAAGATATGGGTATTAAACACAATGAAAATACAGAGACACTGTGCGTGTGTAACCACAGGCTGACATGGCGGGTGTCTTCCTCATTTGCTTTCTATCTTATTTTTGAGATTAGGTCTCTGGCTGAGCCTGGACCTCATGAATTTCACTACACTGGCTGGCTAGCGAGGCCCAGATCCTCCTGTCTCAACCCCTACCTCAATGCTGAGATTAAAGATGTACACCAGTGTAGTTGGCTCTTTACATGGCTTCTGGGGATTAAGTCCTCAGGCTTGCATGGCAAGCACTGTCCTACATCATCTCCCAATCCACAACTTTTGTTCATTTTGTTTTTATATGAACATACATTCTCAAATAACAGAACTGTCAACTCACTAACAATGCTGCTGATTCACATCCCACAAACTAAACCTGACACTTGTAAAACAGTATGGCAAATACATATCATAACATTATTGTTTTAATTTAGGTGTATGTGTCTTCTTGTGTGTGCACAATGTGCAAAGGTGTCCTTGAGGGCCAGAAAAGGGCATCAGATCCTTGGAACCGGAGTTACAGGTGTTTGTGAGTCATGAGTGCTGGGAATCAAACCCAGGTTCTCTGCAAGAGCACTCAACATCTTAACTGCAGTCACTTTAGTAGAATCTAATGGCAAAACATTTTAAATCTAAAACTATAAAATTATTTCCAAACAGTGCAACTATAGAAAAAGACCATCCCAACTAAATTACCACAACAGCAAAAAATGAAGTAATCCACTACTTTGGTAAGAGAAACACTAACGGCTGGGGAAATGGCTTAGCAGGTAAGAGCATTTGCTTCTCTTGCAGAGGATCTTGGTTCAGTTCCCATGCCATCATCAAATTAGGATTCATGAAATATACTGAAGTGTGCCTCCTAAATGAAATATTTTGTGATTTGGAAAGATTTCCAAGGTTCTGAAGTGAAAAGGAAACTCAGTTGTAAAAAAAAAAAAAATAAACAATGGCATTTTAGTAAATAAATAACAAAATGAGTGCATGTAACACCAAAATGAGGAGACACTCCCCTCAATTATTTTACTTTTGATTATGTGTATGAGTTTGAGAGCATGTGCACTCAAGTACAGAAGCCTGTGGAGGACAGAAGATAGTTGACGTTGGACCACTTGGAGTTAGAGATGCCAGTGATCATCTCATGTCAGTGCTAGGAACCCAACTCTAGTTCTCTTCAGGAGTAGGATGATTTTTTTTTTTTTTAAGATTTACTATTTGAGTGCACTGTCACTCTCTTCTGACACACCAGAAGAGGGCATCGGATCCCATTACAGATGGTTGTGAGCCACCATGTGGTTACTGGGAACTGAACTGGGGACCTCTGGAAGAGCAGTCAGTGCTCTTAACTGCCCAGCCTTCTCTCCAGACCACCCCCTTCACCCATTTTATATGCTGAAGATTAAGTGAAGTAATCCACTACTTTGGTAAGAGAAACACTAACGGCTGGGGAAATGGCTTAGCAGGTGAGAGCATTTGCTTCTCTTGCAGAGGATCTTGGTTCAGTTCCCAAAACCTTGTGGCAGCTCTTAACTGGCTGTAAATCCTAGTCCAGGGAATTTTACACCCTCTTTGCCTCTGGTGCCTAGTGCCAATGGAGATCGGAAGAGGGCTTAAAATGCCTTGAGAGGCTGTGAGCTGCCATGCAGGTGCTGGGAAGCAAACCTGTGTCCTATGGAAGAGCAGCCAGTGCTCTTGATCACTCAGCCATTGCACTCACCCAACTTGATCATTTTAAATACCGCAGCCTGGGCTGGAGAGATGCCTCAGTGAGTAAAGGCATGTGCTTCCAAGCCTGAAGGCCCGGGTCTGTTCTCTGGGACTCAAACAGTAGACAGAGAATACTGAATCTGGAAAGGTGTCTCCTGGCACCCACACAAATTAAATGTAATAAAAATTACAAAAACAAATACTTTGACTTTGTAAGTCACACATTCATATTATATATGACTATAACTGTCTGTGGCTCCAAACCATTGCATGAGTTCAAGTAAAAGAAAATGACTTGTTATTGTAACTCAAGGGAATATACATGTGGGCAGGCACCAAGAGCACTTGCAGTACAAAGCTAAAGGGACGAGCAGACTGAGCCGCTGCTCTATCTACTTTTACCTAGAGGGTATATCTACTTTAGAGGCACAGGTTATCAAAAAGAATATGAAGCAAGCATCCAGAAAACAACAGGTACTAAGGCTGTGAACTTCAGTCCTTTACAGATACCAAGAATAAAATGGCCAGTTAAAAAGATCTCAAGAAAAAACAAAAAAAATTCATTATGTTATCTGTGATCCTGGAGGACAATGTGTCAAACAATGCAGGACTGTAACAAAAGTACCCTGGTCTTGCTAGATACTGGTAACAGGAGGCTGTCCAGGTGTGGGAATGCAGGCAGCCAAGCTTTCACACAAGCACAGAACTCTGTCCTTCTATTCACTCTTCTGTGAACCCAAAGCTTCTCTAAGAAGGGCTGGAGAGATGGCTCATAGGTTAAAGTGCATACTTCTAAAGGACTCAAGTTTGGTTCTCAGTAGCTTCAAAAGCTGTAACTACAACTTCCAAAACAAACAAACTCCACAACAAAACAAAATAAAAATTACCAAGAGAGAGATGGTTCAACTCACCAAAACACTTCTATACCCAAGCCTGATGACCTGAGTTTGATACTGGTAATCTACATGGTAGAAGAAGAAAATTCCCTGGAAGTTGCTTGCTGGCCTTCATAAGCTTACTGTGGAAGGTGTGCACACATACACACAAAATAAATAAATATGAATAAAACCAAAACAACTGTTCAACATGAGACCAAAAAGGGGTTTTCTGTTTGTTTTTGTTTTTGTGCTCCTGTGTGCATGTGAGTTGTCATGGATATCAGAAGGCACTGGATTTCCTAGAGCTGGATTACAGAGGGCTGATGTGGGTGCTGGGAACGCAACTTGAGTCCTCTGCAAGAGCAGCACATATTAGGCCTGGTGGCTCCTGCTTTTAATCCCAATATTCCAAGAGGCAGAGGCAGGCACAGGCCAGCAAGCAAACATTAATAGGAAGAAAGGAAGGAAGAGTGGAAGGGAAGAAGGGCAGGCAGGGCAGGCAACAACCTGTGCTCCTAACCTCTAAAAGTCTGGTCGGTTTATGTTTGTTTGTTTTGTTTTTTAATCCCCAATCCTATAACCTTTAAAACCATGAGGGCATCATCAATGCAAGAAAAAGAACTGGACTGCCAATTTCTAGAAAACAACAAACATCAGAACAGCTAGTATTTTCAGAGGTAGGCACTCAAACTCTAGTCCTGGCAAAACTATGGTGCTAGTAAAGAGACCAGTGATTGTGGTGGATTGAGGGGCAGGTGTGACTGAAGCAGAGTCTTTCAAAGTGGTGACAATGCATCAGAATGGTTGATATCATTAGTAATGTGTCCAAAGACACACAATGCACAGGATCACAGGATCATGTGATTCCTGAAACATAAACCCCAAGTTTACCTGTATCTCTACTGTGGGGGATGTTGATGATGGAGAAGTTGTGTATGTGTGGGACCAGGATGTATAGGTTTAAAAGTCCTGTTAAAAAGTGAGACTTTGAGGCGGGGGAGGATCCAGATCTGTGAGGTACTGAACCAAGAAGCAAATTATATGCATCTGGTCACAGTTTAAGCATCCTTGCCGACAGGTAACAGATGTGTTAAATCTCCATTACATCTCCTACACCTCCTACCTTCTGATGCAATGTTTTCAGTCTTAGAATCTTTGAAGTACAAACAATATGCTACCAGAACATATTGTGCGATGACAACAGAAGAACAGAGTTGTCCAAACGCTCCACTAAACGAAACTAATTGCGTATGTTTTGAAAATTCCTTAGGGAATGTATAAATGAAAATTTTCCAGTAAAATGAAGCAGTCTGGATTCAGTAAGAAACTATGCCTGTAAGCAATCCTATCATCTCTAAAACAACGATAGCATCCTTAATCCTTAATAACAACAAAACTGAAATTCTCCAGGAAGCAGGTGAGATGATTTCTAAGCCTGAGAGGCCATTAAAAGAACCCAAGCACTACTACGTCGAACTCAGGGTGCCCACGCACACGGACCATTTCAACTCTATTCTATGGTCCAGATCAAACGCGTCATCTTGTCCTGAAGCCAGGAGGAAAGTACATTTCTGAACAGTGTAAGCAAGGTTCGCGACCACCAAGCTTCCATGACAGAACGACAAGGAACTAAAACGGACGTTTTGGTTGTTGCTGTAGTCGTTTCTAAGACGTGGGGAACACATCTTTTCCTTGGCAGCTCTTTAGGTACCCACGCGCGTTCGCTCGGGCAGTTGCCTTTGTGGTCAAGCTGTGACTAAGGAGGACCCCCATTCCCACAGATAGAAACTTGGGTTCAGAAGTCACTAACTTCCGAGGGCACAGGAGTCTAGACTACCCCAAAGCCCTCATCCCTGCACCCCACCCCCATCCCCGCGGTCGTGCTGCGCTGGGTTTGGGCCTCTCGGCACAGGCGGCGCCGGCTCCGTGCTCACAGCCCTTACCGCTGCGGGGCGACAGGCCCCAGGGCCCGCCGAGCAGGACGCTGAGGACGAGCAAGGCGCACGCGCAGCGCACGGCGGGGGGTCTCGGGTGCCCCAAGTGCGACGCGGCCTCCAGCCCCGCCGCGACGGGCGACCGCTTCTGTTCGCTCGCCTACCGCCCGGCCCCGCCTCACTCCTCCGTTTACTCCACCGAATACTCACCACGCGATTGTCTCGCTTCCCCATGGTGGCCGGCTGAACGCGCGGGAAGCCGAGGAGAGAGCAGGCCAAAGAAGCCGAAGCTGCCCGCCGCAAGTCCTCTTACCGCCTCTATGCCCCGCCCAGAGAGCGGCGCCCCGCCAATCCGGGGGAACCGCGCACGCCACAGCGCCCCCTGGCGATGCGGAGGACAGACCGACGACTGCGGTTCTCAGGAGCTGCAGCAGGATTCCTGTGAACAGGACACACTCTGTACCCCGCCTCTCCAAGGCAGCTAGCTCACTTCATTTGGCCTTGGCTTTCTTATGCGCCATAATACTCATTCTAGGGGAAAGCAAGATTACTACCACTCCTACCGTGCCTGGGCTGGTACACTGTTGAAAATAAAGTGAAGACCAATGCAAACGGGTCCTAGAGACTTGCTTAAGGAACTTAAGACTCTTCACCTGTGAATCCGTTTTTTGAGACTGGGTTTCTCTCTGTAGCCCTAGCTCTGTAGACCAGGTTGACCTCGAAGTCATAAGAGTCCACCTACCTCTGCCTCCCTGAGGTTAAACAGGTCCACCACCAACAACTGGCCATTTCTGTTGCTGTATTTTTTTTAATCATCTACTTTACATAATTATTATTTAAGAACACTTGCTGCACCTGCAGAGGACTTTGGTTTAGGCCCAAGTAACTACATGATAGTTTGCAACCATCTGTAACTCCAGTTCCTGGGTATCCAATGCCCTCTTCTGACCTCTGTGGGTACCAGGCACACATACTATATACACGCATACACGTAGGAAAACATGTGAAATAAATCTAACAAAAAGTTTGTCATAAAACTTTTAAAAATTAGTCTGAGACAAGTCAAATATAGTTAAGACATAATCCTTATCTTTAAGGGGTGTGCTTATAAACTCGTAGGGGGAGATAAACACACACAGGTTAGACTTTATTGCTTTGGTGCTATGGGATTATCTGGATTGTATCTAACCTTCAGAAGTGGTCTAGACTCTAGAGACTAATGCACCATACTCTCTGAGTATTCACAGGCTTGGAAAAAGTGGCTTATAGATTCAACATAAAGCATAAGGAAATAATTTGAAATTGATCAGAATCCTTTCTGAAATTTTAGAAAATGGTAATATGGGTCTTTCATTATATTGAAGAAAATCCTTTAGCCTTTTCCTGAACCTTATGAATATGACCATAGCACCTGGGAGCTTAGGGGGTGGGTGAATAGAAGTCATGAGTTTGAGGCTATTTTGAACAACAAAGTAAGTCCGAAGTAAGTCTGACCTGGGCAACTTAGTGAGACATTGTCTAAAGTAAAATTACAAAAAGAAAAAGGCTGCTATGTGTTGCAGGATATGCAATCACACTGTGAAACCTGAGATTGTGTTATTTACTAAAAAACAGTTTCTAGTTGTGTGGGTGAGTCCTCAGTGCACATCTTTAGTCCCAAACAATGAAGGTAAAGTTAGTTTATAGAAGGGAGCACCATGTTTGAAAGTGATGTCTAATTGAGTGGCAGACAAAGTGATGAATCAGAGAAAAAAATTGATGGAATAGGATATGCCCAACTCTCAGTTTGTAGAGAAAGGAAAAGGAGAGCCATGCAGAGAAAAAAAAGGGGAGAGGCAGTTTTACTGGGTGAGATTTACAGAGACAAGTTGAAGAGAGAACAAGCTAGACACAGCTGAAGACTGAAGGAGCCAGAGAATGAGAAGGAGCCAGAAGATTAGAACAGACTGCCAGATTTAGTTTGAGGCCAAGCAGAGCAATTCAGTCAGAAATTGAGAGAAGCTGGTTAGAATCAGTCGGCTTGGAGAGGAATTTGAGCCAGAACAGCTAAATTGAACCAGCCAGTCAGAGCTCAGAAAGAACAAAGAAGGGTGAGTTTTTTCAGCAGTAAGTCTCAGCGCCTGTAAAAACATTCTAGGCCTAAATTAGATCGTATAGAGACTAGAAGCTTCTAGGATTAGACCTAGGCTAGCAGACTGAGGCAGTAAATATTAGAGACGGCATTTAAGTCAGAGAAATAAAAGTTACATTTATAGGTAATATCAGTAGCACTGATAGATTATTTACCTAGCATGTGTGAGGCCCTACATGTAATCCAGTACCTCAAAGAAAATTTTCTGTTTTTTCTCTGACAGAGATTCCTTTCTTTCTCACACATTATCGTTAAAACAAATATTCCAATCTCCACTTTCTTTCTTAAAATGTTCCTGTAGTCGCTTGGATGTAATTGGCCCTCACAGGCTATAGGAAGTGGTGCTATTAGAAGGTGTGGCCTTGCTAGAGTGGGCGTGGCCTTGGTGGGGAAAGTGTCTCTGTGGAGGCAGGCTTTGATGTCTCCAATGACTAAGCTAAGGACAGTGACACGGTTCTCCTTCTGCTTCCTGTGGATCAACATGTAGAACTCCCAGTTACTTGTCTAGCACCAAATCTGCCTGGACTTCCCACCGTGATGATAACGGACTAAACCTCTGAATCTGTAAGCCAGCTCCAGTTGAATGTTTTCCTTTATAGGAGTGACCTTGGTCATGGTGTCTCTTCACAGCAATAAAACCCAAAGACGGTTCCCGAACCGTGTTGAATGCAAATTCGACCAATGGTGGTTCTTCTAGTACCACTCATGTCCTTGGGGAACCATTTTCACTGCCCACTGTGGATCTGGCCTTAAGGTTTTTATTTCTGTTTCTCCTTCCTTATCCCTTTCTTCCAACTGAGGCTGAGGATTAACCACCTTTGCTTTGTGCCCAAGGAAAAGAGTCTGTGCGTCATAGCCTATTCTCTCTGGGGCTCACTGATGATGCTCCGGTACTTAGCAGCTGGTATTTCCAGCAGCCCAACTAGAAAGGCCTGAGGAGTTTTCCCTTTAGCTCCTTCTTACTTTCACTTTCCTTATCGTTGGCTTGCTTGACACAATTCAACAGGAAGATTTGTGTTTCCTCTGGCTATCTTTAGCCATCAAGTGACCCAGTCCTAGAGCAGGTATCTCAGTGGAGAACAGATAAACAGGAAAACCAGGTAGGACACAGTGGAGATGATAAAGAGAGAGGGGGGACTTCATAAAACCTACATCAATCCAAGTCTTCCCAGGACAAAACTCACAGTGACTCTGTGGGAAAGACTAAAGAGATGCCTTACACACCACCCACACATGTGATCTGCTAAGCAACACACCTCCCTTCTAGCAGTGAATTACATTCTGTCTTAGATGTCTGAGGCATAATCAAGAGATTGCATCTCATCTTTCAGATGATAAGAATAGAGGCCAGGAAGAGCCAAGTCTTTTGCTTTGTGTCTCATGGTGACAAAGCAGAGCTGCCGAGCATTTGAACACAGGTGTGTCAAATGTGAAAAAACATGTTTCCCTCACTACCTCACACTGTCATTGGCGGGGAAAAGGAGGACCGAAAATCTGCATTTTTCGTAGACTGTGACCCTGGGCAGACTTCCCACTGAAGAGCTGAGAGGGAAGAGAGAAGAGCTCAGGTAAAGGAGATAGACAGAGCAAGCAGGACAGCATGGGGGGGATAGGGTTGGAAAGGCACATGGGGCTGGAGGCAAAGGACCTGACTTAGTTTATTGTACAGGCAGAGTTTTGAATATGAGCAGATTGGAGTAGATGAATAACTTCAAAAAAGCAAAGCTGCAAATAACAGTAAGAACTAGATTAATAACTCTTGGGTAGAGATGTTCCAAATGATTAGATTATAACGTGGGTCATTTTCTAATGTACTAGAATACTAGATGACTTTCCCGTACTGCCGAATTATTTGTTGTATGGGTACTTGAGAATTTGAATGGAAAGAGATGTAGACACTTAATCGACAAACTCAAATGTCCGTCGTTTGGATGTATGTATCCTTAGACTTGAGAGATAAGGGTGGCACTTTATGTTTGATGACAACGGCACCTGCAACGATAGCCCTTTTGTTGGGAAGAATCAAGTTTAATATTTATGACAAAGAAAACTGTTAAAGTACAGTACTCCTCCCATGCAGTGACAAACCATGCAGGAATTTTAAAGGCAAGGTAGAGCTGTATGTGTTGATTTGGGGAAATGGCTGTTACATATTATTGGAGAAAAAGGAACTATAAAACAGTGTAGACCATGACAACATGTAATAAATAAAACTCTGTATTAGGGCTGGGTAGTGTGGCTCAGTCGGTAAAGTGCTGGACATCTTTGCTGGGCAAGGATGAGGACTGGAGCTTGAATCCTCAGCACGCACTCAAATGTAGGGCAGGTATCGTGGTCCACCAGTAAGCCAGTAAGCCCAGTGCTCTGCAGGTGTAGATATGTTCTCCAGAGCAAGGTAGATAGCTAGACTGGCTGGATTGGTGAGCTTTCTGATAAAGTGAGAGACACCGGCCTCACCTGTACCCACCCGTAAATGTGCATGCACCCACATACATGTGAATACACACATGAACATCACTCTCTTTCTCTCTCATACACACACACATATACACACATCCATCAATAAAAAGAAAACGTATTTGTCCATGTGCTGCCTAGTTTTATGTTGACTCAACACAAGTAACTTATTAGAGAAGATGGAGCCTCAATTGAAAAAATGCCTCGATAAGATCAGGTTATAGATAAGTTTGTGGGACATTTTCTTAATTAGTCATTAATAGGGGAGAGCCCAGCTCATCATGGGTGGGACCACCCCTGGGCTTGTGGTCCTAGGTTTTATAAGAATGCAGGCTAAGCAAGCCATGAGGAGCAAATCAGTAAACCGCACTCCTCCATGGCTTCTCCACCAGCTCCCACCTCTGTGTCTCTGCCCTGTTTTGAGTTCCTGCCCTGACTTCTTGGATGATAAACTGTTTGGGAAGTGTAATCTAAATAAACCCTCCCTCCTCCACTTGCTTTTTTGGTCATAGTGTTTCATCAAACAATAAATACCCTGAGTAAGGCAGTTCAGATTATAAAATACTCAGCAACTGATGACCTGTGTAGGTGACAATTTATGTTGTTCAGTTTGTGTGTGTTCATTCTTGAATATGTTCTGTCGATTTTCTAAGAATTCTACACAAAGTTTTCCTGATGAGTACCTCAGAGTACTGTTAGTAAGTCAAGAAGGTAGACAAAGGAGTTTTTAATCCTTCGCAGATTGCTTTAGTTTCTCAACTACTCCCTGACCCTCCTTGAGGATTCACACTTGCCGTGCATCGTCTGAATGCAATTTTGCTCTGCAGAGTTCAATGACACAGCAATATGGCCACCTGTGCTCCTTGGCACTCATGTTTCTTTCTGTACAATATCTATAAAAGATTTACTTGTAAGGAACTCGTGCCATTGAAAAGCAAGCCGTCATTTTATTGAATTATTTTGGTCTTTTGTAAGCCCAGGTTAGGTTCTTTTGAATTCCCCTCTAAAGGCAGGGGAAGTTACCAAGAAGTGAGTCAGAAAGGAAAGTTTCTCATACCCATGAGAGCTTCAGCTGAACCAATGAGTTACGGCTTTGCTATGATTTTCCCCCTGTTCCATCCTTGTCTATGTGACTCATGAGCTATCAAAGTCACTGCTCAAATATTTCAGCTTGGCTTTTGTTAGCCTCGAGCAAGACATCTTTACACTTATTTATTAAGTGTCCATTTTATCACGGCAATGAACAAATAGCATTTTCCAGCTTGTAATATAGTTTGAATTTTGACAACTGTATAGTCATGGAACCGTGGCCACGATCAAGCAGTGAAAGATTTCCATCTGCCTAAATACTCCCTTGTGCTTTTAAACAGTCAACTTCCTTCCCTGTCTTCCAGTGTGTGCAAACCACCGATCTGTTTTCTGTTGCTGTAGTTTTGCCTTTACAAAAACTTCATAAAAATGGGTCTGTGTTTGTGTTCATGCCTTTGTGTGTATGAACTTGTGTGTGTGTGTGTAAAAGCCAGAAGTTGACAGTGGGTGTTGTACTCTGTTCCTGTCCACCTTATTTTTTTGAGACAGGATTTCCTATTGAACAAGAATTTCTTTGAAACAAAAAAATCACAGATTCTGCTCAACTGGCTGGCCAGTGAGCTCTGAGGATCTTGTCACAGCCTGGTCTTCCCACACTGCAATTAAAAACATGCCTGATTTTAAGTGTGCGTTGGGGATAGGCGCCAAGTCTTCATGCTTGCTGAACAGGCACTTTAGCAAATGAGCTATCTCCCTGACCCTGAATGGATTACACAAACAAATAAACACATAACCCTGTGTTATATTAACAGTTCTTCCTTTAAAAAAAAATGTATGTGTAGGCAGCGAGCCTTCTGGCCATTGAGTTTAGGCCATGAGTCCTAAACTGTTTACATTTGTAGTGAGTACTTTAGATGTATTGTTGGGTCCAGTTCTAAGTGTATCTCTGATCTCATTCTGAAGTGGCTGTGTCACATGACACCGTCATTGGTGAGAATTTGTTATTATACGCATGTAACCACACTTAGATTCATCAAGATTTTGGATTCTAGCCACCTGTGTAGTGAAGTTCACTGTTTTAAGTTATACCTGTCTGGTAAAATGCAGGCCATCAGTGCCGGTTCTCCTCCATCCCATCTCCTATGGTAAGAAGTCATTTTAAATCAGCCCATTTAAAAAATTGAATTATTGAGAGATCTGTCCACTGCCCTGTGGCTTGAGGAAGACACACAGAGGCTCACCTGCCGAGTGGCCTACTTGGGACTATGTTGATGTCCAAGGACTGTGCAGAACTGGCTCCTCCTCTCCTTACTGGCTGCTGAAGCACTCAGGAGAACTGGCCCCAAGCACTTGTCTGCCATGAGGTGGTTTGAACTTGGGAGAGATGTTCTCTTCACCCCACACCTCTCGATGCCTCTGGCAGGCAAGTGATCCCTGCCTTCTCACTGGCTACAGCACTCAGGAAAGCAGGCCTTGCCCCTCACCTGGGCTGGCCCTGGTGGTGAAGGCTCACATGCACTGGCCCAGCATGTGAGAGCAGGAGAGTTGGCTCCTACCCTTGACTGCTGTAGCATTGGGTTAGCTAGCCTGGGCAGTGCTGGAGAGCTCTCCCTGGTGGTATGAGTTTGGGAGAGCTGGCAGGCTGACTAACTCAGCTACTGCCTGGGCCCAGATCCAGGGCTTTGCGTTAGCTCACACCAACATCTACCCCAGCTACGAACTGTTGGAGTTAGTGAAGGGGCCAGTCCTGCAGATCCCAAGCTGCAGTATCTCTAGACACAGGACAGCCAGAGGATATCTAGAGGAGTCCTGGTGTGGATCAGTATTGAGAGAATGGCAGAAGCCAGGGGCCTTGAACCAGACCAGTGACACATGACAATGAATACTTGCAAGTAAAGATGTGTGGACAAAAAGGCACACCGTGTGACACGCTGTGACACACTACAGCTTGTATGACGAGATTAATCATTTTGTCATATTCTTATTTTTAAATTTTCTTTTTGGGGGAGGTTACAGTGGAAGAGGGCTGTTACGAAGGGATGGGAAAATGAGTGGTATGAGATGTTGGGAGCCGACTTTAAACAAAAAGCGGCTAGAAAGCAGCTATCAGCTTTGCAGCCATCTTGAGCCATATACCCTGACATGAGACTTGGTTTTCAACAGCCTACAACAGCTGAAGCACACTCTGATATCCCACATAGCTTGTTTTGCTGTTTAGTGCCCCCAGCTGCAAGGAGCACGTGGTATCCATGCCTACAAGGCATGTGGTGCACGTGTTATCCACGTGCTATCTACGCCATATATGCCTGTAAGGCCCACGTGCTGTCCACGCCTGTAAGGCTTACGTCATATCCACACCTGCAAGGCACGTGGTATCCACGCGCCTACAAGGCACGTGGCAAAAGCCTATAAATACCCAGGATTTCCTTGTTGTAGTGTGTGTGTGTGTATATGGTGTAGTAGTAGTAGGTGTAGTGGTGTGTGTATGGTGGAGACAGTAAAGAAGACTTTACTACAAATCCTCTGGCTGTCTCTAATCTTCGTGTCTCTTCCCCTTCTTCCCCCCACTCTCTCTCTTGCTAGACCCTGACCTGCAGAACAGAGCGGGCCATTACAGTTTGGCCCCTAAGGTGGGGCAGCTTGGGTCCTTTACAGTTTGACGCCAAGCGTGGGGCAGAGTGGTCTTTTACAATGAGGCAGGGTGCATGATGTGAAATTCACAAAGGATCAATAAAAAGTTAAAAAAAGAAAAACTGAATTAATGCTCTGAATTCATATGATTTATCAGACTATAGTCTGCATTTTCCTGTCAACTTGTGGGTTCCCTTTTTATTTTCTAAAACAGTTTCTTTCACATTGCTTAAGTTTCAAAACTTGATAAAAAGTACCATTTACTAATAATTTATGTCCCATCTTGCAAATCTTTGCCAAATCTCAATCACATAGATGTTTTTTCCCCAAGTCTTACACCTTTAGCGCTTGTGTTTAAGCTTCTAGAACCCTGAGTACAGCAAAACTAAAAGGGATTTGCGTGAGAATACTCATTGATTTGTTCAGTAGTATGCAATGGGCACATATACTCATTATATGCAAATTCAAAAGCTAAAGGCAGAGTTCACCAGAAGAATATAGGTAGTTTTGGAGTTCAAGCAACTCTTGGAATGAATCAGGATATGTGTATCTTCTCTCTTCTGTCCATAGGCTGTGCTTGGTGTACATGAGAAGAAATGAGGCCAATGGTAGGTAGCTGGAATTCCCAGGTGACAAGCTAGGTGTATGAGACTGACACTATGGATTAATCCATGGAATGTTTGCTCCAATGGTGTGTCCACAATGGCCTTGATATAGCAAGCTAGTCTTCTGGGACTCTTTCAGTCTTCTCCAGAAAATGGACGTGGTGGTGCTTTGCAAGACATTCCAAATGTAGTGTGGATGTAACAAGCTTCCTCTTTTAAGATTTATCTCTATCTTATGTGTCTGGATGTTTTGCCTGACTCCTGGGTGGGGCCAGAAGAGGACAGCAAATCTCCCGGAACAGTTCTGAGCTATCACGTGAGTGCTAGGAACCAAACTGCAGTGCTTTGCAAGGGCAGCAAGTGTTCTTCACTGATGAGCTCCTCTCCAGGCCCCTTTAATTCTTTCATTGTTTTTACTTGGCGTGGGTGTATGTGATGCCGTGTAGATTTCTGTGCCTCCAGAGGGTGTTGGCTCCTCCTAGCACCGGAGTTGCAGACGGGCCGATTAGAGCTGTCTGACATGGAAGCTGGGTTCTGACCTTGTGTCCTCAGGAAAAGCAGCAAGTGAGCTATTTGTTGAGCTATTTCTCCAGCCCCAATGAACTTGTTTGTTTGTTTGTTTGTTTGTTTGTTTTTGAAACAGGGTCTCACTGTGTAACCATGGCTGGCCTGGAACTCACTATGTAGATCAGGCTGGCTTTGAACTCATAGACACCTGCCTGTCTCTGCCTCCTGGAATTAAAGGTGTTCACTGCCATGCCTGGGAGAGCAACCTCCTTTTGTTTTTACCTTTTCCTCTTTTTACCCCATTAATTAATTTATTTATTCACTTTACATCCTAATCCCAGCCCCCTCTCTTCCCTTCCCTCCCTTACCCTTTCCCCCCTTTTCCTCTGAGAAGGAGAAGAGCCCCACTCCAGATATCAACCCACCCTGGCACATCAAGTCATTGCAGGACAGGGTACATCCTCTTCCAGCCCAGTCAGGGGAACAGGATGCACAGGCAGGTAACAGTTAGTGATAGCCCAACTCCAGTTGTTGAGGGACCAGCATGAAGACCACACTGCACATCTGCCACACATGTGGGGAGCCTAGGTCCAGGCCATATATGCTGTTTGGTTAGTAGTTCAGTCTCTGGGAGGCCTCTAGGGTCTGGGTTAGTTGGTCTTCCTGTGGAGTTCCAATCCCCTCCAGATCCTTCAATTCTTCCCCCAATTTTCCACAAGACTCCCAGAGTTTCATCTAATGTTTGGCTGTGGGTCTCTACATCTGTTTCAGTCAGCTGCTGGGTAGAGCCTCTCAGACGACAGCCATGCTAGGCTCCTGTCTGCAAGCATAACAGACTATCATTAATCATGTTAGGGATTGGTGCTTGCCCTTGGGGTGAGTCTCAAGTTGGATTGGTCATTGGTTGGCTGTTCCCTCAGACTCTGCTCCATCTTTGTTCCTGCACTTCTGGTAGGAAGGACAAATTTTGGGTCAAAGGTTTTGTATGTGGGTTGGTGTCCTTACCACTTCACCAGGTATCCTGCCTGGTTACAGGAGGTGGCTACTTCAGGCGCCGTATCCTCCACTGCCAGGAGTTTCACCTAGAGTCATAAACTTTCACCCTCATAAACTCTCCAGAGCCTTCCCTATCCCAGGTCTCTGGCATGTCCCAGAAATGTACCCCTGCCCACCCCCAATTTCCATTCACTCTCCTGGCCCTATCTCCCCAGCTCTCCCCTTCTTTCTCTCCCTCCCACCCAGCTCCCTCCCTCCATCTACCTCTGATGACTATTTTTTCCCCTTTCAAGTGAGAATCAAGCACCCTCCCCTGGGCCCTAGTTATTTAGCTTCTTTGGATCTGTGGGGTGTATCATGGGTATTCTGCACTTTATGGCTAATATCTACTTTATCAATAAATACATACCATGCATGTGCCTCTGGGTCTGGTTTACCTTACTCAGGATATTTTCTAGTTCCATCCATTTGTCTGCAATTTTCACAATGTCATAATAGCTGAGCAGTATTCCATTGTATAAATGAACCACATTTTCTTTATCCATACTTTGTTTGAGGGATATCTGGGTTGTTTCTGGTTTCTGGCTATTATGAATAAAGCTGCTATGAATGTATTGGAACAAGTGTCCCTGTGGCATGGTGGAACATGCCCTGGGTATATGCCCAGGAGTGGTATAGCTGGGTCCTAAGGCAGAACTATTTCCAATTTTCTGAGAAACCGCCAGACTGATTTCCAGAGAGGTTGTACAAGTTTGCGCTCCCACCAGCAATGAAGGAGCGATCCTTCTGTGAGGAGCAACTTCTTAATGGCATCTGGTCCTAAAAGCATATAGCAGTGATAGTCAAAGGATCTATTTATACACAGTGTTGAAGAAAATGGTTCAGTTTCATCAAATATCATTGCAAATGCCTATCAGTGAAAACATGTGCTCTGTGACTGGCCTCTTAATAAGTCATAAAATTTCATTTCTTACTTTGTTTTTTGTTTGTTTGTTTTGGGTTTTTTTGTTTGTTTGTTTGTTTGAGACAGGGTCTCTGTGTGTTGCCCTGGCTGTCCTGGAACTTACTCTGTAGAGCAATCTGGCCTGGAACTCAGAAATCCACCTGCCTCTGCTTCTTGAGTACTGGGATTCAAGGTGTGTACTACTGCTGCTCAGCTAAATTTCAATGTTCTTTCTTCCTTTCTTCCTTTCTTTCTTCTTTCTTTCTTTCTTTCTTTCTTTCTTTCTTTCTTTCTTTCTTTCTTTCTCTTTTTCCTTTTCTGTGTTCATAGCAGCTCTATTCTTCCCCGCCACCCTTTTAAAATTGGGTATTTTATTTATTTACATTTCAGATGTCATCCCCTTTCCTCATTTCCCCTCCCTAGAACCTTCCTATCCCATCCCCCCTCCTTTTCGCTTTTATACCATTCTAATTACATGCAAGTATTAAGGTCAGTTCTAGGACTAGCAATACAACAGATGCAAATAGTCAAGGAACAAGCAAGACAATAAACACAAATAGTCAAAGCACAAGCAAGGCAATAAATAAAATTCCATGAACACTCCCATGATCACTGTTTTTTAAGGACTTATCAGAATGACCAAAATATCTGAGCCAACTTCCATGTCCTAGCCTAAGGTCATTTTTAATGTCTGAAGTCTACTTCCTTGTTCTAGCCTAAAATTTAGATTCTGACCTGAAATTGCTTCTTTGTTCTAGCCTAATATTTAGATTCCTGCCTGAAATTATTTCTCTGTTCTGGCCTAATATTTAGATTTCTGCCTGAAATTACTTCTTTGTTCTAGTCTAATGTCAGATTCCTGCTTGAAGCCTACTTCCTTGTCCTTGGCCAATGACATATTTTTGCCAAGCAGCCCATTTCCTTGTCCTTGGCCCATGTCAGATTCTTGCCGAGCAGCCTCAAAGGCTCTCTACCTCACCCCCTTTTTTTCCTTTCATTAACAAGACTGAGCCTGTCTTAGGTCATTCTGACAAGAATGCCTTCCTTACCCGTCATGGAATATGCATTATCAAAAGCAATGCACTTCTATCTTTGGTTGGTAATGCTCTGTGCAGAATCTTTCCCGTCCTTGGTTTGCCAGACTGTTAATTTAATAATTCTGTCTGGGGGTCAGTTTTCAGGTTCAAGCCATGTACTTTGGCTACCAACATGTTGATGCTGTTAAAGACAAGATTTAAAATGATGGGCAGGAATAAAAGTATTCCCAGGACAAAAAGGGCTAGCATGATCAAGATATATATGCCATTCCTGAGGCTTGAGACCAAAATAGAAATATTGACCTCAGGCCATGAGATACTGGGGAAAATTTCAATTTCTTAATGAAGATTAAATTCTTGGCATTACAGTATCCATCAGGAATATAATTTTAGAAATTTAAATAAAAGGTGCGATTTATGGTCTAAAAAAATTAAAGGCGCTCTTTTCCTCCTCTGCATCTTCGGCACTGTAGCCATCATGAATGGTAACCATCCAGACCAGGAAGTTCATGACAAACCGTCTGCTTCAGAGGAAACAGATGGTCATTGATGTCCTCATCCTCGAAAGGCAACAGTACCAAAGACAGAAATTCGGGAAAAGCTGGCCAAAATGTACAAAACCACACCAGATATCATCTTTGTATTTGGATTCATAACACACTTCAGTGGTGGCAAGACAACTGGCTTTGGCATGATCTATGACTCCTTAGATTATGCAAAGAAGAATGAGCCTAAACACAGACTTGCAAGACATGGCCTTTAATGAGAAGAAAAAGACCTCCCGAAAACAGCGAAAGGAACTCAAGAACAGAATGAAGAAGGTCCGGGGGACTGCAAAGGCCAATGTTGGTGCTGGCAACAAGTGAGTGGAGATTGGATGCAGCCAAAGGAGTAGATCTGCGGTGACTTGATGTTCTGCTGTGATGAGCAGATTTCTGACAGAACAAATAAACTAAAAAGCTTCTATGTAAAAAAAAAAAAAAAAAAAAAAATTAAAGGCATGTCCTTAATGGGAGTTTCCAGGTGATTCTTGGGGTGTAATTTAAACATATCAATACTCTCCATAACAAAGGGACTATGTATCAGCAACTATGTACCATTTTTGCCTTGTATAGCATCTCAGCTTTATCTACTAGTTTCTCCTAAGTACACAGCCAAGCAAAAGTAATCAAACTCCCTTGAATTGACTTCGACCTCACCCTGACTCTGCTCTGCACACTCATCTATCCAAACAAATTCATGTCCTACTCAGAATGTGCAATCAGTTCTAGCCATACATATTTTTAAAGAATAAAAAACAAAAAAGAGCACTGTGAAATACATAGTGCTATTTTGTGAATTCTAAGTTTTTACAGACCTGTAGAACTCCTTGTAACCTTCCACTGGGACTTGCCTTTATTTTGTCTAGGCTATAAATTGTATTTAACTTTAAAGCTCTGAAAGGAATATTCATGATGGGTAATCAAAGCCAAGCATTGATCTTGATTAACAAACATGGCCTTCTGGGACCTACCTCATCTATCAGTTTTCCCCTAGAAAACATGTAAGTAGAACCTGGGCTGAACTCCAAAGGGCACAATCTGTGACAAGCTACAAGGATCTCAGCAGAATATGAGCATAGGAGAGATAACGGAAGGATCTATTTTGGCATAGCTCAGGAGGAAAGGATCCTGGAACAACTGAGTATGTGGCATGCTTGTACCAGGTTGTACCTTTCTATAGGTTATGATACTAATCCCAGGTCATGTCCTGGGTCTTCCTCCCCTTTCCTGTCTTCTCTCTCTCTCTCTCTCTCTCTCTCTCTCTCTCTCTCTCTCTCTCCCCCTCTCCCTTTAAAAAATTTATTCTTTTTTACAGTCCAGACTTTATCCCTCTCCCAGTCCACCCTCTGACTGGTCCACATCCACCTCTGCCCCCTTCTCTCCAAGAGGATGTCCCTAGCCCCTCACTTCTACCCCATCAGACCTTTCCACTCCCTGGGGCCTCAAGTCTCTTGAGGGTTAGCTACATCTTCTCTGACTGAGTCCAGACCCAGCAGTCCTCTGTTATTTATGTGTTGGGGGCCTCATATCAGCTGGTGTATGCTGCCTGGTTGGTGGCTCCGTGTCTGAGAGATCTTGGGGGTCCAGGTTAGTTGAGACTGCTGGTCTTCCTATGACGTGGCCCTCCTCAGCTTCTGTTCATTGGTTGGGTATAAATATCTGCATCTGACTCTTTCAGCTTCTTGTTAGATCTTTTCAGAGGGCAGTCATGATAGGCCCCTTTTTTGTGAGCATACCATAGCCTCAGTAATAGTGTCAGGCCTTGGGGCCTCCCCTTGAGGTGGATCAAAATTTGGGCCTGTTGCACAGACCTCCTTTTCCTCAGGCTCTTCTTCACGTTTGTCCCTGCAGTTCTTTCAGACAGGAATAATGCTGGGTCAGAGTTTTTGACTGTGGGATGGCAACCCCATCCCTCACTTGATGCCCTGTCTTTCTACTGGAGGTGGGCTCTAGAGGTTCCTTCTCCCCACTGTAGGGCATTCTATCTAAGTTCCCTCTCTTTGAATCCTGAGAGTACTAAATGCCAGTCCTGCCTTCTAGTTGTGGCCTGTACACATCTGCAGCACTTGTCCCTGTAACTGGCAAATGTTGGTCTTTGAGTGTTCTCAAGCCTGATTTCTGCAAACCCTCTTTTTGTTCCAGTGCGTATACATGTGGAGGCTGGAGGTCAATGTTTGTGTCCCCTGAACTTGGCTCACCGACGGATCAGATGGTCTGTTTTTGCCTCTTGGCAGCAGAATCACAGATGTGGTTGCAGAAGATCCAAACTCAGGTCCTCATCCTTCAGGCCAGTGCTTTACCGACTGAACCTAACCACTCCTCAGTGAACTCCCCCCCAACCCCCGAGACAGGGTTTCTCTGTGTAGCCCTGACTGTCTTGGAACTCTCTGTAGACCAGGCTGGCCTCAAACTCAGAAATCTGCCTGCCTCTGCCTCCCAAGTGCTGGGATTAAAGGTGTGCACCTTCAGTGAACCTTATTACACTTCTATGCTTTTGTAGCTCACACACATGAGCATGGTGTGTACATGTGTGTACCAGGAGGTCACCGGGTGTCCCTCTGTGCCTTATTCCTATAAAGTATTGTCTCTTGCTGTCCCAGAGCTCAACCTGTTACATTTAGGCTGGTTACCCACCAGATTAGCAGATCTACCTGTCTTCTGACATCCAACACTGTGGGCTAGGGTCACAGGTACAAGCAGCCATACTGAGTTTTTTGTTTTTAGTGTTAATGCTGGGAGTTTCAATTTGGTGCCTAATGCTTGCATAGCAGGTGCCCTTATCAGCTAAAGTCATCCCTCAGCCTATGAAGCTCTATTTCTATGAACCCCCTTTTCATCTCTGCCTTACTAGCTTGGTGACACAAACCTTTTCCACAGTACCTTCTCTCAACTAAATTTATTTCTTCCTATGTAAAGCATTTAGCATAAGCACCTACCGGTCATTTGTTGAATGAGTTGTAAGCTCAGTGAGCTGCTCCTATGTAAAATATGATCTCTTGTTTTAAAAAGCCTAAGGCATGCTATGCTAACACATGCTATGCTAACACATGCTATAATGTAGTGTGTTACTGCAATGTAGCCATTTAAGGAAAAGAGATGAACATGCAGCAGGGCAATCCACCTCTAAGGAAGGAGTCTGACATTGCTGTTTTTATTTGCTACCAACATTTTTATTGTAAGAAATACAAAAGGTACGGCAAACGTACAAACCATTTTCAGGTTTGGTTTCAACCAATTCGGCTGGCACACAAGTGAGTCCAATGGATAGTGACATTTGAACAATGGTTTTTTTTGAAAGGCAATGAATTCAATTCACCAGACAATAAATACAGAAATTTGCATTCTAGCACCCAGTAAGACATCCAGTTTCCAAAGGAGTATTGATCTGTAACCCTCCGAATTTCCTGCCTGTCTCCTCCCCCGCCCTATGACATAGAATGAACACTGTAGCTCTCCCTATCTAGGGAAGTCCCATGTTAAGATACCCGAGGGGAACCAGGAGTCACCCCTCACCTGAGTTGCCTTTAAAAATGGACATCTATGAAATAGCCCATGGCTAGAAGTTGTGGTCTCTGGATGATATCGACACAGCACAGACCTCTACCTTCCTATTCTTGTAAGTGGGAAGGGCTTGGAATAACTGACCAACATTTCCATCAGCTTCAAGGAAGGGAGCGAAGGCCTTCAGCTCAGGGCTTTGAAGGGCAGCCTTTTATGTTTTCCCTCAGGAAGGCTGTGTGGAGTGACACAGGTCTACTTGGCCCATCCACTTGTTAGTTACATGTAACCTAGGTTGTTTTCCTGATGGCTAGTAACGGGAAGGGTAGGGTTGCCAAGGGAGATATGCCACATTCACCCTTGAATACAGCACAGGGTTCACAGACCCCCTCAGAGAAAAGTCTCGGGGGATGGACCCGGCAGGCCAAACTGGTCACTCCATCTGGAGGGCACAGAGAAGAGCAGAAGCAACATCACACCAAGACTCCTGCCCACATGCTTTTACGACTGTTTCTGGGCAGTGATTTCCCACAGTGCTTCTTTGACCCGCTGAACCCAAAGCACCAAAACAGAGCATCCTGTAGCAGTATGAGCAAACGGAATGAGAGTAATTATGCACCCGGAGGGAACGTGCACCCTGATGTCTGCACCGTGAAATCAAAATAGCAGAATGAGTCTCAAGTATGAAGAAGCATAGTGAAAGTAGAACCTGTAGATAGAAAGCCTGCAGCAGCCTGGAATGTTTTTTGTTGTTGTTGTTGTTGTTGTTGTTGTTGTTGTTTTAACCTGGGACTACAGCCAACAATGAACGCTCTGCATAATGACTGGGTTGAAAGATCAGGATATGCAGAAATATGCTCAAGGGCATTTCTGACTGACATAGCAGGTACACTCTGTACCCGGCATCAGGCATTATCTCTTATTGACTATGGCTAGCCAAAGGCAAAGTGGGGGGCGGTGGCCAGGCCTGGGCAGGCATACTTGGTGCTGAAAGTATTTCTCATCACACACTTGATGCCCAAATCTCAGCCAAGGAGGTGGGGAGCACCAAAGGGTCAGGTAGTGATAGGGAGCACCATGGGGGAAGGACGAAAGATGCAGAAGTGGTAAGTACAGTGTGGGGATGCTGGACTCTTGGGGCTGGCTTACACAGCCTAGATTAGCATCTAATGTGTGGGACCTCTACAGTTCTAGGACCATGATTTCAGTCCAGAAAAGCAGTGAGTTCAGTGTCCAAATGAAGATTCCTTTTTACCTTTAAAAACATTTCCTACTCTAAGAATAAGTCAAACAAAAGCAGCCTACTGTGTACTACAGCTTTGCTGAAGCCTCTAGAAGCAAGTTTTAACAAGTCCCTATGGAAATACAGAAATAAAACACACCTTACAGTGAAAACATACTTCTACACATCTGGAAGGGACAACCCTGTAACAGTCTCTCCTGCTGACATGCACCCTGGGTCGTGGCACTGAGCCCCGACACACGCTGCTTTTCTATGCCTAACACTTGCCCATTAACCTTCAGCTCAGACCAGAAACAGCAGAAAGGCAACTGGCTTCTGAATTGTTGGGAACTCCTAGGTTTGATTACTTAGGATGGACCGCTTCTGTATACAGCAAAGTTGCCTGAAATCTGAAAAACATGGTCAGGACTCAAGGCCTAAGCTGCTAGTTCTGCTCCTACAGAACACGCCTCACACCACTCCCTTCTCCACAATACCCTTTGTTCCCACTGCTGCACAGGACACCTACGGGGGCACTACAGTGCTTGGAGCAGCTCTTTTCACAGAACCAGACAGGAGGCTACACCCAGATGCCTTCTCTGCCTAGAATCCACTTTGCTGGCCACAGTCCCTTCACAAAGGCCACCTCCACATACTACCTTAACATTTGCTATAATTAATATCACACTATGCTAAAACATACCTCTTCTAGGAGCAACAGCTATCAAGTTCTGTTGCTTTGCCTCTTTTAATGTAACAACACATCTAGACACCAAAAGTATTACACCTAACCTACTGAAATCTAGCAGTCATCTTAAAGACTCACGTAGCTTATTTGGGAATATCGCTGAAATTTTTGTTCAAGACCATGATAATAAATCCAAGTCCTAACATCTGCCTTTAGTTGCACTTTCACAGGACTGGTGTGAGGCTTAGCAATAAATAATATACATGAATAATAATAGAAATAACTTATGTGAATGTGGAACTTGATAAAAAAAATTCCCCATCTGCTAAGTGCTGTTCCTATTATGCTATTAATTTCATGTGCTAAGACATCTATTACTGTTCATAGGAATATAATGAAGAAAAGTAAAAACTGAAACATACATGAATACATTGTTGCAAATAGGACCAGAGTGGAAAGACACGTAACTTAAGGGCTAATGTCAAGAAATGGATTATTGCTGTGATCTATTTCAATCACCCAGAGACTGAAGGTCAAACTCAGAGATGCTGGCGACCACAGGAATATTGCTGGTTAACACATGTTATTGCATTTCACAGAACTAAAGATTAGAAAACTTCAAGTAGAGTGCAGCCCCCCCCCCCCAGCCTTAGCTCACAACAGAATCTGGCTGGAACCCTGCCTGAGCTAGAAATTATAGAGCTGGACATAATTCCTGACCGTCAATGCTTGGGTATGTGTCCCCTTAAAAACCAAAAACCCTACAGTCTAAAGTCTAAAGTCATTATTTGTGTGACCTAATGATTCACACAAAAGCTCCCTCTGAATGGGAAAATCCTTCTTCTGTTCAAGGAATAATTTGCCCACTAAAAGAGACAAAAACAAGAAAGTAGAAAGTAAAGAATTACATACTTTTGCCAACTGAAGTAGAGTTTTTTCAAAATGAAACATTTCCAGGAGCAATTTTTTTCTACCATGCACGTATCAGTATAAAAAACAGTAAAGTCAAAATTTTTACTTTAATTATGTCTTAAACCCCCCCACCCCACACACACCAAAAGCAAAGCTTTGAGTGAGAGACATCGAATATAGGGCTTGCAGAATAGCAACCCTCATCTCTACACCGGAGACAGCAAGCAAACTGTAATTATTGTCACTCAGAGGACAGGTGCTTCTCAGCACCTGGCTTCCTAAGGCACAACAGATGGCTCTGAGATGCAGCAGGTCACACTGGTCCTCCCACAACATGCTGCTGGGTCTGAGTCCCCCTGCCCTGACACCCGCTGGGCTGGCTCTGCTGCTCCGCCCCCTGTCATTTATTTAAGGGGGGTGGGGGAAGGATCAGGTTCTGGAGCTCTAGGATGGTGGCAGAAAGCACAGACCTGGGGTTTGGGGGCTTGGCCTTTTACTGAGGGGCTTAACCTGAGATCTGCCTTGGTGAGAGCAGAGGGTTGAAAGAACCAAAGATTTCTCAGTGCCTTGAGCACCTGGTCTGTGTAGATTTTTGATTCAGTGTAAATAATAGGCCTTACAGAAATAAGTGAAGGCAGGTTTTGTGTGTGTGTGTGTGTGTGTGTGTGTGTGTGTGTGCGCGCGCGCGCGCGCGCGCGTCACTCCTACGGAATAAACTGCTTTCTGCTGTGGTGTGCCACAGAAATACTGTGTCTGCTCATCACCAATGTATTGTCACTATTGGCTTAGGGGGCCGGGTCACTAAGGAAAAAATGTGAATTTAAAATGTAGTATAAAAGTGTCTTTGAGAGTAGAAAACCCAAAACCTCACGTAGATTGCTTTCTAAGATGTTACGGTTCATATGTATATAAAACCTAAAATTTAGAAATTGGAATTTAATTGGTATTTGTAGAGCACCGTGGTTCTTTAGATAATGGTATGCGTACTCCATTTCTGATGCACTACTTCCTTTGCTCACTTGAGTTTAGAAATGCAACAGTGTCAAAAGGTCACGGAGAGTGAGGGGTGAATCACAGCAGACAGGTCAAGGGCTGTGAGGGTTCCGACGGACCCTCCCCCACCAAGGAGGAGGGAAGGTTTTTAGTTGTATGTCCTAGAATTGCAGGTAGTTTGGGCGCATCAAAAAAATGTCCCTTAAGTAATTGTAAAGGCCTTCTTGCTTAAATGTCACTCTCAAGCATAACTTACAGTCACTCAGATCCTAGCTAAAAAAGCAAAGCATATAAGCTGTAGAATATTATAAGGCTGTTAATCATCTGAAGAAACATGCTAGGTTCAAGATGTGCAGAAACATAGTTACGAGTGATTCTCTAGAATACCTCTTTAGTCTTGGTCAGGTTTAAAGTTTTCTCTGAAGGCACCACCTTGTGAAACACACTGGGATAAAGGAGGAAAACCCACATAAACCTTAGGACACTGTGAATTTTAAAACTGACTTCTGCCCCAAACCAAACCAACCCAACTCCAAACTACCTTCCATCCTCACCATTTTAACTTGGAATTGCTGTAATAATATTTGGTAGACGCTTGGGGAAAAAAAAAATAATTTGGTACTTAGAAAAATTTGAAAAATCATATTGAGAAAAAAAGATAAAATGGAACCTTCTCTCTTTCAGAAGACAGGAGGGCAAAAAGAATAGTTTTGGCTTATTTACTTAGACAAGAACAACATAGCCAAAACCGAGTTAGAGGGCTTGAGATAAGCAATCCTAGCTTGAGGAGGCAGGAGGCTGTAGGAGAGGCGGGAGGCTGTAGGTGGCAGCCCCACCCGGCCTGTACAACTGGACGGAGCCTGTCCATGGGAAGGAAGCTGGTAGAAGATGAAGGCGTTATGTTCTCATGTATTTGAGGGACCACTATTACTCATCGCCCCAGGACTTCCGCCTTGTATTAGGCTTTGAGACCTTTCCCACCGTGGAGGATGAATGCTCGACACCTTCTTAATGATGTACATGAATGTAACGATACATGATAAAGGACTTTTTTTTTTTTTTTGTATAAGGCTTATAAGTTGTCCATTCTCAGATGCATGAGTGGCAAAGGCCTTTTAAACTTTTATTTTGTATAGTGGATATTTTTAGGCAGACACACACACACACACACACACACAGTGTAGCTTCGGATGCCTACTTTCTTCCTATGAAATGAGGAAGGAGTTCCAGTGATTCTGTGCATCCCATAGAACTTATGTATCTTGACAGACTCAGTCCATAAGTGCTGAATGACTTATAATTTTTCTTAGAATATACTTGCAAACGTATATCATTAAAAATGTATGTGAAATTTAAAATAACCTTTGAATATACTGTTCCCATTTTTTTTTTTGTAATTTTTAAAGATTCAGAAATTATACAATTTCACGTCACAAGAAAGCATGTATTCTTCTGATGGCTATCAGTATGAGATGGGGAATTTTGATGTTACTCTTTCTTGGATTCTACTGTATGACAAAAGTGTGCTTATCATACAAAATAGTCAGCTGGGCATGGTGGTGCATGCCTTTAGTCCTAGCAGGCAGATCTATATGAGTTTGAGGCCAGCCTGGTCTACATAGTGAGTTCCAGGATAGCCAGGGCTACATAGAAAAACCCCATCTCAGGAAAAACGAAACAAAACAAGACAAAAACAAAAAACAAAATCAGGTTTTCTTCAGAAGAGCAGGTCTTTGGACAGAAGATTGAAACACATGTGATGTTTGAAAGTTGACATGATTTGACTCCCACAGTGACAATGGCTGTGACTGGCTTTAGTAGTCACAGCTGTTAAGAAAGCAGCTATGGTTAATTAAAAAACAAGTTAGGGACAAACTTTAAAATTCAAAATGTTTGCTACTAACTTTTTCAAACAGGTT
This sequence comes from Rhabdomys pumilio, assembly GCA_030674055.1. Classification (NCBI taxonomy): domain Eukaryota; kingdom Metazoa; phylum Chordata; class Mammalia; order Rodentia; family Muridae; genus Rhabdomys; species Rhabdomys pumilio. The sequence goes on from JANHMN010000016.1 coordinate 13,764,298, forward strand.
GGCTAGCATCCCATTTGCAGAGCCAACTGCACACTTTTCTATTCAAAGCAAAGTATTGTCTTTGAGATAGCAGCACCCAGTACATCCTGGAGTCTTCATTTTTACGTAGCATGGACAAGTGGATATTCTATTTTTAAGTGAGCTTCTGAGTTGTTTTCAGTAAATCACTTGGGGCTAAATTCAAGTCTACTGGTCAGAGAGTGGATCATGAGAGAAAACTGAAAAGCTGGGGGCAGAAATGGCCCAAAGTTAATTGAACAGTTTCCCCATTGCTTAAGGGCCTGTCTTCTTTAAAGAGGGAGCAAGTAGGAGGCTGCAGGCCACCGGGTGCTCTCAGGTACTCAGGGACTGTGTTTCTAAGGTTGGCTGGTTAGGACTCCTCCCCACATGATAACCTGTGAGGTTAGGAGGTCTAACTGGAGAACCCGCCCCATCCTCTTGAAGAGATTATTGTAACTCCAGCCAGTCCTGTTAATGCCAGAGTCTCTGGAACCAAATCTGGAACAGAAGCTATTAGGCATATTCTTGCACTATTCCTACTGAAAGCTGCTTTAGCAGAACCTCGGGGCAGTAGGGTCTTCTCAGGGAATCACTGGTTAGATTCTGACAAAGACCTGTGAATGGATGAGGTCATATAAGGAGGAGCTGCACACGGTAAACTCTTCCATCTACGACATGTTTCCCTGTGCTACTAAGGACCCCAAAGGCAAGTCTTCTTGTGTGAAAACCGAGGTGTGGGCCTGACGTACAGACATATCCAGAGAGCACCCATACGGATGAAGAGGTGGGGCAGATGTGAAGTCCAGAGAGGCTGGGCTGCCCTTTCTGCACCATCCTGGCACAATATGCCAAGCTCTAATACCAAAATGTTTATGATTTAAAATACTACTCTAAGCTGGGTGAGGGGTCGTAAGGGGGGGTAGCTCATGCCTTTAGTCCAAGCACACTTGAGACAGAGGCAAGTGGATCTCTGAGTTTGAGGCTATCCTGGTCTACAAGGTCCAGGACAGCCAGGGCTAGGTAGAGTAACCCTGTCTAGAAAAGCCAAAATAAACAAAAAACCAAACCAACCAACCAAGCAACCTAGCAACCAACCAAGCAAGCAAACCCCAAAAGTCAAACATACAAACACAAAGGCAAAAAACTAAAGTCAATCTTCCACTGCCTTACCCCCAAAAGCACAAACACAACTACTTAGATATAACAGCTTAAGACAGCTGACAAAAATGAAGTTAAACTCTATACTTAAAAACTCTAAAGAATATGGAAAGATTCCAGTTTAGGATAGCTGTATTTTTCTTGAGCAAGCTAAAGAAAACAACTTTTTCTTTCTTTTTCTTTTTTTGCAAAAGCAAAACCCTCAAAATTATTTTCACTTTATCACATGGATACTAATATAAAAGGGATTAGACCTCCATGCAGTGAATTTTGTGTTCGATTTCTAGGCCCCAGCAAAAATGTCTGTATTTTGGACCTTGTTCAGTGACAAAGCAGAACTCACCGTCCGAGTGAGTAGACCTTGTCCCAGAGGCTCTGGGTTGATTCTACCTCAAGCTTTGACAGTGTTGACAGCACAGCTGCAATGAGAACATTCTCACGCTCTAGCTTGTTTTTTTAAATTTTGCTTTCAGAAAAAAAAAAAGAGAAAATCCTGTTTCTTGAGATACTGAATCAGAAGAATGTAATGTTAAAAAAAAAAATTCCCAGACGCCAAAGCTCTCAGGAAAGACATCTAATTCTTCTCCGTACAAAACGATCACACGCATTACTCAGCTACAAAGAATACAGTAAGGCTCCATAATGTATAAACACCATGTGAGCCTAGCCTGCTGTGTGAAGCATCCGCGTTCTTTCAAAGGCCTACACTGAAACATGATCTACTTTTTACTTATATACGCTCAAACACGATTCAAAACTCAGCTAAACTTCCCTAAATCTGCTCTCTACACCTTGTATGGAATAGTGGCCACTTGGCACTAAGCCATGGATGATAAGGCAAAGGTGACACAGGAGATAAAGGACTGAGAGAGAACAGTAAGGTACAGTTGTTTACACTGTCCAGGCTAGGCTGGCTCCACAGAAAGCAGGGCTGAGCATGAGAAACCAGCAAAAAACCCACATCCTGGGGAATGGACAGAGAGATCACTTTAGGGAGTTACCTCTAAGAGAGAAAAAGACATTCCCTCAGACATAACTGACAACATACACTATAAAAATATTAAACACTAAGTGACAGTTGGTAGCAATCTATATGTTGGTCACACGCAGAACAAGTACTCTACTCTGCCTAGGTGACTTCAGTGATAGCAGGTGGCATCCTGTTAGGGTTGCAGAACTGGAGCCATACACCCAAAGCCAGGCCATCTGCAAAGCATTGAGGGAAAGACGGTAAGCAGGCCAGCAGGTGTGGGATGGGGGCAGCTGTGCAGTCTGTCTTTAGCGAGGCAACGGCAGGAATACGAATTGGAAGTGCTGGTCATGAGAGGCTGGGCACTACACAAGTCAGCATGCGGCGGACGCGCCAGGGTGGTAGGTGGAGAGACCTAAATGGTATTCCTATCTCTAGTCAGAGCAGGATGCGATTCCCTAAAACAAAGAACAAAGTAACAGGAGATGCAAAGGAAATGATAACATTTCAAACCAGAAAATATAGGCGTTCTCTATCTTTAAAACCTATCTGAGGTACACTCACTCCTTAAATCTATTGCAAGTAATAAGATACTTCTAGCATCTTTCCCAGAAGAAACAATTAAGTACTTACTGTGACTCAAGACACATTAAGTTTACTTTCCAAAGAGTCAATAGAAGAATGTATGCCTTAAAAAGTCTCTTAAAAGATACTGGGGACCACCCCCATTTTTGTGGCGTTTAAACCTCTATTGTTTACTGCTAGCAAAAGTTTTTGGACAGGAAGGCAACACTGAGGATTGGGGTTCACCTTCTTAACTGGACAAGACTCCATTGTGAATCACCTTTCACTGAACAAGACCTCATTACTAACAGTCACCTCTACTCTTTAAAATTTATTCTTATTGTCTACAAAAAAAAGTAACACTTTACGAGATCAGGGATCTGTCTCTCCCTCCCTCCCCGTCTCTCTTACACACACATACACAAACACAGTCACAAGTACCAAAGCAGGCCCAGCAGCTGCAGGCAGATTACATCATAACTCAGCTGGGCCTGGACTCCCATCCCACACTGGCAGCATTCAAGGTTAGAAAACAAAATGGCAGCACAATTGGTCAGCAGCTTCTCTTCTTCTGGAAGTTTTCCAGGTTCTTGAAACAAACAGACAGACAAACAAGTGTACGAACGTAAAGCTGCAATCACTCTTGCATTGATCTCTGAACAGTAAACTAGGTGGTTTCCCTGGTGAGGCAGAGCCCACCCAGAAGCTGGCAGCTAGAAGGCCTGCAGCCAGCAATCTTCAACTGCTCTGCAAGGCTTGCTTAGGGGACTCGCAGCCAGCAGTGCGTTCAGATGACGAGCTCGTGGCATCCCCGGGGAACCTCAGGCTGTGTTCAGCTCTGAGGTGCTCTGGTTGGATGACAGGTGAGAGTGCAGGTTGTCCTTGTATCTCTCCAAATCCTGGAAGTACGGGTGATTCAGGGCGCCGTAGGCGGATATCCTTTTAGCTGGATTAAATGTCAGGCATTTCTGCAATAAAGAGAACATCTGGTGTGAAACGTATCACAGCAAATAAAGTGTGTGAATGCTGGACCTTGGAGGAAAGTCTTGGAAAAGGTAGCTAAAAATTTGTCCACAGTTCTGCTTGAGGAGCAAAGTCACCAGAACAACAGTGAACTAAATAAAAACACCACGACAATAAATGCTGCTTCTGTAAAAATAATTAATCTGATTATCAGATACCTGACTTAAAATTACCTTCTAGAATTACAACGTATTCGAGGGTTGACTACTTTGGCAGGCTGGGAGGAGCATCCCGCCCTCCAAGCTGCCCTCAACTACGTAACTGACCTAGGCCTCTGACCATGTTTCTGCTTACTTCCATGAGAAAAACATGCCACGAGGCACTGCAGCCTCTCTGGCCTTGGCAGCAGGATAAGATACACAGAGACACTCGGGTTTTGATAGACCCACAGTCTGAATCAAGAGTACGGGCTCTTAATTCAGGAGGTTGATAACAGAGTTATTACTCACGGGGCTCTGACTTCAAGAACAGTGCAGAAAGAAGGGCCTTCTGTGTGCACAAGAAAGGACATTATACACAACATCAACAACTAGGAGTTTGAGGTTCAAAATACAAAAGTGCTTATTAAAAAAAAAAAACCACAAAACCAAAAACTTCATTTTAAGTATGAGTCTACGTGTCCCTGTGTGTGGGAATGCGCACATGAACCCAGGTGCCTGTGGGGCCAAAAGGGCGTCATCTCTGGAGCTAAAGTTCCAGGCTGTTGTATGTTGCAGGTGCTGGGAACTGAACTTGGGTCCTCTGCAAAAAAAACGATACATATTCTTGAGAACAGAGACACCTCTCCAGCCATAGAATCTTATTTTTTAATGAAACATCTTATATGTGAATGGCACATAAAGTACTTATTCGATGAATCAATGACTTCAAGTCTTGTTACTTGGTTCTTCCGGGGGAAAGTTTTTTTTTTCAATGACGTGACTAGCTCATTGCTTCGAGTGGCATGAAACTTTAAGCCAAGAAATGTATTTTGTTGTCAAGAAGCCTATGCCAAGGGAATCTAGAGTCTTGTAAAGCTGTTACCAAATACGCATTCAAAATAAGAGCTGGGTTAGAAAGGCACCGAAGAATGGAAAACCACCCACTGGAAACAGAATCCACAGAAAAGAGTACAGTCCCCCATGTCATGTGCTTGAGGCATGTAATACTGTTTTGTCATACAGTCTCAACGGGCACAAGCCAACGGCATCCCAGGAACTTACCAGAAGTAGGTCTTTGCCTAGTTCGTCAATATCTGTCACAAACTTCTCGATGGGTTGGGCAGATTTGGAATGAAAAGCCTGCCTGGGAAGGGCAACGTCCCTAGGCCAGTCTTCTTCTCCTGGGAGTCCAATGACGCTACAGAAAAACCAGACGTGAATGTAAACACTGGTAGTTACACAGAGACCTTCCTTACCAAACCTCAGAGCAGGCAAATGCTATGGGGCAGGCACAGGGAGAACCTCACCTCGTGATGGAAAGGACTTCTCATTTACCCTAATGTCACATTGCACAAACTCAGAGGACACTCCAAACTTCACTGACGGGAAGTAAGCGTCTGTCCCTGGCATCAGACACTCAATGGAAGGGGTATATGTGAATGGCATTTCTGTAGCCAGGGGTAAGTCCTGGCTTAGTGATGGGGCAGGGCGCCCCCTGGTGTAAGTCCTGGTGTAGCGACGAGGGAGCATCTGCTATTCTGAAGGATGCTCGTCTGGATATGTCTTCACCTACACCTGAAGCTTTGCTTTGTGTTCTGAAACAACAGTTCTGTGAAGCTGTGTTTTCACGAAGCTTGCCCAGCACGGCTTGTGACAACAGACATTACTTTGGCTGAATTTTTTAAATTAAAGAGTAATTTTCTAAACCATTACATAAATTAGACTCAAAAATAAAGTTAAAAGGTATGTCGGGCCTGTTTTATGCAAGCACTGTGTAAAGGTATTCCAGAGTGAGAAACAGTCAATTAGAAAGAGTATCATTTAGATTTCCCCTGACTACCATTCTGGGATCAGAAACGCGGAGGAAACAGTGAGTCATAACAAGAGCACAGGCTTTGGAAATAGGCAGACGTGGCTTCAAATTCAGCACCTGGCCTTAATTGACAGGTAAGGACAAATTACACGACAACTGTGAGCTCTGTGGTCTTCAAGTATGTGACAACGATAATTTATGGTTACAATGAGGGTTGGCGGTAATTTATTGAGATTGCATATTACAGTTCCTGGTACACAGTACATGCAGCCAATATCCATTTTAATGGTAAGCAGGTGGCCCTATATAATGTATCCAGATGTAGTATTATTTATAGGCGCTAAGTGTATTTGGACAGTGCACAGATTGAGTAATTCTGAGCTAAAAAAGACAAGAATTAGTTTGGTGGACAGGATCTATAGTAATTTTGATACTGATCCAAACTGTTTTAACCCTCATTAGAAATGGTGCCGGCCTGAATTAAGGTCCTGCTCAGCACTTCCTGTAGCACGGGTCTAGAAAGTGTGGTCATAAACACCGTTTAGGAAGGAAGGCGGAATCACAGGAGCTACAGGGGTTTGTCACTGTTCCCTTCCCTTTACAGAGCCCTGGTCTCAGACCTCTCTGGAAAGAGCAGCTTCGCCATTGCCAGTGCACATGGCCCCTGGGTGTCAAGGCCAGACACACTGTGTCCCCATGGGGCATCTGCAGAGAGTTACATTACTCAGCTGTACAAAGACTCATGGATACACTTCCTGGAATCCATGAGCAAAATCATGATGTAGGCAACATGTAAGTGTGCTCAATAGTCAGGTCTATAGTGGGTTAATGAAGAAGTGAAGATATCAACCTAACCATGAAAGGGAACGCGGGGTGGGCTTGGGAAGAATGGGACACAGATGGATATTTACTACAGTCTGAATCGTCTGCCCTTTTAGACAAGGACTTTAGTACATCCTCATCATCTGCCCCTAGGAACGAATGGTAGTGATGCTTAGAATTTAAATCACTTTATTGACAGCATCTTCTCTTTTGAGATAGTGTTTCACTAGGTATCCCAGGCTGGTCTCAAACTCACAATCCTCCTGTTTCAGACTCCTGAGTGTTATTAGTAGCTCTGAACATACACCTATAGATTTGAAATCTTATGAATAACCAGTCAGAAGCCGAACACTTTCAGAGAAACAGTCTGTCTGATATGTAAATACATATTAACTACATATAATGCATGGTTACATACATAATACATACATACAAACAAACAAACAAACAAACAAAACTTAGAGCCTATAGTCTTCTCCAATCCTAAAAAGCTGTGAGAGACACACAGGTCAGGTGTGCCACTGCACTGCAGGGATGGACAGACAGAATGAGGAAGAACGTCTGTCCAGGTCACACACCCAGGTCACATGCTGTGCGATCAGCCTTGGTTCTCCTTACTCCATGCCCAGCATCGGTAACTGTGACACTGCTCTTAAAAACGCTCTAAATGTCGTGGCCTACCACCACTGGTTTACTTCTGAAGTACGTGATGTTCTCTAAAAGTAGATGGCTCAGTGGTTAAGAGCACTGACTGCTCTTCCAAAGGTCCTGAGTTCAATTCCCAGCACCACATGGTGGCTCACAACCATCTGTAATGTGATCTGATGCCCTCTTCTGGTGTGTCTGACAACAAACTACAGTACACTCATATACATAAAATAAATAAATCTTTTTTTTTTTTAACAAAAGAAAGTACAAGTCTGTCTACAGCTTACCTTATTAAGAGTATGAGACTATGTCCTTTAAAAAAAAAAAAAGTCGACTTCCTGTCTAGTAAGGACTGTCACGAGCCTTAATGAAATCATGACAGGTTCATGAGAAAAAGCTTTCATCATGATTCACTATTTGGACAGTTGGACAGAAACTCTAAACATTCATTGTTTACACTGGGAAGACTGACAGGGAACAGAATCTATAAACGGTGTGGTGGAAATAATTGTTTAAGTAGTTTAGCAGTGACACTAGGGTGCAGCATTGTCCTTCTTCTGTTGAGAGCACTGTTCAGAGAAATGAAGCAAAGCCAGAAACCACGGATGTAATCTAAAGGCACCAAACATACAAGGCTTTCCAGTTGCTTCTCTGCTAGCTATGTGCAAGCGCCAGGCCTTGGCCAAAAGTCAAGCAGGCTTTCCCATGGGATAAGCAAAATGTCCCTTCTGTCCTACCGCATTGGCTTTGTGGTCTGCGAGTACATGTACAGGTCCCCAGACTGTGTGCTGGAGGCGGTTAGAAATCCCACAGGTATAAGGAAGAGAGGGAAGGCAAGAGTCTCCAGGGCCCAGCAGGCACATGTCACCAAGATCACCTTTCCTTTCAACGGGGGAATACTAGAACATTTATGTTTCTGGGGTCCCTCTTGAAGAACACATGCATAAGGGACATGTTCCACTGTCTCAGAGAAAAATACGAGTCCAGTGGTTAGCGACAGGAACTTGCCATGTATAGGCGGGTAACAAAAGAGTTCAGTGGAGAAAAATGTCCATTTTACAGGATTGTCAGGAGATGAGGTATGGGAAGTCCCCAGACCAGACCAGACCAGACCAGACCAGACCAGACCAGACCAAATCAAAACAACAAAATAAACTACCTCCCCAACATACAAATCAAAGCCAGAGAGTGTTCTTTCAGTTTTAAAGCACTGGGAACAGATTCCAGCTCCTGAAAGAATCTCAGCTTTGGGGTGGATTCCAGGCTTGAAGCAATCACATTTAAATAGGTAATTCTGTAGAGGCACTATTTGAGGAGTGGGTAGAGGGAACGGGTCTTACAGATTTTAAATTCCATAAAAAGCACTTGAGATTGATAAAAGTGTTACTGGCGGTGATTTTTAGCCAGAACCCTAACACTTTCCATTTTCCCTCTCTTGGCAAAAGCACACATCCAAAAAAGGATGCCACACAGCATGGCTCGTGAGAAGAAAGGCCCCGGTTACATTTTAGTGACATGAAAGCATGCATATCTTCACATGCACAAACACGTAGGTGCGAATGAAGTTTGCGAAGCACCAGAGAGCGATGGAGCAAACAACCGGAAGCAATGAGTGAGCCAGAGAACAGAGTGCACTGAGAAACTGGAGTCCCTTCTACTGCCCAGGAGAAAAAGTTAAAGAAGAAACGGGGTTAAGTCAGCAATTAAGAGCTGGGCATGGTACAGTAAACCCACTCTAGGGCACTTTGTGTGACTTCCTCTCACGCAGTCACTCAGCCACAGACCAGGATGAGAACTTAGACTTCATTCCCGATTTTGGTGTTCTGTGGTGGTGGTGTGTGTGTGTGTGTGTGTGTGTGTGTGTAGATGTGACTGGCTAGCATTCTGTCCTCGGCTTTGGAACGCAAAGCAAAACCAACAGGAATGATCAGGGATTCTCAACGGCAACAGGGTATCTATCTGGACAGGCTGGGGTCCTAAGCCAAGTGTCCCATCTCTTACGAGTGGTAAATTTGATGTGACCACAAGCAGACAACATATCTGCACCACAGAGCAGATGCCCAGAGCTCAGCCAAGCATGGAGAAACAGCAAAGAACCACCCAGGCAACAGGCAACATGAAAGCATTCAGGGCACACAGCATGGAGGCTATGTGTCATGACCAGCCCGGTGTCACATAGCTCTTCTACCTTGTCCCCACTCGTCACACAACTAGTCAGATTGCCTTCACCAGCAGCTTGGAGCAAGAAAGAGAAGAGAAGAACATCAGAGGAAAGCCACTGCAAACGCTGTACGTGATGGAGGACTATAAAAATATTACTTACTCCAAGATTTTCCCGAGTTGATCCACGTCCGAGCTTCCTCGAAAAAGAGGCCTGCAAGAATAAAGAGAACATCTTCAAACCAGGCATTTCCTGAAAGTACATTCCAATTATCTGTCGTTACCACTGCTCAGCAGAAAGCAAAATGCTCGTTACTGACGGGAGCGAGGAGTGTGATTGTCCCTCTCTGGTCCAGGGAGGCTTTCCATGTACTTCCCTCTCCTGTTTGCCTTGCTGTCTGACAGTCAGAACCGTTATCTCCTGTCTGCAGCCATCGCAGTGACAAAGCTCCCACGCTCTGTCGACAGGCCCAGGTTTTAGAGTTCAGCGTAACTTTGCAATAAGGTGGAGCCCATCTCAGTCTGAGCCTCCCACTAAAGGTATGTGGGAGTCCTGAGGCTACCCCCAGAGTGCCTTTCACACCCAGGGCACTTCCTTGCAGGCCTCTCTCTTATCTGCCCTGGATCCTGCAGCCCGCTGCGTCCTTTCCCTTACTGCTACAGTTGGTGACCAGCATGTGTTCAGAGGCAACTGTGCCCTCTTCTGAACTCAGAGCCTTCCCTAGCTCCAGAAACCATTTCACTGGCAGTGAAATAAGCTCCCTTTGTGACATTTCTGGTGTTTTCCCAAGTAGACCAAATAGTCCTTTTCGGGTGGGGACATCTGTAGGTTTTCCCATTTGTCCTAATACTTTTCTCCAATTGATGCACAGTCATTACTATTTATTATTATTATTATTATTATTATTATTATTATTATTATTATTATTTTACATCTGTTGGACACAAATCTTTCTCAACTCTTTGGTGAATGGCATGAACAGCTATTTTGTGTCCTTTTAATTTTTGTATATTTTTGAGTCAGAGCCTCTCCCCAAAGCCTGCTCTTGCCTGGAGTTCATTCTGTGGACTCAAGGTAACCTCAAATGCCTCAGATTCCCTAGTGCCAGACCACTATAACTGGCTCTATTAATATAAATCTACTTAAAATATTTATGATTATCATAAAGAATCACATTCCATATTATATCATATGTAAGTTATATAAAGTGTGCAAGTGTTGACTGCAACAAACCCAGGGCCACACATTTAAGAGTGCACACTCCGTTACTGAGGCTGCTACCTTAGCGGCCCTTCAACGGGTCTCAAAAAAGTGAAGATGCGCTCGCAGAAGCCTGAGCTAGCATCTCAAGGTTTTCATTACAAATGTTCTCCACAGCTAAGCCCCCTGGGAGAAGCAGCATGTGGCTATGGGATGGGGTACTTCAGAGTCCTGCCATTTCACAAGCTAGTGCCTTGGGAGCCTATCTATAATCAGACTGCTCTCTGAATGTCCCCAAGCCTGTAAATTCTTGTTCTACTTCAACAAGAAACAAAGCAACCCACCAACTAATGCTCACTGTACACTCACTCGCAGCTGCTATGGTTTGAACGTGGGTGTCAGGCGATCCTGGGAAGAGGCGGAGGGAATGGGACTGGTGCTCTAAGAGGAGGGGAAATGTGCCCTGTCCCTTCTTCTGCCTTGTGAGGAGGCAGCAAGAAGCTGGCGTGAAGGCAGATCATCTTCACTAGACAGGACCTGCTGGCATCTTCACCCCAGGCGTCTCAGCTTCAAGCACAGAGCACAGTAGAGCTCTGGGGTTTATAAAATACTACCCAGTGTAAGAGTAGTATTACAATAATCAAACAGACTAAAAAAACGATTCTTTGGATCCTTAAGTCACCCCCTTTGTACCCAATTTTTTTGTTCATGTTTAATTTTTATTGTCCAAAGTGCCAAATACACTTTTTTTTTTAGAAAAAATTTTCTTTCTTGCTTAATATCAGAGTAAATTATGAAATCACAAAGACAAAGTCTAAACGACTTTATGAGGATTAAGAATACATAATTGACACCTGTTTAGTAAACACATGTTTTGAATGGCTTGTATGTCAGGGGTGCCAGGTCAACTAGGTTTATACACAGAGAGGAAGGAGTACCAGTGGTCTTAGTGAGTTGATTCTCTGGCTAAGTAACTGCTAGCTGCATCACCTCTCATGAAAATGGTTGGCCATAGAAGCTGGTAAGGAATTACTGTTGAGTATTACAGAACTGTTTAACATAAGAACTCTGGCAAGCAAACAGGCTGTCTTGAATGATGCTTCTCCTAGGCAAGGGCCTAAAGCACGTCTATCTCTTGTTCTGGGGTGTGTGTCTTGTCTATTCAGGCAGCTACAATAGAATCTCATAAACCAGGGAAGGGCATAGACACAACAGCAATGGATTCCTCTCGGTTTGGGAGGATGGGTCAGGTGAGAGCCCAACTTCCTGCTTTATAAAATGGCAAGTCTGCCTTCTTGCTTCCTTGAGACCCAGTGGAAAGAGAAGGCATCTCTTTGACCTATGTGCGTGCGATCCACCTCCTAACCTAATGGCCTACCCTGAAGGTTAAGATGTTTTCAATATGCAGGTTTTGGGGAGGGCGGATCATTACTGGTTATGGAAACTCAGACCCCTGAGTTTTTGACTCTCTTCTACCCTGGCAAAGTTTTCTATGATATTCTAGAAAAAAAAATGCCCATTTTACTGCTGGATGTTCCAGCAGAAGGCACCTAGGCCCAATATTCTGCTATAGCATTTTCTTTATTTAACAGCTGGATTTGGTCTACAGAATGAACTCTGCTCTGCCATCTTTGAATTAGCCCTTGCTTCCTTTAGTGACAAGTGCAACAAGCAGGGCTTCAGTGACAGCTCCTGTTCTGTGAACACCCAGGATGATTTCCTTTGTGGAGACTGAAATCTCTCTGATGCAGCAATTCAGGGTACCAGAATGAGTGAGTGTCATCACTTTGGATAACACGACCCTGAACTCTGTCATTTGGCTTGGCAGAAGATATGGTTTGGCTGGAGTTACACAGAGCCGCTGAGCTGTGTCAGATGCCAGTAAAATGGTTTACTGGATGCAGATACATAGTCAACAGACAATGGAATGGGCACATGATGGAGGGAAGAGGCTAAGAAGCTAACTATAAATGTGAAGGAAATGTCAGACCAACCTAGTTTCTAGAAGAGAATTCTCAATAGTCCACGTGAGCTGGCTAACATCTGCAGGAGGCCATCTGTGCACACGAGGAGAATGATGGGTAAAAGAACAAATGCTTGCATCATTCTGGAATCTTGATGTGCAGCAGAGGGACATGGAGAGAGGTGAGGGAGCTATAGGACCTCAGGACACAGTCTCTGATGCTCTCATGTTTGAAAAGATCTCAGAGCTTAGTCTGTGACTTCTGAGGAGGGACGAAGGCTGGCTGTAGCCACTGAATAATCTTCCCCTTTGCTGTGTTAGACATCCTCAAATGACATGCTTGAGGTCACGTTAAGCATGTTTAAACAGCATGTTTTCGACAAGTAGGAACTCTCGAGTGTGTGCACTGAACTCAGAACTTGTTACCACGCTCTCCACAACCATCCGTGTTATCTCTGTGTCCAGCCTCAAGGAATGGAGACTTCAGAGCATGTTTTTTGGTTTGATGTCGCCCCCTATGTGACATTTTATAGTTGTGGAAATGGCTCAGCTGATTGACAGGGGGTGGGGGTGAGGATGGGAGCTGGGAGAAATGAGCAGACTTGGCTGGATCTTTATTACCCATATAGACCTGAGCTGGGAGAAGGAAGCATAGAGCTGAAGGAACAGATAAATAGAATGACAGAAAGAAGTAAAGGGGGCAAGATAGAGATGAGCCAGATGAGTCCCCTATAGCCTCAAACTCTATTTCCCCACATGGCCTGAGAAAGCCTGTGTGTCCCAGAATTTCAAAGGAACCTTAGCGCTGTCCTATATGAAGAATGAGGATGGACAGGAATGTTTAATGGTACCCAGTGGGACAAAGGCACAAAAGAGAAAAAACTGGTGTACTGTCCCCACATTGGGAAAGGGCCTGCAGAGCAAAACTGGTTTACCTCGTTTTCCATCCACTCTCTGGGTCACAGACCTACTAATTCTTTTAAATTAATTATTTAAAGATAAAATCAGAAATAGAGACACCCTGTTGAAAGAAGCAAGTCTGAAGGCTACTTTTTAAAATTTCAAAGATACTTCTTCTGTACACACATTTTTTTTTTCTGGTTCAGTAATACAATACAAAAATAGCTACGTCCTAAGGTTAGCATATAAGGAGAAATCACTTTTTATTACATAGGACATTACCAAAGATCGTGAGCTTCACACATTATATTATCATCATCACAAACTACGACGACTTTAGACGACTTTCCCATAGTGTGAGCATGCCTTTACACAACAGCACCATGCCCTTCTGCTAAAGACACCCGCTGGCTCGAACCTTCACCAGGCCTGTTCCTAGTCTTCAGTCTGCCTTTCCTATCACCCAGCTAAAGATCCTTCTTTTGCTTTATAAGACTCATCTATACTCACGTCTTTTCTGGAAATTGAATATTATTCATTTTCATGGCTATTATGAATAATAATTTTGGCTTATTTCCAAGTTTTTTTAAATGTTAGATATTCCATTCTATATCTTATAACAGTTAATGAGAAGATGAAACTGTTTTTAAGGCTGTATTAACTTATTGCTTATTTACTTAGGATGTGTGTACACGAACGATGTCTGGAGGTCAAAGGTCAGCTTTTAGGAGATGGCTCTGTCCTTCCATTGTGCAGGTGCAGGAAACCAAACTAAAGTGGTCAGGTTTGGCAACAGTCACTAAGCTATCCTTGACAGCGTTAAGATCCTTCATGGAAGAAGTACATTTCACTTATATAGCTAAACATGTTTCCTAATATAGGAGAATATTACAAAATTCAATGGCAAAATTGTGTTCGTTTTAAAGTTTAGTATAGTAAATTAGCTGTCTGTTCTATGTCATCTATGGCACCGCCATGTCAAAGCAAGCACACCTTTTTGGTGATTATTGGCAAGGATTTGCCTCAAGTCTCTCTTGAAATCTTCTCTACATGTCTTTCTCTTTGTTAACACACACACACACACACACACACACACACACACACACACACACACTGGTGTGTAATAGGAATTAGACTCAAGGCCTCACAAGTGCTAGGCAAGCAATCTACCACTGTGCTACGTTCCCAGACTCATGTTTAAAGGATGTTTGCTTACTGGAGAAAAGACTGGTATGGACTGTTCTGGAAACACCCAACTCAACTATTTCTCTCCAAATGACTTTAGGAAAGTCCCTTGGCTTGTTTTATTCGTAGTTGACTCATCTGTGAATAGAGATAATAACACCTACTTCATAGGATCCACTAAGTGACGCTTTATCATATACAATGGCCAGCTTCAAAACGGATCTAAAAGTGGTACACACACACACACACACACACACATACACGGCAGGCACACATTTCAGACATCTATAAATAAAGTCCCACAGAGACACACACACTCCTCTTGCTCCTGGTCAATGTTATACTGAATGATAAAGTACTTCAGACGGTGAATATGCAGGGGAAGAGGCTGGGTGTGATGGCACACTCCTGTAACTCCAGCACTCAAGGTTGAGGCCAGGCCAGATCATGTATGTTAGACCTTGTTTCAAGGAAAAAAAAAACAACAAGAAAAAACGTACACGTAACCACATAATGAGCTCACATATCATATTTAAGACTAGCAGTCCTTTATCTGGGTTACTACATATTTATTACATATTAAAGATCTTATAACTAATCAGAGAAAAGGAATTTTATCAGGGAGGAATGCCGATTTTTCTAAAGGGAGTGAGTTCTTCAGGGTCAAATTACAAAGGGGCCAACTTTCAGAGTAATGTCTTTGAAAACAAACAAGTAAAAAGAAGGCACAGATACGGAACCTTGGTGAACAGTGGGGTGTTTCCTAGTACACGAGTGTACACCGACACACCTGTTACAGAAAGGAAGTGATTGATGTGTAGGAGATGAAAGATTTCACTAGAAATACTTCCATTGTACCAACAAGGCACGGAAGCCACGGAAGTCACTCTACAGAACACCTCTGTAACCTGCATTTGAACTGTGGCCTTACTTCAGCTGTGGCCTTCCCTTGGTGGGTAGGATTTCCCCTGCCCATATAGTGACCTCTCAAAAAACGTTATCTTACTATTTTATACTTGCTCTACACTCCCTTCTAGAGTTATTATCTAAGGAAATGAACCTATCACTTTATAATTACCAGCTGTTCAAATCAACAGATTCAACAGAAAAGCCAACTATCCGATTTGCTTACTACACACGAAGTGAGTGATCACCCACTTAGCACACAAGACACTAACTGGCAGGTAGATATAAACACCCTTGCTGTGAAAATCCCCGGTATTTAAAATTATAGAGCATTATGTATGCTCTTTATATAGAGAGCATTTAGAGGGACTGAAGATGAGGTTCATTGGTGTGTGCTGCTCTCGCAGAGGACTTGGGTTTGGTGCTCACAGTTGCCTGTAAACGCTAGTTCCAGGGAATCTGATCTCTATGGTTTCCTGCACACACATGGTACACATATAAACACACACACACACACACACACACACACTGTAAATTAAACGATAGTATTTAGAATCCAAATAAGTTATTTGAACTATACTATTAATTTGTACATATAATACATTTATTAAAATGTAAACATTTATCTATGAACACACTTATTTACCACAAGGATCTTTGGCTCCCATTGGAAAGAAGATAAAGAAATGCATGGTTACTTGGAGATATCTCTGTCACGTTTCTGATGAAGCCCCACACTTGGTGCAATTGCTTAATATTTACTAAATATATGGGCGTGGCCTGATTTGCCCTCTTTTCCGGATGGAAATTAATGTACCCAAGGAAACAGCTTAGGGAGTGGGTAGGATGCTCTCCGTGACGTCAATGGACGGTGAAATAGAATAGTGGCTTAGAGAGATTCATTTGACCACGGTTTGCAAGTGGGGATAAGAGTAGGGCATGGGGTAGGACTGCCAGGTTGGAGCACAAAAGGGTCTAAGTGGGTAGGATGAGGCAGTGTGAAGAGAGGAGAGGCGTTTGGTGCAAGATGATCTGAAGAAAGACTGAACCTGACCTGAGAGAAGCAGCAAGGTTGTACCCTTCAAATGACCAAGGAGTGTGTGTGTGTGTGTGTGTGTGTGTGTGTGTGTGTGTGTGTGTGTG
>JANHMN010000016.1:13780903-13813403 GCA_030674055.1 Rhabdomys pumilio
GTGTGTGTGTGTGTGTGTGTGTGTGTGTGTGTGTGTGTGTGTGTGTGTTTGCTTGAGTATGCCTCCGAAGATCAGAAGAGGGCATGGAATCCTCTGGAGTTGGGAGTTACACTTGGTCGTAGGTCCCCAGGTGGGGGTGCTGGGAACTGAACTCAGGTCCTTTGTCAGAGCAGTCCATGTTATTCGCCACGGAACCATCTCTCTAGCCACTAGGAGAATTAACTTTAGATATATCGTTTATAATTAAAATGTACAGAGCAGTTAACTAAAATCGAAGGGAGAGTCTTGTGAAAAAGAAGAAGCAGGCATAGTTAGGCGCACACCCTATAGAACTGACAGTGTATACGAGTGCTCAGAGCACAGCACTCCTAATCAGCAAAAGTAGCAACAGTGGAAATGTTCACCATCTGATGACTACAAAAAGAGCAAACAGCCATATGACAGAGCATCGCTTAACCACAGAACGATGAAGAACTTAATGGCAGGTAACCTATGAAGCTATTATGTTGGGTAAAAGCATCCAGTCTCTAATGAGCAGATATAGTTATGGGTCTATTTACACATACACAGATCGATAAAACTGTAAGATAGAGTTGTCACTGTCTAGAACTGAGGTTCATCGGGTACGTACAATATCTATGTCTCTGAAAAGTTCATATGCTACCTCTGAAAAGGTTCAAATCCTACCTTCAAAGTGATGGTCAGAAAGTGAGACCTTTGTTTGTGAGGTGGACCATGACTGGTGCTAGCTAGTGTCCTTAGAGAAGTCCCTCACCATGTTGTCTTGTGAAAGATGCTGAGAAGGCAATTCAGAAGGAAGTGGCCCTCACTGGGCATGGGATCTTCTAGATCCTTATCTTCCTCAAACCGCCCCCCCCCCAACTATAAGAAATGAATTCTATTGTTTATAATCCAAGTCCTTACATTTGTTACAGTAGCTTTAGCTGTGGGAGACAGACTCTGATGGGTGCTGAGTTTCTCGCTGGGTGATGGAAATATTCTGAAATTCAGTGTGGGGATGGCTGAATACCCCAGTGGACCCAATAAACACTATTGAGATGAGACAGTCTATGTTAGTGGACTGTTTAATGTGCAACACCAACCAGTTAAAAGAAATAAGTTAAGAAACAAATAGAGATAACAAATATTACAAACTCATGGCAGAAAACTATCTTAGGCCTAAACAGAAGAGAAACTTAAACACACGGTAGTGAACTAGTAAAACACACATATTTTACCACAATCAAAGCACTCGCCCGCTAACGCAAGTCCCGAATAATGTAATAATATGGTGAATCTCTGCCATCAGAAATACCATTCATTCAGGATTAAATAATAAAATAAACTCCTGCCCCCTTAAGGCACTGCTGCTCCCTGTCAAGCACCGAGTTCCCTTCTCCTATCCCTGTCCATCTTTGTATTACTTGCTGACTCCGGTTTTTACACAATCCACATGCCTTAGGGCTAGCTTTTACCGGTGTCTGTGTCTACAGCATTTAACACACAGTCCTCTCTCTCCACAGATGAACTCACACAGAATGGCGGCTGTTCATCCTTTAGAGACTTCCCCTTCTCTCCCATCAACTGCAGTTCCGTTTCCAACTCTGCTCTCTTGGCTGTTCAAGTTCACACAGTCAAGTGTGAACATGTGTACTTGCAAAAATACGCATATACCAACGGAAATTACACAGAGAAACTTAAACCAATGTATGCCTGCACGACTCAGTAGATAACATCTGCCTGGAAACAATGAGTATTTAAAAACTGGGGCTTATTCTCAATTACTATCCTAACTCAGAATTTTTGCCAGAGCAACCAGAGATGTGGCAGGAAGGCATGCAGGGTGGAACTGTGCCTTGGTGCTGAGCTCACACAGGCAGGATGGGGTGCCTGGAAGACAAAGGGAGAGAAACTTGAAGTTGAAAAAGACACAGCAAAGCCACAATGAAGTCTAAAGGACTAGCGAGGGAGTGAAGGAGAAAGAGGCATCGGAGGCAAAGCAGCTCAGGAGGGAAGAAAGCCTCCTAATAAAAAGAAAGGAAGGAGGCAGAGATGGGGAAACAGTCCACGAGGGAGGAGGTGCCATTCACAGGGAGGCGCGTGCTGGCATCTCTGTACTTAGGAACACTGTGAGTTCGGTGATTGCCATAAAAACAAATGGCTGAATGTAACTTTTTCTTGGTACCAGATATGGGTAGCTTACTGTTCTGCAAAGGGCTCACATGTAACTGGAGTATGAGCTGAGTCAGGTGCCGATGGGCGATTCGGATGAACAGGAGCACACTCAAGTGGGTACCCTGTTATTTTTAATTCCAAAGTTGAGAATTAAAATTAAACCAGAGATCACTAAACAACATGATCTTTTTTTATGCAGTGCAAAACCCTAACTAAAATTAGCCTACCTACCGAGACAATTATCCATATACATGGAAAGAAAGACCAAGGGATCATTGAGAGAAAACGTCATCGGCAAGGATTCTCACAGACTTTCTATGCATAGACGTCTAGAACTGAGCTTAACTGAGCAAAGACCACTGAGTGCACCTAGGCATGTGAAGGAGGTTTTTTCCTTCCAACTGACTTCTGTAGCAGGACACTTATTCTGCTACATTGTATTCACAGTGGAGATCAGGGATTAGGCAGTAGAAGAGGAGGTGGAGCTGGGAGAAGAAGAGAGGAAGGGGAGGAGAGAAAAAGAGGAAGGGAGGGGAGAAATAGAGGAAGGGAGGGGAGAAATAGAGGGAAGGAAGGAGAAGAAGGAGGCTATCAGCCACGGAGAACCACAGATGGGTGGAAAGCTGTCCTGGGTAGCAGCTTCTATAAAAAGGTTAGATACTGGGTAACAACTCTAATTGTGTGGGCATCTTGTTGATTGAGCGTTTCTAAATATATAAATCTTTTAGATAACCATTAAGCTTTAAGAGTCTCATTTCTACTGGGTACTGCGAGGACGGCAGATATTGTCTGGGGTTCAGCCGAGCTTTGTGGATGCAGCGTGGTGGACTGGCATAGCTATCCCCAATGATGGTGTCTCGTGGGTGTCAGGGCTTGCACATCTAGTGAGCCGGAGTCCCAGTCAGAGCTGAGGAGCAGCGGGAATATGGTGGTTGCCTGGGAACAAGCTGGATCAGGTGGGCACAGTTTTCTAAATATCTCCCCCAACAGACTTCAAAGGAATACACAAGTATATCTGCCCAATGAATCTACTAAGGAAAATTACACCATGGAAAGGGAAATAGAGCTTCTGAAACAACCTGTTGGTCTGAAGAGATGGCTTAGTGGCTTGCTGCCAAGTCTCACAATCCAAGTTTGGTCCCTAGGTCCTACATGGTGGAAGGAGAGAGCCGAGTCCCAAAAGCTGTTTTCTGACCTACATATACATGCCACAGAAATGTGTACATGCACACATGCAGTTAAATAAAGCTAACAAGTCACTTGGTTTTCCTAATCTTTAAATCCAGGGGACTCGTTCTTTAATATAGTATTTTTTTCATTTGTTTGTTTTTGGTTTTGCCACAGCATGCCTCAGGAATTCGGCTGTGGGCGTGATCACCACTGTACTCAAAACAAAGCCATCCTTTTGCAAAACTGCATAGTGACCAATAGCAGCAAATGACACTTTCCCAGAGTTGAAGCCTTAAATATTGTGAAAATAATCACTAGGAATTTCTGAAAGAGTCTGATAATTAAGAGTGGCTTATTATTATTATTATTATTGTTGTTGTTGTTGTTATTAATTTTAAGTATACTTTTATGAAACAGGAGAGACGGCTCGATGATAAAGGTATCTGCCACTAAGCCTGACGACCCTAAGACCCAGACAGTGGAAGGAGAGAAATGGTCTTCTAAGTGCCACACACGTGCAAGCCCAAGCACACGTACATACTTACAGAACCTAATAAATTAATTTTAAAAAGCTTTGCTCAGAAAGGAATCATCAGTGTCAGGCAGAGTAGACAAATGACCTGAAAGTTGTAGCAGACACGGTTAAAGCATTTATTATAAATACTCCATACAGCATTTATTATAAATATACTCCATACAGCGTTAAACTGAGTTTCTCATTTTCTCTCTCAATCTTAGAATCTGCTTAGTATAAAACTGTGGCCCTTGGGGTCAGAGTTGTTGTTTACTTGTCTCTGAGCACTGCAAAATTAGTACCCTGCCCAACCAGTAAAACACAGTATGAGTCCTAACAAATCAAACCGAACTGACCCACGAGCCAGGTTAAGTTTTCTTCTCTTTCCTTTCAATTTTTAAAAATTTCATGTGTGCTGATGTTTTGCACACACGTATGTCTGTGTGAGGCTGTTGTATCCCCTGGAACTGGAGTCACAGACGATTATAAGCTGTCACGTAGGTGCTGGGTCCTCTGTAAGAACAAACAGTGCTCTTAACCACTGAGCCATCTCTCAAGCCCAGTTTTCAGAAGACTTGTTTACTAGATTTGTGTTTTTAATGATGGGTGGATATGTTGAAGATCTTTCTCAGACCGTACTGTGGTCCTCAACCCTGGAGATGTAGTATTTGCCTTAAAAACTTGCGACAAGAAGTTGGTTACAGTCATAACAAAGGAGTGACCGAATGCCGCTGCACCCTCTGTGAAGACAGGAATCAAGGACACGTTCCCGGAGATTATCAGGCTCGCCCTTTCTGCTACTCCCTCAGGGTCTGTATTGTATGATGAGGAACGCATTTTCCTTCTCCTTTGCAAGTGTGAAGACAGCTGGTATCCTGTGTGAACACAGCATTCCCTCTATCTAGCTCAGTCTGGATAGGGGCCCAATACTGGGTGATAACTCAACAATTCATTTCAGGAAACAGAGCCCAAAGGCATTCCTCAGAAAGTTCACAGACTATCTAGATGAAACAGGCCCATTTGAATGTTTTCCCCCTCCTTCAGTAATATCTGAAGAATGTAGTTTTTCATGGGTGGACACACTGGGTATGTGACAGATGCAAATTCAGATACGAACAAAGCACCAAGTACATGATTCAGACTCTGTACTGTGCCTCCCCAGATCTTATTTCAGCAGGGGTCAAACAAAGGAACGCTGGTGTTTGACAACTGTCTTGAGTCATCAGAGGAAGTTCCTAGCATTCGGATGTGTTGGTTGAAACAAATGCTGGGTGAACAAAGCCACCCCCTACTTCCCTCCATCCCTGTGGGCCAGTGAGGTTTTCATTTTAGGAAATGGAAGTGTCAATGTGGACAAACTGTCCCGAGGTATTTATAGTAGAGTGTGTCATTTTCTTAAACTGCTTTGAACCAGATAATATGTGAATGGAAAAGGGATCTAAATTTCTTCCACCCTTTCGTGCCATCTGAACAGAATCACGTTGATAAACTCAGTCAGTTCTCTTACACTTAATGGCTCTTTGCTTTGTTTTCTGAGACAAGGCCTCTCACTCATAATGTTCACACAGAAAGCTCAGAGAATCCTCTGGGATCCACTTCTCCAGCATCAGGATTACAGGAGTGCGCCACCATATCCCTTTTTTTTGAGGGGGGGGGAGCGGGGTGTTGGGATCCAAAACTGAGTCCTCATGCTTGCATAACAAGCGTGTTCCTGACTAAGGGAGCTCCCAGCCCCAAAGTTTAAAATTTCAAAAGAAGTATCATTTTGAGTATGAGAGTGTCATTTGCATGAGCCTGTACACAGGAGGCCAGGAGGCCACTGGATGACCCAGAATTACAGTTCATAGGTATCTGCAGGACGCCACGGTTTGCTCTTGGGTGCTGACCCACGGAGGCATCTCTCCTGCCCCTCAATTTCTATTTGGTGAACTACGTCAACATTTTGGTTTTTGACTTTCTAATATTTTAAAAGTCCACTTCCAGTTTAGGCTCTGAAACATCTCGTAGGTTTCTTTATCCTTTCATGGTCTCATTAAACCTGTCGAGTCCTGAAGTCAGCTGTCATTTGTTTTGCAAAGATTAGTGAGAGTCTAATTAGATTACTATTTGTCTCCTAACAAGCTGACCGGTTACTTTGCTTCATTGGATGAACAAGCCTTTCTACCTGGAATGATTTGTCTGTGGTAAATGATACTTTCTTGTAGCCTAGAGTCTGCAACCCTGGGCTTTCTAGTCTGCTCCATTAACGTCTGGCACTCTTCTGGAGACACGTAAGAGCTGCGTAAAACATCGTCCTGAGCTTGACAGCAGACATCACCTTTTACACACTAACCCGCTCCTCCTCCTCCACAGCGGTGACTGGCTACTTCCACCAACTTAACTCTTCCAAATGCCCTTAGCAAATGCTACTGGAATTGTGAATCAGAGCTTAAGAAAAGAAAATCTATAAATTGATTTGCAAATATTTCATATGTTTGCAACATTCAACCGCATTTAGGAAAATGACATGAATTTCTCATATCCAAATAATCCCTACATTTATGTAACTTTTTACATGACTCAATCAAGTCCCACCGTTTTCTTGATGAAGTTACAAGTTACACATGGACTTACACTCATCTTTACTTTGTATTTTTATGCTAGGACTGAGTCAAGCACAGTCATCGACACCCCAGAAAGTTAACTGTTGTTCTTCTGCCTGCCTCCTCCTGAATCCTGGGATGTTTTAAGTTGAAAAAAGAAAAGGAAAAGGGACTCTTGAGGACTTATAAGCACAGGCTGTTTTATATGCATGGTGAGGAGACTCTGACCCTCCCAGGAAGGCTCTAAAGGTTAAAAACCACACAGCCAAAACGAGGTAGTAAAACAGAAGTAATGTTGGAATCAGCACTCAGGGTGGTGACTCACTGCACTGGCTCATCCTTGGGAAATCACCTACTAAGTGGAACTTAGCAGTGAAGGTGTTATTTTTGGTGCATGATTTATAGCTCCCCACCCACCCCCTGGGGATTAAGACTAGCTTTTAAAAACACATGGAATTGGTAACCTCGCAGACCAGCTTTGCCAGGTGGAAGTGCGGTCTCTAGATGGGGACAGGACTGTGTCCACGCTGAGACTTCAGGACGACAGAAGTGCTGAATCATATGTAACGGGAAAGCCGTGTAAGCCAAGAGACAGACGACTGGGGCTCCTGACAGTGGCTCTGTGACTGATTAATGAAGCGCAGGGGGCAAGCGGGCACTTACCCTCTGCTCATCTGTAAAAACCCTGTGTCTCTGCTTCTGGTCATGCTGTAGTGCAGACCAGAGCACTATAAAATTAATAAGCCGGGTGAACAAAGCAGTCAGCACCGTGGAAGGGCAGAAAAGCCTGCCTCATGGAAGCAACACAGCCAAGCAGGTAGCAAATGCAATAAGTGTTCACTTACTCCAAAACCTGTCATTTTCTGTTAATCTCACACCATCCCCCGCCCCCAACTTCCCTGGTTTCATCACGACTAATTTTGCAAGGAAGATTTAATACTGGTGTTTCATTCCTTTCCCTGGACCGAATCTCTCTAGGTTTAATTTACCCACGGCGCTCTCTGTGCTGTTTACAAAGCTCACCAGAGAACTATAAAGCTGATACAGTCTGGAAAATGACACACACAGGAACAGGCATGTTCCCTGTTCTCTGCCTAAGAAATAAGGTTTACCAGCTGCGACGTCCCCTGCCCCCAACTCCACTTGAACATGATCTTTTCCTTACACTGATGGACACACTGAGGCCCCCAAGAGGTTACATAACTAACTGAAGGTCTGGCATTATGGTCATTTTTTAAATCTCTTCAGAAGACATTTACTAAGTGCTGGATTTTGTTTTGGATGCTGACAATGTAGCTATAAATGAAACACAGTCACTTCTGAATATATTAATAGATTTTTGTTAGTGGATGTGAAAACTTTTTATTCATGTTTGTTTATTGGTGGTAGAATTTCTGTGAATTTCTTTCTCAATTCGCAGCATTGACACTGAGCCCAGATAATCTGGCTTAGAGAAATGGGATGAAAACCGTGAGTTATGTGCTGTGGGCGGGAGGTGAGGGAGGGGATATGGCTTAGCAGTCAGAGTGCTCGCTGAATAAGCACTGAGAATAGGAGTCGAGATCTTCAGAACCTACTTAAACGTAGGGTGGGTGTGCCAGCCCATGGTTCCAGGCCTGGAGACAGTGAAGCCACAGAGCTAGTGAGGTCATGGACCTTAGAGAAGAATCTACTACCCCCTCTTGGCAGAACAATTTCTTATTATAGTCTGACTCTTATCCTTATACCCACAGATAAATGTAACTGCCACCCCTCAAAGAAGGCTCTCTTCACAGCAGATGGAGACCATCACAGAAAACTACAACTGGACACAAGGCAGAGACCAGTGGATCATGGGGAACCCAGCGCCAGGACATACACCTACACCACAGCTCCTGAGTCTGTGGCTCAGGAACAAGGATGGACATATTCTAAGAGCCCGAATACCAAGAAGCCTGCACTGAAACAGCTTCTCCTGGGAATGGAAGCATAAAGGATCCAGAAAAAAGGAAGTTATCAGTAGCCATATTAATATGGAAGGGGGAAAGTTTCACAGGATCCTACCCACCCAACAAAAAAACTACTGGCCACCAATGGTTGCTGGGAGAAGGAGAATTAGCCTCTCCCAGGGAAGAACCTTTGTATCAACTGTCCAATGCAGAGTGGTCAGCCTTGGAACCACATACACACAAACAACAAAAGTGGATTCAGTAGGGTGTATTTATAATATATGTGCATATATGTACAAGCATATATAGGCGCACATATATATTGTATGTGAATATAATAATAGCTAGAGAGCAGGGGTATATGGGAGGGGCTGGAGGGAAATTTTATTTCCATTAAAAATATGTATTTTTTTTAAAAAAAGTGTTGTTACCTAAAAAAACATAGAGAACACCACCACCAAGTGTCAATTTCCAAGAATTTATGGCAGGAAAGGGTTGTTTTTCTTGTATTATATTAACTAATTCTTGAACACACCCTGCTGGGTAAACATGATTCCTAATTTAGTGGCAGAAATTGACACTGTAAGTTAAAAAAAATCAAATATCAGACTGTAAAACCATATGTAATAAATAGCCACTGTAATATCCAGTGGTATATATGCAGGTTATGTATTTTGAGAAAAATACATAGAAATTAATACTCCAGGTAAGTTTCCTTTTTTGAGATAGGGTCTCACATATCCCAGGCTGGCCTCCAGCTTGCTAGTAGCTGAAAGTGACCACAAATGCCCAATCCTCCTGCCTCTACCTAAGTTCTGGGGCTACAGGGTGTGACTATGATGTCCATCTCGCCTGAAGAGGAATTTAAAGAGTTAGAAGTTTGTATTGTGTCCCTTCATCTCAGCTTATTAATTAGACCCCCCTAAAAAGTGTTTCACAGGTTATAAATAACCTGTTTTTCATCACATGCCAATAGACACTGTATACACTGCACATTAAATGAGTGCTTTGGATTGTATTGCTTTTATGTGTTGAAAGTTTCAAAAGATACCTGACTTTTCTGCTTGTGGTGAGTGCTGTCAGACACTCTTCTTTATTATTTTGCCAGCATGTAGCAAAAGCAAGCTAACTTCCAGGCATCTTTGGTCACAGGGCATTAATATTATTTTTTGTGTGAATGATGTATCTCGAAAGGTGACCCTGGCACCAGAGAGCAAGATGTCTCTCAGGGAGGAAGCTGCAGGCTGACACCGGGCACTGTTGTGAATGACAGCTCACCACCCAATGGCCTGGCCCACAGCTGAGCATTTCCCAGTCTCCTACGTATAGACCCCTTATTTGAGGCCAACCTTCTGGTTACCTTTGCCTACTCATGTGGGAATTCTGCCAGCATTCAGATAGAAGGATGCTTCAGAGCAGATGTGTTGTTGGCCTCATCAGGACTGCTCTGACCACCAGCAAGACAACACCCAGGCTGGTCGGAACCTCTTTCTGCTCTGCCTATGACTGGCTACCATCTGTAAGCTCCATGCTAACTCTGAACATCAAGTCTCTTTAGTCGACTCAAGGGTTGTGTGACTGCCCCAAAGTAACCTCACCGACACGCTAAATTGTAACAGACATGTGTCCACAAACTAAATGTGTTTTCCTTACTAGTACTTGAAATGTCTTTTGCTGTTGAGTTAGCCAGCCACTGGTGCCAATGGTATGAGTGAACGATGCACTTTGGTTTCTAAGTGAATCCACAGTATTTCACTCAAGTCAGGATGCCACTGACTGATGGCAACTCAAGCCCCGATTTTAGAAATAATGAGGATGCAGGAAAATTGTGAGCATCTTAGAAACACTGAGAGGCAGCAGAAGGGCTGGTGAAAACACCACTTTCCTGTTGTGGGAGGGTGGAATGTTTTGGAGTTGAATGTTTTGGAGTTGAATGAATGTTCCTTAGGTTACCCTGCACCTGACAGACCCAGGCAACTTTTCAGTACTCTGAATACAGGTCACCAAGAGGAATGCCTCCTCAGGATCCTGAGACTCTTCATTCTTCTGGCACACCCTAATGGAGAGATGCCAGTCTGAAACCCTCTAAAGAAAAGCACAACCATTACAACAGGCATTTCTTTACGCTCGCTAAAAGGCAGCAATGTTATTGAGTGTTTCTTCTGGAGAATTCAGCATGAAGGCTGATACACAGGTATACCTGACTTCCAGGTAACTTGACCACCAGACCCCCAGATAATTCCATGTTTTAGTGATCTTAGGGGGAATGTTAGGAAACTGACAACAGTCTCAAAGGCCAGTCACTGATTGTCCCCAAGAGCAACTTTCTTGCTCAGAGTATAGTGGACAGGATGGTTTGGTGCTTACAAGCTTCCTTTTCTTACTGGAAAATTGGAGTCACTGCCCACGGCACCCCCACCACGTTAGCCTCATGCCTCACGAGCACATCTAACTGTCTAGACTTAGACCCGTTGTTCAGTTTCCTTTGTCTTCCCCTTTCCTGTAATTTTTTTTTGGTTGTTGTTGCTTTGCTTTTATGGGCAGTGACAGTTACTGGGTTCTCTCTTTTATCAACGGTTTCCTTTACCACAGACTATTCCTCCTGCTGGAAGCCTGGCATGATGGGAAGCTGGAAATAAAACCACAAGTGAGCAGCCTGGCACTTACTTCAACAGTCATTTCCAACCACAGATTAATACTGTTACTGGATTTGACTAACGGCTCATAATCAGCCCAACTGTCATCACTTGAGAACATTCAAGCCAGCTCAGGATGGGCAATGTAAGCAAATCCAAAGCAGGGTATGGCTTTACCCTCTCCTCCCTCAGAAGGTGCCTCTCCCAATAGCCTGCTGCTTGTTCTCCTTAATTAACAGGCAAAACAAACGATCAGGAAATTACGTGCCCCCTTCTACACCTGGCTGGAGGCTTAATGCAGCTGGGTCAGGGTTGCCATGGGCACCGCTGGCATGAAAAGGACACACAGCTCCACTAACCAAGAAACGTGTGTATATCCTGGACCAAGCCCTGCCTACCTTGTCAGCGCTGATACGAGGTTAAGAGTCCAAAGGGAAGAAGGTACTCTTGGAGGCTTGGGGCTTAATGGAGGCACTAATTCTTGCCTACAGTAAACAGAACCATGTTTTCCATTTCGCCACCTAGTCTAACATTATAGATTAAAGGCCCAGGGTAGTTGACTAAAATAGACACAAAGATGATACAGGCTGGCTCACCCAAATTCAGGTTCTACCACACCAGAGCTTCTTACAAAAGTGGAATCGAACTCCCTGCTCCACCCAGACAGGAGAGTGGCTTTGGGAAACTGTTAACTCCATCTCTGGGTCCTGCCAGAATTACACATTACATAGAAATTAACCCCACCCCACCCACACCCTGTGTGCTTTCCCTTTCCCTTTCTTCCCTTCCCCTGCCTGACGTGAGGGCTTGTCAGATTTCCCAGGCTCGTCTGGACTTGGGCATTCTCTCACTCCAGCCTTTCCCCACCACTGCTGAGAGAGAACGTGGGAACTCACTACCATGGCCCCTGCTATTATTTTTCTGATTGATTACTACTGAGCTGATGTGTGTGAAATACAAGTATATGCCTTGAAAATGTGACGCTGTCCATTCAATATGTCCTTGAAGAAGAATAAAGTGAAAATGTTCCCAGAGGGCGCAGCAGGTTTCAGATGTGGAGAGGCTTATTATGCCTTTGAGGCCAGGAGATGGGTATGTTTCTCAAGTGCCTGTTGCACAAGCAAAAGGACCCAAGTTCAGGGCCCAGTTCCCCTGCAAAAAAGCCCAAGAGTGCTGTGTTGAGCACCTGAAATTCCAGCGCTGGGAAGGTGCAGGTAGAAGATCCCCAGAGCTCACTGGCCAGCGAGTCTTTTGCAATCAGTGACTTCCGGGGCTACTGATGGTCCTTGCCTCTGACTTCCACGCATACTCACATGCACGAAGTCTTAAGATCACACATTTACTCATTAACTGCAGGAACTAGTCCTGAGGGAATCACAAGAAGGCAGAAAACCCTGGTTATCAGACCATACATCTCGGCCTCCTTAGAGAGTTCTTGCCAATATCATTTTGATAAATGTCTTACCTGCACGCATAACAAATAGTCAGGAATGTTTAGGTACCAATCAGATCATGATTTGTCTTTGTGAAAGAGAAACAGATTACAGGTATTTCACGAACTAAAGGTGTGCACAAGAAACAGTTGAAAAAATACCCATCACACTACAACCAAGGACCATCTCTTGGTCAATGATATATGTTTATCTTTCTCTTTTTTCTTATTATAAAAGAACTCTCATAAGAGACCTGCTTTGAGACTATGTATGCTGCTCAGCCTGCAGCACATTTCACTGATTAAATTCAGCATCGACTTGTAATAATGATAATGATAATAATAATAATAATAACAACAACAACAACAAATGTCCAACACCGTCATCTCTTCTACCTTAATACGGCGACTTCTCTTAGCTTCCATTTTTTTTTTTACATCAGTATAAACTTGATCTTAATTGGTGGCTTATAATCATTTAATATAATTACGTACTTTGATATCCAAAGTACCTCAGAGTAGTGTACTCACTCCTTCAAGCTAAAACCTGTGACATTTGCAAAAATTTACCTTTACCTTCGGGTACAAATAAGAACACTCTAGGCTTATGTTGTACTCTCTGCCTGTATTTTAAAATGTTCTATAATAACCACACTGTCACTGTCAAATGAGAGTATGCAATGCACGTAATTAAATTCAACCTCGGGTTGGAGCGATGGCTCAGTCCTTAAGAGTGAGTGATGCTCACAGTACCCACGGTAGGAAGCTCACAGAAGCCTGTGACTCTGGCTCTGAGGAGACCAGATGCCTCTGTCCTCTGTAGGTGCATACAACCTTACACACATAATCAAAAATAAACCTGACATAAAATAATGTATATAATATACACATTATGAGGCTACTTTTAAAAGTTGTTACTGAGGCATTTCCCCATGCTGCCCTCAAGAAAGCTATGTAGCTGAGGATGGCAGTGAACTTGTGATTCTACTGTTCCTGCTTCTGCGGGTGCTAAGATGACAGGCACCTGTCACCACACCCAACTTATAAGGTTATTATTAGTTTTGAAATGCTGCTTTCTGACTCAACATGCCTCAGAAATACTAGAATAGATGGGGTCTCTACATGGAGTTCCGTTTGAGATAGCCAAGGCTGTCTCATAAATCAGTTTGGAAGGCAGTTTCTAGTGATGGTACACAGACAACCATTGCTCTTTTCCTGACTGAAACCAGCCCGCCAGAGACACAGCTGTAGCCATGAAACAGTCCCAGCACATTCTGTGCTCTTTGGTCTCATAGACAAACATCTGCTTGCTCCCTGGTCAGAAGGCTGCAGAGAATGACAGGGAGATAGTCATTTCCGTCATTCTCGGGGTTTCTTCTTGCTGACTGTTCGGAGTTCCCCTACTAGCTAGTGTGAGGCATGTCTTCCTGTGGCTCAGAACAGGAGTCTACAGTGGCCCTGGGGATCATGCTCTCCATTCTGTGAAGTGCCATGGCAACAGGGTTACAAAGGCAGAAGCCCCCAACACCTCGCCCCCAGTCAGTGGGCCTCTGCCTCACACAGTCCTGCCTGGTTTCTGAGTCTTATGAGATGGGTTTTCTGGAGCTCATCTGTGTACTCAGTGTCTTGCCAGATTCTAGGCTTGGCTCTGGCCTTTGCAGAAGCTGTGGTGGGGCAGAAGGGGCAGGAACAGAAATAGCCCCAGAGTGACTAGGCATGACTTCATTATTGAGTCTCCCAGCCACACTGTTTAGTGTGCTGTGGCCCAAGTTTAAGTCTGACACCTAGGACTGGGATACTGCCTAGAACCTCAGCACTGCAGGGCCCAGGACACTGAACTCTTCTCATGCCTGATGTTACCACTGATAATGTTATCCTGCTGCAGACAATGCTGTAAAAACAGACAACATAGTCATCCATACTGAGTATATACGGTCCAGAACAGAAAGCCGAATGCTGTCTGTGTACTGCTTTATTTAACCCCAAAACACCACTGTGTGGGATCTATGCTGGGTATTCTCACTTAATACTTAACACTGCGGCTGAGGGATGGTTGGTAACGAGTGGCCCAGGTAGGAAGTGGTAAGAGACCGAAGTGGAGGCTGCAAAGCCGGCTCACACCACTGCCCCACTGTCCTGTGTGCTCCAGATAATGCTGGGTGACTGCTGGTGGACATGCGTCAGTTACTTTCCTCGTGACAACAAGCAACCTGGAGGGAGACTGTCTTGGCTCCTGGTTTCAGGGAAGGCAGTTAGTTCACCACAATGAGAAAGGTGGACGGACAGGAACGGCTGGCTGTGTCTGTTACTTCTCATATCCCAGTGGATTAGCAGGGTGCTCGGCTGGAAGCAAGCCACCCAGTCTCAATGAATGACTTCTATTAGCCAGGCCAGTCCCACGACCTCTCAGAACATGCAGATCAGGTGAGAACCAAATGTTCAAACACACGGGACGGTTCACGTTGAAACCATAACGGAGACTCAGCCCGAACAGAAAATCCTTGCCTTTCTCAAGGAGAAACCACCATCAGTAAGCACGGTTTAAAGGCCAGGTAGCTCTCACTTGCTGGTTGTAACGGGATAGTGAGGAGCCAGTGTCTTCGGGCCCACTGAGAAGTGGACCGCGTTGGCTATGCTGTGTGCAGCAGTTACTTTATTTGACCACTCAGCACACTGCAGGCCAGGATGTGCTCGCTCTTCGTGGTGCTGACTTAAGGGAACACAGAATGGTAAAGACCAATAAGAAGCCTGCCCTGCCAGGCTTGCCGGGTAGGGTAAAAGAAAGTCAGATATTGGGCTGGAGAGATGACTCAGTGGTTACGAGAACTGACTGCTCTTCCAGAGGTCCTGAGTTCAATTCCCAGCAACCACATGGTGGTTCAGAACCATCTGTAATGAGACTGGAGTGTGTCTGGTGTGTCTGAAGAGAGCAACAGAGTACTCACATAAAATAAATCTTTAAAAGAAAGAGAGAAAGTCAGTTATTGAAGGAGGTGTCTTCCCTTTTTTTCCTACGAGCAGAGTTTGGGCTCCGTGTACTTGATAATGGGTGCTTCCCCTTACTTTGTATAAAGCATCATAAATATAAGTGAGAATTTTACTCTTAAGGCTTGGACTTTCCTGTTCATTGCTTTTAAATACAGGGGGGAGGGGAGAAACAGCCAGTTCAGAGTGAGGGATAAGAAGGAAGGTATTGTGCTTGCTGCGGAGTTCCTCCAAGTGGGATACTGGCTTCTTCCCTGTGGAATCGTCATATCAGCTTTAGGAAAGACAATGAAAGATAAGCCGGGCCCAGAGGGTTCTAGAGAAGCTAACGCCAAACGTGGCACTCACACAAGCTACTGAGTAAAACCAAGACAAACACAAAACTAAACAAACGGAGTGGGCCCAGTTCTTTCTATCGGTGACCTGAGAGTAACGGCTGGATGTGGGCACACACCCTAACATCAAAAGAAAGTTTCATTCAGCACCGGCCAGTCCAGATCTTCAGATTTCTTCCAAATGGCAGATTTACAACCTCACAGGCAGAAGAGAGGAACAGAGTGGAGGACCGGAGTCCTCCGCTGCTACAATCAGGTTGTGTTTATGTTTGAAGATAGACATTCCCGAGCTATGTGAGGTTGGGACCAGTGGCCATTTGCAGCCTAGAAGACCACAAATACATAGAGTATTTAAATTATGATTATTTTTTAAAGACTACATTTTTAAAGTCCCATTTTAAAAGACTGCAGTAGAATGGGTGTGGATCCCCTTTATGGAAAAACTTGACACCTCTACTTCTCAGTTTCCAGAAATTGACATTTTTTTCCCCATCATAGTATTTCCTCTAACTCCTGAATAAGTAACCTTTAATAACTAACCCAGTCTTCTAGGAACGGACCTTGTGAAATCTGGTCTTGATTCATGCACTAATAAATGCAGGGCACATTAAGTAATGTGTACCACCTGGAAAGGCCAGGATTCTTTCTGTCACCTGGGCCACCCTGGAAAGAGAGCAGGGAACTTGGACACATCGTCAGAGCATCATCCCCTTGTTTCCCAGTCTCTAGCCTTACAAGTGTTTCCTAGCACAGAGCTGACACTGATCAGCCTGGCTCCCCACAGAACAGCCTGCGGAACACCACTCCAACCAGCCAAAGTGGTTCCCATCCCAGGCTGTCAGTGTCGGCCCTCAGATTGTAAGGCCATAGGTCAGATGCAGGGGACTGGGTGCTGCGCTGGCATGCTGCTATGCCCAGAGGGCAGCAGCCAGCCAGATCTCTCTCTGTGTCACAGTCTGACCACCTGTCTGCCAGTGATGGCAAATCTCATTTCACAAGCCCTAGCGTGGAAACTAACAGTTCGCTCCTAATGCCCAAGTACTCAAATAGCAAAATGCAAAGTAGCAAGCTCAACTGTGCATGTAAAACAGGTATCTCAGGGAAGGAGCCTTCTGAGGGCCTTGGTTTAGATCCTGCAGAGTTTTCACACCCTCAGCCATTGAAGCTGCAGCACTTACTATTCCTAGGCTCTGAAGTGAATTCTCTGAACAGAGTAACACAACGCCAGAGAACCAGCATCAAGGGGCTTTGTCTGCTTTTTAAAGGCAGTCAAACGGCCACTGTCCAGCACACCCACCCAGGAATAAAAAGACGAGTTTTATCTTGTTTTCAAGCTATTAAGTTACCAGTGTTTCAATGGCAAACGGGAGGTAAGTGAGTGCTTGCAAAATATGGGCTGCCCTGGGCCTCACCCAACGTGCAGCTTCTATCCTGCTGAGTGCACAAGATAGGAAGGAAGGCTTCAAACTCCGCATTAGAAATCAGAGTTTCTTCCAGAAGTGTGCGCCCAGGGCTCCGGGAGGGATCCCAATAGCCTCCCGGTGAAGACACCATCACAAACAGGATTTCCTAGGTCTTAGGGCACGGGAGCTCCTCTCTGTCTGTGCTGGCTCTGCCATCTGGGCAGTCCCGCTGCTCCTCCCCTAAAGTCAAGAGGCCAAAGGGGAGGGGGTCCTGGGGAACTCTCTTTCCTATTGTCCCTCATGCCTCTCACTTCCCTTTCATCTCTGTAATAGCTGGGATTTATGAGGACACTGGATGACCTCCCAAGCCTTCTCTGTGGCTTATTTACTCCATGGAGACTCCTTACCAGGCCTCTGGCTTTGGCTTCCCTCACTCCATCTGTATCTGCCTGGAAGTGCGGCTTCCTTTCCGCATGCTGTTTATAACGGGAAGGACTCATAAAGGCCTTGACGACCCTTACAGGCTGACTGGGGACGAGGCACACATGAGCCACCATTTCCCACAGTACCCTATTTCTGCGGCATGCGACATGAAGTCCTTGCTAGTTAGTTAACTAAACATCTCCAAAGTCTACCCAAGGACTAACTTGATGAAGTCATTATTGTTCTAGTGCAGTCTGGGAAATATTTAATTTCTTCTGTTTAAAAAACCTCAACCACGTAGCTCAGCACGCACAGTCTCATGGTCTAACCTGCCCACTTTGCTGATCTAACCTGATCATTTTGCTGTACTTGCTCATGTATTCCTACTCCCTAGCTACTCACCTATTGACTTACTTCCTCAGGGCCTAGAATAAGCATCTCATCAGTCAGAGCTCCAAGGAACTGGAAACCATACTCATTGAGAGACAGCAGTAGTCCTGGCTATAGTTTCATGTCTTTAGGAAAGCTGGCTGCATATGTGAGTGTGAACATTAGAAGAATAACGAGCACTGAATTAATGCTTACATTATTTAGATTAATTTAGAAATTTTTTGCATCATTTACTAAATGCTTTCTGTGAATGTAAACTTAAAGTGATTAAACTGCTTTCGATATGTTCTTGGATTCAGTTTACAAGCACTTTATTAAAAAATTTGTGTCTATGTTTATCAGAAATATTGGCACATAATTTCTTTCCTTTCTTTTTCCTTTTTGGTCTGGTTTTGGTATTAAAAAAAAGCAATTAATTAAAAAAGCAATACTGGCTTTTTAAAAATAGTTTGGAAATGTTCCTTCCTTTTTTAGCTTGTGAAATAATTTGAGGAAGAAGTGTATTGGTTCTTTGAATTCTGTGCTGGTTCCATCTGGCTCTCTGGGCATTGTTTTAGTTGGAGGACTTTTAATGATTGCTTCCATCTCACTGAATGCAATCCGTCTATCTAAATTATCCACTTCATGTTCATTTAATTTTGGTTGGCCATATATATCTAGAAATTGATCCATTTCTTTTAGGTTTTCTAGGTTCAGTGAAATATAGATTTTGCTAGACAGGGTTTCTCTGTGTAGCCCTGGCTGTCTTCAAACTCAGAGATTGACCTGCCTCTGGCTCTCGAGTGCTGGGATTAAAGTTATGTATCACCATTACCTGGGTAAAATTGTGCCTAGCTAGAATATAGGTTTTTAAAGTATGTTTCCACGATTCTCTGAGTTTCCTAAGTGTCTGTTGTGTTGACATAATGCCAATACTATGTATTGAGTCTCACTAACTTGAAGTGAAAAGTATGGGGAAGGGGCAAGTGAGGGAGAGGGAAAGAGAGGGTTGACTGGCGTCTGGATGCCCTGGCTTGGTTCTTTTATATGGAATGCTTAGACCATGTCTGCTTTAGGGATTTCTTGAGTCTAACAAGCCCAGGAGCCCCAGTTTCCGTAATATCTGCATGTTTCAGGGAAGCACAGAAACTATAATCATAGCAAGCCTTAATTTCAAAGCTAGGTATTTCAAGCAGAGTATTCTGCTTGAATTCTGAATTCTTGTAACGACAAAGGGAATAGTAGTCATCAATTTTCATCAAAAGGGAAAACAGTGAGCATATGGACCCTCAGTCATGGGCTGGTCTGTGGCTCCGAGGCCAGAAATGGAAGGGCTGAGATTTAAGCCCAGGCAACCTGATCATGGTGTCAACCTGTGTTTAGCCACCTTTAGAGTTACAGCGGACCTCAGCATGCTTCTGTGTTGCCGACGCGATTCACACTGTGGAGAAATTCACTGCACCTTCATGTTGGGTTGTAACCTTATGTAAGCCAGGAGCCTTTAGAGCAAATGAGGTCATGAGCTCGTGGCCATGTGCTAACACATCCTAAAAACCAAAAACCTACCCAAGCTTTACGCCTGTACCCCGAGAGCTAAAACACAAACCGAGTAGCATGTGCCCACAAAACTGTCCCCCTTCTGCCTAGTTTCTTCCTCTCACCCATATGCTACCATATATAATCCCAACTTTAAGTAAACAGATGAGAGGCAGCAAACACTCCACCCACACTCTTAATGACTGTCCTTTGTCAATGTGGCTACTCTCTAAAGTATTTCATACAAAATAATACACATTTGCATATATATTCCTGCCCCCTCCGCACCCCATGACCAATCTCTTCATCTACACTTGTGCTGGGCGTGCAGCACAGGCTCCCTGGGAGTTTTCCTGGCCTCAGAACTGGGTTGCTCTCCGTGTAAACAATTCTCAGCCAGACATCGAGTGACAGCCTTTCTGTGTTGCACACTCTGAAATGTTTACTGCTTATCCTGCCTCGGGCAGGTGTCTTGTTGCTGTAATTTCCCGTGTTAGTTTAATGCCTTCCTATTGCTGCTGTAACCACTCTACAGTTAGCTGCTTAAAACAACCCATGTGCCATCTCACGGTCCTGTGTGGGTCAAAGCCCAGGCCTGGCATGGCCCGGCTCATTAAATACTTAACTTCCGATATCAAGGTGTCTTCAGAGCCAGGGCCATTCTGCAAGCTGTAGGAGTGAATGTGCTTCCACTCTTGGTCAAGTTGTTGGTAAAGGCAATTCAGCGTGGTTCTATAACTGACTGATCCTTGCTGTCTGCGAGCCAGGGTTGCTCTTCACTCCTATCAACCTCTGTTTAGTTCCTGGTGTGCCCACTGCACACATCTGAGCAGCCAGCTCTATTTAGCCTGCAAGCTCTCTGATGCTCCCTTCTGACTTCACTTCAGGAAAGTTTCTGTCTATCCATCTACCTATCTACCTATGTATGTATATATGTATATATGTGTGTATGTGTGTATCTATCTATATCTATCTATCTATCTATCTATCTATCTATCTATCTATCTATCTATCTATCTATCTATCTATCATCTACCTACCTACCTACATTCTCACCCACTTATAAAAGGCCCACAAGGTTAGACTGGGTGCAACCCCTTATTCTAAGGTTTACAATCTCACATCTGCACTGGGCAGGGACTCTTCACCAATGGGCAAGGAACTATGTCAATCCCTTAACAATGGGCCAAGTATGAGGGAGTGAGCAAGCCCAGTTACATCTATACATTTACAATAAGACTACGACAGGAGCATTCCATGTGAGGCAAACACCGCGTACAAATGCTTTTATAGTCCACACTTCATACACTTTACTGAGATACAATTATTAAAGAATTTCGCTCACATTGAATATTTATTAATTAGATTTGTGCATTTACATAGATTATCTTTGAAGAAATTTTATGAGGTGATTCCAGAAGAAATATCACCATAAGGAATAAATTCTCCAAAATGTTGAGCTTGGTGTATTTTTGGATTCTGAACTACTTAAGTCTAAGTATCAGTGTTTGTGGGTCTGAGTCCCATCCACCAAAGGGCATGGCCTCCCCAGAACTACAATTTGGCTATACGCTTTGTCCCAGCCACCCGGGGATGACAAACTGGCTATCTATTTTGTTTCTGAAACGTGTTCTCACAGTTCATTTCCCATCCCTTTTCCCATTCTGTTTTTAGCTTTTCTTTTGGATCTACTCTCCTCTGCATTCTAAAAGGTCTTTAGAGAGAACGTTGCCCTTTTAAAGTCACTGGTGGGCTAAAATGAGGCATGACTTTAGTCATATTTAATTAGAGCTTTAACTCTGATGGTACATGCTTGCCTGAGGGGGGATTTCTGAAGTCCAATTACAGGGTTATTCTCATAATAAGGACTAATAAGTTGTAATGAAATTATTTGCTTTTAAGCCTCATCC
This sequence comes from Rhabdomys pumilio, assembly GCA_030674055.1. Classification (NCBI taxonomy): domain Eukaryota; kingdom Metazoa; phylum Chordata; class Mammalia; order Rodentia; family Muridae; genus Rhabdomys; species Rhabdomys pumilio. Next base: position 13,802,302 of record JANHMN010000016.1, read on the forward strand.
AGATGTTGTTTTAAAAAAATCCTCACCCAACCACATTCCTCCAGGGTCATTAGTGTGACCAGCATAAACAGGTGAGGTCTGCTGCAGTCCTAGCTCCCCTGAGAGCTTTGGTAGAGAGGTGAGCACTGGGTCAGGGACAGTCTCATCTTGTATCTTTCATACAACGTCATTGTATCTCCCAAGCTCTAGTCCTACTATCCCCTCAGTTGGCTCAAATATGTTCAACTAACACATGGAAGTTTCTAAGTTAATTTATTTACTCCATGTGGGTTGGGGAGGGTACACACGCAGAGGTCAGAGGACTGCTTTTGTTGGTCAGCTTTCTGCTTCCACCAGGTCAACAGGCTTAGCAACAAGTGCTTTCACTGGCCAAGTCATCTCACCGGCCCTCCAGCTGAGACTTAACCGATCTACACACAAGTATGGACTCCTTGAGTATTTGACACTTCCGGCTGTAGTTCAAAATTCTCCAGTCACAGATTCTTCTTTTCTTTTCACAAAAGACATAGTTTTTTCTACTCACAACTGGCTGCTTGTTAAACAGAAGAGAACTAACGAGAAGCAAAAGACAGGCTAAGCTTGGCGTTTTTGACTCTTTTCTTGTAAAACTCTGAAATGAATTCACTTGATGCTTGTCAGCATTTTTTTTTCTTGTTCCGTGTAATTAGAACCTTTTCGCTGGATATGCTGTGTGGGTCTGTGGAGTGGATCCCATGGATTGTGGAATTCATATTTATTTCCCTACTTTACCTTGTAAAAGGAGTTGTGTGTTCCTTGAACTTCAACGTGCTGGACAGTCAAATCCCACATCTCTGTCTCAGTCGGTGTGGTTCAAGCATAGATGTCAGACCCGAGAGTGAAACTCAAGACTCCAGTTTAGACAGAAGAATGGCTTCTTTATCCAGGCATCCTGGTGGGCAGATGTGTGAGTCTGGAGGGACCACACCCATTGTACTGTGAGCAAGGACAACTTTGAAGACACCAAGACACAGATATAACCTAGCCCCAAATCTCACCCAGATTTGAAATGGAGAGTTCTGAAAGTCTAACTTCATGTTGATCTAAATCAAGCTTTCCACACTCACGGGCGTGAGCAAGTAGTGTCACCTGTCAGACTTTGTTCAGTTTGGGAGCGTGTTTCTTTGGATTATTCACGATCATCAGTCTCTCAGCTCAGGTTTCCAGTTCTACTGCTTCACATCTACCGCTCTGTCACCGGTGGCACGGGACCCTTTGTTGTTAGCCTCCTGTGATCCCATTTCCGTCTGTGATGCCACTCCCCATCCCTGGTTCTGCACCTCAGTCTGAAGAGGCTTTGCCAGTGCACGTGGCTCCATTACCTTTCCACGGCTTGCTCAGCTCTCTTCCCAGCTCCGCCTGCACAGGTCTAGAAAGAGCGATCCACGTGGCTTCCCGTCGTCTCACAGGGGCCTTCAAGCAACTGCTGTGCCACTTGACCATCTTTTAGCAATTTTCTTTTGTTTGTTTTTTTTTTTTTTCCTGATCAATTGTCATCTTCTGGATTTTATTTCTTTGGAATGTCTGGATAGTTTACTTTGCTGTGCTCAGTATTCTTCTCAAACGCTGTACTTTATTTTTCTTTTAGTTTTCTCCTTCTCATTCTAAAAGAAGCAATTTATCCATGGACCACAAATGTGTAGTCCGTACACACATACTACTCTGAACTCACACTGACTGCTCTCTGAGCAGCTATTCTATTTTACAAATCTTACACGTTTGAGATAATGTTGCTCACACCTGTCTTTACCTGCAGGTATTCCATCACTTCCTCGGGAAGCCTGGCCTGGTAAGTTCACGGTGCCACGGGGCTCCCGACAGGAACAGGAACTCTCGCACATAACAAACTCACGTCATCATTTATTTTCCCCTCTGTGTGCTGTACTCACTCACAGTTAAACAGTGAATGACTCTTAGTCCTATTCATTATTAAATTCCATTATCTGTATGTTTGAATTTGGAAAGCAAATTGGAACAAGACACAAAAAAACCCTTCAGCATCTTGCAGTATTAGGTTAGGTAGGTGCGTAGGCTCATTCTGAATGCTCTGTATTTTGAATGGTTAAAATGGGAAGATGAGAGATGAGAGATGAGAGATGAGAGATGAGAGATGAGAGAAAGAGAGAGAGAGAGAGAGAGAGAGAGAGAGAGAGACCAAGAGAGTTGTCAAGTGGAAGTTTCTGGCTGTGTCATGTGATGCAGACTCACGTGATGTTTTGCTGAGGCAGGTCCCATGTGGTGGACACAGGGGAGCACATGATGTTTGGAGAGAGTATAAGTAGGAGTCAACAAACCATGACGTGATGGGGCGCTTGCATAGCTAGTACTGTAATGCTTCATTGGTCTCACAACTTTGCTGCTGATCTTTAATACAACTTTGCTGTTGATCTTTAATTCATTGAGAGAAGAAGCACCTCAGAGAACTCCCGGCATTCCTGCTGGTCCTGGTCACTCCACTGACTCATGCTAATTTGACAGAGGCCTAGTGGTTTCTGCTGGATCGTCTGATTTTTGTCTGGTGACGTTTTAAAACTGGACGATTGGTATCCTGACACAACTGAACTGGACTGCTGGTACCTCAACAATCAGAGATTTAAGTTGCTCCCAAGAACTACTACTAAACAGGCCCACATCCCCTTGTCGTATTTACCATCTCCCCTGCCTTAAACGGCAGGTTTGAAGGAGGGTGGAAGCATTTGAGAACCCTTATTAAGTTGGTTTTTAAGGAAAATCCAAGCCTACAAAGCTGGTGGGAAAGAAAGGGAAAGCCGGACAGAAGAGAGGAAGACAGTGATGTGGAAGAGGAGAAAAGGAGACTCAGATTTTATAACTCTCAGTTAAATGGAGTCATTAAATGCCAGCTCCCTAGGTCTAGGGTGAAGCCAGAATGAAGGCAGACTCTTGGCCTGGTTCCCAGAGAGCCCTTAGTCCAAGTACCAGGCACAGAATACAACAGCTGTTGGAGGAGCATCCAGACTGTCAACTCCACCCATCTCTTCAGTCTGCCATCTTCTGCCACAGCTTACCACCTGTAACTAGCACCACTGTGTGACGGAAGCTATAGGAACACGGTAAGATGGCACAACCTTAATATTCATCTAAAATAGCTCTATTTGCTCTTATTTATAATCTTGTCTAGAAAGTATTCATGAGTGTTACAAAACAAATACATCATGCTGGACTTTCCACGCCCAGACTCAACTTAGATCGGAGGTTTAGGGAGCAGCTAATATTACTTGGGCCAGGCCTGGAATGTTTTGTTTTCTATCATTAGGAAGGCCCTCATGTCCACGTGTAAAGCAGTTGAGGAGACGTTTGCTATGAACTAAAGGCTAGACTGGCAAAAATGGCTTTCATGCACCCAACATGTACTCTCTGCAAGGATTTTATAATTAAGAGTGGCGCCTTCCTTCAAATTAATTAATTATTTTTTATCTAACTCAGTGGTTGAAAGACATGACCAAGCCGACTTGAGATTTGAAACTGAGTCGCAGGCTTCTCCTATCTAGAAGTGGCTGATGGAGAACCCTACGGGGTACCTCACAGATCTACAAAGCGAAACTGCAAGGAAGGATACCCCATCTGGTGACTTCCAAGGATGGGGAAGTAAAGAAGTACCAGGTTTCCTGGAAGGGTAATCAGAATCCATCACAATTCTCTACGCACAGACACTATGAACTCTCCAGAACTGGAAAGAAAATATTCTTATTTTATACTTCAGTACCATTTTGCATTTTTACAACCAGGCTGTTTTTTTTTTAAAAGACATTTAAAACTATTACCTAGATCTCCTATCTCAACACTTCCCTGGACAGTTCTTGTCTCCCAAGGTAGTGTAAAGACAAAGATCTCAGATATCTCAGACATTGAGGCTCCCCAGGTACGATCAATGTTTCTGTTGAGGAATCATACTGAGGCAGACCTGCTGGTGATGATAATGGCCAAATTACAGATGTGAACAGATGCCCAAGACATAGTTCTTCAGAGGCAAAGTATGGCGGTGTTAGAGTGAACTCTGAACATTATCAACTCTGACTCACTTTATCTATCTTTAAAGCTTCAGATGCCTGATATAGTCAAAAGAAGGAAAGCAAAGAACTTTGAACATCTCAAACTGTGCACAGGAGTCCGAGGCAAGGTAAACTCTGTAAAAAGACATTAGGATATGGAGGTCAATGTCTTGTCCTTGAATGAGTCATAAAGCAAAAACGGCTAGAACACACACTGGGAACCTTGGTGCTACAAAAGAATTCTGTGCCACCCACCCATTTCCTTACTGCAGCTATGGTGGACAACCTATGTGCTCAGGAAGAGCATGGCAGAGAGCAGCATATTTCTCCTGAAGGAGGCAGCTATTTGGTTCCACTGCCGAAGATGAAAGAAGGCCGGTAGGCACTGGGAACAGAAGGGAAAGGGTTTCTAGCTTTTAAAGAAGATTTTAGTGCATGTTATGTGTATGGGTGATTAACTTGCATGTACGTATATGTGTCTTGTGTGTGCCTAGCAAAGCCACCTGAAAGCCCACACTCAATGGCTTCTCAGCTTCTCGGGACAAGCTGAAATTCATGGAAAGCTACACGGTAAGAGTTGAAAACTCAACCTGCTTGCTCTCGGACTGAACTATTCTGGATATATCTATCTTTCTAAGACCAGTCCCCTTTACCTGGGTACCATCTCGGGCATTTCCTTACTCAAGAGAATGCTCCTTTAGAGTCGTTCCCATTTGGCCAGCTCTTTAAACGAAGATCAAGAAGAGAAAAGTCAGAAAGCTGAGCTGCATTAAGTGCCTGGAGCTCTGCAAACATGTTCTGACCTAGCCTGAGGAGACAGGTTTTCTCACCTCCTGATGCCTGGACATCTGGGACAGCCAGTCAAGCACTTCATTTCCTTGATGTCACTAGGAGACCCACCAACACAGCAAGAGATGGGAAAACTGGCAAGGCACTCAGTAACATTTTAGACATTTGTTCACTGGCCTTCAAGTCACAAAGGACAGTTATAAACAGTTAGCTTCTGCTACTGGGTATTTAATTCATAGAAATCAATGACGACAAGTCTAGTGAAGCCATCAGACAAGGGGCCATATAATCAGGAAGTCTTGCTTGTTTCCTGCTCACAGTGACTGTATTTGTTATAGTCTTCTTGGTGGCATTTGGCATTTCGTAGCTAAGGATCAGCAGAGCTGGCAACCCAGTATTTCTAAGAATTACTATCTGTTCACCACAATCTCCATATTCAAAGAACCTGCAGCATATTTTATTCTGTTTCAATGTACACTTTCTTTTTATATCTTTGCTTTAACCTGGAAAACCCCATAACTTTCAAACCAGAAACTAACAGTTCTGTCCAGGACCACAAAGCAACTAATAGGTACCTGGAGAGTTGAGATTATTTGTTTTTTGTTTGCCGCACAGTTAAATATCACCCTCTTCCCGCCTGCCCCCATGTCCCCCTAGCCCTCCCATCATTTTGATTACATGGCTACTGACCAAAATTCTGACTGTTTTAGCACAATGTACATCTCAATGTGAAGTTGAGATGGTTTACTTACAAAGAATCAGAGAAGGGAGATTAAAAAGAATATAGCTCTAATCCGTTTTATCCAGTTTGTAGAATGCTTCTGAGGGTCAGTGCGGGCAATTATTAAACTCAGATAATACTGACAGATGGTATTTAATTCTCTGGTTGTTTGGCAACAATCTGCTCTAAGACTCTCTTATATTGAGTTTGTATTTCCTAGGCATCAGTTTCAGAATAGAAAGCATGTAACTCTCGATAATGTGACAGAGAGCCAATCAGCCTTTCTAAGGTCAAGGAGACAAGAAATCAAGGTCATTGACTGCGTGATCTGCTTTTTTACCTCTAAAATGTCATTGTTGTCCCTTTGTAGTAATACATAAAATACTCTAGGAAAAATAAAAAGCCTTTGTATGTTTGATGTCAAGAGCAAAAACATGACCGAGTAGAGCAATCAGCAGCTACAGCGTCTGGAAGACTTGTATTCAAGCCTGGCTCTGCGGTGTAATAGTTGCTGTTCCCGAACAAGTTACTCACCCTCCTTGTGGAAGATTTCACGTCTCTACCCTCTGAATATGGCACAGTGAGGTAACTCGTGAAGGACGCAGCCCCGGGATTGTCAGAACACAAGTGTTTCACTCCCTTGGCTTCTTTGCTTTTCCCCAGGTTATAGAGGATAAGTTTTGTTCACACAAGAAATGATTATTCCTCAAAGATTTTTATATAAACAACTAGGATGTGACTTCTGGGCCTTCACTGAGAATTCTTTACTCCCAAACCGTCTTCTTATACCAACCCACAGAACCCATCTCTCACCAGCCAGTTCTACTTAATGAACTCACCATGCTCGAAATGGCTTTCTTCCTCACTAGGATTTAAATGGCCGTTTCTTGGGAGTGGGCCTCTCACACAGCGACCAGTCTACAGGGCGCTGTATTTCAGGGTTCAGTTGTATTTTAGGCACACTCAGCTGGTGACGTGTGAGGCCGTTTGGTGGATGGACATGGACAGCTTTCTAATGATCTTGATATTTATATAGATTCCAATGTCTATCAGCTAAATAAATAACTGGTTAACCAAGGCTACGGTTTTATGTATTCTTGTTTAGGGTTAGGCTAAATTAAAAGGTAAGCCGATTTAGAGTAGTGAAAAAATCAAAAAATAAACAATATAAGCTGCTGTAACAGCAAAAAACGGTACAGACAGTAAGATGTAGAAATCACTGCCTCCGTGGCATGAAGGAATGAAAAATAGACAGGTGTCAATATTCCCCCGAGTTATAATTAATCTTCAGTAATGAGAGACTATGCTTTCGGGATCCTGGACCTTTCTTTCAGTTCTCAACAGACTCTCCATGGAATCAGGAGTCCAGCGAGATCCTGGGAAGGCCTGAATATTGGGATACTTTTGGTCTAATTAAGAAGCATGCCATGTCCATGTATCTGGGTAGTACCACAGGAATATCAATGTGAACTGAGCAGAAACAATCAAAGACTACACCCACGTTCAAGGTCATAGTCAAACCAGCAGAACTAGGAGGGGACAGGGTATCCTAGAAATGATGTGTCCCTGGTCTAGACTTAGTCTGCTTTAGCTTTAGGATCCAGTTTCTGACATTGCTTTGACCTTCAGTCACTTAAACCCTGATCTACTCCTTTTTGTAGTACTCTCAGGAGGAAGGGTTTCTATCCCCACTCTCTACCCCGTTATCTTACTCTCCCATCAGGCAAAGCAACAGACAGTCACCATCGCCATCGACGCCCTCCTTGAGCCTCTTCTCTCAGTCCTAAGACTACAGAATGGAATTTTCCCATCTGAAAATGGGCTTGATGAATCGGCAATACAGTGTATCATATATTTTCCACATTATCTGAGAACCCTCAAGCTAGGCTGGGAACCTAATTATCAATCAGACTGATCACTTAGGTGGAAATGTGTTTAAGGCTCAACAATGAGACTTGGGGTTCAACTGTTCCACATATGTGTACCACTCAGACTTAAAATATTGCCAGTATCTCACTAGTGGACGCTCAATTCTAGTATCTCAAGTTTTATCTTTCCTTTAGCATCTTTCAAAACTAGCTTTTAAAAATCATCAATCACAGCTAATTTAATTTGTACTGTGGAAAAATAACTGATCTCCCCCACCCCCAAAATGCAGACTCCACCTTCATACAGAGGAAAATTCCAAACACATCAATATAATCTGAATGAGCAGTTCTCTAATCAACTCTTAGTATTACAGGCATTATTCTGAGTAGTCAGGAACAACTACCCTGACTCACTCCTACCTTGTTCTCTCTACTCGTGGGTCTTAATCTCGTCTCTAACCATAAGACTTCAACCTAATGTGTTCCATTCTTGTTAGATGAAAGAATTACCTGAGGCACTTAAAAACAAAACAAAACAAAACAGAACTCCTGGCTCAACTCAATAATGAATCAGAACCCCAAAGGAGTGCCCGAGACGAATCATTAAGGACTGCCCATTTCTGACTACGCCATCATTTAATCTAGTAGTTCTTACCCTGGTTCATATTAGGATCAAGTGGATGCCGTACCAAAACCACAGGGAGACAGACCCAGCTCCAGAATTCAGATCTAGGATGAGTCCTAAGAATTCACATTTCTAAAAAGGCCCCAAGTAATGCTGCAGCTGCTGCACAGGGGACCACACTTTCAAAAACAACTTACTTAAGGGCAGGAGAGACGACGGCTTAGCCGGGCCAGTGCTTGCCTTACAGGCAGAGGCACTGGAGATCCATCTGTAGCACCGACATAAAAAGTTGGGTATGATGGCATTTATGTGTCCTAGGGCTGGGGCTATACAAACAGGTGGCATCTCTGGGGTCAGCCTAGCTTAAACAGCCAGCCCCAGGTTCTGGTGAGACACCCTGTCTCAAAAAATATGGATGATATTTGAGGTTGACTTCTGGGCTTCACATGCACGCATATACACAAGCCCCCCTCCACTTCCTCAACTGTTCCAGGTCCGACTGAGTTAGCCTTGTTAGTAGTCTCTGCTCTTCAGCTGATGGCTAATTTTTACACCTCCCCTTTTATAACAGTACTACATTAGAAGTTACTAAACTTCCTTTCAATTCAGACTCCTGCTAGTTCTTGGGGACCATTCAACCACAGTACCTTGTTACATCAAAGATTAGAAAAGCAAACACAATGCAGAAGCATTGGTAATGTACTCCACACACAGTAGGGCAGCACGAAACAGACTTTGTCTCTGCCACAGTCTCACCCTGCCAGTTAGAGTGAGCTATGCTGGGATGTAGAAGCAGTTCACAAAATTCACCACACAAACTTCCTCTGGTTAAAACAACCAGCAAGCCAGAATGGCTGACCACTTCTTTCCTCAGAAAAGAAGCTACGCGGACCGACACTCTGTACATGCTCACTAGGAATACACTTGCCTTCTCACTCACCTCTTCTGAGGGCAACAAAAATAAAAACGAAGCTTGACCAAACTTGATTAATGTTGTTTGCCTATTTCTGTGACCTAATAATCAAGTGAACCACCACTTTTACAAGTAGGGTGGACCCCCAGAGCTCTTTGGCTCTCCCACCGCCCTACGAGAGCTGCTGAAACATCTCTGACGTGTGGGTGTGGCAGACACTTGGACACTAAGTGAGAATTCAGGTAGCCTGATCTGATCATTAGATTCCCCCTTCTAAGTAAATCTGCTTTTCAAGGATGTATTTTACCTTGTGTGCACACTACAGCATGCCCGTGAAGGTCAGGGGACTTTTGAGAGTCAGTTTTTCCCATATGCTGCGAGGGTCAGGCCTGGTACCAAGTACCCACTGAGCTGTCTCACCAACCTGCAACCCTCTACAGTGCTCAAGTGTCTTGGATCCCTCCCCCATCTGTCGGGGTCATGTCAGTACTCTCAGGAATCACTCAGGTCCCCCTTGCCTACTCCTTTTTAACCTGACACTCAGCTCCAACAGCTTCCACCATCACAATTCCTGTTAAAAACTCCATAGCCCACTGTGGGTGGGGGAGCTCTGAGACCAGGATTTAAAGTGCACAAGTACAGAAATTAGTGGAGGAAAAATAAAAACCAAAACAGTGACAATAATGACGATGACAACAACAACACCATCACCCTCCATAGTCCTGATCCTTCTGTGGATAAAGTCCAACTCGAGGGTCTTTCTTCACTAAGATTACTGGAAGATGTTTCAAGTGAACCATTTAGAACAGTGGGGGAACCACACTCCAGAGTTCCCACAAGCCAGAAGCTGTAAGGACCCGGAACACAGATGCAGGACAGGTGGGTCTGATCACACCCTCAATGGAGACAGAAATGCCACTCCGGCATCTAAAAGACAGACAATTTAAAGAGAAAACGGAGTTCTTACTTTCTGCGAAACATTTCTGCAAAAATGCAGCCGACACTCCAGAGGTCCACGGGGGTGGCATAGCTGGACTGGAGCAGGACTTCTGGGGCTCGGTACCACAGTGTGACGACCTGCAATAGCAAAAAAAATCTGTATGTTACTGAGGAAGCCAGCGGTCAGATTACACACCCATGTGGTGTGATCCGAGGACAAGACCCAGTTCATACAGAACTCCTATACCTTGTGGTAGCAACACGACAGAGGCAAGAAGTGCACAGGACTCCTTCACAGGCCAGGAAATTGCATCATCCCACACCCTGGACTCCCATTTCAGACTGTCTTAATGGGACCAGGATGGTACATAACACAGGCATCAGAGAGTAAAGTAAAAGAAAAATAAGACAAAGCCAAAACTCTTATCAGAAAACTGCCCTCCCCACAACACAATGCTGGCTCAACTCCCAAGTCACTGTTAGAAAGCGGGGTGATTCCAGTGGCTGCTGGAGGATGACCCTGAAGGGTACAGTGCATCCTAGGACAAGTCAAAACTGCTCTTATTACGACACTACGGGGAATCAAAATAAACTCTTCTTTCCTGGTGCTCTCAGCCAACAAAACTGAAAAAACAAAACAAAACAAAACAAAACAAAAGACAGGATGCCTAACTAGAGAATTTGCACTGTGTCTGAGAATGTCATCCCACGGAGGAAAGCTGCAGTGACAAGAGCCCATCTGACCAGACTGACAAAGGACAGCTCTTAACGATTTCTCCCAGGTTGATGGGTGAAGAAAAGATCAGGTCGAGGCTTCAGATTTATGGGTGTGGGGGGAAGTGAACGCCTCCCTGTTCTAGAGAGGAAAGGCAGAAGTTCTACAGACACCCGGAGTCAGGGTGTACTCTCATTGTAGATAGCCAGTCAGTATCTTCTACATACTTTACAGGCACAGTTTGCATTATTCAGACCCTCAGTCCTCACTGTTTTGTCTGTGCTGCTATCTGGAGCTCCTTCAATTCGGCTTCACGTATTTTGATCCTGTGTTGGTTGTTTACACTGATAATTGGGGTAGCAGGTCTCCCAAAATGTCTTCCATTAATTTCCTTCTCTCCTTGTACGTCCACCCTGTCCTTATTACAGGACGAAGTTTATTTAGCGTTCACTGACTGGGAGTTGCTTGACCTGCAGAACGTGGCAGTGTTGTCTGAGGCTCTCA
>JANHMN010000016.1:13817309-13850996 GCA_030674055.1 Rhabdomys pumilio
ATATATATATATATATATATATATATATATATATATATATATATATAAAGAAAGCATTCCTGCATCAATGTCTTATGACTATGCTACTGTCTAATCCAGAGTCGTTCAATTCTCTTGTTAAGTTTCTATAGTTTTAAAACCTGAAACTGTATGATTTGAAACATTTTGTTGCCACCAAATCTCGTTGTAAGTCCTTGAGAACATAACACATTTTTTTTTTCTGGCAGGGAAATACAAGTTTGTTTTCGTTCAGAATTGTTATACTTCTGTGGGAATTGCTGACGAAAAACTGTCCTGTGCACAACCAGTTTAAGTGTGTGCAAAGTGGAAAGGTATTAATTACTAATTTGTAAGTCTTCTAAAGTCTCAATTTGCAGACACTGTCATCGGAAGCACTGAACACAGTGTGTAAGAATGAAGAATCTGTGACAAAGGTTGCGACCAATGGTAACAATGCAGTTGTCTAGTAAGCAAAGATAACAGGAACTATGGAGAGAGTCTTGTGGAGCCAGCTGGAATCAAAGCAAATACTGTGTTTATCACAATCATTACATGTATTAACAGCCTCTAGAGGTGCTGAATGGATTTGGCAGCAGGAGGGGGAGCTGGAGAAGCAGGGAGTTCAAGGATGTTTACACAAGTCAATGTATCTGTTTAAAGAGCTTTGATCTCTAGTCACAATTTTTTTTAACCAGTTCAATACCACTAGAAGATAAAGTCCAGCCAAGGCCAGTGCTGACTCAAAATACGTCAGAGTCAACTGTTCCCACTTAATGTTCTACTTAGCTGTCTTGTATTTCTGCGCACTTTCACCTGGATCCTGAAGGCACTGCCGGTGTCACTGGCTTCACACTAGGTGGCTACAGATGTTAGAAGGGTCCTGGAGAATGTCGGGCTAGGAGGGGGTGTTGTGTGTGTGTCTCTGTCTCTTTTGTCTAGATAATCTCTGCCTTGGAGATGGCCATATCTGACATAGGCCACCAGCTCCTTACTAAGTTCGGCCACTGGGAAGTCTTGTCAGGAGTTGAGAGAGGTAGAACAGAGGTCAAGCCCTCAACTCCAATTTGTCTCACAGTGCCAAAGTCTACCTCAGGCAGTATGACCATTGCAGTGACATCCCCTCCTTGTGCCCATTCCCTAAGCATCCAGGATTGGTAACAACAGTCTGGCACAAGATTCAAGCCGTACATCTCTGTCAATCTTGCCTCAATAAACAGATCTGTCTGGAAATGTCTCATCTTGATCATGTCACTATTTTTATGTCAGGACCCCAACTCATACATTAGCTTACAAAGGACTATGGATGGAATCCCGCCCCCAAGCCTGTTCAAAGAGGGCTTTTGGACAGGGTGATCTGTGAGGTGCTCTGTTGATATTCTGAGAGACCCTAAACAGCGAGGCAAGGGTAATTAAGACCAAACCCTAAGCTATCCTTGCTTGTCCTTTACTTTGGTTATCCACTGTAGAGTGCTACTCCATTTCCGGGTCCACTTTAACATGTCTTAACCCTGAACATAATACGTTACGAGGAAGGCAAATGCCATCCTTGACAGACTACAGAAATTTTCCCACTCTGCTCTTACCCATTTATATGCTTCTTGCCAACACAAAAACCTTTTGATATGCATGTTTTCCTACAGAAAGCTGTATGGTTTGTAAAATAAAAATTAAAACTAGGGCTAATTCTATTGTCTTTTCACAAAGGGTTCAAAAAACACAGCTCTTTAATATCACACATTCGAACTACACGTATTAGAAAGAGCTGGAAAATGGCTTCTTGCCGGCAGTCTTCTCATTATAATGCTACGTTCAAGAATTACACACCAGTTAAAAAAAAAAGACAAAATGAAACAACAAAAAAACAGCATCTTGCAACACATACAAAAGAGCCACCTCACACTCATTCTTTTGCAATGACATGTGACAAGAGAGATTCTCAGTGCATCTCACTGTGTGCCTGGGACCCTCTTCCATGCATGGAGCGTGTTGGGAGCCCCCGTGGCGGGCTCTGCCATCCTCTTCTCGTCCCTGTTCTGACACATCCAGTACCCTGACAGGGTGCTCTTCAACCCCATAGCTTCCTGGCTCCCCCGGGATCCGAGGTTCCCATTAGATACAATGACTTCTTATCAACTGGCCTTTGCTTGTGTGGGACTCTCTTGACCGGAAACTGCATTTCTACAAGGGTTTCCCCTCTGCCCTCTGCCCAAGCCTCGATTTATTATTTCTGTTTAGTATCCAGTCACCCAAGAAGGTTTCACTCCAGAGAGCAAAGCTTACACCCAGATCAAAGTGAGTTTCGGTGAAGTTCATCGAGCGCTCGCTCCGTAAAAGGCTCCAAGTCAGCTGGACTTTGTGGCCACAAATTAGGAAAGCACACAGTCAAATGGCTTGGCTCAAGGGCACCCGGGGTCAGGAGGTGCATGGTCTTAAGTGCAGAATACCAGGTTCGGAGCTCCCTCTGCTCTCTCTTCCTTAAGTGACTGCTTTTCCACTCATCTGACTTAGGTGATCTATAACCCTCCAACTCACACGGAGAGCCTCGAATTCATACAGTACCCAGAACTCTGCAGAGAACCATATGCACAGTGTTAGCTGTTTGCTGGACACCACCACGGAGTTCTTCCATAAAAACTTCAGATTCAAACTGCACGCACTGCCCTTCAGCTGGTACTTGCTGTTCTTCCCATACCCTTTCTCTTCACAGGCAAAATTACCCCTCACCCAGGTGTGCTGGCTAGTTTTATGTCAACACGTCACAGGCTAGAGTTACCTGAAAGGCAAGAACCTCAACTGAAGAAATGCCTCCATGAGATCAGGTTCTGGGCAGGCAGGTAGGGCATTTCTTAGTTGATGATTAGCGGGGTGGCTGACCCACTGTGGGTGGTGGTTTGAGGCGGGTGGTCTATAAAAAATGACTGAGCAAGCCATGAGGAACAAGCCAGTAAGCAGCATCCCTCCATGGCCTCTGCATCAGCTCTGCCTCCAGGTTCCAGTCCTGCTAGAGTTTCTACCCTCATTGCTTTTGATGATTAACTGTCAAATGGAACTGTGAGTGAAATAAAACCTTTTCTCCCCAAGTTGCTTTTGATCATGGTGTTTCATCAAAGCAATATTAACCCTAACTAAGACACCGAGTCCTCTGCTTAACTCCACAATCAGCTTACCCAGAAACTTTGAGGTTCTTCAAACATGCATGCTGTGTCATGCCCCGCAGCCTTTAGATAATGCTTGGAGTTTCTCTGGAGGCTCCATCTCACAACTGCATTCTTAATTCCTGTAATCCTCACCGTGCCTAGTCCATGCCCCCAAACACAAATGATACTGGCTCTCAACACTCCGTAACCGTTTCAGTGTGCTTTTACAGGTTAATAGACCAGAGTCAGCATCTTGAGTAGGGACCTTGACTTTGCAAGCCCGGAACCGTGCGGAGTGATGCGCTGTACACAGCAGGCATTAAATACATGCCTGTCCTAACAAACGTAAAAGTAGGTAGCAGAGAGCAGAATGGAAGGTTCCAGGGTTAGGAAGAAGAAGCCAGGGTAGGAGATGGCGGATGGAGCAGGGTTGTGTCCCCAGACCCAGCTTAGGTATTCTGAGAGCCCACCACCACCATCTTTAATCATCAGACGACTTTTTAATGATGTGCCCTCAGGGCCACTTTATCCTTGTAAATTAAGTCCTAAAATGCCCGACAGGCTCTTGTTTTCCTTCAAGCTTCATTGTTTAAATTTCATCCTGAACTTGGTGAAACTTCAAACAGTCACAGCTTGCTAAGTGTCTATTATGTTCCAAGCAATACATTCGTTTCTCTTTGCAAAGAAAAAAAAATTTAGTATGTCCTAGCTTCGGTTTTGACAATAAACAATTGGCACTCGATTGCTCCCTGCCTTCGCCATAGAAACTAAACTAAATATTTGTAGCCATCCCTCCAACCTTCACAGATAAGTAGAAATGAGAATGATTCTTTATACAGGATAGGGCAGGCTCATTGTCTGCTCTTAAAAGTTGTTTTAGCTCTTAAGGACACCTGTACGTGTTGGGAGGTTCACATAGTGACTCAGACTGCAAAGGAAACTTTAAGACACGATTTGCTTTTGTTAGGAAGACAAATGCCTCTGCAGCCCCGTGCCTTCTTACTCCCTTGTTGGTGTGTTCATTTTTACACAAGCTGCACGTAGACCAACCTCATGGGCTCCAGCAGGTGACACAGCCAGTGGCAAATGCAAGCGCAGTTGTAAAAAATGAAGCCCCCCACCCCCACCCCACTCCTCAACATCTTTGCACTCCGTGGGCATGGCCTTCCTTAAATGGGAAAGGGTTGGAGATCCTTGACTGAAGGAGCCACCAAGGTGTAGCGCCTTGTAGAGCACTCGCCTCCACACAGTGTCCCAGCTACAGCCTATAACAGGTGTATGAGGCAAAAGAGAGCCAGCCCTAAGCTTTCCGACCCGTCTGGGCTACCAGAATCAAACTCAAGCACAGAGGACTCCGTGTGCTTTCCATCAAATGTTAAAGGAAAGAGATAAAGCAAGCATGCTTTAAGATTAGGAGGGTTCATGCTGTTCATGTGGCAAGACTATAAACCTGCAGACAAGCAGAGAAGCACTTAGATTGCAGCACGAGGACGGGAGATAGCCACGAGGAACTATTTTCTGACAAGAACTGTTAAGTTCTAGGTTGGGCTAACCAGCTTGTGTCTGCAAACTCCAGTTTGATGTTGTGGGTGAGCACCCCTGCCCGCTTCCAGCAACAGGCAAGGGCAGACGGACTGAGGGATGTCCGAGAGCAAGGAGCAGGTAGCTGTCAGTGCCAAGAACAGAAGCAGGGATGGGGCCTCTGGCTCGGGTTTGTTCTCACTATGCAGCCACTGGCCTGCGACTTTCCTTCCCTTTGGGGAGGGAGAAGGTGCTGGGGACTGAACTCAGACCCTCACACATGCGAGGCGTGTCTATCACTAAGTTCTATTCTCCGACCTATCTTGATTTTTTTCCATTTTCTTTTTGAATCTTGGATATGTAGCCTTGGCTAGCCTAGAACTTTCTATGTAGACCAGGCTGGACTGGAACTTGCAGTGATCCTTCTGCCATGACTCCAGAGTGCTGGGATTACTGGCATGCACCATCACAGCTGGCTCAGATGTTCTTTTTTTAGGCCTTTTATTTAATTATCACTTTAAAACAATGTGTTTTTTGCTTGTTCGGTTGCTGTTGTTTTGCTTTGAAGATCAAGATTTCTAGAGCACCGGTATATTTACCAGAAAACTGAGGAGAACAAGGTATTTTCCTATGGTAATTATATCCAAAAGGGTTTCACTAAAATGGTGTATGGATGAGCAAGGCTCTGGGTCCTGGATAGAGGGGAAGAAAGGACTGCTTACCCACAATGCTCTGCAGGAGGCTGGCAGCCTGGTATGGTAGGCACGCTTCTGTTGTTTTTTTTTACTGTATCACTATTCTTGCACCCAACCTTGTTCACTCTTTCCAGCCTTCTATCTCTGCAAATAAAATCACTAACCAGTTCCTCGAGTCAGGCTCTTCTGCAAACTCACCCCTCACCCAGTTACAGACTTGACAACACGGCAGGCAGCCCACAGGACTGGAGCTGTAGAAACAGGCGAAGGAAAATACAGCTTGAGAGCTTGACTTGAAAGTTGTTTAAAACAACAAAGGGCCTGATGTGTTATCTGTATATCCTTAGACATTCAGGAAATACAGAAAGGAAAATTAAACAAACACTACTCTACTCTTAACATCTTTAATACGTTTTCAGAATTTGAAATGACTCTTAGGTATCTTTTGTAAGCAGAGAGGAAGGAAGGACCACTGAAAAGGAGCCCATTGATAGATGATTGTAGAATACACGAATTCTCTTACTGATCATGGGCCACAACCCTGCTTTTGAAACTCTTGGTTTCTAGGAAGAACCACACGAATACCAAGGACTCTACACAGTATTTCTAGGTACATCCGCTATCAGGAGCGAGACGTTTGTGAACATCAAAGGCAGCAGCAGGTTTCTCACCTAGACTGGGGGCTCCGGCTGCACCGTGCTTAGGCCACTGTGGTTGCCTGGTTGCCGAGTGCAAACACAGCTGGAAAGGAAAAGTACCAGCCCAAGGCCATGCTAAGCTCGGCTCTGACCACAGAACTAATTCAAAGGAAAGGCCTTTCCATTTACAAACATTTCAGAGAATACCGCTGCTTTCTAGAAACCTGTGGCAGAGGTAGTTTCTTTATCCTTAATGTTGGTAGGTAGAGACACATCACAGCGGTAACCAAGGAAACACGAAGACTATAGAGAGCATTGTTTATCCCCCAGGAGATGAAAAGTTCCCTTTAATAAAGTTCCCTGTAGATACTTAATAATCAGGGAACCCTCATATGTGGCAAAAGTAGGGCCTAGTGATAACCTCTCTGAAAGTCTTCTGAAACATTCTGAAAGAAGTAATAGTCCCTCGCTCTATATTCTCACACTATACCTCCCCTCAGCTCTTGCTCTGATACATGGTGTGACCACAAGAATCTACTTCCACCTCTGTGTTACCCCACAGCCCCTAATGCTATAATGACATTGCTTACTTTCAGATCCCCAATCTTGCTGTGTGGTTGGTTTTCTGTAACTACAACAAAGTAACTGAGACAATAAAGTTGTAAGAGAAAAAGGTTTATTTTTTGTCTCACAGCTTTGAGGGTTTTAGTCCATGATAGGTCAGTCCTACTCATCTGAACTGTTGGTGAGGCAGGAGCATGTGAAACAGAAAACTACTCACACTGAGAACCAAGGAACAAAAGGAACCTGACGGTGGGTGGGGTTCTACCACCATTCTCAAGGGCATGCCCTCAATAACCCTAAGACCTCCCACACCCTGGGGACCAGGCTTTACACTCTGCGTCCAGGGGTCTCTGAGACTGCTATTGTATTTGGCATACAGCAGCCACTAAACAGCTGTCAGATGTGTGATCAAGAATAATACTTCTCTGAAAGTGCTCCCCAACCCCAACAAATTCAAAATCAAACAAACAAAACCAAACAATAGCAGTCCCAGCAGCAGCAGCAGCAGCAGCAACAACAACAACAACAAACCTAGAAAGGTCAGCAATACACCAACCCAGGGAGCAAAGAACAGTCTGTCTGGAGGTGTTCATGAAGGTATGGGAAATATTCTTGAGTCACAAATATGGCCCCCAAGTCAATTTTATATTTTTATCTTAGCACACATCTGTAATCTCTGCTCTCAGGAGGCAGAGGCAGGAGGATTGCTAGAAGTCTGAATCTCTTGTAAAGAAAAAAATTCACATTTTATCCACTATTAGCATCAGCTCATGTATATATCTGCAGATATATCCAGCTAAGATATGAATTTCCTGAATTATGTTTAGGCATACACAACTCTTTACATGGACAAGATATTTCCATGTAAGTCTAAATCTATGAAAACTAACTCTTGGAACAAGACATCTGGAACTTACATTGCCACAGAACTTGAGTACACTCAGGGTAGCCTTGTCCTCTTGGAATATATTTTGCTTGAATGTCATCTAAAGGACCATGCAGTGCATGGACCCTACTGTGCATGGTTCCGCTTGCTCAACCTGACAATGTAAAACCTGCCCGCGTTATACATGTCAGTAGACTTGTTCCACTGAATCAGTACGAACACGAACATCCTTTGAGTGTTTTTGTGTTTCCCTTGCTGGACATGAGCCCTGACTTCTCTCGAGTACACATAAGAAGTAGACAAATGCTTAGTAAACACTAACATTTGCCAGTGGTTGGACCTTATGAGCCCCCTTCCTCCAGTGATGTGTGAGTTTCATTTTCTCTGTATCTTACTCCACCCAACATTTCCATTCATGGTAGTGCGGACTGCAACTGTATTCATTATTTACAATCTGTTAAGTTAATATTAGTATTAATCTGTTAAGAATGTAAAACTTAAAAGAAATGAGATTATAATTTTATGTTCTCTCTCTTTCTTCCCTTCTCCCTGCTCCCTCTTTTGTCTCATCATACTGCAGGGGTGGGGGGCGGGGTTGTCTTCAAATGGTAGGTTGCTCAAGCCCCTCCCCCTTCACACCCCAGCCTCCTGTGTAGTGGAGACCAAAGGCAGCGATGGCACACCCAACCATCTGACTTTATAAACTAGCTAACTAGACTCTTTCTGTAATGGTGGAACCATTTGTTTACCCACATATACCAATGATTCTAAGACAACCTAATAACATTTGAGTTCTCATTTCTGCCTTTCTGTATATGATCTTTACCAAATTCCCAACTCTTTCAAGTATCTGAATAGAAAACTAAACTAAAATTTTTTTGAAATGTTTGATTTAATATCAGTAATTTAAAAGTTTTAAATGTGGACTTTTTTTTTGCTGGGTTTCTTCTACAGACAAAAGATTCTGAAATATCATTCTAAACTAAAATACTGTACTATGTCAGAACCTGAAGCTACCAGCTCCTCCTGTCATGTTTCTCTCTCAAGAGGACATGCTTCTGCCTTTCTATTGCTAGTGAGCCTACATCCACAGTCACCCAGGCATGGAATCCGAATCTGAGGAACCAAGGCACTCACTACCATGGGGACTCAGAGACCGAATCCCCTGCACACATGGTACCATTTCCCTGTGTTTATGAACACAGGATGGCTATGACGGCTTCATTTGGTGACTGAAAATTTTCAAAGTGCTTCTTAGCGCCCAGTATGCTATTCTGTGCTAGTGATGAGGACAGCATGCCTTCTACAGTGGGATTTAGAGTGTGACCGATCAAAAGAAAGTGCTTAGCGCGAACTGTGGAAAGAAAACCATGAGCTAGGACTCCGGGACCCCGAGTTAGGCATGTAAAGGTAAATCTATCCAAAGCAGCCCTATCAATATTCTCAATGGAGACACTTCCAATCACAGAGGAATTCTGGTGGTGTTTGAAAACTGTAGAGAGACCCATTTGGCAACCCTGTGAAGTCTTGATTATGCACACTCCTGGTTCCTAAAAGAGGTTAGCCACCACTAGCCTAGAGAGTTTATGAAAAAAGTCCTGAATCTACAAATCTGAAGAGCGAATCTCCCTTCTCACATCGACACTTCACACTGACAACTAAAGGGCATAGGGATTCCTGCCGGGGAGGGGGAGGGGGAGGGGGAGGGGGAGGGGGAAGGGGAGGGGGAGGGGGAGATGGCAACCACTCCTTCATATTAACTACTGTTGATGCTCTTACAGAGACACTCATGTGTTATTCAACTCTTCACCACAAAGGTAGACTGGAGAAAAGTGTGATTACTAAAGCTTTCTGACCCTTGCACTCCATCTGGAAGATACCTGTAATGTTGAAGGTCAACGATATCCAGGCAACTATGACAGGTAACTGATCTGTCATAACAGGGCTGAGACCGTAAAGACAAATCCTAGACCAGGCTTGTCTAGGAAGACTTCATAGCCCGGAGAATAATGGTAATACAGCGAGGGAGGCTGGAGTTGTAAGCTGGCGCCCAGGAAGTGCCATGAAAACACAAACGACTCATTAAGTATACTGGCTGAGCGAAAGCTCCCACAACCAGGTACCTATAAAAATATATTGCACAGTATGACCGCAACCGAGAAACTCACATTTATTGAGCACCTACTATACACTCTAAATCTACATGCCAGATTCTCTTAATTATCAACTCATCACTAGTGTGAGAATTATATCATTGTTTTCAAAGAAACAAGAGCAACTCTTGAATCTTAGGGCTCGCAGTGCATCTTTATACCTTGGAGAGACCTAACACAAGCAAGCAGTCTCCAGAATTCCTCATCAGAGCTCCAGTTTTACATGCTCTCATTTTAAGGTTTGAGCCAGCAGAGGGAGTAAACTGCTTTGAAGACAAGCTTCAGGTAGACCCAGAGGAAAGCAGGGCTATGGCATAAAGGAGAACACGTAAGGACAGACACATCCCTCAAATACGGGTGTGCAATTCATGCTGTAAAGATTTATTACATAGATGCAGGACCATAGGTGTGGTGGCAATCAAACTAATGGACGCTCCAGTAACTTCTGTACAAAACCAGATCCTGGAGAGAAATCAGAGCGTATTTCATGTCAAAGATAAGCCCATACATGGAAATAGTATATTTCCACAATGGTGGATGGATACCACGACCTTGGAATTCCAAATCTTATGACTGGTCAAAACCAAACCAAAACAACAACAAATCACCTTCGAACAGAGCTAAAAGGGCAAAGTCTTTGTGATTTCCCTCGCAAGAGAAAGGCCTTACTAATAAAAATCAAGTATTTTGATGTGGTGGGTTAGTAAGATGTTGTCATGATTGGTCTTTACCGTACAGAGATGTAGGTGCAGTAGAGGCTAGAGGTAAGCTCCAGGTGCCTCAGAGCTGGAGCAGTTATAAGCCACCTGGTGTGGATGACCAGTCCTCTGAGAGAGCACTGCATTCTGACCTGCTGAGCCACCTCCAACCCTCTGACTGGACTTGTGCCCTTCTCAGCCAGCCTTCTCCTCTTCTTCCCCCTCTTCCCCCTCCACCTCCACCTCTTCCTTCCTCCTCAGGAACTGACATTTAAATGAAAGAACACTTATCAACAGAATATTCGTTAAGTACTCAAGAAAATCTGTGATTCCATACAAGAAAGCTGTAATCCCAGAAAAGGGTGCAAAAAAACCTTTAAGTGTCATTTAGACTGAGGGGAAAAGGCAAATCGACATCGTACCAACTGCAGCCACATGAAAGAGAGCAGCCATAGGTACACACCTGTGCCATGCAGTTAGGAATGGTGGCCCATGTTACGATTGCCACAACTGCTGGAAACATTGCTTACACAGGAATGTGTGCCGAGCGACACAGTTCTTATAGGTCAGCATCCAAATTTATTATAAAATGTGCTCACAGAGGTCATTTCATAAAGATAAGACCTTCTATGTTTGCCCCTAAAATATAGACACACATACAAAAGACAGTAACAAAACAGAATGAGGGGTAATTTTCTATCCCTACTTGCTATGATATGTGGGCCTATCAAAGAGATCATGAGTTCCTGCCTTCAGAATTCATGGGAGAAATATCACGTGAAATAACTGAAATTCCATAAAACCTTCAGAGAGACCAAATAATGCTAAAACTTTTTACAACATTCTGAACACTTCAAGTGGGGGATAATCAAGACATACATTTCTCTGGGAATTCCAAGTCTCCTAATCAGTCGGACCAGTGACTAAACTGAGATTGCAGACTTCTGTTGCACACATCCTGCCCGAATCTCCTTGGTTCCTTTTTTTTTTCCCCTTGTTTTTTGAGACAGGGGTTTCTGTGTAGACCTGGCTGTCCTAGAACTCACTCTGTAGACCAGGCTGGCCTCGAACTCAGAAATCCGCCTGCCTCTGCCTCCCAAGTGCTGGGATTAAAGGCGTGTGCCACCACTGCCCGGCCCCTTGGTCCATTTTCACCAAATAACTATGATCCTGAGATGAAGGCAACTTTATTTACATTATGCATACAGAGCCTCATTCCTTTGTTGGTGAATAAGGATCCCTGCATGTCTGTTGTTGTTTAAAGAAAGAACACTTTCCGGTTACCAGCTTTTGTATTTGAAAGCCCTGGATTGAGCCAAAAGACAAAGAGATGCCTGGTTATTGCTAGTTACTAACAAATGGCAGGTAACAGGTCTTGCGGAATGTGATGAGTGCTCTACACACTCTTTGGACTTGAGAAAGTCAGACTACCAGCAGGAGCTTGGTTGCACGGGAAGCGCCCCTTAACAGGCTGCACCCTTTTCAGCCGGGTAGGATTCCTCAGGCTGCCCGATAGGAGACTGGGCTCACAGCAGCATGTGACATCCATGAAAGAGCAGAACCGTGAGCTGGGAGCACAGAGAAGTTCTGTGCTGTGGGACACAGTGGCCTCAAGCCAATGTTTACAATCCCCTGGGTGGGGACAGCCGGCTTTAAAAGTCTTTGCTCTTGCCGGCAGTGACCTTCGGTTGCTTTCAAAGCGGCTCTCAGGTTAACCCCTTGGGTTCTGTGTGCACTGGAGCCGCACAAAGGAAATACCTTGGAAGGACACCTCACAGAACATCAGTTTCTGATTTCGCCACAGAAACACAGAATTAGGAAGAAAAAAGGCATGTATTCACTCTGCCGTCAAACCCCAGGGCATGTCAGGGACCCCTGGATCTGGATTTCTGTGTGTACTGTCTACAATGTGACAGTTTTCAGCTTTGAGCAATGGATTTAAGCTTACACACCAGGGGATTGGGAAACATGAGCATATTTGGTCTCCAGGGGAGAAGGAAGCATCCAATTTATGCAGAAATGCCCTTTCCCCGGCTAAGCCAATGAGAAGCCAGGCTGAGGCACCGGGGCTTCCTATTGGGATCTGACTAGAAGAACATTGCTTAAAATTAAAGACAGGCTAAATTGTTAACAGCCCCGACTTAAAAAGCAGCCGAAGAGAAAACGTCAATTGTCGAAAAGGAAAGGCAGTTTTCCAGTTAAGCAAAGTTAACTGCATCTGGCTTATTATAGTTGTTATTATTTCAGTGGAAAAGAATTAATTTTCATTCCTAATGCTAAGGAGCAAAGATCCCATGAGAACACACATACACATTTTCTTAGCCTCTAATACATTTTTAAAAAGATGTCATAAAGGTATCAATATGAAGACAAGATAACACGGGTATCATTTAAGGACTCAAAATGTTTCCAGGAGGTAGGATTTACTTTGAGGAAAAAAAGAAGTTGATCTAGTGTCTGGAACTCATTCCTATTAAAACACACTCTGCTTTGGAGGAGGGATTCTGTGACTTTAAAGATGTTTGAAACCTACACACTCATCATCAATGCAGCCATACCTTTAGTGAGGACCAACAAGGAACACAGTAGAAAATGTTACCGGAGTGGACAAACTATACAGGAGTCCCCTGGAAACTCGTCCGACCACAGAAGAGACTGAGGGGAGGACACTGTGGCAGCTGCCCCTCAAAAAGCAGCTGTACTCCACAGCTGAAACTCCTGCTCACTGGTACCTGAGAGGCACTGTTCCTGGACTAGTAACTGCATCTTACTGCATCTTCCATGCTTCTGAAGAGAGCAGTTAGGGCTGGAGAGATGGATCGGCGGGTAAAGGTGCTTGACACTAAGCCTGATTCCCGAGTTCGATCCTCAAGATCCACATGGCGGAAGGAGAGAACAGATTCCCAAAGGTTGTCCTCTCAGCATACGCTGCCCCACCATAAATAAATATTTAAATTGTTACAAGGAATTTGTAACAGTAACAACAACAACAACAACAACAACAACAACAACAACTACTACTACTACTACTACTACTACTGTGTTCCTGGCTCTCATTACAGACCACATAATCTTTCTTTTGCTTTCTGCTTTGGAATTTCAATGACGAGTAACTAAGCACATTCAAGGCAGACAGACTAGAATGCTCTGAGAAGCTCAGATACCTCAGAGTTTCACAAGAGAGAAGACAAGATACTACAGTCAAAGTTTACCATGGTTTCCTGTACGCCTGGCATTTCACTAAGGACTAGACGTATTTCATGCCATTTATATAACTTTGGCCCTTCTGGGACAGGGGCTAGATGCTTTGCCCATATCCTGGCATGCTCAAAACCAGTTATTAACCAGGGCCAAGTCCAAGCTAGCTACATATCAGAGTCAGAACTTACAGCCTGTGAGCTGGCCATCAGGCACCCAGATGGCACCACCACTGCCACCAAAGTTCCTGGGAAGCCCGTGCCTTGTCTTTCACTTTGGACACATGCTACATCATTCTGTTAGAGTGAAGGCTGCACGCTTACCAACCTTAAAAGGATCGGTGTCACACCGGGACTTTCCCCTGCCTTACTGAATCAATGCAAAATCACAAAGTTGCTTGTGCTTGCAATCCCAGAACTTGGGAGACTGAGGCAGAGAGAGTGCCAGGAGTCTGATGCCAGCGTGACCTGCACAGAGGAACTTGTTTTAAACAACATGCTCCCAAAGCTAGAACACCACATCTCTGCAAGTGACCATTTATGCACTTTTAAAACCAAGTCCCAAAGTAGCTAGCGCTGGGACGCTCTCTATCACAGACGGTCACGGAACAAACTAGCTAAAGACATTTACTTATAGGCTAAGAATGTGCATCACAGTCGCTCTCAGACTGGGCTCTCCACTCCTACCCGAAGCTTTTAAGACACTGTCTTTTGCTTGTATAAACAAAATGATGCCCCTCCCCCCCAAAAAAAGAAAACTTACTATGGGCACCCTTTACAGTTATGGTGTGCCACTTAAAAAAACGTTTGCGAAGCCAGTTCTATGCAGCAAATGGCACAGTTGTCCGTGAGCTTTAATTACTGCCATAGAATTATTAGGCCCAACCGGTTGGAACTGAGTTTCTCCACAAAGTAAGAAAGTTAGAACTGTTCAAATGAAGACGAAATATGCACAGCTAAAAAGAATGTTACGGGGGCCTCTCTCAGCGAACAAAGCAAGCTCAGTCTGGCTCCGTTTCCCTTGCACTACCACATCCGCACATCGTTAGCTGGAAAATTCCTGATATATGCTGTAATTTTTGTGCCCCCTCTCCCCCCCCAGTACACTCAGGGCTTTAATGTCCAGATGCCATTTTCTCCCATATCTGTCCCTGTTTGGGGCTCTGCCAGCCATGGTCAACAATTAATACAGCCAAATTAAAAAAATACAGTACGTTCCCTGGCAACTGGCATAGCCTCGCAGGAAATACCAAATAAAAACTTGATTATGTATTGTTTAACCATTTGGTTTGCCCGTAGGCCACCCCGTCGTCGGTGTAATTCAGACGAGCATGCTTCATCTGACGGTCTGTGTGCAGTACCATTGTTCCTGAAGTCTGTCACGCACAATCACTGGCTTCAGCAGTGGCCCTCTAAGTGAAAGGTTTGTGGCAGCCTTCCAGCCTGCATTCCTCTTAATTAGTCAACTTGTGGCCCAGTGTTATAATAGATAA
Organism: Rhabdomys pumilio; assembly: GCA_030674055.1. NCBI lineage: Eukaryota > Metazoa > Chordata > Mammalia > Rodentia > Muridae > Rhabdomys > Rhabdomys pumilio. The sequence goes on from JANHMN010000016.1 coordinate 13,832,292, forward strand.
GTAACCTCTTAATATTCACGTCATTAACTAATTTTTTTCCTCATTCATTTATAAGCTATTGCATGGGGTGGGAGAAAATGCTTTTTTTTTCCCTAGATGGGTTTTGGTTTATGAAATTAAGCCTGCTCCCATTGCAGAGAACATCAGAGACTGTATCTCAAGGATTCTCTGCAAGGAGACCTCCAGAGACCGCAGGGTGCCTACACCTATTTTTGAAGCATTCCATTTTTGCATTTAAATAGCAACTGGAATCTTTCTTTTGTACACATACAGGAGATGAATGATTGTCTTGCTAGTTTCAACACGGCTGGGAAACCTGCTTCTATCTGAACGCTGGACTAGCTCACTCTCAGACACAGACGTTTCAGTCTTGTGGAGCCCATGTCAGCAAAGCAGGCTGACAGAAAAAGCAGGTGGCAATCCTCAAAGCACAAGGGAGTCTGTCTGTCTCATACATTGATCAAGTCAATGATTATAAACTGCGATGTCATTAGTTGTTACAACATACAATTCAAAGATAAGCTGATTAAAGCGATACATTGATTTTTATAAAAATTATTACTGTCCATTCAGATCAGGGATAATTATGGCACTTTAGGTTCAGTGCTTAATTCTTTCAAATTGATATGATTCTCAAAGAGCTCAGGCCTTCTCAGGGCAGCAGTCACACGTTTATACCCTATGTGTACTCACACAGTGCACAGGACAGACGAGATACAGACACGCCTGCAGTACACTTCATTGCTGCTCATGTAACTACTTACAATAACTCCAACCATTTATGAGTACACCAGGGTTTGTCTATGTAGGACAAGCATTGGATTTTGAGTTATGAGGATGACTGTAGACATCATATCTGCTCCCAAAAGCTCAGCTGGGCACTGGAGGCAGACATATAACCACTAACAAGAGGCTTGGTGTCACGTACAGGTTTATTGTTTGGGAGCCTGGGTTCAGATCCTGGCTCCTTTTTCTAAATGGGCTGTAGTCACTTCGGCAAAGTGCATTAACTTCTCTATGCCTTTGTTTCCACATCTGTAAAGTGGAAAGCCATTTGAGCTATCTTAGGGACGTGTGCAGATTTGTAGGATGGGAGCAGCATCAGGCATTTGCATCTGGCTCTATATATTGGAAATGTGACAAAACCATCTTCTCAAGGTGTACAGAGTGTGGGATGGGCTGTACTGTTTAGTGTTAAGGCTGCAGAGGAGTACAAGGTAGGACTGTCAAAGGCAGAAGCTTAAACAGAAACGTGAAGAACCTGGAACTGAGTGGACCAGGTCACAGAGGCCCTCAGGGGCCATGTGGTGGAGCCTGGCATTTGTCTGGAGGAGAGGTACTGAGGGTTTGATGCAGCAGGTGCACGCCAGATTTACACATTCTGCCTTTTGATTCCAGCAACTAGAGGCTAGAACTGAAGAAGGTCCTGGAGGCAGGGAGCTCAATCAAAAGGCTGGACTGACCCAGAAAACCTGAGGCAACCTAAAGAAACTATTCGGGGGTGGGGGTGGTGGGGGTGGTGGGGGTGGTGGGGGTGGTAGCACCGGTGGCTAAAAGGGAGGAGAGGGGAGGCAGGAGGAACAGCAGAATTAGCAGTCAGGAAGAAGGGAGGCAGGATCTAGGATGAATCTCATGCTTCTGGTTTGGGAAATGAGATGGTTAGTAGGCAATGTCAGGCAGGCCTGCAGCTTAAGAGGAAGGACACCTGAGATCTGGCTGAGCTACAAGTAAGTGGAGCTTCAGAGCTGCAGGGTCACCTGCTGGAGGAGGCTGCTAGCCTAGAGAGCACACAGAGAGAAAATCTACTGGCCAGACAGGAAGAGCATCCATGAAACACAAGTAAACCAGGCACTAGGAAGGAAAAGCAGCACACACCACCGCCACAGAAACCATGCTGGATATTTTTAAGAAATAAAAAAGAGGAACAAACAGACACTGGGAGATGCCCCACTGGATGAAAACCACAAGTATGGAATCCCAGGGTCAACAGCATCCTGAGGGAGCAGTCCTTTGCAGTGAGTGGTATCATGTCTTTCCTATCCGCCTTCTGCGGCCCCAAGATGTGATGGGTTTCAGACATATTTGGAAGACAGGAGACAGAGCAGAGACGTAATATAGTCAAGATTTAGAAGGAATCAGAGCAGACAGCTTCATGCTCCTAGGTAGGGGAATTAGAAAACATATTATCTAACTCTACAAACACCACAAAACACATTGTATTGTCTTTTCGGGGGTGGGAGGGAGCTATATCCTCTTTGCCTTGTGTCTGACAAGTTCTGAAGCATTTGTATAGAGTTAACAGGAAGGTAATATGATCACAAGTATATGCACTGAGAAACATGATGCAGACACATGACATTTCACTCTAGTTCTTGGATTATTTTTTAAAATTGTGTATGTGTGCATGCTGGTGTACATGGATACATGTGTACGACTGCATGCACGTGGACTTCAGAAGGCATCATCTCTCCTCCTTCTGGGAAGCCTAGGATCAAACTCAGATGGTCCAGCAAGTGCAACAAGTACTTTACCAGCTGGACCAACTCACTGACCCTCTTCGGTTATTTTCACAAGGAAGTGTCTCATAAACACATAAAAAAACAAGGCTTTTAAAAATAGTTAAGTATGTTAACATGATCTAGTAATTACAAAAGAGCTTCCATTCTGGCTATGTACTGGTGAGAACCCTCTGCCTGTCACTCACATACGCACATTCATCACCTCAAAGATTTTCCCTTAGACCGGCTGGAGGCCCTGTACATTTCAAACCTTGTTTCTCCTCTACCACCCACAGATTTCTGGTGCCAGATACCATGGGCCGCACTCACAGTGAGAGATGATCTCTGACCCCGGGTGAGTCAGCACAGGGTAGTGGGAGGAAATTTCTGGAAGCCATTCCTATGAAGGGGTCAGAGACTATAGTCATACTTGTTTTAAGGATTTTCTCAATCTGGGAACTTTGACAGCTAGACAGCTGTCAATATAAGGTCTGTTCTGTGCCCTGTATGACACCTAACAGTATCATGGTTTGCTATCCATTACATCCCAACACCCCACACCACCACTGTGACAACCAAAAACGATTCCAGACCAGTTCTAACTGTAAAACCATAAATTAATAATGAATTCCTTCCTGAGGTTTATATGAACCCATAGCTAGTTAATATTTCCTCAGGAAGCTCTCAAAATGCCTTTGGTCACCCCAGTGGCAACTGAGAGAAGGAATGAGATACGGGGTCTAGAAGTTTTATCAGTCGCATCATTTCGCTAAAGCCTCTCCCAGAGCTTCAGTACGCTGTTGTGCTATGAGTAAGGGGCTCTAAAGCTAAAATCATCAGGCACAGCAAATCCACTCTGAGCACGGTAATCGGACGGTGGAGGAATTTCACTTAGTCATCCGCATTGGCAACACTGAAAAGATTCCTTTTATTCTGAGTAATAATAATGACACTACAACTCCTTTCTCACAGACTGCGCAATTCAGGATGGGTAAAAGACATGTCAAATAATAGTAATAATAATAATAATAATAATAATAATAATAATAGTAATAATAATATCATCATCTAAAGTTAAGTAATGAAAACACAGAGAAAATATTCTCGCTACTGTCTAAAAAATCATACTTTTTGACAAGAGATACATCATTAAAAGTATGTGTATAGAAAGGTAGTTGAGGGAGAGGGAGAGAGGGGATACTCAGGTAATAGTTAACATCTCTTTTATCTGTAAGATTAAGATTTGAATATAAATTGACTTTCCCACATTATACTTCCCTCTTCTAACTCTGAAAATAACATAACTTCATTGTTGCTTATTGTATTCTGCTCTCAGTTCTGTTTTTGTTTGCTACCTGTGTTTTCCAGCTTTTTTCCCCTAGTGTCTGCTTCTATCACGGGCCACAATCTTCTGTCAAAACTGTCTGAAGGATTACCTTCATATTTCAGGTCTCCTGTGGCAGACTGGACATTCTATACTTCTGCCCTCAGCCACTGAGATTCCTGCTTTTCTTGGATTGGCCAAACTCAGCCTTGCTTTGAGACTCCTAAATTCCCTGTTCCTTCTGCCATGCTCCTTTTTCCTGAACCTTCCTTTCTTGACAAGATGTCCCCTCCCTAAGTTACGTGCTTATGCTATAAAGCAGATTTGCTGGCCAGCTCCCATGGATCTCAGTGACACAATGCAGCTTCCTGTTTACTGGTTTATTATCTATTGTCTCTGTAAGAACAAGGAGAGATTTTAATCTATCACACCCATTCTTCACTCAGTCCAATGCCTCAGTAGCAAATATCATGTAGAAAAATCTTCAAAAATTGTAGAAGAAGTAAGTATCAGCCTCAAAGTGTCCAAAGAGGCAGGTGTAAGGACTTCATGGTGTAGCTATGTGGGCACTCAAATCCACTCTATTTTCTTCTTTTTACCTCGAATGGGATTCCCTTATCTCTTTGCCCTTTTGCCTTCATGGACAACCATTATTCTAAATCTTACATTTGACTTATCTGCTTTAATAACCTTAGATTTGTCATGCAATAAGTATAAACATTGTATGCCTATATTACTTCATAAGTATTTCATGATTTGTAACCATTTTCCCTCTATTGTTTCTAAGAATTGTGCATATTATTGCTTATTGTTAGAGTTTATTCATTTCAATTCTCACTTTTGTTTAATTCTGTGCCATGTTAACTAAAGTAAATTTCAGCATTTGACAGGTGAACCTTTGGGCTATTTGTATTTTTTTGGGGGGGAGGGGTGCTGTTGCAAACAATGCTGCTGTTTCTGTTTCTAACATGAACCCTAGTGCACACCTGCAGTCATTTTTCTGAAGTATGTAACCAGACATGGAAAGGAGGGGTTTCCAAAGTATCTATATGTTAAATAGCATGCCCAAATCCCAAAGAACAGAACAATTTTATATCCCCCATCAGCAGAGGATCAGTTTCAAGAAAATGTACAGAGCTTGTTTTCAATCATGTTTTTCAAATCTAATTTCACATTCTCTGCTTTTTAAATGGTGATCTTTTCCATTTATATTTATTGTGATTAATGGCTCATTTAGACATTTATCCAACTATATACCCATGACTCTTTGAGAGTTCCTTTTAGAATTATTTTCTTTCTGAAGTATTCCCAATATTAAAAAGTCTTGGCTATAAATTCCCTTGGCTTCTCTCTGTATAAAAACTTCATTATTTCATGAGTTTATTCTGTACTTATGTTTCACATATAACAAACACAGCCATCGGAGCTCCTGACTAGCAGTAACGTTTCTTCTACGATATCCTGAAGCACTAAGAGAAGAAAAGTGTAAGATGCCATCAACCAGCTACCTAACAGGCTTTCAATTCACACTAGTGGTTTTCAGACAGGCTTAGCAACACAGGCCAGAGCACTCCCAACCTCAAAGAACTTTGGGCAACATTTAAAAAAAAAGTCACATGAAATTTAGCTTGAGAACTAAGGCTGAATTAGGGGCCCTAAGAGGTACTGTGGGAGTTCAGAGTAGAAATGTCCAAAGAGATCTGGAACCCAGTCAGGTTTCATTGTATAACTTTCTTAATTACATTTCTATACAGCACAGCTTGTGGCCAAACCACACCCCTATCCTCAATCTAAGAAAAGCCAGAGAGAGCATGGCTTTGTTTCCAAAGATGGTATTGTGCTTTAATAGAAATATAAAACTGGTACTAGGTAGGTAAGTCACACTGAAATAATGCTGAATTATCAAATTCAAAGACTGAATGAGAGCAAGCAATTGTATGAAATAACACACCCATGCCCACACCCGCCACACACACACACACACACACACACACACACACGTCTTTATAACAGCAGACCAAACGGGAAGTGTTGGTTTAGGTACCAACTTCTTTGTAGATGGGGCATTCCTGAGCGACTTAGTAAAGCTAAACAAGACAGTGCAGGTTATGTAAAGGGATGAGAGCCTCAGGAATTTCTTTCAATTATATTCTTTGCAGGTCTAGTAGCTGGAAGAGTTCTCATGCGACACATCTTAAGAAATCTATACTATTTGTGTCATTAATTCCTAATCCATGGTATGGTGAGTCACTTATGCACCAGAGAAGAAATTGGGAAATACACTTTTTTCAATATTAACTATCACCTATTCCTAAGAGAACATGGTCTCTATAACACAAAACGATTGCACATAGAAGATTAAAATGCTCATTTGGACTACAGAAAGGAACCTTTTTTTCTTGCATGTGTATCTGTGAGCATGCAGGTATGTTTTGTGTTTGTATTTGTGTGTATGTGTTCGCGCGCGCGTGTAGGCCTCATTTTTGACTTTGGGTGTCTTCCTAGATGGCTTTCCATTTTAGTTACTGAGGCAGGGTGTCTCACAGAACTTAGAGGCTAAGAGTTCTGGCTAGTCTAGCTGCCCTGGGGAATGTGGCTGCCCCTCAGATGCCATCTCTCTGGTTTTATGTGGGTTCTGGGATTGAAACATGGAACCACCTCATGCTCTGGAGGCCAGGGCTTTATCCACTGAGACATCTCTCCAGCCCCTGCTTTAATAATCTACCAACTGTCAACGAGCAGTCGCCCATCTTCTACCCACAGAAACACAGTATGAAAATGACTGTCTTGCGGTCTCTGGTTTACTCTCTAGGTGGTCAAATGCTGCTCTGTTGGAGTCAAACTCAACTCCCTCAATTCCCCACCACTGCCTTTAGCTACTCGCCTAGTAGGTGAACGTAAGGCAGGAAGAGAGACAGATAGGATGACATGTCTCACTGTGCTTGATCGAACAGGCTGACGGTTTGTTCACAATAACATGCTCCTCTGTTGGAAATTCTCCAACGATCTGGATTTGAGTATCCAATTTCCTATGTTAAGTGAAGAGATAAGGTACTTAGAATTCAATCTGTTTTCTACACAGACTTTAGGACCATTGAGATAACACAGATAATGGGAAATTCCCTCCACGTATGGGTTCACTAATTTTAAGAATACTAGAAAGTTCTCCCTTTGAGGAATGATGACGATGATGATGGTGGTGTTGGTGGTAGTGGTGGTGGTGATGAAGAAACAGGCTCTTTAAGATACCCTACCCATACTATGTGTGGTCATCTAAGTTAACAGGATGCTGGTAAGAAAATGGGCTGATTTCTTTACGTTCATTTCCTTACCTGTCTTCACGTGCAGGTACAAAGAAGAATACCATTACTACAAAATTCAGTTATAGCACTCAAGAGAGGACATTTTCTTTTCACATACGAACTTGTTTAGTTCTCACTCCAAACTCACGAGGTACACTCTGATGTTTTCGCCACCTTACTGGAGGATAAATATAGGGCACAAAGAAGACAGAGCATTCACTTCAGGTCACGCAGCTGTTGACTCGTTAGTGGCTGGTTCCTGACTGCACTATACTGTATTGTCTCTGCGACGAAGTGACATTTTACAGAATTGTCTCTCTGAATAGCTGAAAACGGTCATAAAGAAAAGGGAATATATTTCAGGAATATTAGGATCAATTAAGACTTCAAAATTAATGCTGTCAAGAAGGAAGAGAGAAACAAGAGAAGAAATTCTAAAACAGGATCCGTAGCGTCGTCGTGTAAAGAAAAGAAAGGCCATTCTCTTGGGACAGTGTGACCTATTCACAGACGCCTGATGAGATACAGAATACACACACATCCTCTACCCACAATGCATTGGGAAGATTATCAAGTTTGTAGCATTTCAAATCCCAACGTCTTCTCAGTCCTTCCTAACTTAACATCTGGCCTAAGAAAGTGGCAGTCACTAAATACATGATGTTACAGGTGCCAGGAGGCAGGGATACAAACATTGAGGCCAGTTTTTCTGGTTCTTAAAAACTTGAAACTAAACTTACCTTTATAAGCAGCATATACTTCCTTCCTTTGTACCATAGCACAACTCAAAGCCTTGTCTATGATGAACAAGCATTCTGCCTGAGCCACGTTCCTAAACTCTAACGGGGAGTTTTAGACCTGTTCCTTTAAGGTTCGGTGAGGGAACCAGGGAAAAGCAAAAGACAACTTCAAGCAAAGCCAATGCTTATAACAGGCTGAGGAAGAACCAATACCTTTCTTTACCTGTTCAGCCATTCGAATACTACTTTGAACTCCAGACTTGGAGCGTTAAAAACGGATCTAGGTTACTATTAAGAAACGGAATGGAGGGGCCTGGAGCGATGGCTCAGAGGTTAACAGCACTGACTGCTCTTCCAGAGGTCCTGAGTTCAATTCCCAGCAACCACATGGTGGCTCACAACCATCTGTAATGGGACCTGATGCCCTCTTCTAGTGTGTCTGAAGACAGCGACAGTGTACTCACATATATAAAACAAATACATTAAAAAGAAACACTGAATGGATGAGCTGAACCAAGAAAGATGGACTGTGGTAAATCAAGCAAACATGCCCACACTGAGTACACGCTACTTTTACCAGCTCCAAACACCCGGGAAGTACAGCCTCATACCAATTCCTAGTGGGTGAGCATAAAGCATGGGCTGTCCCAGCTCTTCCCTCAAGGAGTCTGTTGTTGAATGACGAGGGAATGACAGTCTTTGGTGGCTGTTGACATTGTATGCACTCATTAGAGGTTAGTCATATAATGACCACATGTGAGCTATATAATTTGTCAACTTTAGCAAAAACCGGATTATGGGGATTAAAAAAGAGAGAGAGAAACAGCAAGGTATCTAATTAAACACAACATAATCATGTTACTTTAGGCCCGATAAATGAAAGTAACAGTTACTTAAGTCTTCAGGCAGGGGAGGGATATATTTTGAAAAGAGCTCTGAGCCCTTTTCCCTGAGATGGCTCAGTATGTAGGGCACCTGCTGTTAAGCCCAAAGACCTGACTTTCATTTTTAGGATGGACATGGTGGAAAAACAAACAAACAAACAAACAAACAAACAAACAAACAAAAGGGACTTCTTTAAAATTTCCTCTGACCTCTGGAAGTCCCACTCCAGAACTAAATAATTTTTTAAAAAAATTAAGGCGTTTTTTGATAGTCCCTTTAATAGTAAACAATTCTGAACTTTTCAACTAGTGAGATACATTATACAGACTCTTGACCATAAAAATAGCATTTCCTTTTCAACAGAAATGCCAATTTATCAGGAGACATGACTACGTGTAGTCAGCATAGTGCTAGTGAAAACGGTAAAGATCACATTTGTCTACTTGGGTTCTAGAACAGCATGATTTAAAGAGAGTTAGGGCCAAAGATGCTTACTTGACTTTTTTCACCCTGGAGAAAAGGGACATTTTTCAGCTCCTCCCTCCCTATCCTCTCTTTATTTTACATTAACTATCTCCAGTTTCTCTCTCTCTCTCTCTCTCTCTCTCTCTCTCTCTCTCTCTCTCTCTGGAGACACCCCACCCTTTAACACAGATTTGACATGGGGTATAGCAGCACAGGCCTTTAATTCTAGTCCTTGGGAGGCAGACATGGGCAGATCTCTGTGAGTTTCAGGGCATCCAGATCTACAGGACCAGGCCAGCCAGGGCTGCAGTCATAGATGAGACCTTGTTTCAAACCAAAAACAATAGCAGAACACAACAAATAAAAACCAATGTTCATGCAAGTCTTCCTGCCAGTAACTTTAAAACAAACAAACAAACAAACAAACCTATTATTTGAGAATTCCATATACCGCACACATATACTATGAGATGTGAGCAGACTCCCTTCCATTTCACTGGTGAGCTGCCTCCAGATCCCCAGTTTCTTCATACACACAAATCTCCCTAGCAACCCACTCAACACAGCCCACTGGAGTCCGGATACAACACAAACAAGCAGTTCTGATCATGCTCTCCGGGAACCTTGCCCGTCAACCTGCACACACGTTTTGTGTTTAGAACACACCCTTATCCCTGTTTTGTCATCCAATCTCCTCCTCATCCTTGAAGTGAGGGCTCATAAATTAGCCCCCCACCCCACCCCATGAAACCTTCCTACACTTTCTAAGATGGAAAAGTACTTGCTTCTAGATGCACACGGGTTTACTTAGTTAGGTAAGATACACAGACAACATATACATATATGTGCGTGCTTCATATATGTAATTCATACTAATTTAAGGAATTGAGTCAACAGTGTAAGTTGCATGACTATTAATAAAATCGCTTATTTCTAAAGGATAATTCATAATTAAAAAAAATAATGGGCTAACCTCACTGTTTAAAGAACCCAGCCTTCATTTCTGTGCATCAGGCTGAATTTCCGTGTGAAGGCACCATCTGCAAAACACTCATAAGATTTGTCAAGCTCAGCAAACGTCTGCTGATTGCTATGGCTATTGAAGAATCTAAGGAAGTCAGTTCTGGTTGGCATAGGCTGCCTTCATCTCCAACCTAAGCGCTCAACATCTGTGAAACATTTACGGAATGAAGCAAATGATGTGTTATAAAAATCACGGAATAATCCGTGTGTCTTGGAGAGGAAGCAATAACAAAAGTTTCTACCCACACAGAGGCACTGTGGCTTTGGGAGTCTCCCAGACCAGTGAAGGGCTTGCCATTGGTATGAACCCAGCAGCCACCTGTATTTCCTGGCTAGGATAATCAGATTCTATTCAGGTAGCAGTAAGAGTTTCTATAGCATGACTGGGCTATGCAGAGGTGTATTGGTTCTGGGTGATGAAACCCAAATTATAGTCTGAAGTGAGTTTCCGGAAGACTGTCTTTACTAAATAAAGGTAACAAAATCCAGTTAGCCCCCCATTGTTTCAGATCCTGCTTAGAGCGCTGTAGTATGGAGACACCATAACTGAAATATAGCAGCCATTGTGAGGCTGCGAGGGAAGACATAATCAATACACTGGATGATTAAGAAGGCTTTGCTTTCTTCAGTATTTGATTATAATATCCAAGATGACATCACTGGCCCAGTTACACTAGTTGTAGAATTACCTATCTCCAGACTTCTTTGCTATATTAAGACATGAATGCCCACTAATTAGGAAACACGGTATTTGTTATTCTGTACCTGTAACAATATATATGCTCATGCAAACAACATCTTAAAAAATCTGAGCACCTCAGATTTGGTGCTCACCAGTAACAGAGTCCAAGAAGGGAGAGTGCATGGGGATTAGCCAGGCAGAGAAGACAGCAAGGGAGCCGGTGACGCAGTAAGCACGTGAATTAGTGATACATGTGCGTCAACAGGCAGAGATCTGAGGGAGCAGGTGGGAATGAGGGCTGAGGCTCAGGAGGCTCAGAGGGAATCCTGGGGCAAGACAGATGACGTGGATGCCTCTACCGACAACTGACAGCCACAGCCGTAGAGAGCAGACTGACTGTTGTAGGGACATTTTGGATGCTTTATGAGTGGGCGGACACAAAAAGGCTGCACAAAGGAGGTGCCCAGAGACACCTGGAAGAGATGAAGCAGAGAGCTCACAGGCACTTCGTTAAGGGAGAAGAGGGGCGTGAGGCACATCCTTTTGGAGAGCACTGAATCCACAAGTGGGCCCCTGCTTCATTCAATCTCGGTGGTACTCTTTTTATGACTTCAAGATAGTGAGGTGAATGAACAAGTTCAAAGAAGTTTGCTGCACCTGAGAGGGAGGGAGGGAGGAAGGGAGGGAGGGAGGGAGGGAGGGAGAAAAGGAAAGAGGGAGAAAAGGGAAGAGGGAGAAAAGGAAGGAGGGAGGGAGAGAGGGAAGGAGGGGGTAAGGGAGAGGGAGACAGACAGAAAGACAGAGAGACAGACCTCAAATGCTCATTCCAAGACCAGGTAGCATCATTACAAACATTTGCACTGTGAACGTATGACAAAGTACAAAAAGACTGGAAGTAAGGTGTGGAAAATGCCTCAGATAAGTCTAATGCAAAAAGATAAGTAAGGAATGTTGGAAAAGCCTACAAGCGGCCTGGCCCTAGCCTCAACCCCAGAGAGCTTTGTTCAAACAGAAAAAGGTGTGAAAGTTCACTAACCACGCTGACAGTGACCCATCTGGAACACTGAACTCTCAAAATAACTCTACCAATTAAAAAAGAACGCAGGTTAAAAATAATGATTAAAGGAACACAAGGGTTTTAAAGGAGGAGCTGGCTCAGTGATCGAAGGTACTTGTCACCAAGCTCGACGACCTGTTTGAGCCCTGACCATACCAACTATCATGACTCGACACAAGTGCCATGTACTTTATAATCAGAGGCTTAAGAACATGTGTTTCAGTTTGTTAAATTACATTTTGAATGTATTTTTCCCTTAATTTTTAATTTTATGTGTATGGGTATTCTGCCTGCATGTATGTCATTGCCCATAGAGACCTGAAGAGGATATCAGATTCCCTGGGACCTGAGTTACAAACAGATGTGGGTGCTGGGACTAGAACTCTGATCCTGCAGAAGAGCAGCCAGTGCTCTTAAAATTGCTAAACCATTTGTCCAGCCCCTAAAATTTAGATATTTTGAAAAAAAATTTGCCAGAAGCCCACTGGTAAAATACTTAAAAGTTACGTTTTGGGGTGTGTGTACTGGGTAAAACACTTGTCAAGCATGTGAAATTTGAGTTCTATCTCTAGCATGTGTGAATGTGTGTATGCGTAGGTAAGATTTGATCTCTAACTCCACTAATATGTCTGCCAACTTAAAACAATACGGATTGATTCTTCATTTAGTGACAGAAATGTTAATGAATAGAGGTAGTTCACTGAGATCCCAGGAGGGTCTGTGACAATCCAACCAGACGTGTCTCTACGTCATCAAGAAAATTTTAAGTTTCTATGACACAGCTTAAATCTAAAATGCTAGATTTTAGCAACAAGAGTTAATGAAACAAGCTGAGTACCTGATGCTACAGGTGGATATGAGGCGTAGGGGTGCCTTTCAGGTGTACTGCAAGGTCTTCCCAAACCTCAGCGCCCTCCACGAGTGTCCACGTGCTCCACACGAACCTTCCACTTCATCACACATGTTCTGCAAACGTTCTCTGAGCAACTACCATGGGCTTGTGCAGGACGCTGAGGGCTGAAACGTATTTCACAATGCTAACGAAGTGGGTGACAACGGCCAAACAGATGGAATCACACCTGGAGAGCTACCACGTTACAGGAAAATCAGAAGCACGTAGGAGAGGCCACACCCAGTGGTCCTGGAATCGGGCCGATTTCAGACAGGTGAGGAGCAGTCTTAAAGACCAGTTCATTAGGCTGAGGAGGGGAGGCAATATGAGGGAGTGAGGGTGTGAGGGTGTGTGTGTGTGTGTGTGTGTGTGTGTGTGTGTGTGTCTAATGGCTTGGGGACACAAATGGCACAGTGTTGGGATGGGCAGATCACAGGGTGTGTAGATGTATTTGGGGAGAACTCAGGGGCACAGACTTGTGGGCACTTTGGAGCCATGGACAATTTGAGCTTGCTGTTTTCCCACAGTGCTCCACAGTGCATGCCTGCTCCCACGGTTCCCTCCTGTAAGCCAGTCTGGTCTTTCCAGGAAAAAGAAAACTTGCTTTTTTGCCTAACTGAGGTTTGATCTTCCACCCACCCTTCAGAAGCTGGGGAGTTTACAGCCAGGTAAAGACATTTTTAGGAGCGCACGTGAGGGTCCTACGTCCAGGAATCCGCTTTACATTCTTGATAATAACTTTTTCTTTCCTTGACAAAGGTTCCAGCTGTGTCGCTCCCCCTCCCCCGACCCCCATCTGCTTTTTCTAAACTAGTAAAAGCTAGTTTTCTGGAACTAGATTACAGACAGACTTTGGCCCATTTAACAAGGTCAGACTGTTTATTCTTGACAGGATTCTTTCCCACTGCAAAAAGGTACTTTTAAATGCCACATTCCAGACCCAGTGCCAGTAAGCCAGTGAAGCATATTTTCCCACAAGAACAGATACCATGTGCAGTCCCTACCTCACTGAAATCACCCAGCCTTCAAAAGGTGCAGACAGTATTTAATGCCACCATGAACTCGACCAACTGAAGTATATCCACCAAGTACTTGCAAAACACATTGCAGAGCACGGGTAACCTTTACGATGCAATTAATCAAAACAGAAATGAAAAAAAGAAAAACAAGGAGTTTTAAAAATTAAAAAAAAAAAATCAAATGGCAGAAGAGGATAAATCTGGAATTTTATACCGCTATCCAAACCTAGAAGCTGTAGACCTTCCCATTCCTTATTTTGGAACTTTTTTTTTTTTTTTAATGGTTGAGCTGTTAAATTTACAGCCCCATTTTTAGACTCTGCCAAGCCTTCAGAATAAACACATGAGCAGCACTGAAGCACATTCGCCCACACTTTCTCCTTCTTTCATTTCCCCAAGATGAGAAGGTAGGCTATTCCTCCACAGCCAACTGTCAAGTCTAACCTTCATAGTTACATGGGATTTAAAAGCCATCAGCACCCTGGCAGACGCCAGGCCCAGCGGCACCACTCACTTTCCATGTCAACTCCTAAAGAGCAAAGGGCTGAAACCTGGGGTAAATAAGAGGGTGGGTTCAGCCAAGGATATCACTGAGAAACAGACTTGAGAAAATAGTAGTCGGGTCAAAGGTCGGCTGCGAATCCAATATTATAGCGTCATCATTTAGAACATGAACCTTAATTCTTGCGAGACCCGTAGAGACAGACAGAAACATTCCCTCCATCGACTTTCTCAAGTGCCCTCATCGACCAAGTCAAAGAACCTACAATAAAGCTTATCATTAGCCTTTTCTGGAGATATCATGGTTTCACCAGAGGCCTTGAGAAATCTTAATCTTTAAATAAAGACACAGCACTCAGGAAACGGAAGTGTACAAGTTAGGGTGGTGGGTGAGGGGTTGTGATCATGAATCGGGAAGGACAACATCCAAAGGTTAACGGACACCCAGACAGACATTCGCAAAAGAAACGTTACTCTGTTGGGGCTTCAGAGGCCGGAGTTATTATCAGAAGGGACAGAGCGGAGTGAGATGATTAGACGAAATCTGTGTCTAGGTGCTCACAACCGATGCCATGATGCAGGCTTTGCAGGGGGAGGAGTTGGAAATGTACCCACTGACTTATTGTGAAAATAGGGAGTTAGGAAGCAAGCTCAAAGAACAATGGAACATTTAGTGATATTAGATAATTAGTCGTACAAACTGATGTGTCCAACTGGTGATGAGGAGAGAAAAGGAGGCTGGGGCTGCCCTGTAAACACAGGTACAAGAAGCCCCGAGCTGGGATTCATTATTTAGGTACTGGAGAATCCGGGCCTCACTGACTTACTCATCCTGTGTAAAGAGTGAACTTAATGACCAAGAACAGTTACGCCAAAAGTTACAAAATTTCATTAACCTATCTTGACTTATACTATGAGATTATTAAAGCGCAGACAAAATACCGCCCCCCTCCTTCATACGGTGGTTGTGAGAGCTGCAGACAAGAAGTTCACACAGCTGAAGAAGGTGGTTGTGACAGCTGCAGACAAGAAGTTCACACAGCTGAAGAATTAAAGAGGACACAAAAATCCTAGTTATAAAAACATTGTTTTACATTCCGTTCCAAGGACAGTGCCTCACAGTCTGGGTATGGAAATAATACCTTCAGGTCAGGCAAGCTTGTGAAGAGGAAGTTGTCTTATTACATAAAGTTTTGGATCATTTCCTGACATGGCACTGAAGTGTATTCCCATAGGAATGTTAAAGGTAAGACAGGGACATTCTGTCATCTTCTGGAGGCCCAGGGAACCCACCGCTTGCAAGGCTTTGCTAAAGCACCTGGTCTCCGAGACTTTAACATGTGATGTCTTTACATTTGAGTCTGATCTCAGGCTTCTGAGATCTCGTGACACCATATCCAATGTTTATGACAAGGTATAAAAAGCCAGGCGACAAGCAGTCTCCATGTACACCATACCTGGATGGGACATGCTGGCTAAACATATACAGTAGACTTGAAAAGAAAGCCAATCCTTTTTCTCTCGTAAAATATTCCCCAGGCTGGAGCATTACAGCTTACCTATTTTTTTCTAGAACTAATTCATAACACTCACCACTTATGAAGGACCTGGCCTTAGGTGGGCGAATGAATGCCTATCTTTTATGGACAAGAAGAACAGTCACAGATGTACCTTGCCAGCATATGCAGACCCACCTACAGGGGTTTTCTGTAACAGTGCAGAATGCTTCCTCTTTGTACATGGGAGAAACTCATCCAGTGGTCATTGATGGCCCCTGTGACTGTGAGCAGAGTCAGCCTATCAGATGGCGACTCAGCCATGTTTTATTACCACCGAGAATGAGCAACAGAGGGATCTGGAAGAGATCTCTTGTTTGTTTTGGCCCTGGCATTTTCCACGTACGCAGCCCTGGGAATCCTAAAGAAAAACGTGTCCTGTTCCCAGCTCTGCACTGCCCCCATTGTGTTCCACTTCCCTCACTGGTCAAAGTGAAAACGAAAGCCACACAAACACCCCATTGTTAGCTATGAAATATGTACTGGCAACTGCAAGTATTAACAAAATAGTCCTGCTTGTGTCATGGCGAGATGTTGAGACGAGAGGGCGTTCCAGGAGCCTTTCCTGCTTCAGAGGTGTGTCCTGAACTTTCGCTGAGGTGCTGAGGCGACAGGACTTTGGGGTTTTTCCATGACACTCATGTAATGCTCTGGGTTTGATTCATTCAGTATGCACTGGCAGCCTCTGGAGGCTTCTGTGGGAGCCACTCAGCTGCCGAGGCTGTGGCTCAAACCCTGCCAGGTCTCCATAGTAAACACAACGTGCACAGAGAGGAAACAAACATAAAGAATTTATTTTCTTATGTAAAAGATGACATTGTTCTTCAGCTTCTGGTCCTACTTCACTGTCACTTCAGCGAGCCAACGGGGGTGTCATGCAAGGAGTTTATTCCAAGCACACACACAGAAAACAAGTGCAGATTACTTGATGCACACACATCCAGTGGACCTGGATGCAGACAGGTTCTGGAAGAATGATGCTGTTACCCCTGCCAACATCCCACATCCTGGCACAGGTGACCAGTATGGGCTTCTCTGGCTCCAGACTCAGTGGATCCATTGGTCGTGTGGCTCCACAGAACGGGAAGTTCTTCCTTGACTGATTGTATTCTCCTCTGTTTCTAAAGATACACTCCTTTGTGTGACTGTTAACGTTCAGATCTATTTCCCAATGCTGCTGGTAAGCTCTGAGAGCAAAGACCTTGTCCGCTTTAGTTCAGCATCACCTCTAAGGTTCGTGGACAGAACCTGGCACAGAGGACGTGACTGGTAATTGTTGACTGAAAGCCAGAACTCCATTTCCTTTCCCTTCCTAAGCATATAAAAGTCTCTGTCTGAAATTGAATACTTTCTTCAGTGTTTACCAAGTGCTAACAACACAGAGACAGGGACACATGTCTCTGTCTCTCTCTCTCTCCCTCCCTCCCTCCCTCCCCCTCTCTCACACACACACACACACAAACAAACACACACCCCTATTGCCCTACAGGCACACGTCACACACACCACACACACACCACACACACACACAGCACACACAAACACCCCTATTGCCCTGGTTTGAGGCTGTGTAAGCATTTCGAAGTGTCAAACTGGCAGTATTAAACGTTCAGAATCTTATCAGTGCCATTACATAATCCCCCTCCCCCTTTTTGTACTTTTTACATCTCTAACAACAGCCTTACTAGGTTTACTACTGTCTCTGGTAATTTTTACACAGGAAAATGTTTGCGGGACTGTATGACTGTTAATACTGAAGATATAGACAAAGATACAAGCTTTGAAGGAAAGTCACATGTGAAAATGCTGTAAGGCTTTTACAAAGATTTAAGAGCACAAGCTGCTGTTAAAACAAAACAAACAAAGAAACAAAAACCAATCATACACAGACAGGTGAAGGACATAGTAAAAGCTGTCCAGTAATTCTCCCATTCCTTTATTTGGAAGATGTTAATTATCTTAGAAGAATATAAAACCTCTTCTAAAGCTTGCTAATATCAAATTACAACGAGTTAGAAATAATGTCCTTTAGTAAGCAGAAGTACACGATTCCTGCATGTCCCTCAGCTCTTTATTCTGATTCAACCATGTGATTGGCTCATCAAAGAGGATTTCTGTAAATGCAAGACCTGAGTTCAAACCACCTTTCAGTCTTCACATGAGCCCAGACTATGGCATGTAACGTTCAAGATTTTTGCTCAGAGATTCTGAGATTCTGGCCAAGGACTCAGTCAACACCATGATACAGAATGAGCTTGGGCATTTGAAGGTTTGACTGAGTCTGTCACTTTAACACCAGTGAGTAGCTATGTGGAATACTGAAACCATTAAATATATAAGCAATTCTCCCCTGATTTTTCTAATGACTCAAATGCCTGTGTCTACATGTTGGCATTTCTTAACTTATTAAAAAGTACTTCTTAAATGCCCAGGATAACATCCAGGTGGAACAAGACTGAGTATCTCACTTCAAATGACTCACCACTGCTTTATAAATAAAAGCCCCAAATAACTACCAACAAGATAGAAAATATTATGAAAGTTCTTTCTCTAGGGGCTGCTAAATAGGCTCATAGGCTAATAGAAATTGCCATGCAATAACGAGGACTGGAGTTTGGATCTCCAGTCTCCACATAACAAGCCAACTCTGAGGGAACTGATTGCTTCTACTGGCCTCTCATGCACATATGTTTGTGCACCCTGCAACTAACATACTCTCTCTCTCTCTCTCTCTCTCTCTCTCTCTCTCTCTCTCTCTCTC
>JANHMN010000016.1:13851006-13853506 GCA_030674055.1 Rhabdomys pumilio
CTCTCTCTCTCTCTCTCTCTCTCTCTCTCTCTCTCTCTCTCTCTCTCTCTCTCTCTAAGACATTATGCTAGCAACACCAAGGGGGTTGTGGTTTTTTTTTTTGTGTGTGAGGCAAGCCTTGGAAATGAGCAATATACACACTTTTCACAGCAGTTAAGATGGTGGTCTCAGGTCAGTTAACTTGCAAATTTCTTGCCAGTCTGCAAATTAAGTGGCTTTCCATTTCCTTGTGTGACATGACCTACTGTAAAATGGGTACTTCTAGGCAGTGGAGTGCAGCGTATTAAAAGAATACTAAAAATAACTCATCAGTTCAGTCTGAAAGACAGTGATTCTGTTTTTATACATGTATGTAAAAATCAAAGCATCATTTTATTAGGTGGATTTTTCCTGTAAGCAGAAAAAATACTAACATGTGGGAAATGTTTAAAATGCAGTGCCCTAAAGAAAACATACCTTTTAGTATTACCATTAAATACCAAACATCGTTCTTTGGAATGAAGTCTTTTCCTTTTATTATGTCACTATGGTAAATATAAAATAGACAACACAAACTAGACATCAATATATCTAGTAATAAATGTATGTTTGCCATTGCCCTTTTCTTGGGATATGAGATCATTAGTCTGTATTTTCTTGCTTGAACATGCCAACTCTCAGCAAGAATGGGGTGTCAACTGATGTGACTCACAAGTTGGGTTATCATCCCACAAATTTAACGAGGAAAAAAAATTAAACAAAACTCAACTGGGTTTTCTGTTTTTATTTATAGTTTCTGTGGCCAATTTAGGGGGGTGAAGCTGACTCATCCTCCTCCCCAATTAATGTGCCCAAGGAGTAGTTCCTTCATCTGCTCCCTGATCCTTCTAATCACAAAGCCTATTCAAGCTTCTCCCCAGGGTCCCCCAAAACAGGCACAGTAACTTCCTCGGGAAGCTCAGTACCTACCTCACCCTTCCCATTGGGGAAGCACACAGACTCAGGTCCTTTCTGGTGTGGTTATGTAAAAGTCTGAGGAGTGCTTCACTCCACCCCAAGCTGAGGCCTGTTCTTTAAATACCCACTTGGGCTTTGTCTTCTCTGAGGCACTGGCAAACACTGAGTAAAGTAAGATTTATCTTTCAAGAGGCACAACATATTTCTAAGACTGCTCCAGAGCAATCTGGTGCTGTGGTTAAGCATCCAGTGTCGGGAATGGAGGGTTTGCAGGCTATGGGATTTCTGAGCTTGGCACAGAGGGGAAGAGAAGGAGTTTTGTGAGTTGAATGTTCTTCCGACCAAGTGAGTTTTTTCCATTGTCTCCACTCCTGGACTTCACCTTTGCTGCTGACACTGCAGGAACCTGGGGAGGCTGTTTTCAAAGTTTGTTCTTCTGTGTAGAATGTCAGTCTTCCTGGAGCATGCGTGTCAAGGACGGAAGCAGCCATTTCTCTCCCTCACATTGTACGATGGTCAATGGTTCTACCTCACATTTCCCAACAACGGCCCCCATCCGGGCCAGGGTCTGGTTTCAGCCCCTTTGAGGCTGAAGATGAATTTTTTTCCTCCTAAGTTTTAAATTGCCATATCTGAGGGCAGCTTTCCTACAGCTTTATTCTCTGTATCCATCTCCTGTCTGCTAGTGACACAGCGGAGGAGGAAGACTGCTTCACTTCCAGCATCTCACAAATCTACTACGTACAGAGCAGGTTATAAGAAAAGGATTATTAATACCGACTACCAGGGTGCTTTATATATTCTGCAGACTCCAACCAGAAGGGCTAGAAAGAGAAGCTGGAGTTAATTAACAGGAAGGTTATTATGGCCCTGGATTTACATGAGACAAAGAACAGGAAGGCTTAAGATCTCTGCCAAATCAGGGCCTCAGGTCCTCTTACTCTGGCCCATGAGACACTTCTGTCAGGCTGGGAGGTGTTAACTCATTCAGGACACTTGGTTCTCTGTCAAGTTAATTTCTCTAGTCCCTGAACATCACAGCTCCAGAGGAGTGCATGATCTCGTCTTGGCAGGTGGTGTGGCTGTTTCTCAAGTATACTGGGGACCATGGGTGGCACTCCTCCTGCCTGCCCTACCCTGACCTGAGCTGTGCCTTCTTCTACATTATGTATGCAACTTAAAAGAACAAAGGTTATAGCAAAACACATTTAGAAGCATGAAACTGACTCCTTCCTAGTGGTTAAGATGCCAACAGGTTATTTCTGCAAACGGCTCCCATCCATAACAAACCTAGTCAGATGTGTCTGAAACCGTAGTAAGCAAAGCCCCTGCTTTCCTCTTAGCCACAGCTAGTAAAAAAGCACACAGACATTCTGGCCACAGACTAAGTGTGGGCAGAAAAAAACATGACGAGCATGAAGGGGGCAGTTTGTCAATTAAAACAGGAAAACTAAGTTTAACGAAAGGACAGTGATCACACTTACCACCGAGGTAAGGGCCATCTGAAAACTATAGATGCGGGCAAGGCCAAAGTCAGCCAGCTTAATTTGTCCACTGCTGGTCA
>JANHMN010000016.1:13858506-13924647 GCA_030674055.1 Rhabdomys pumilio
GTGGAGCCACATAACCTCTCAGTCGGTCCATGCTAATGATACCTGGGGATGGTCGTTCTAGGCAATTTGCCACTCAGAGCTGGGCGTGGTGGTACACACCTTTAATCCCAGCAGCTGGGAGGCAGAGGCAAGCAGATCTCTGAGTTTGAGGTCAGTCTGTCTGGTCTACAGAGTGAGTGCCAGTACAGTCAGGGCCACACAGAGAAACCTTGTCTGGAGGGCAGGAGGACATTCCAAACTTGGGCACCAAATCGAGACACAGCTCCAAATCCACAGAACAGTGATAACAAAGGAACTCCAGTATCATTCAAGATTCGGCTTCAGTCACAAGAAGTGGTTTTTATAAAGAATCCAAAGGATTGTCTTCGTGCTTTATCTCACTTTACGGTGTTATTGTCAAACAGCTCAAGATTTTAATATAAATTCATCTGTCCTATAGAAGTCCCAAATACCCCACAGTAGCCCAATTGAGGCAGTGCAATGAGACCAGAGATGCATGGACCCAGGGGTACTCCCAACTTGGCTCTTCAAGGTAAGCACACTTTCAGATGTTCCCCCTAACACCCATCTGTTTTGGTACAAACGGCCTGACCATCTAGTTAGTCATGTGCTGAGCAGTCACGTGGGGGCCACACTCTTCCTAAGCCACATGAGAGAAAGCACATTTCCACAGGACTCTAGGGCAGATAGAGCCTGGCTCTGGGTGACTGTGGCCTTGAGGGAGGTCAACCCTCTGCTGATCCATCAGAGACTTCAGACCTGAGCCTCAATCTCAGGAATCAACAAGCCTTGCTAATGTTGTTTTCAGGAGCTCTAGAGCTTGAATCTGCTTATTGCTTTAAATAAAAAATAAGCAAGCTAAAAGTGACCCTGAGTCTTATAATGGTTAAAAGCTTTGATAGGGTCTTATGTTCCATCTATAGAGGCACAGGCTAATTTCTGAACGATACTGAAATAGCCAATGTAGACCATCTGACAAGTCTCAGAAATGGCAGCTTTAAAGTGAAAATGACTAATAAAATGAATATATATATATATATATATATATATATATATATATATATACACACACACACACACACACACACACATATATACGTACATATATGTATATATTTTTATATATATAATTGAGTTATTTGTTCATGTTCTCAAAGTTTATTCCTAAAAATGTACATGTTTATTCATTCAAAAATTAAAAATAAGACCCATAACAACATAGACAGTACCATTTATTTTTCTCCATATAATACTCAAGCCATGTTCTTTGCAAAGACGTTATTACAGTTTCTTCAGAGCTGGATGCTGTGGTACACTCAGGATCTGGAGTTTAAGCCCAGTTTGGATTACACAGCAAAAACTAGCCCCTCAAATAATGCCCCAATCCCTACATATGCATAATATCTTGTTCCTAAAGAGTGTCTGGTGTCTGCAGTTTAAAATGTCACATGTAAAGTAGGATTTGTCCTGCTAGCCTGTTGGCAGCAGATTGAATGACACCAGGTGGTACGGGTATAGAAGATACAGAGATGTGGTGGAGGCTCCCTGAGCCAGCCCATGGTTAAGTCAGAGGGAGGGCAGATGACTCAGAGCAGCCGTGAGGACTAGTAGTCCCAGAATCAATTTTTCCTTATTACTAATATTGATACACACATTGTTAATTGTACTATAGCATAGCACTGACTTACCTTCTTGGACCATTTTAACTTTGTGCTCAGTACTGAGCCATTCACATTACCTGGGAGCCAATCTATATAACCACTTCATCTGGCAAAACTTGAAAGTCTGTAGACTCCACCACAGCTCCTACTTTCCCTTCCTCTCACCTCTGGCAACTACCTTTCCTCTGACTGTACTCTAGAAACCTCATGTATGGAATCACCGTGTATCATATGGGAATGGCCCGTTTACTCAGAGTAAGTCTACGATGTGTTAAGTGCAGGCTCATCTTGTTCATGGCTCTATAGTATTCAAACACAGTAATTCCCACCAACGCATCCACAGACTGCCTCTGAGTCTTGGCTTCTGTGAGATAGGCTGCTTGGAACGTAGATGTGCAATCGTATTTGCAACCTTCTCTTTCAAGTCTTTTGGATACATTTCTCAGATGGGATTGCTGGAGGTATTCCTAGCACCTTTAAAATCTCAGTTCTTCCACAAAACGTTGCTGTTGTTAAATATATGACAAAACAGAATAGCACAGCCATATTAAGGTCCTGTTCAGGGAATTGGGTGGGTTCAGTCTCTCTTTGGGAGACTGTGCCCACTGCTTTCTACACTCTGGGGACACCTGAAGGATAACTACATCAAGTTTACACTCCTGACTTAACTCAAAGCTCAACAGGCCCCTGCTCCTGTTGTGCTCTCTGACCGATTTCTAATGGTCGTGCAATCCTCAGGGCCATGCATGGATAAGACGGACTTCTCATATCAGTTCATAAGAGATTGCTGCCCGCAAAATTCACAATGCTCTTAGGAAGTGAGAAGCGGGCTTAAGGTAGATTCTTAAAAACATTCAGTTCTGTGAATGGTGAATTTAAAGTGGGCAATTAACCCAAGCTTGGAGACAGGCCCCAAGAGTCACACATGGGCTCTGTTCCAAAGACGAGCACAAATTAGGCTGTGCCCCATTTCCTCTTTACTTAGTGCCTGTCACTGGGCATGAGGGAAAAGACACAGCCAAGCAAGGTGGCAAGCCACATCACAGCGCCAAACAGAGAAACAAAGGCCCAAGACCTCAGAAGCGCCAGCTCTCTACTGCATCAGTCAAACGGATAAAGGCATGGCCTACATGGCTGGTTTTATTTATTTATATTTTGTGTCTAAATTTAATTCATCAAATGGCAGCTTAAGGAGTCCATATTATTTTTTTTTCCCTAGAGGCAGTGAAAATGCTGAGACCGCAAAGACTCTGCCTCAACTACATTATTGAAATGAGAAGAAACTCACTTTCAGCGAAACTTAAAATGGCACTGGTATTCAGGGGACAAAGCAATGACATAAATGGACGGTCTTGAAGAAGAAATCATTACCTCATCACAATGGCTATTATTAACTGGCTGTAGAAAGTCATCAGGAAATGAAACTACAAACATGCAATGTTAATTATAACTTCCTCAGAGCAGGATGTAAACCCCAGCACTGTATAAACAAGAAGGTATGAAGCTCAAGTACTCGGGTTGCCGGCCAGTGACACAAACGATCCTGGATTTATGCACATCATTCTGTGAAACTTTCTTTAAAGACAGGACAGCCTGCTGGGACTATTGCCCCATTTCCGCGCATATCCTAAATGAAATAGCAGCCTCGCACTTTTCAACAGTTGTGCCTTTTCCCGTTCTCCTTCTCGATTCCTTCTTTTCAGAGTCTCACCCGTTACTTCACACTTCCCTCCTAAATGAGGTAATGAGTAACAGAATTTAGTATCCGTGGATGGAGGGCACAATCGTCTGCCGTCTGTGCAGACACCGTGGTGGACAGCCAGCCAGGGAGGGAGGCTACCAGGACAATTCTATTTCCATTCACAGGGAACCGATCCATGGGTGGACAGGCCTGTGTGGGCAAGCAATCAGTCTGGGGAAGTACCCTCCTCCTTGGTAGGAGGAGCTCAGCACAGGGCTCTCATCTTCCTTCCACTTCCCATCAGCCTCTGCCATGTAAAGAAAATGAGCTGGATTCAGAGCTAAGAGTCTGGGTTATAAATTTGTACTTAGTAGTCACACAAACTAAGGAAGGTCACTTGCATCTTTGTGAGTCTTTGTTCCTACGCCTACAAAAAGCAAACAACGTCAAAGAGGGAGATTTAAATAGGTTCAAAACTATCTGTACACTGATGTTATATATAACACATTAAGTAGAATATCACATACTAAAGTATTTAGTATATTGTAAACTGCACACAACGACCAGCTACCCATTTACTTATGAAGCACATACAACATGTAAGACAGTGCATTAGGCACCGTTACACAGAAGCACCCAAAGACTGAGGCCCAAGAGACTACTCTTACTTTAACAAGGATAGAAGACGTGAGCTTGTACCTACACACTTCAAGCTGGTTTGTGACAAGGACCACAGAGGGCACACACACGCTCTTATAGGCACTGAAGCTGAAGGAGCTCCAGAGCCAAGCTGAGCAGGGGGTCTGTCTGGTGTGGGGAAGTGTCTGCCGTGGAAGAGAACACTGGTGGGGAGAGGTTTAAAGAACGTGACGCCGAGTTTGGAGCCCAGCTGCGGCCTCACTAGGCAGGACCCTGGAGAGGACACACTGCTAAAGCAGCACCACACTACAGAGAGCTTTATTGCTGGGTCTTTAAAGTATCATATCTTACAGTGGGCAAGGAATACAAAAGATCAGGTAGTTATTATTGAAAGTTTAGCATATAAGATGATTAGAAGATGAAAAAGGAAGTTGTTAATTTGACTAAGGGGACAAACTAGAATGATAAAAAGAGAGGAAGGAGAAACAGCAATCCTGGGGACTTTCATGGGTTAACTACACTGTGATGTCTTTTGAGAACCTGGTCACATCTCATCCACCACCATCTTGTCTCAGGTTCCTTATTTTAAAGAATGGACAACACTTTCTCGTAGGATGGTTGTGAGAAAATTCCCAGTGTGAGGAACGAGCTCAAAAGTGGTGTCACTGGGCTGGAGAGATGGCTCAGTGGTTCAGAGCATTGACTGCTCTTCCAGAGGTCCTGAGTTCAATTCCCAGCAACCACATGGTAGCTTACAACCATCTGCAATGGGATCTGATGCCCTCTTCTGGAGTGTGTCTCAAGACCGCTACAATGTACCCATATAAATTAAATAATTAATAAAAACTTAAAAGACGGTGTTATTAAATCAAAGGCTCCACAGTCACCATTGGCAAGGGCATCTGGCAACATGTGGTCACCCTTCTTCTCGCCAAGCGGCAGACTTTAACCTCTCATCTTCCCAAACACCTGTTATTAGGATCAACAAACACAACTGTGCCAGCACCAAACGATAGAATCATTAGTCAGCATTTTAATTGAATTGAGTGTCATGTGGCCTGTACTTAATTTGAAATTCCAGATTGCTAGCCTTAGGTCTGGAAGCATCTTCCAAATTTATGTTATTATTCATTGAGCAGAGGATTTGTTTCTTTTCATAAATAATCCAACTTTCTATGATACATGTAATTTTTTTCCCTAACCTACTCTTAGAGAAACTTTCCTTTGGGGCCCTCCAATGGTTGAAGGTTACTTCTAATTGTCTTTTCAGTGCTCTTGCATGTCAATACCTCAATCAAGAATGTAATTTAAATTTTACATAGTGGTCGCACACACATAGAGGAGGGAGTTGGTAAGCTTTCTTATGTAATTAACCCTGGTTGCTTTCCCAGCTTGACAAATCAGAACTAGAATCATGACATTATTTCCTTATGTTATCCATTACTGACCTGTGTGCATTCCAGTGCAGAGAGGCAGGGGTGGGGGTGGGGGAGTGGGAGTGGATTCTGAAAAGAGCACTTAGCTTCATTTGGTCAAAAATGGTCTTTACAAGGG
The DNA here is from genome assembly GCA_030674055.1 of Rhabdomys pumilio. Taxonomy (NCBI): domain Eukaryota; kingdom Metazoa; phylum Chordata; class Mammalia; order Rodentia; family Muridae; genus Rhabdomys; species Rhabdomys pumilio. Next base: position 13,864,042 of record JANHMN010000016.1, read on the forward strand.
ATTTTATTATCGGTTATAAAAGACTGCTCACCACAATGTACCTCTTCACTTGAAAGAGAAAAGCCCTTTCACAGTGGTGAGAGGCTCAGAATGGCACAGGGAGCAAACTTGAGTCTTCCTTCCATAAATACATCTGCACATACTATCTGTTTTGGGGTAGAGCTGCCTGCCCAGCTGTTTATAGGGATTCCAGTCCTTCAATAGTCTTCCGTCCGTCTTACTGCAGACCTGAAGCCTCTTAGGAGAGAGGAGAATCCTACACTCTTCACTAGAAGCCTCTTGAGTCTACAGGAAGAGGCTGCAGGTGGTCACACTGAGTCAGGGAAATCAGCGAGGCCATAAACGGAGGCGATTTGGGAGCCAAATGGAGCCAACGCTGAGACCACTGCAGATAATCTGTGGCAGTGGCATGACAGGGATCTGGCAGGCTAATGTGACAACTGGCTTCACGACAGGCAGAGTTTAGGCAAAGGAGTCTTAGGAGTACAGGCACAGCTACCTACGGATGTTTGGAGATGCAACGCCCTAAAACGAGGTGCTGAACTTCTTAAATGGTTGTTTTCCTTAAATGCCTCTCTCCTGTTCCTGCATTTCTCATCTGGTTTTCTGCGTATCACACACTGTTCTTCCTAGGGAGTCATGAACCACCTGCCCTCCTTATTCCTACAATGTCAACAGAAACAAAAGCCCCACAGGAAACCTCTTAGCTTCACCTGAGCTTTGGGCACTGCCTTCGCTGTGTCTACTGTAAATTTCCTTTTCTATCATCTACCATGGCTGCCACATTCTACATCTGCTGTATTCCCTGTCTACTTTTATTGGCAACTACACTTCTCAAGAGTATCTTAGAATCTAGGTATAGTGGTTCATGTCCATTACACCAGCACTTGGGAGGCCAATGTAGGAGGACCGCAAATTTTCAAGGCCAGCCTGAGCTATATAAGTGAGACCCAAGCTCAGCAAAACAAGCACCAGGGACATAACTCAATGGCAGAGTTTTTGTCTGCGACATGGGAGACCCTGGGTTTTATTATAAACAACACACATACACATGCTTGAATGTGAGCTCTGCCTCATCTTACCTAACTCATGGCTTCAACTTTTATAGTGGTCATGGTTGGAGACATCTCAAGTCCTAAGAGCTGTTAGGGCCATCCCCAAATGTTCACATCTCAGTGCTTCCTGATATATTTTCTAGAACATTCCATAAGCAACAGCAAACCCAATCTGTACCAAAATGAAATATTTTGTAAAAGTCCCTTTCAAAACTTGTTCTCCAGTCTCTAGTTCAGTACGATGACCCAAAATTTACTCAGTGATGGATTCAGAAAAATCATCCAAATGAGTCCTGGTCATGAGAGTTTCTAAATTACTTTTCAATAAAGGAGATTTACCTTTTCTTTCTTTTATACAGTGCTAACCAAGCTGCTGGTAGCTTTGTCTGCAACATGACAACAGTGTTCCAACATACCTAACTCCTCCATTTAATCATCTTTTCTCTGTGCTCTGTAATGCTGAGTGATATTTCTAAAAGGCAGTCTGAGTTATACAGAAATCCTCTACTGCTCATCCAACTTTTAAATTTTAGATTTTTAAACTTTAATACGCTTTTATTCTTCTTTGATAATTTTATACAATGTATCTTGATCATATATATTCATTCACCCCATTCCCAACTCTTCCGACATACCTAACCTTGTGTCCTCTATTTTTTGAAGTCCATTCTTGGACGTATGGTCTTCCACCGAACTGTGGTTGACCTACCAGGGGCTACACTCTTAAAGAATACTAACTCTCCTCTCCCGGAACCTACTGGATGCCAACAGCTCTTCAGGTAGGGATGAAGCAGCCCACTCTTAAACAGACTGCTACCTCAAGTACTTTATTGTCTGGCCCCTCATGAGCACTGTTTTTCTCTAGCTGTTCTCCTGACTCTTACTAACCACAGAGGATGCCATGGTCTTTGTTCCTTTTGTGGAACTGTTCTCTCTTTCCTGGAATGCTCTCCACATCACCATATCCCCCAACATGCACGCATCTTCCAATCCATGTGCCCTGCCTGCCTCCACCTACCTTATGTTTGAGAACTTACTTAAGCAAGTCTTGGGGACAAGACTCTCCACAACCACAGCTGCAGCCCCCTCCCTCCCACACCCTACAAACAGACAGGACTCTAAGCATACATAACTGTCCCAGAGCTTATGTGGCTGTCCTGTTACTACACTACTTCCTTCCTTGACTAAAAGTAAAGAGACAGTAGGGTGGGGGTCACACATACTCTGCCTATGCTGTTATTTCTCAGACACTCCTGGAGTAAGTTCACACCCATTCACTCTGAGTTTGTGTCATGGGTGTGTTAGCTATGAGAACAAAAACTGTACTGGAGAAGAATGGCATTGAGCCTGGAGCTGAGTAGTGGAGGGGAAAGCTGACCCAGGAGGTCAGGGAAGGAGCCTAACTCTGAAGAGTCCTCTCTAGAAGCCGGGTACCCCCTGAACTTGTGTCTCAAGTGCACCTGGCCTTGTGACTCCAATGCTAGGAAAAAAAATATCAATCAATCTGTCCACCCATTAATACATATGCATGGGAATGAACACAGTTCTAAAAATACGCTATGATTCAGTAATTCTATTTCTGGAAACTCACCCTACAGACCCAACAGTTCAAGTTTATAACAGGTCAAAACAAAAAGGCTTGGTACTATTTTGCTTAAAAGACTTAAAAAAAAAAAGAAAAACCAATCAAACAAAAACCTAGGAAAATAACTCCAAATAGTCACCAATGGTAAATACATTCTATATTCATTAATTTCACTCTGCTGAATCCTAACAGCCAGTGTGTTAGAGACTTGGCCTTCAGTTTGACACTATAGGGAGAAACTAGAGACTTTAAGAGGTGGGGCCTGTGAGGGTTTAGGTCACTGGGGGCATGCCCTCAAAATGCTTGTGAGATTCTCCTTCTCCTTTAAGATTTACTCATTTTGATTGATGTATGTATGCCTGTGTGAGGTTATGTGCACAGTGTGCAAGTAGCAAGTCCGAAGGGGCAGAACATGGCATTGGATCCCCTGAAACTGAGGTGATAAATGGCTGGGAACAAAACAACCCTCTGCAAGAGCAGTCATTGCTTTCAACCACTGAGCCGTCTCTCCAGTACTGCCCTTCCCTTCTTTCTTGTATGTTACCAGATGCAGACAGCTGGCACCAGCACACTCTGCTGTCTCCTTACATGCCCCAGCCACAGTCAATAGATTCATGGACAGGAACATCAAATTATGTCTGTTCTATTTATACTCCTATCTCAGGTATTTTATTACAACAATGGAAACGAGGTATCCTCGCAATACAAGAGGAAGCCATGGAACCATGTGTTAACTATAACATTTAAATTAAAGAGAGACAAAAGAAAGCCTTACTTTGACACATTAACATCTTAATTTTAGCTTAATGAAGAAAAAGGTGAGCAGGTACACAGAAAGGTTATGTAAGTCTGCTGGGTTATCCAGTTACAACGCCAAAGGCAGAGATGGTTCTGAAGGACAATAAAACAATCTGTTTGGTTTATTTAAAAAGAGTGTCATGTAGAGCATGCTGGTCTTCAACGCCTATCTCTGCTTTCCATGTGTTAGGATCACTGGTTTGTGTCACCCTGCCTGGCATAAACAATGTTAAAAAAAAAAGTGTCTGGTTGTTTTCTAGAATCTTTTTCTTTTTCTTGAAAAAGCATTGTTTGATGGATTTGAGCGTCTGTTTGCAAGTATACATGTGTGCCACGTGTACGCCTTCTGCCTGCAGAGGCAAGAAGAAAGTGGTGGATCGTCTAGAACTGAGGTTGTGAGCTGCAATGTGAGCGCCAGAACCCAAATCCATGTCCTTTGCATGTGAAGCAAGAGCTCCCATCCACTGAACCATCTTTCCAGCCCCCTAAACTCTCTTCTTTCTTTTCTTTTCGAGACATCAGCCAAGTCCAAGCAAGCGGCAGCATTTTATCTTCCGGTGACTACTTCCCAGCCCTGCTGCATTCTTGGCTGCTGGATCTTGCATGCACAATTTTTCCTAATGCTTCTTTACCGTTTGGTATCTTTAGCCTTTCAGAATCAGACAAGTTTTTTTGGTTCAGGGTTTGGGGTCATCTCAGACATGCTGTGCCTATCTGCTTAGAGGAACCGACCAGGTTTGTAAAATGCTCCATGGCATTTCTTACATAGTTTATACTTGAATATAGCTTGTCTTTAGTTTGTACTTTTATGCTGTACCTGGGAGAAATGTAGTATTTTTATCTTTCTAAACACATGCACTCACACACAGGCACTTGACAGTTTGAACTGCTGAACTGTCGAAATCATCTCTCATATATTACATCCCGACCACTGTTTCCCCTCCCCCAACTCATCCCAGACTCCCACCTCCCTTCTCCCCCAGATCTACTCCCCCTCTATTTCTTTTCGGAAATGAGCAGGCCTCCCAGGGATACCAATGAACATGGCATGACAGGTTACAGTAAGACTAGGCACAAACCCTCTCTGTGGATGAGGTGACCCAGTAGGAGGAAAAGGGTCCCAAGAGCCAGCAAAAGAGTCAGAGACACTCCTCCCTATTCCCACTTTGTTCTGCCTCACAAAAACAACAACACACACAACCATAAGATACACGCAGAGGGCCTGGCTCAGAGTCACGTGAGGTCCGAGTTTGTTACTTCAGTCTCTGTGAGCCCCTGTGAGCCTCGCTGAGTGGATGCCGTGGGTCATGACCTCATAGTGTCCTGGACTCCTCTGGCTCATACAATCCTTCCTCCCACTTTTGAACCTTCTTTTTTGGGGGGGCCAGTTTGATGGGAGACATTTTGTTACAGTCTTACTTTTCATTTCTTTGACTGTAGTAAGTTTGGGAATTGTTGTATATGTGTTAATATGGTTTTGTCTGTGTGATGTAATACTGGGGACTGAACCAGGGTCTCACGCGAGCTAAGAAGGTGCTCTGCTACTGAGTTGTAATCTCTCCCAGCCCAATTTATTATTTTTCCATAGTTATAACCTTTTTATAACCCAAGACCAATTTTACTAGGTTATTTCATAGGTCTATCTATGGCCTGTCTTGTAAAAACATAACATTTCCCTTTTCTAGGATGTGGGGTTCTTTCTGAGATTCCAATTCCCCAAAACGTTCTCACAGCTTAGCCAGAAAGTACCTTCATACATAATTTCCCATTTTAGGCTTAATTCCACAAAACCAAATCACCACTCTCTTCCTTAAACAAGCAATTCTTATCTCTAATTACTTACTTTTGCCTTTCCTCTAGACAAGGAATAACCAACCAGGTCCTATCAAGTCCTTCTTTATAATTCTCATTTCTCCATTTGTTTAACAAAGGCACATTCAGACTAACTCCCTTCTCCCATTCCCTATCAAATGGACCAGTCTCTCCCGCAAATCTATTGTAATGTCTTAAGTGAGCTTATCATTCCCTGATTAATCGGCTTAAAATTCTACTCTGACAACTCCAGTGCCTGCCATCACCTCTAAGTACCTCCCCAATCACGAATCTTCGAGGATGTGCCCAGGCTAGTGCTATCTTCCCCTAAGAGAATACAAGCAAAACCTAACCATGGTTCCTAGTTCTAGCCAGAACTGGCATGTGTCACTCATGTCTGAAATTACTATCTTCAAAGTCCTTTAACACTGTCGCTTCCTTCACACAGTTGGTGCTGTCCCCAGACTCTGTTTCTGCAGCACTTGATACTTACAGCGCTCACACGGTGTCTGTGTGGCCTGGCTTATGTGGTACCCGTCTCTCTGTGTGCTCTCTTTTCTCTCTCTCAATTTCATACTATCTCCATATAAGGTGGGTTTACTATGCAACCTAAGCTCGTGGTCCGCATAGGCAGAAGGACTTACAGAACAAGCAAGGTGTAAATCTAGAGCAGACTTTACATGGCTCCCATTAAAACATGTTAATACAAGCTGCTGTGTTTTAAAAACATCACATGTTAGCGTACTTTAAAGTTAGCATTTCAGTTTGGTCTGGTGCCACCTAGAAAACACAATGGCTAAAATTTGAGGGAAAGTGCACAGATGTTAAGTAGACGATGTCATTCCCCAGGCTTTTGCTTTTGAAGTGTTCCAGTGTGCAATGGAAAATTCTTAACATGAACTCCCTTAACTTACGATGGCATACTGTGTGTTCTATATTTAGACACTTTATAATAAAATTTTATAGGCTTGACCTTTCAGAGGGTCTAAAGACTTTTAATAGCAACTTAAGACAACTCATATATTATCAGCGAGAAAGTGATAGAACAAAGAGCCAAACCAGGAGGAAAACAGGTTTTACGGACACCAAACAGATGAAGTAACACTGGCGAGCCATAAAGGCCTATTTGGAAAATCTACGTGATCTCACTTTAGAGGCCTCATGAGGGAGACTGCTGGGTTAGCACCGTGACTCTCAAGGTCTTCACATCTGAAACACATAACTACAACATACACGTTGCCTTCTGTCACTAGAACAGTGGGCTACGCCTCTGACTTGCACACCTCTGTTCTACAGATAAAGAAACTGAATCGCGGGGAGCTTAAGCAGCTTGCTCAGGCGAGTAACCAGGTGTCAGGTTGCCAGGGACTTTCACCACATCAAACAGATAAATGAAATATGCAGACGTTGCCTTCTGGGTCTTCGGATTATGGGAGTATCAAACGGTATTACGGTTTACTATAATCTGGTTGACAAGTTGCTTCCTGAAAACCTACTGAGGGCTGTAGTGTGGGTATGACAATCCCACCAGCCGTTCCTCTCACAGACCTATGGAATTCAGGTCTCCCAGGACAAAAGTTGCAAGGTGATGTTGTAACTAAAGACCAGCAGAGAAAGTAAAACAAAAGCCAGTGTCCAAAGCCAACCCTGAAATTCTGTAGGGTCTGCAAGTGAGATTCTCACTCCCACAGGGCCACCTCCACTTTGGTCCTTTTAGCCTCTTTGGGATTCTGTCATGTACTTCACAGGGAAGGTCCACTTCTTTGTAACGCTTGCCATGGCATCTTTTCTGTTTTAATGAGTAGCTTTGCTTGCTGACGTATTCTAGACTCATTTCTGTTATTTATATGAAGACAGTGGGCTTCCCTTATCGACAAACTCTCTAGTGCCGTGCTGAAATGGTGTGCCACATGAGGAAATTTTTAGCAAACGTTTATCGATTTCAATAAAAACCGAATGCTGACCTGATGTGTATCTTTAAATATGCAATATCTGAAAATACGCAAATGACTGGCTGGAAATTGCCAGGGAAATATTTATATGGAATGCACACGCTGATAAATCAGTACTATTAGGGAAGGAATAAACTCCCCACAGGCAAAAAGCAACTCAGAGAGTAAGGCTCTTGGGGAACAGAATACAATGTTAAGAATGAAGCTCCAGGGGCTGGAGATATGTCTCAGCAGTTAAGAACACTGATTGCTCTTCCAGAGGTCCTGAGTTCAATTCCCAGCAACCACATGGTGGCTCACAACCACCTGTAATGGAACCTAATGCCTTCTTCTGCTGTGCCTGAAGACAGCTACAGTATATTCATATAAATTAAAAACAAAATGAAGCACCAGAACGAGTGGGCACTCATCCTGCCATGCCCCCTACCCGGACAAAGTGATCGGTTCTGATCTAGGTTACCAAAAGTAGGGGCAAAATTAACACTGCTTTTAGAGGAATGTGCAAGTAAGTATAGCAGTTCCTTCAAGCCAGTAACAAATCACACTAAGTACAGATCTTTACTGTTGAAAACCATCCTACAGAAACAGAAACAGAACTGCCTTTTATGGTTTACAGAATGTCTGATGTCTAGAACAGATGACGATTTTAGAACTAACATTATGGAAAACCATAGGACTTCTGGGAGCTTACCAATGGTCTCAGGATTGGCTTTCATAAATGCTATGTGAGGTGGCAGAAATATACATATCCCAAGATTATACTTATCCCCTGGTATGGACATTTTATAATTTTACTGATTTGTGCTTAAGAGTATGCTTTCACGCCTTAGGAAATGGCTTCCAGGGAGGCTGACAATGACTGCCTCAGTTTGGTTTTGCTTTCTGACGTTTTGGTCTTGACAGATAAACCTTGTCCACTTGTCCAGCTCGAACTGGGACTGGGCTGTGTTCGGGGAGTAGCACAGATGGTAAAGTGAGGACAACTGCATGCAGGCTCTCTCAGGACCAAGGAACCAGGTCTGGTACCACAGACCTGAAGTCTCAACTCATGGGAGCTTGAAAGGCAGAGTGTAGCTGGCCTGGGCTACATGGTGAGAACTTGTTTTTGTTTTAAAAATGTGTGTGTGAGACAGCCAAACATTGGAGTTGGTGACTCTCAGGGAAGAGCTGGGGGTGGGAGGAAGGATTGAGAGCTCTGACCCCACAGGAGGATCAACAGAGTCAACTACCTGGACCTCTGGAAGCTCTCAGGGACTAAGGCATCAACTGAAGAACACACACGAGCTAGAATAAGGCCCCTAGCACATACAGAGCAGATGTGTAGCTCAATCTCCATGTGGGTCCCCAAAAACTGGAGTGGAGGCTCCCCCTAAAGCTGCAGCCTGTTTGTGGAATCTATTACCCAACAGGGCTGCCTTGTCTGGCCTCAGTGGGAAAGGATGCACCTACTCTGGCAGAGACTTGATAGACCAGGGTGGGAGGATACCCAGGGAGGCCCCACCCTCTCAGAGGAGAGGGGATGGATGGAGGGCCTCTGGGAAGGGGGGGCAGGCAGAGTGTGGAATGTAAATAAATAAATAAAAATGAGAAAGAAAACCGCGTGCGCGCGCGCGTGTGCGTGCGTGTGTGTTTCTCATCCTCATGAGGATGCCAGTACTTGGATCCTTTGGCCTCCTCTGCATCTGTGTCACAGGTCTCACAGGGAATGAGTGACATCTCCTAGAACAAGAAGCCTTTTCTGAAAAACATCAAGTGTCGTGTGCATTCCTGAGCAGTTGTCACACAGATCTGCGGAAGTAAAAAAAAAAAAAATGCTTGCTCTAACTCTAGATGTAACTTCAGAAATACTAAGAGACTGTATAAAGGAACAGCCAGCCAACAGCTAAGAAACAGCCTTTGTTGCAGAATCCTGTCACCGATGCATAGGTATTTAAGACAATAAAATTTACAACATTTCTCTTCGTTTCATTTCTCACTTAGATATAACATAATTACAATAATAAAAATAAAATTACTCTACTGGCCCAGAGGGTATGGAAATGGTAAAAAATTTATGTAAATGGGGCTTACTCATTAAAGAGCAGTGACAAAAATATAAATTATATTTAATTCTACTATAGGGGCTGAGATGAAAACAGTCTAATAGATTGGGCAAGAGTCAAGTTTACCTCCTGGCTCTTAACTTGTGTGAACTTGGGCAAGTCATTAGTTAGTGATTAATATGAGATGCCTCCATCCGTGAAGTCAACACCGTACTACACCCCAACTGCAGAAGAACAGCCGCGCCTGCGCCAGTGAGCAGACTCCCTCAGAACATAAAAAAGCCGAATCCAGATATAAATGTACAAGAAACATCAATTTTACATCCAACTTGCAGACAAGACAATGTCTTCCTGTGGCATTAGAGAGGCTGACGCGTCCTGCTGTTCATAAATCCAGTCATGCTTATTGATTCCCGAGGCTTGTGTCTACACGAGAGCAAGCTCTGAGGGTAAACAGAGGGTAAGTTCTGGGGGGAAGAATGCAGTGAGTCATTAGAACTTGAAGCGAAATGAAACGCTGCATCAAATCCCGTCGAAACTTCGGGACTTAAAACAAGAAACCACCGTTTCCCATGAGAACTCGGCAATTATAAACTTAATGAATGTTAGAAAGGAGTCCTGAGCGAACATGTTTGAACACAAGTGTTTTCAATGAAATACGCCATTCTGTGAAATGCAGTCACCATTAATTAATGCCAAAACCAGGAGAATTTTTATGGAGCTGCGTATGGACACATGATGACCGGAGCAGTTCACCGTGATTGATGTTATTATTCTGAATACCATAGTTGTTAGTAATGATTTGGGGGCCTTCCATGAAGTCCATGCCAAGGAGCCTTGTCTAATTGGCTCATCCTCTTTCCTCAGTGAGTACTGTCTCTCCTGTGGCCGGTTCTAAACATCTGGGTCCTCTACAGTCCACATGCTGCAGGCAGGTAAGAGCTTCCTCTGCAGCTAGATAGTTTTGGATAGATTTTAACATCAGGACTAAGCAAGAATTCTGAGAAAACCATCTTATTTAAACAGCAAGAAAGTATTACAATTTTCCACCCGTTTTCAAATTTAACTGAAATAAGAATGCCTTTGATGGTATACGAATTTACTTCTGAAAATCGGATTGTGACTTTTGTTATTGCTGTATCAAGTGTCAAGCTTTAATACACACCTATAGCTCAGAGACGTCAGAGCCAATTACTGCTTATCCTCCTAAAATCAGAACTTAACGACACAAGTAACAGAAAAATGGCATGTAGTCTACACATGTACAGGATAAGGAGAACCTTAATTATGGACGGAGCATATATCTATGTAGGCTCACGTGTACGTACATTCAATGATTTCTTCCTGTGTGGTCTAATGTATAAAGGATTTTAAATACACACCAAGGCTCTCCAAATCCATACACTGATGCTAATATTAAGCCTAATATTTAAAGTCAAAGTTATGTGTAGAGATAAAATTGGACAGGATGATCGGTTTCTGAAACCAGTGAATCTTATTCCACAGAAGCAAGTAGAAGGTCTACTGCAAACACACATTCTGACATCCCAGGAGATGCCGCTGCTGACTGATGGAGGGAGGCTGTGTTCTCCAGGTCTGTGGGTCTTCCCTACTGTCTGCTGTCAGTCTGTCGCTGCTTGGATTGGCCATCACTAGGATCTACCGACTCATCGGTGAAGATGTACATATGGCCTTGAGTTCCTTCCCTCCCAGGTTACTGTTTCCTAACCTCTAAGATGAAGGTCTCAGACTAGATGAGGCCACAGGATGAGACCAACCTTGACATTCATCTCTGACAGCACCCCAAGCTCTCACTGGTTGGTAATCATAGCAGTTCTTTTATATCGAATTAAATGAGGTTGTTTCTGGTGTGTGTGCACGGGCCTATGCTGTGCTAGCATGCCATGGATGTGTGTATGGAGCTCTGGGGAGTCCACTTTCTCCCTCAACTTCATGGACACAGGACGTTTCATTTCTGCTGACCTTACACCCCAGGTTGGCCAGCCTTTCAGGGGAATTCTCTTGCCCTTACCTCCCACGCCCATCCCATCTTGGGGTTGGAGTGGCGAGATTAGAAATCTTTTTGTTGTTGTTGGTTTTTAAACAGTAGTTATGATCAGGCCATTGGCTTGCACTGGCAAGCCACCATTTAGCCATTTTTCTTTCCCCTTTAAATTATTGTAAATTATGGTGTCAAGTCATCTGCAATAAACATTAAAAACACAATGAATATCAGAATATGATTACCCCCTCCAGTGTTTCACTTGTAAGGCTATCATTCAAATAAACATCCTGTTGATTTTTCTTTTCTTTCTTTCTTTTCTTCTTAGTTCTTAAAAGAACTTCTGCCATTTGCATGCTCCCAAGCAAACGGTATCTTTTCTGAAGGATAAGTTCTAAATTCACAATTATGAAGCTATCTCTCTTCATGAGGTTAAAATACGACAGGAAACCATTCTTACCCCTTCCCTTCCGACAGTTTTAATGGTTAGATTGAATGAGTATGTTTCAACAGTTTCACACACCTCATCCATGTGTCCCTCTGTGACAGGAATCAGACTTCTGGACTGATCCTCTTCAAGCACAGTTAAAAGTTTACGAAGAGGTTGGTCAGGCCTCAATCCAGCTCACAGCAGCTTAAGCATTTCAATCTTGAGAAAACACAGTAATAGTTTACAGGAGCTTCTATGATCCGATAGGGGCTTTCATCTCTCATCACCAACGGCTTTTCTCTTCAGAAACTGATTCTCGTTTCCCACAGCCCTCTTCTGTACTTTGTAAGAGCTACCATAGGTCCTGGTGAAGACGGACTGACAGCAAGACAGATCTCTGTGGACATGGAAGCTACCTGGAGCCCACCAGTTTTAACAATGCCAGCTTGAACTGCAGAAGAGTTTACTGCTCATTCCTCTTTTCGTGTGGCAGTAAATTACCAACGATTAGAGAGCCCGTTTCCCTCACCCTGTGCCTCACCGCTTTTCTCTGCTCCCAGCAAAAAACATAAAAACCACCCCCAAAGACAAAACCTGCTGCTAAGGGGGCAGCGCTGTGGTAATTTTCCAAGGCATTATGATCGATAATGATCAACAGAGCGTGGGATAATAGCTCGCCTTAATTTACTGGTTCCTTTGAAGGGTTAAAATATGGCAGATGTTGACAGCTGACACCCCATGCTAACAGGACAGACACACTGCAGTGGGGCCTGCTCTAGGCTTTCCCTTCCCTGCAGCTGTCTGTGTAGAACTAATTGTATCCACTTGTTTAACCTCGGGGACGTCTGGAGGGGACCCAGTACCACAAGGGTACCTTTTTTTTTTTTTAACGGTCATTTCCTCTCTGGTGTAACTTGCATGACAGCATGTGACAAACAGAAATTAATGGGGATACTGCTGTGCCAATTCCTCCTGAATTGCTGACACTGGCTACAGGCTGCCTGTTTGCCACCCAGCCAAGACCTCACATGAGACATGGCGAGGGGCCCACAGCTCTATTCACCAACAAGCCAGCTGGTCAGTGATGAGAGGGGCCCAAACAATGTGGTGCGTACAAACCAGGAAGAAAATGCTTTCTGAACCAATTCAAACCGAAGAGGTGGCATTTGCTAGGAGTTAATATGACCATTTATTTTCCTGAGTGGTACATTGCAGGGCTCCAATTTCCAAAGTAATTCAAACACACAAAGCACACATCACATAAGGACTCCTAAGATGTAAGTTTGGAGGGACCGTCACTCCGGCAAGACGGAGCCATGTGAGACTAGTCTCCGAGGAAGCCGCCTGTTAATAGAAGGCTTGGGAGCTGCCATATCTCATGCCCCCAGCTAACAACCACAGTGCTGGTTTAGAATTCTATGCATGGATATCGCTTTCACTTCTTCTCCCACGTACAAGTGCACACGCAAGCACATACACACAAAAGAACCCTCAGTTCAAGCTCATTAACTGCCTGCCACAGAGTTTGCAGGGTTGGGGAATATGCCTCAACTTTGGCAAGATGCACTTTCCCCTCTTCACATAATCAAGAATCAACCTTGGCTCATCATCACTTACAACAGTGGCTCTGCTATGGATCAGGCCTGGCTGATCTTAGCACATATGACTATATAAATGCATTATTTTAAAAAAAGAGTTGGCATCAAAACTTGTTTGGGTGGCCCACACCTTTAGTCTAAGCAATAAGGTGACAGAGGCAGGGGGAAACCTCTGTGGGTTCCAAGTCAGCCTAATGGACATGGCAGCTTCCTAGCCAGCCCGGGTTATATACTGTGTTTCAACAAACAAACAAACAAACGAATAAAGGCACTAGGCAGATAAGTTACCTGGTTATGAGTCTGGATACAACATATAAGTCAGATCCAAGAAGGAAAGATGGGAAAGTGTAACAGGAAAAAAAAATCGCTCTGGTGGGACCTGTCTACCACATTTGGGCAACTCTAGGGCATTTAAAGGGGCCTCCATTTTGCAGCTCAGCATGACTTGATGGGGAATCCTGGTGCTCTGAAGTAATAAATTTAATTCACCTTTTCTCCCGTTCAATGTTTTAAAGTGTAGAAGTTGACAAGGATGTGTTACAGAGCACATAGGACCCAGGGCAACCTGGAATCTCCCAATGGGCAGGTGTGCGTGAGGGTTAAAGCAGTCTCTGGAGGGAAGAGGAAGCAGAGCATGTAGCAAGCTAGAGTTGCCAGAGACTCTTGGGAGAAAGATGTATCTCCAGTTCCAAGGGGACTTTTCCAAGCCGATGTTTGAGTGATGGCCTTGTTTTGTTGGTCTTCCCACCAACGAATGGAAACAAGGTTCTTCGAGTCACCCAGCCAAGATGCGCAAGACCTGGGCAGAATGGAGTCTGCCGGATGAAGGCACCAGGAATAACTGCAGTGGAGGGCTGTTACGTTTGTAAGTGAAACTTGTGAGATATATCCTGTGTTTAGGAACCTTCAAAACCTTTATAGCTCAGAATGGAAGCACAGGGGTGGAGGGAGGGTGAAAAACTGGAAAGGGAGAAGTCTCGGAAATGGAGTCGTTAATCTCTTAAACAAACACATTTCTAAAATACACTAAATAATGCGAACGAAGCCTTTTAAAATGTCCACTGCCAATACAGTCTTTAAGAATCCCCTGCTTTCCCATAACAAAGTAACGCTTTCATGAAAATCCAAACAATCGAACCCAAATCATGCGCAGACGTTTTGTTCAACAACAATATGGAAACATAAAATAATAGAAAACCCATTCAACTTCAGTCACTTTCTCATGTCATATCCATCCATCCATCCATCCATCCATCCATCCATCCATCCCCTTCAGTCACAAGCCCATGATCTGAGTGTGCACATCTCAGAATCCACTCTGTAACTATTAATAAAGACATGTGCAAGCGGTGTCCCGAACTTCTCCTGGCTTGCAGTGCAATGCCTGTGGCCTTGGTAGTGGCTCTGTAATTGGTTCCAGTTGCTATAAGGCGGCCCACTGTGAGGGCAGGTGCGTGTGAGGTCCACATGAGTTCCTTGGAGGCACGTGAAGGATTGGATTCCACTGGATTCCACTGTGTGGCCCAATGAAAGCTTCCCCAAACAGATGCTTCTAATGTTGTGTCTCACTAGTAAAAATACTATTTGCATTTATGAGTTTACCTGCAGTTTATGTGCCCGACTATCTAAACTTTTCCAAATTATCTAATTTGAAAATGCCCATAGCAGTAAAATAATTCTAAATGTGGAAATTTAGATACTCTCGGAAGCATTATTGTTTGTCATCAAAATAGGATCTGTCTACTTACTATAAAATACCTTCCTCTCAGCTCAATGCCACATTGCAGTAATCAAGAAGTCACTTAGTTTGTCATAAGTTCAACCGGTGTGAGTGACAGGGAACCATGAACGTCATTTGCAAAGGTGATTCATGAGTTGCTGGACATGGTGGTACCTTTCCAGACTCCACAGTTTTACTTGATGCTTCATCAGACCTCTTACCAGAACAAGAAGAACAGAGATCTTTGCCAAGACCTTCCCAAGGGCAAGTCAAACAAAGGCAACAAGTCAATTTCCCCTGGCAAAAGGCTCACCAGTTCCCAGAAGCCGGGAACTGACCAAGGGAAGGATACTCATTCATTTCTGCCCATAGAATGGGCCTTCCCTTCAACAGATCATTAAGTGACTACCAAGGCTTGTGTGCAAGCACACCACCTTGATGGCAGAGGAGATCAAAGGCTATGCACACTTTGTTTGGGATAACAGTGTTGGGTAGTGGCAATTTTCTGAACACATTTCAGAGACTACAGAGCTATGGTACTGATAATTCTGTAAGTGACGCATGCCCAAAAGTTCTCATTAGTTGTCAGTTCAAGAAACTGGAACTGGAAATAACAATAGACTTTCAAATAAGCCTCTTCCCTCAAAACAACCCCCCTAACACTTTAAAAAGAATGCAAATTTATGTCATTGACATGACTTTACTTAGGATTAGAGTAGGCTGCTTTTGGTAGGACTGTATTACATATGTCACTGACTGGGCCTACTGTGACCGTGGGTAGCACTGAGTGGTTTTAACGCAGAATTACAAACACCTCTTTTGTAAAAAGCCTTCGCTCAAATAAGTAATATAACACTATGAGCTCACGGTAACAGAAACTCTCAAAGCTTCTTTCAAGTAAAAACCCAGACCATTAAAGAAACTTTACATGAGTCTGAACTGTAATAAAAAATAAGGTTAAGACTTTATTCTGTATGCAGGCATGCATTTAAGCTTACTAATGCCTAGTGATTGCTTCCGATTACTAGTCAGTAAAATTCCTCCACAGACCAGTTTAACTAACAGGAGGCACGATGGCAATTACATGAAAGAAGACAACCATACAAGTAGGTCTATGGGTAGGTTTCGTACAACCGAGGTTTTCAATTCTGCAGTTTTATCGAGACCTTCATCCACGCCATGCACCCAATTCTTCAATGTACACACAGTCCTTGTTTTAAAAGGCCTTTCCTCATGTGCTGCCTAGAAGAGGAAGTGATGGGATGTCTTTAGATACAAAGGAAAGACTGGCACCTGAGAACATCTGCTCTGTATCAGAAAACATCACTGCTAAGCATGCATTGACAGATCATTTGTTGATGATAAAACAGGCTGTTACTAGGAACTTCACCCAGTCTAATATAGCAGCAGATCACAAATGAACAGCACAGCCTATATCAACAGAGATACACATTGTTAGCACTTCGATAGACTTCTTTCTAGTTTTTAAAACGTAAGCATTAGAAATGTATTTTCAAATTGAGAATATGCTACCTACACAATTTGCATCTTGTTCTTTCTTTTGATCATTGTTCTTCGAAAGTGAGGTTCTATAAGAAATCCTTCTGTGGTGATGACGTTCACTGTTTGAAGTTTTGTAATTTACATAATCGTCCCTTATAGTACATTCTGACTTTCACCATGCAATCCCAAATCTTGCTGCTGTTCTGTCAATATGTGGGTCTTGATGGGTGTTTATGTTCCCCATCCATATCTAACTGGTTGGGTTTTTTAAATTAATTTGTAAAAGCCTCTTTTTACATTAAGGATATTAAGCTTTTTCTATACTTGGTATAAATAGTTGTTTGCCCTTTAAGCTTACATGTAATACTATAAATTTTAGTATTTTTCAAATATCTGAATACACACACACACACACACACACACACACACACACACACTCGTGCACATGTTTTCTTTTCTCAAGACACAGTCTCACTATGTAGATCTGGCTGTCCTAAAACTCACAAAGATCTACCTACCTCTGCCTCCCAAGTGCTGGGACTAAAGGCATGAGCCACTATACCTGGCTTTTGTGATATACTATTTACACTCACCAAGCTCTACGCCAAAATCTGATATTTGCTAAAATGCTCTGTACATTAAAATAAAAAATGAATTGTAATCTAATAATATTCACTCATCTGTCCAAAGTAGAAATAAGCTGATTTCTACAAATTATCAATGAAGGTACTTGCTTCAAATACAAAGCTGAAAGCGTTGTCTTCAGCCTCCTAAGCAGAACTAGATGCCGGTAAAGGAGGCCTGTTTCTAGCAAAATTTACAAGCAAACTCAGCTGTCTATTTTCTAAGGAGCCCTTCCTGCTTTACAGGGCTACCTCCGAACAGTGTCTCCATTATTCCACCCAGCACTCACTCCTAATTTTCTGTTTTCTGGCAGCTGTTCCCTAACTTACAAATAATGTGTGTCTTTGTTTAGAGTCCTTTAAAAAAAAACCCTGTATATCCTAAATGTGGAAGAAAGCTCAATTTATTTCACTTTGAAACCCAAGAAATCAATAACACAAACCATATGTTAATTACAGGACACGGCTATAAATTACACACGGAGTTCTGTGAAACCCTCGTGTCGAAAGCGATGGACGGAGCACTTCTCTTAGGGTGTGACACCCCACCCCAGGAGGATACCAAAATTCAACCATGTCTTAATTCATGCTGATGTAATTTGTATTTACTTCCTTTCAGGACCCAAAGGGTTTTAATTAAGATCTTACAGCATGGATGAGTGGTGCCTATCATAAATTGTTTGCATAGTGGCAACACTCACAACAGATACAATCAAAGACAAAACCACTACTTATGTCCTCGGTGTTACTTAGATTCATATAGCTTTGCAGTACAGACATAACCCCCTGATTTTAGTATCTGGATGAAATAAACATGAAAAGTCTTGGGATTTGAAAGATAAACTGCTGTGATCCATGTAATAATTTTAATGGGGAGAATAATAGTTACTGATAACAGTGCTTCATGCACTTATGACCCCACATAATGAAATACTTTTCACAAAGTACCTTTGAAAGAACGGTTATTGCTAGTCTTCAAGTCTATCTCCTTTTTAATGGGACCCAATCAACTCATTTTCCTTCTGCATCACCAAGGTATCTTTCGTCTCTTTGTTCTTTACCTTCCTAACCAGGAAGATGTTTTTGGTAAAGGGTAAGGACAAAAGAGTCTACAGCTTTTATATGGCTTTTATTACTGCAAACACCAGAAGTCAGTGATAGGGAATTTTCCAGTTCAAGGTTTTAATACTGACACATGATATATTAGTGCGATGGGAAAGTCAGCAAGAAGTGTGCAGTGTTCCTTTCACACTAAGCGTACTCAGAGTACTTACACTGAGGGTAACTGTTTCCAGACCAATCTATAGTGCACTAGGCACAGACCTGACCTTTCATGTTGACATTCCCAAATTTAATTCCCAGCAAAACCTCTTCAGCCCTGCACTCCTCCATCTCGGCTGCACTCTATTTTACCTTTCTAATCTGAAAGCACTGTGACTATACTTCAGGAGAATGATTACAAACAAAAAAGCAAAGCAAAACAAAAACACCTTTTTTTATGTCCAAAAAAGGAAAAAATTTAGTATCGTCAGGGACAGATGTGAACAACCGTAATCAGCACGGATACTGAGTCACATTTGTTAGAAGCCTTGAATCAAAATGGAGACAACCAGAATCTGGGCACTCATGGCTTCTCGGGAGCCATGTTCACTTACCTTTGCTGCCCATACTGATATTAACAGTAAAACTTGCAACATGGCTCACTTAACATTTCATATACGTTTGGTTCCTTATTAGACAAGGTGGGGGTGGGGGAGGACCAAAAAATCTGACCTATTATACTTGCAAGTTTGGTAATGGTTTCCAAATTCAAGACCACAGAACTGTGGACACATTAGTATACATGAGACAAAAAGTGTTTTTCAAAGGTCAAGTCATGATGTATCTACCATGTATGCCTGTTCTGAAAGGGTAGGCTCCTTAGTGGGCTGAGAACCTTTACTTAGGGGCTGGGCACGGCAGCGTACACCTTTTACTCCCAGCACCTGTGAGGCAGGTTGAATTCTCTGGGAGTTCAAGGTCAGCCTAGTCTACACAGCAAGTAGTACCAGGACAGCCAGGGCTATGCAGAGACCCTGTCTCAAAAATAAACTATACAGAAGGAAGAGAATCTTTCATTTGGAAGTTCATACTTCTGAGCATCGTTTGATTCATATCTACCACTAATGAGCTCTTTCTAACAGAACAATTAGGGCTTCTAAAGCAGCTTCCACCACACAGGCAGCTTACTTAGAGGCCATGCAGACATCATCTTAAATTCTTCCATTTTACTGTTTCTTTCTGATCAGGCCTTACTAAGCAGCCTATGCTGGTCTTGAGTTCACATTCTTGCCTCCAGCCCCAGAGCATTAGAATCACAAAGATAAGCCACCAAGCAACCAGAAGAGATTTGCAATCAGGAGCTCCAGCATCCAGGCCAAGCAAACATTACAGTGGTTAGAGTCGGCTCAGAACAAAATGGAGATGCTTCCCATTCTCAGGTGAGTCTTATGACATATTGCAGTGTCCCCAGGAACATCAGAGGGCACTTCTCACAAGGGCAAGATTATCACTTTACATGAGAGCCTACCAGGTGGTGATGTGCACAGGCCACACTGGAGGAAACAGGACAGTAATGAAGAGCTGGAGAAGCAGGCCCCACTCTTTCCCCAAGCAGTCATCGACCCTGTGTTGTTAGGTAGTGAGTGACTCCTCTTTGCAACACCTGTTGGGCATCATGTACCCAAATCAAGCTAGCTGCAGTAGGCTATGGTAGTTGCCGGGGGTTTCCAAAAGCTGGAGAATTCTGTGTGATTACTTCCAACATTCAAGGGATTCTTTTCCACTCCTGAAGGATTCAAATGTCACAATGAACAGGCGTTTAGCATGGAGTCCTTGATTTAAGTAAGAAGTCCAGATTCAATCGATCTGTTCTCATCAAAGGGACTTACCCATGGACGGGATCTTTCTGGAGATTTTTGCTCCATAGGGCAATGCCAGTAGTTGTGTGTTAGAGACTCCGATCCCCTAACTGTCAGAAGTGTTCTATCATACAGTCTCCGGGAAGGAACCTATTCATTCTACTTATATTTTCCAGAACCAACAGTTATATTTATAACTGAAAAAAAAAAAAAGATTGTTACTTCCTATCCTGTTCAGAAATGAAGAATAAGACACTCTCTTAGACAAGGGGAGGGCGTGTGCTCTGGATTCCCGTCACTAACCGAAAATTCAGTGTTGAAAACACAGCAAGTTGTTGGCGACTGTTCAACAAAGCAGCTCTTTTCGTATTTCCTAGCTCTCTAATACAGAGAGGTACCTCGACTTTGGGGACCAAATTATAAATATACAAATGAATGCATAGGATAATTTATTTAATAAATTTACAAGAAATTTATCTCTTCTAAGGTCCTACTTTTTAAGGGAGAGACAGGCAGATCCTCCCTCATACAATGGTCAACACAGGGAAAGAAAATTTTAAGTTTAAAAATCCAAGCCAACCAAGCAAATGCTTAGCTTTGACTGTTAAGTGCAGGGACCACAGCTCCCATAAAGCACTCAGTGTGAGGGCACAAAGCAGACGGGAGACACAAAAATCTCCCGGGCTTTTCTATTACATGTTTTGTTTTTTAAATCTATCCATTACAAAGGAGTTTTCTCACTTCTTAAAAAAATAATTTTAACTCTTATTTTTATTAATTACCCAGATGTGTGTGTGTGTGTGTGTGTGTGTGTGTGTGTGTGTGTGTGTTATGAGTGTGTGTGTGTGTGTGTGTGTGTGTGTGTGTGCCTTACTAGGGTACACCATGTAAATGTGGGGATAGATGCCAGACGAGAAAGAGGGATCCCCTATCCCTGGCCTCCTGCTGCATTATAGGCAGAAGTGAGCCCCCTGACATGGGTGCTGGGACTTGAACTCAGATCCTCTGCAAGAGTGGCAGGTGCTCTTAACCACTGAACCATCTCTCCAGCCCCCAGTTATCTCACTTGTATCATTTGGTTACTGTAGCTCGTTTCTATGTAAGGACCGAGTGGAGTTGAAAATACATGATTTCATGTTCCAGCAGGGATGTCGATGAGGAGATGCAAAACCTTCCAAACAGAATAAACAGTAAGGACGCGCACTCAGACTGCCACGATGGCAAGAAGACAGTGAACAAGAACAAGAGAGGAGTTAAATGAGGTCCCAGATAAACCGGGCTTTTGACGTTACTCTAGATCATGGGAAATCACTTGGAGACAAGTTTTCAGTAGGGGAGTCACAGAGCTTTATGTGTGCTTTAAAGACGATCGATGTTTGTGACTCCTGCACAGGGGCGGAAGTGGAATGTTGAACCAGCCATCTTGTTTGATGGACAGAATGAAGGCTGTGAAGGAAGGCAAGGCATTGAGACTGACTGATACTCAAGTTCAAGCCAGGCTTAGCTTGAGGAGAAAACTCCTGGTAGGCTTGTGTGTACAAGGCAGGCTGCTGCTGCTGGAGCAGAGGGGTGTGTGTGTGTGTGTGTGTGTGTGTGTGTGTGTGTGTGTGTAAGCTGAAGGGCAACTCTGGGTGTCACTCCTGAGGAACCATGCACAGTTTCTTTTTTGAGACAGCATCTCTCACCAGAATCTGTTCACCAATTATTGTAGGCTGACCAGAGAACAAGGCCCCCAGGAATCCTTGCCTCCTGCCTCCCTAGCACTGGGATAGCAAGTGTATGCCACCACACCTGGGTTTTTGGGTAGACACACTGAAAGTGGGGGTGTCGAGGATGACACCCCACTTCCTCATATTGGCACAGCAAACACTTTGCGGACTAATCCATCTGCTCAGCCCCTCTGGCTAGGGTTCTGCCAATGTCAGTTCTGTACATCCAGAGCTGGTGGGAGAGGCCAGGCCAGAGAATAAGTACCAGAATATTCCGAACTCCTTGACACAACTGGAAATGCAGGTGTGGCTAAGGAAGAAAAGAGATGAGGCTATCATGAAGTCTCGCACACCCCCACATTTAAACAGAGGCACTTCAGAATAAGCAAATGTGGATAGGAATACCTCTCCTCTGTGCAGATTTTCGGTCACCATGGTGACAATGTAGTGGGTACATTCGGCCTGTAACTTTTGAGCGGGCTCTATCAACAGACTTGTCTGCCGTGAGGAAGCATTCTCTCAAGAGCGTCCAATTCTCCTGATGTTCGTTTAATATAACTATCATTTGTCTAAAGAGTCAGCCTTTCTTTCAATGAGTGAGTCTTATACCTTCAGAAAGGGACTTTTTTAAATGAAACTTGTACTTCCTGCTTGTAGGGGGAATGAAACAGCAGAGAGCTTTGTGGTAGTTTCTAATCAAGAGTATTACATATCTGAATAATTCTACGTTCTTCCCATCCATGTATTTTTAGCTACTACTAAGACGTGAACATTTGCATGAACCTTTGTTTCTGTGAGGATCCCCAAAAATCCAGATGATCTAAAAATGTTCACCTCGAAAAAGAGAAATTTCTTGTGTTACTGAACGTTTTCATTTGGGGTTAAAGTCACTAGAAAATATGCTACGGATATTTCTGATGGAAGGAGCAGCAAAGGGAACTTCCCAGTAGGAGGATGAAAGACACACTAATGGATTCATTTCTCCACGTTATTAGATACGTGCTTCTGGGTTCGGGAGTGTGAGTGACCGGAGCTGTTAAAGCTCACTCACCCTCGTTTCTTCCTGAACTGAGAACACAGTACAGATTCACTACGACTGCGAGTTATCATTCCTGGTCTCATCAATGGCACAGCGCCGGCAGTGCCATATTCCAAACCAATGTTTCTTAACATAGGTCACCGTCCTGATCAAAGTCAGGGGCGCCTCTCTTGTGACGCTAGGCAAACTCTTCACCACTCTATCCCCATCCCACGATCCCTGTTCAAAAAAATACAGAATGCTTGTGAAACACAACAGCTAATGAATACATTCTAATTCATATCATTTTTATAAGGCATAATAAAGGTCAAGTGTGCATTAATAAGATACAGTGCAACAGTAGCTAATTCCATCAAATGCCACTTTCGTGTACATAGAAGGACTGTAGGATTTAAGTGAGCTGCTTGGGACTCAAGATGGGAAGAAAAGCCTAAAGCTGGCACCTATGAGGAAGCTGGGCAGAACCAGAGCCAACAGATGCTAAAAAGAGAACACAGGTTAGCAGTGGCACTAGTGGGAATAGTCACACGAGGAGAAAGGCTAAAAAGTGGACGTGGGAAAAGGGGAAGGGAAAAGGATGTAGTGTCCATAGAGTATTGAGTGTCAACAAAAAAAGATAATTACTGACTTATCCTTAATGAAGTTACTGTGAGTCAGAGTCTGCTTTAAAGTGTCAGAGACAAGACTGGCCTATGACATACTATGACATCCCTTATACCAGAATGAGTGTTAATAAAACATCATTTAGCTCATTTAAAGGTCATTTACTGCACCATGGTGTAAGGTATCTTTCATATATGCAGTTACTTTCTCTTAAAATTTTTAACTATAAAATAATTTGCACAAATGAGGGGAACAGCACTGTGCTAAAAAAATCATAGTCTAGTCAATTCATCTAGCCATGATATCAACTTGAAAAAGTATTTTCTTCGGTCCAAATCTTTATCATTATCGTGAAGTCCTTGTTCTCTGAATTTCTTGCCTTGTCTCTGGATCACCTTATTATGCAACATCTGCTCTGAATTTCAAATGTGATAAACAGAGTGTGAGTGTTGGTGGCAGATGGCTAATGACCAGCAGTGACAGGGCATTCAAGCCTGCCCTGTTTTCTGAGGAGCGATATTTTCATGTTAATTTGTTCTGTGTCCTGCAAAGATAGGACAAATCACCTGCTGTAATTCGGGCAAAGCGGAGACCACCAGGAGCTGCGCGGGGCCAGGGTTTGGTTCCTTTAAGAGCAGAAGGGGAAGATCTGAGAGACTCTCTTTGCAGCACAGGGGACCAGTCACTTTGCATTATATCAAGCAGAGAGGGATGAATCAGCCCCAGGCATTCCATCCTGACATCAGAGCCATGTTTACTGCAAGCAGATATTAGTCACTAAAACAGGCTATTTCCCAGAGGCAGAAAACAGGTGCTATCAAGAGTGTGTGCTGGTCTCTACAGTCTGGGTTTTGTAAAACAAACCTAATAGTACATTTTATCTCTTACAGTCAAACTAACAGAGTCTGCGAGAAACATTCAACTGAAGATAAAAAGAAATGTAATCCAGTGAGAAAATTAGCTGCACAGACATAAACCCTGAGCTTTGTTTTTTGGCTCTCCCCAACTCCATGGAACTCATTTATTATAGGGATACATGGACATAATTTTTATCTTATGACTCCGTGAGGCCACATGGTTTTGAGCTCAAGGAGATCTGTCATGCTGAAGAAAGGCTACTCGTCTATTTCATCTGAACTTTATTATCATGGAACGATAGTAATTATTTCACTAAATAGTATTTCACAGGCACAGTAGCCAAAGAGTAACATCAGGGATGTTTTCAAAGAGTTTATAAGTCAGCTGAGATGCTGGCCAGATCCTAAGAAAGCTGATGTGCAGGCAAGCACAAGTGTCGGAGAAGTGGTCAGTGCAAGAAGCCAGGCATCGTGAAGACACACAGGAGTCTGTCCATCCTCAGCACTCTGCCATATGGCTTCCTTTACTGCAGTGACTAAGGAATATGGTGAATAAGCTTTTGGACACTCCCCATGACCCCATGTCATCTAGTGGCAGATGGACACACGGAGACAGAAAGTAAAGGCAGAACTGAACTCCACAGCAAAACAGATTGAAGGATAAGAGTCTGAACTGGAGAGAGGCAAGCCAGCCAGGTCCACAAGGCCACACCCGCCTGTTTGTTGGTTTCACCGAAGAGCGCGGCCCACAGGCTCTTTCTATGAAAATGCCATCATGAGACAAGAACAGACGGACCTACAGAAAATCGCAGCAAACCATCAATTTGACCTAGAAATTTTTACTTCAAAGATGCTGGAAAGAACAGTCTCTGTTTTTTTTTAAATATATTATTATTAACTTTATTTTTTATAGCATTTTCGAGATGATGTTCAGTTCAGGCAGAGCCTGTGACTTATTTTATCAAAGCCCAACAGGAGGACCACGCATTAATGACAAGATGCCCTCTTCCAACCGACCTAATTATCAACCTGCACAATCATATAAACCTTCATGATTTTTAATTTTCTCAAAACAAATGCTATTCAAATATCTGAAAAACTGTTCTGTGAGGGGTATTTATAACTCGTCCATACGCTGCTTTCCAACAAATATGCAGATTGGATGATAAACAGAAAGATTTTATCCCCTTCTAGACACTATAGAACATTCTAGTTTTATCCAAGCCCTACCTTCCTATAGGTGGCAAACTAGCAGGTAAACAGTGCCATGAGACCAGCACAGCGAGATGGTAAAGGCCAAAGTCCTGGCCTACACCATCTCACATGGCTGTACTCTTGTTGCTGCTGCTGTTTTGTATCTATTTCATGTTAAAAAATCTTCCAGATTATTAGTATTTTTGATAATATAGCATGTTTCAATGCATGTAAGAGAATGTCAACATGTTATCTATTAATCCTCTAGACACTGTGCCTACTTTAGAGAATACTTTGGTACTACATAGAAAAAACTAAGACCTAGGTTAGGCTTACTTGTTGGTACCTGAGAATATCCTCAACCTATTAAATAGTCCCCAAATTATTAAATAATCACTGAGAATGATTGCCATATGCTTTTGTGAGACAGGGTTGGTCTCTCTCTCTCTCTCTCTCTCTCTCTCTCTCTCTCTCTGTCTCTCTGTCTCTGTCTCTCTGTCTCTCTCTCTCTCTGTCCTGTTTTGTTTTTCAAAACAGGGTTTCTCTGTGCAGCCCTGTAGCCCTGGCTATCCTGGAACTAGCTCTGTAGACCAGGATGGTTTTGAACTCAGAGATCCACCTGCCTCTGCTTCCTAGTGCTGGGATTAAAGGTGTGCACCACCCTGCCGGGTGCCTGTGTGCACTCTCCGTGTCTTCTCCCTTCCTGGTTCCTGACCTGTACATTTCATCTTTCATTTCACAGAAGTCACTGAGAGTAGGCTCATTTTGTGTTTGCAAAGTGCTCACCATGGAAACTCCCTAATACAGTAAGCACTCAACAAATAGTGTCTCAGGATACTCTAAAAAGCTCTTATTCCACAGAACATTCTGTAGAAAAGAATCCACTTTGGTCTTCCCAATAAAGTGTTCACCACAGTAACATTCACTAGCTCAAGAAAAGACCTGGCGTGAATACATACATCTGTGTGACAAACTATTTCTGTTCTACAGTTTCATGCTTGAAAACTTCAACCCACAGTGCAGTTAACCTGTAGTCCAATTCTTAAAAATAAATCAATCACCAAGACAAAAAAAATACATTTTCCTAGTAAAAAAAATTGTTATCAGTTATAGCTGTAACCTCATCTACCCATTGATGGTTGTCTATGCTCCTAAACAATTATTTATGATTTTTAAAAATGGTTTTATATCCATCACTTTTCTCCACACAGTGATAAAACACCTTACAGAACAAATTAAGGAAGGGGGTTTATTTTGTCTGGCAGTCTGAGAGGGTACAGTCCACTATAAGGGGTAAGACATTGTAGTGGAAGCAAGAGTCAAGGAGACAAGCAGCTTTGTGGGGAGAATGTCAGGCAGATTGCTCGCACTGCCCTGATCAGGAAGTAAGGAGTTTAGGCAGGAAGTGGGGCTGAGCCACTGTAAGGCCTGCAGTACAAAGATGCACTTCTTCCAGTTGGCCCCATCCTACTAAGTGTTCCAATTAGCTAGGGAACTAGTGTTCAAATGCAGGAGCTTGTGAGGTACATTTTACACTCCCATCATAACAGTCTTATTAGAGCACTACAATACTCAGGCTTAGAAACCTGTGGCAGTCGGTACACATGGATGGATGGATGGATGGATGGATGGATAGATAGATAGATAGATAGATAGATAGATAGATAGATAGATAGATGGATGCAGACATACATAACCACAAGGGGAGAGCCTACAAGGAAGTGCAGTGTGTGACAATAACTAAAAGGCAAATGAGAGACTATATCCAACTCAATATGGATCACCCACATCTGGCTGGGCCTTGAGGTAGCTGACAGAAACTCCAATGAGAAGAATGCCACTGAGGTGAGGACTCAGACCACATCAACAACTGTGATCAGGCTATGGGGAGGCAGAAGCAGCAGATCTCTAAGAGTTCGAGGCCAGCCTGGTACACAGAGCTAGTTCTAGGACAGCTGAGGTCACTCACAGAGAGCCTGTCTTAAAAGAACCAACTCCTACCAAAGCAACAGAACAAAACAAAACACCAACAAAAAAAGCCTGTGATCAGTGAGCTCAGAGAACAGGGTGAGCAAAACTGATGGAGCCTGCTCTGTAGGCACAAGGTGGAGCTTTTAGATTAGGTACATAAAGGAAAGAAAGAGAGTCTCAGGAATGGAAGATGACACCAGAGGAAGAGACACCGGAGAAAGAGAGTATGGAGTGGAGGACCCAAACCAGGTGATCAGTGATCTACACTTAAAGGGTTTTTGTGTCACTGCACACAAAGAAATGTGCACATTCAAACCGCCACTATGTATCACATCCTTTAATGAGAGCAAGACTGGAGAAAAGAGAATTCTCACTAGCCTAAACCTAAAGGGATAACTATTTATTATGCTGCAGTCTAAATGCATCAATATCTGGGGACATCACCCAGCCATCACTCAAGAAGACATTTCTTACTCTGTGGAGATGTACACAGATTTAACGGGTGAACTGGAAAATGAAGATAAGTAGTATAACAGGCAAGACCATTAAATATTTTTTAGGCGCGTTCCCATTAAACTTAAAGGGAAAAAGAATTTGTTTGAAGTCAATACACTTCCCAGCTTGCTGACTATGAAGGGCAGAGGCAAAGTCCTAGTCATCTTTGAATCCCAACACTACAACCTGTAATTTATAATAAAGCAAACACCAAAGCAGAGAGGGCCAAACGATCATGTATATCTGTATAGTATGTACAGACCTCAGAATCAGCATATAATGTATGTGGTTCTTTTAAAAAAGATTTATTTATTTATTTATTTATTTATTCATTTATTTAATGTATGTGGGTACACTGTCACTGTCTTCACACTCACCAGAAGAGAGCATCAGATCCCATTACAGATGATGTGAGCCACCATGTGGTTGTTGGGAATTGAACTCATGACCTCTGGAAGAGCAGTCAGTGCTCTTAACTGCTGAGCCCCAATGTACGTGTTTTTGAGTGATATTGAAAATTGTATCTTTTAAAGACAGAGAACCACCAGGATAGACTGAGCTGTATCTATTGCATGATACTTTATAAGATTGGGGCCAGATAACATAGAAATAAGGAGTTTTAAAGAATTTTAATGTGCATTTTTAATTGACTCCAATATTAAACTGGACTACAACCCCACTCTCTGAAGACACCACTTAGTAGAGAACTAGATTATTTACTCTTCTTTGAACATCTTACTTAAGTTTCAAAAATACCAACTCTGGCAATTTCACAGTGGAAGAATGCTAGTGTTCAACGGATTGAAACAGTGGCAAGTCTGACCAGGCATTCTAGATGATTTGGTACCTTTATGGTTTCTGTGGGTACGCCGGGCTCTGGAACTTTATCCAAGTAAGTGGTCAGGTCTTGATCAACATGCTCAAACACTAGTGTGAGCTTGGTTTCTCTGTCTGTCCGGGACACTGTGCACACATCAAACAACCTAGAAGGGAAAACAAACGAACAAACAAAAAACAAACAGAATGAGTTGGTAGAAATAAGCCAAGTAGTAACCCCCGCATGGTCCATGTAATCCTCGATTCCACCCCCTAGCTGGTGGCACACCTTGTGACGATGTCCAATGAGACCTACTTTTTTCCATATTCATATAAAAGGTCAGCAAAGGAGCTGTGTAAGGAAGGCCATCCAAAAAGCAGTCACCAAGCAACATGACTGGAGATGAAAACCGCCTGCCCAGAGTGTCTTATCAAGTCTTTACACAGAACTTGTTGGCGAATATGGCTTTAAAAACCCTCAATCCAGGCAAAACAATTCTAACAATTCTTAGCTTGCAGATTGAGGATTATTAGATTAGAAGCCAGTTGAGCATTCTTTGGAGACAGTCGACTGCAAAACAGCTTTCTAGAACAACCATGGCCGTGAAAGCTATGACAGACTATGGAGGAACATTTCAAAGACAGACTTCTCGTCCTAGTGAGCGAACGTATTGCACTAGAAGTGGCCTATGGTCTTAGTTTTAGCATTCCAAATCTCATGCAGAATCACCACTGTAAAGAGAAAATTCTAAGGCTTCTTAAAAAATGTAACTGACAGAAAATAACTGCATGTATTTAAAGATACCATGCACAGTATTGATATACTGGGGACTATTGTATAGAAGAGCAAATGACTACAGCGAATGATACTCTAGATACATTCCAAAGCTGCTCCGAGCATGGGTTTCCAATGTTCACAGCCTAACAATATGAAGAGATAGATGGGTCTGCTAAATAACTTGATTATCATCCAAACACTGCAATTTGAAAGGGGAATACACTGGAAAACTAATAAAAACAAGTATTACAGAAAGAGACTTTTGGGATCCAGAGAATCTTCAAGCCCAAGGACAAAAAGTATTTTAGTTTAACACACTGTCTCAAGCATGGCTGTCTCACCAGGCTGTCTAAAGAATTAAACAAGCCATCCATGAATAAGCTATAAAAAAACTTCTTTGAGATGAATGTAATATAAATAATAAGAGGATATGTATAAAATGCCATTTGTATTATGTTTTCATTTGAGAATTTAAAAACATCCTTCAAGAAGTTGTGTGTACACAGAGTCTCCTCGATATAGCATGGGTTCACTGCCATGGCTCAATCCAGATGCTACCTCTGCTAAACTTTCAAGGCCTGGTTGGTTTACAGGGCCATGCTACCTTTTTTCTGAGGTACATGGCCTTCAAAAATAGTACTTTTTTTCTAACTCTATACCAAATGTTAATAAAATATACAAAACACTATAATCAATCTTAATCTATTAATAAACTGTAGAAAGTCCATAGTGTGAAAGGCTTGCTATCACGCATAGTTTACATTTGGGGAGACTATCTAAAATGCTCTTTGAACTTGCTAGTTTGACTCTTGGCACATAAGCTGCTTTGAGCCACTTTGTGACTATTAACATCTTTCAATTAGTTCTTCTCAGAGGAAAGAAAAGAGTTGAAAATCAGAAAGCTTCTTTGTATCTGATGCTTTTGTACTTGCAATAAAACTACAATGAGCCTAAAAATGGGATGTAGTGAAATAAGATACAAATTATACGTAGGCCAGAACATATCCAGTACAATTAAAAACCTTCCCATTATAGCTAAGATATCCCTTAATGAAAAGTGCGTGTCAGCCATCACATGTCAGTCAATGAATAGCTCTGGTTCTTATTAAAGCCCCCCACACGCACACAATGTGTGTATATCTGTGTGTGTGTGTGTGTGTGTGTGTGTGTCTGTCTCTGTGTGTGTTTGCTGTTACTAATTTTCAGAAAAAAAAATCATGATGGGGACATAACACAGTTGAGCCAAAAGGTCACCGTTCCTTAAACCGTTGTCTTAAAAATTACCTAACAGCTCTGGTTGTATGCAATGTTGCTACATCTCAATGAAACTGTTTCAAGACTCTTGTATGACACAATTCATGAATAACATTTAATCACCCAAGCTGCTTCTCTTTATGTAACACCTTGCTCTTCAAAATATTAATATCTGCTAATGTCACCTAAGGTAACTCGGTTTCACACTAAAGATGCAAAAGTTAGGTAGAGGTAAGCTTGACAAAGCCGCTGCCGATTGTCTTAAATGATGAATCTGGGGGAAAATTTTAAAGTGGAATGAATCTAAACAGGTGTGTGGCAGTGCATACAGCCAAATATTATTTTAGTTCATGTAGTAAGTATTTTGCCTGCATGTATGTGCATCATGTGTATAACTGGTGCCTTTGGAGGTAGAGAACTTCAGATCACCTAGAACTGGAGTTTCAGATGGTTATGCGCCAGCATCTGGGTGCTAGGAACTGACCTCACATCCTTCGAAAGAGCAAGATCCTTAACCGCCTAGCCATGCCACCAGCCACTTAGTATGGGTTCTGATGCATATACTTATACACTTTTAGCTGTAAGAAATCAGGTGCTATGTAGAAGTTACTCATACAGGTTCAAGAAGAGACTACTTTTAAATTTTAGGTGTTACTGCTAATTTGCAAAGCGGAGGATATCATAATATCCTTAGAGATTCACAATCCACATCAAGGAAATAAGCAATAGACTTCCTGCTTGGAGGCTTCAGTGCCAGCTGTCCAGGCACTTGCAGGTGGGCTACCTCAAAGAAGACATCTGAGGAAGTACTGCTCTTCACTGTCCTCTAAAACTGCTTTAATTGTTTAGTCACGTGTGTGTGTGTGTGTGTATAATACATATATTATATATAAACTATATGTATATATGTAATAATATGTTCTCTATATAGTTGTATATATAATTATATACAGCTTGTATAAAACACTATACTAAAAGTTAATAGTTGCATTAATTGCAATGCTAGAAAATACATTTTGAGCCAACATTTGCAACTATTGATTTTGGAAATTCTAGAACCCAATACTTGTATCTTTTTATCTATGGTTCCCTCTAAAATTACTCCAAATCAAACAGTAGTCATTTAGGTAGGCAAAACACAATAAATATTTCAATACAGTTAAGTTTCACGGAACCCAATTATAATAAACCAAAGTCTCAGTATTTGGCTGAATGTTAACAACCTGCAACCAATTAATTAATTAGCCAATTAATTAATTAATTTATACGAATCCTGTTTATATTCCATGGACTTGCAAAAGAAAAGAGCAAGACAGATCTGACCATTCTAACATTCCACGGTATGATTTCTTATGTTGGCCGACATTTATGACTTCCTAAAATATTCAGCAATATGACAGGATACCATTGACTGCAGGACTACATTTCCAGAGGAAGAATGTAACCACACTGCACTGACCATCAGAGGGAAATCACATTCAACATTCATCACTGACTCACACCATGTGATTTGAGTAAGCATCCATTCACTGAGAGAGAAGAAGAGGTTGAGGAAATGGGGGCAGCTATTGAGTGTGCTTGCTGCTCCACCAGATGATCGAGACTTAGTTCCCAGTACTCACAGGGCAGCTTACAACTGCCTAAGGTCCCAGCTCCAGAAGATCTGACACCCTCTTGTGGCCTGCAAGGGCCCCTGCACACACCTGGTGCACATAAACTCACACAGGTACACACACGTACACATAAAGAAGCACTATTTTTAAAAGAGTAAAAGTGAGAAGTGACTCTCAGTATATATCGAGGTTATCCATCTTAACGGAGTGAATTCGAATTCGATTCAACTCATTGCAGTTCCATAGGCCAACCCCTAACTGTCCCACCGAGTAAGCTACTTTGCTTGCTGTCTCTATTGGTCAGACCTCCAGCTGCTCCCTGGGGGTGGGAGGGGGGAAGTGGGGAGGAGGTGGGTTGTTGGGGAGATTGGTGGGGGGAGTAGAGAACAAGTACACAGCCCACACAACATTCAGCTTTCCTGCCATCCTGGTGTCCTCTAACAAAACATTCCCTGAATTAACTCTGCATCCTACCCATTGTAATTCTTAATGGCTGCTTCCTGTTCACAGTCTCAATTTAACTTGCCGCTCAGGACCTATGCACTGGCAAACTACTAATGGACATTCCATCCAGTAGGTCTGGGATTTCCAAAGTTTACAATTTACAAATGTCTCCCAAACAACAAGCTTTGTACACACAACCTCTGCCTTTCTATTGTGGCTATAATAAAAGGGAAATCTGTATTATTGGCTAAGCAGGAAGTTTTAAGAGGACTCTTTTCCTGTCAGGTTTCCCTGACCTCTGCACAGTCTTCATTGTTTGGATACCAAATAGTTCCAGAGCTGAGCGCTGTCTGGCACAGCTGCCTGAGGGACATAACAAATTCTTATTTGAACTAGAGCCAGAACCTGAAATTGAGAAGGTTGGCCCCCCACACCCTGTGTCTATTCCTAAAGGTTCATGAAGTGCTTTTGGTGGGTACAGCTTGTGTACCAACTCAATCTTCACCCATCCCACCAGCCCACCCTGCTGTACAGTGACTAGATGGCTCTTTTGGCTCATGAAATACAGACTGTGTCTGCAATGATTCGCCATCAACATGAAATGACAAACCCCAGAAGTATCTAGCACCAACAGCGATGACTAAGATGCTAAAGGTGATAGCGATTTCCCAGCATCTTCCGAACGAACGCGCATCAGTACCTGCCACATGCAGGAGCTATGCTCAGTTTAAAGATTTTGACGGATACGGGGCAGGTAAAGCCAGTGAGCAATGTTATGCAGTGGTAAGTACGGGCTGTGGAAGAATGGAATCTGGAGACTCCGTCCCGGGAATTTCACTGCAACCCAGAATAAAACTCTCTTTATATTAGCATTACCGGACTGGAGAGGCAAAATGCCTGCACCTGCTGGCATTTGCACCTACGTTAGTTCACATAGCACAGAAATGTAGCCAGAGATTTCAGGAGATCCTGTTTAAGTATCAGGAGCCTCTTCTGTCTGATCTACTTTCTGAATTTAAAAAACTTACCTGAGTCAGTGAAGTCACATTTCTAAATTTGAATTGAGATTTTTTTTTAAATTTACAGGGAAACTAGCTCTAACCCTTGGCAAATCAGGTCTTATGCTTATATACAGGGACTCACTCGGAAATAATGCACAATAAAAACTGGTAATGTCGGTAATGTCTAAAAGAAATCGTCATAAGATATGTACAAATATTTTGAAATTACTGACTTCAACACATCAATATCTGACCTGAAATGCATCCTATACAGTTAGTTACACTGTACAGCTAACTCAGTGATTTAAGTTCATGCATGCAAGTAGCACTAGTGTCTCCTATGTTACAGCTTCTTAACCCATGGGGTTGAGTAGCTGAATATTACGGTGGCAAAATATTTGGCAACAGAAAAGGTTTCTGAACACACAATGACCAAAAAATAACTGAAAGTTAAAAACATTAACTTTTCCAAGGAGTTTCTGGCCACAGCAAACTTGTATTGCAGCAAGCATACTTCCCACGGAACACAGCATGCACCCTTCCCACTGCACACAGCCTGCATCCTTCCCACTGCACACAGTCTGTACCCTTCCCACTGCACACTATCTGTGTCCTTCCCACTGCACACAGCCTGCACCCTTCTCACTGCACACAGCCTGCACCCTTCCTACTGCACACAGCCTTCACTTTTCTCACTGCACCCAGCCTGCACACTTCCCACTGCACACAGCCTTCACTCTTCTCACTGCACCCAGCCTGCACACTTCCCACTGCACATAGCCTGCACCCTTCCCACTGCACACCATCTGTGTCCTTCCCACTGCATATGTTGTCAAGTTCCACACCACCAAGCAGCTCTCTTTGGCATGCCCAGCCCAGACTGCTGTGCACTGCACACACAAAGCTGTCTGTTATTGTAGAAATACAGTGGTTTAATTCTGGAACACAAAGACAATGCTTTCCTTCCTATTGTCCCTCTTCAGCATCTTAAATATCAAGTTCTCTGAGCTGTGTTACAATGTTTCATTTTTAAAGGTGGTTTAATTCTGGAACACAAAGACAATGCTTGCTTTCCTATTGTCCCTCTTCAGCATCTTAAGTACCAAGGTCTCTGAGCTGTGTTACAATGTTTCATTTTTAAAGCCGCCATTTTGAGTTGCTGATGGGCTTTGTAAACAGTCATCAAATGAACTCTGCCTAGGGATTAGGACAGAATCTCAAAATATTTTTTAAGTGGCCTTATCTAAAATTGTTATTTTATGGTATATATTCAAAACATTGTTCTCAGTGTTCACAACTAGAAAATCACAAAGTTGTTAAACTCTGGCAATCACAGAATACTGTTTTTCATATCACATGTTCAACCAAGATTTAATACTTTTTAAAAATTAATGAGCCCATCCACATCACTAAAATACACATTCAATTTCACCTTCAATAAATAGTGAAACTGTATATATTTTAGAAAACTGTTTCACAGTATAATTATTTGGCTTATTATCGGTACATGTTTCATTTGTGTGTCTATTTTATATACTCATATACTGAGGGTTGCAGAATATTTCTTGGGCAGAAAGGGTTCAGGAGTAGAAAAGGTTCAGAAAGCACAACTCTCCATAACTGGGCTTCTCTGATTTTATGGGAGACTACTGACTATTTACTGCCTGTGACTGGCTCTTCCAATTGCCTTGTCATCAGGGCAAAAGCACAGCAGCGTAGCTAATAAATTGTGACTTCTTTAAGAATTCCTATCGGAGGGGCCAGGGATGGAGTGCTTGCTTCTGATACGAGAAGCCTTGCGTGTGAGCCTCAGCACGCTACAAACAGCACACGCTGGCATACACCACACACCGCACAGGGTGAGGGCAGGAAGGATCATTAGAAGGCCAGGGGCTCTACTACACAGTGAGTTCAGAGTCAGCCTGGGACAGTTTCAGGAAGTTAATTTCTACTCAAGGTTTCTGATCTGACCAGAGACATTTTATGGAGCAAAAGGAGACAAAGGAAGAAAAGACAGACAGTCAAGCTCATCTCTAACAGGAATCTGGAAAGTAGAACAGGAAAGGAAATGAGGGAGAGAGAAAGACTTAAAAGTAATATAAATATACATAGTTCAATTAATTAAAGGTTGAGTCCAATGCCCAGGGGAATGTGCCTCTGAAACCCACAATTAAACAAACTCCTTCCCGATAGCTATTAGTGGAAAGTGGAAACACACCAGCATATCAAATTAACAACGGAAACCTCAGGTGAGGGAAAGCCTTTATGCAAATCTAATGGGGGAAGTGTGAAGGCAACGTCCCACGTCCCACGTCCCTCACCTGCACTGTCCTCCAGCTGTAGTGCCAACCAGCAGCAGGCCCACAGTTCATCTCCTTCCAGGGCCCTCAAGGTGGCACGAACTACTTTCAGCTTCTACTTACACGCACCTGGCAACAGTGGTTCTGTTAGGTTTTTTTTTCCCCCTTTGGTCAAAAAAAAAAAAAGTTTCAAGATGAGCCGGGAATCCCCTAAACTGCGCAAGTTTACAAGATGAGACCTGTACTACAGTAAATACTGAAAATAAAGCAAACAGTGGAATTTCTGTGTATGTAAACATTCCTGAACAGGACCAATAACGACTGATGCGACAGTTAGATCACAAATGTGCTCCTGGGGATATCTCTGTGGGTAGGTGAGATTCTTCGATGACTTCATCTTGCTTTGCTCACATTTACAAGGAACTCTTCAAATGAATGCAGAATAACAGAATCCAGGACTGTCCAGTGTCCCTCAGCAAGCACTAGCTGCATTCCCCAATTAGCTCTTCAAAGCTAGCCTGCACCAGAGGCAGAAAAGAAATGAGGCTGCAGCCTCACTCAGTTAGGCTAGCTGCATATTATTTTGTGGTGAAAAAAGGAAAATAATACTTAATAGCAGAAACAAGAAAACTCCTAAAACCCTTTTTGTTTGTTTGGGTTTTTTGCTTTGTAGGGAAGACAACAGTAACAGGACTGAAATAAGGTCTGAGTTACCCTACGGGTCTTTATGTTCACAAACCTGGGGGGGGGGGACCGGGGACTGGGGGATGGGGACAGGGACGGACGGGACAAGTGTGCAGCATCTAAGCAATGAGGGGTTGGTAAGTTTTGATGAGTCCAGAACTAATGCTTAACCATTCTGAAAATTCAAAAGGAACATGAAGCCGCCTCTGCCAAAAGAAGAAACCTGCCTGCCAGCTGCAGACTCCTTGGGTCTAGATTTGCATAAAGAATAATTCAGCAGTCACAGCTACAGCTTATTACCGCCTTTCTATCGATGAAGTCTCTATCAGACAGGGCAAAGTTCTTAGCTTATACAAGTCTCCTTACACAACAGTTAACTTCAACCATACAAAGCATCTGGGTCAAAATGAGGTTTATCCAGCTTATCAGGACGAAAGCTAGTGAACCCCAAACCCATGCATCTGGGGTGAAGGGGACCCCAAACCAAGGTATTACAAGCAAGTGAGAGTACAGAGCAGCTAACTTTAAATGCAGCTTTGAACTGGAAGCACCTGTCCGTTTGCCTTTCATAGGCTCCACCGCACAGTGCCATATCTGACACACAGTGAGTACTCAGGAAATAGCTACTGAATGGATCCAAGTTTTAAAGTGATAACTCTGGAGAAGGTCAGGAGCAAAGCAGAAGAGAAGGTGCTTAGAGCCCTGGGCAAGCGGGCCTCTGTAACTGATGCTGAACCAAAAGGGCCAGACCTGCCCCATACTGCAACCATTATGACATAATTACGTGTCTGTTCCTGGCTTGCCAGCGAACTTCTACATATTCTGACATCTTAAAGTTCACACAGAAACTATGAGATGGTCCTTGTCTTTGACTTGCACCACCATTCATAAAAGCCAAAAGGCAAAACCAAGTGAAATATCCATCATCTACTGGAGAAAGAAATGAGGCACCCCCATGCACAGTCTTAGTAATAAAAAGAAATATGGACACATACTATGCTGGATAAACCTCAGAAACATTTCTGCTAAATGAAAGAATCCTGTCATGAAGGTTGCATGATTCCATTTGTATGAAGTGTAGAGAAATAGGATGAACCAGAGTCAAAAACAGACTGAGCTCCTCGGATTGGAGCACAGGGGCTGGAGGAAGAAAGGGGAACAAATGCTTATGTCTTCTTGGTTTCTTTCGAGGGGGATGAAAGCATTCTAATTTTGGTCATGGAGATAGCTGCACAATCATGGTAAATGACTGGAATGATCACTGAACTACATGCTTGCACAGGTGAATTTTATGGTGTTCATACTGTATCTTAAAGATGTTTAAATACAAGTTAAAACAAACGGGAGGAAAGGCCAGCAGAGGTCTTTGTACTCAAAGCACGGGGACACAGAGCTGTGTTGGGAGCAAATTTAAACTTCTGCTCTGTTACAGGAAAAGTGAGGGTCAGCAATGCAGATCTCACTGTGCTGCCACCCCCAGTGTCTACACACACACAACAAACAACACACACACATACTAGACATAACACACACCAGACACAATATACACACAGACACAACACACATACACACCAGACAACACACATACACACCTACCAGAGACAACACACATACATACCCACCAGGCCACCCCCCCATTCCCCCACATGAGATCACACACACACCAGACCACACATACCAGACACAACACACACATCATACAAAGTGTACCCCTATACACACCAGACACAACACACACACACGACCAAACACACCAGATCTCACACACACACCACACATACATCATACACACACCACATACACACACATACCATACAAACAAAACACACACACACCAGACAACACACACACAAAAAACACACATACCCACCAGAGACAACACACATACATACCCACCAGGCAACCCCCCACACCACCCATATGAGACCACACACACACACACCAGACCACACATATCAGACACAACACACACATCATACAAAGTGCACCCCTATATACACCAGACACAACACACACACATGACCACACACACACGACCTCACACACCAGATCTCACAAACACACCACACATACATCATACACACACCATATACACACACATATCATACAAACAAAACACACACACACACACCCCAGACAAAACACACCAGACACAACACATACACACCAAACCGCACACACACCAGACAACACACACCATACATATCCACCAGACACAACACACATATATATCCACCAGACCAGCTCCCACTCCACACACACGAGACCACACACACACACCAGACACAACACACACATCATACAAAGTGCACCCCCATACACACCAGACACAACACACACACAGACAGACCACACACACCAGATCACAAACACATATCACACACACACACACACACACACACACACACACACACACACCAGGCACATCACACACACACGCACACGCACACGCACGCACGACTACACATATCCGATCTCTCTCTCTCCTTCTCTCTCTCTCTCTCTCACACACACACACACACACACACACACACACACACACACACCAGGCACATCACACACACACACACACACACACACACACACACACCACACATATATCACACACACAGCACATACACACATATCATACAAACACATATCACAAGCAAGCACACACACACACACACACACAGTGGGCAGAGAAAAATGCTCAGAAAATTCACACACAGAGAGAAAAATGAAAAGCTAAAGACAACTGATCTTTTGCCCTCTTGTGCTTGTCCTTTGACTGGTTAGAAAAATGACACACGGCAATTCACCAAAAAGGGCTTGAAAAAGCTACTTTGATTCCAAGAACAGAAGAGTTAAGAGGTATTTTTAAAAGTGAACAGCTTTGGCTTGAGTCACATACAGTGCGGAACATTCTGGACAACTGTCAACATTCAGTTCTCGTTCCATTGCTGACCTGTAAAAGCCCCGTTTTCCAGCTTGGGCCTCTCTTGAGGAAAAAAACGACAAAGCAGCCAAAACTTGGAAGCCACATGTGATGAAGACTGCACAGTCTTAGGAGGAGAAACACGTCTGACCTATGCCACATGCCAAAACTCTCCAGTATCATGCCCTTAGAACGTGAGTCACCTTATCCCGGCCAGCACGAATCCACTCAGGTACTTACAATTAGGCTCTTATCCAATGAAGCAGCCCTGCAAGTCCTGTCCTTTTAAGGAATGGTAAATGACCATTAAGTTGTAACATAAAGGAAATAAACAACAAAAAAAAAATACCTAGTAATACTAACAAAAACAATCCGTGATGTGATATTCAAAGTTGTCCAACATGGGCTCACATCAGTGTGAGAGATTAGAAGGTTTCTTTTCCTCTAATGATAAAATCATACATCATCTGCAGAGTGTTTTGAAAACGTCCCCCATTTCTCGGGAATGCAAACTGGTAAGGATCTTTCAGTGTTCTCATTTGCGTTCTCTCTCTCTCTCTCTCTCTCTCTCTCTCTCTCTCTCTCTCTCTCTCCCTCCCTCCCTCCCTCCCTCCCTCCCTCCCTCCCTCCCTCCCTCCCTCCCTCTCTTTCCCTCCCTCCCTCTCCCCACTCCTCTCTGGCTCTCATGATACAGATCTACATTTACTGGGCACAGAAGGCTTTCATGATGTCCTGCAGGCTTGGAAGAGTCTGTCCTGTGTTATTCCATATATGTAAACAGAACAGCACAGGATAAGTCACACGGCTGTTGGTGGTTATCTTTGGGTGATAAAATTATGAAATATTTGTTTTCTGATTATTTCCTTATCTATGTTGTCTACCAGAAAAGCTTATTACATGAAACATTGTTTTGAAGATTTATTTATTTTTACGTGTATGATGGTTTTGCCTTTATGTGTGAATGATACCATGTATATTCCTGGTGTCCTCGGAGGTCAAAAACCGTAGTTGGATGCTCTGGAATTGGACTTAGAGACAGCTGTGAGCCACCAAGTAGGTGCCGGGGGCTCAAGTCCTCTGCAAGAACGTCTGGAGAACTTACTAGCTTTTTAATAAGAAAAATAAGCACTGTTTTAAAATAGGAATTACAAAAAATTTTCTTATTAAAATGTTCTTTTATTTCTCATGATTTTTGAACTAGGCAGGGTGGTGCATGCCTTTAATCCCAGCATCTAAGAGGCAGAGGCAAATGGATTTCCGTGAGTTCACAGCTAGCCTGGTATATAGAGTGAGTTCCAGGACAGCCAAGGTCATACAAAAAAGCTGTCTCTAAAAACAAAACAAATAAATACAAAATTGTTTTCTAAACAACCAAAATCAAAAGCCAAAGTGTTTTTTCACATCATTGACCTACTCCTGAATTTATTAAATATTCCGGTCATTAATCCTGAAAATATATTAAGCGCTCTATCACTGAGCTAAATCCCCAGCCCCTGAAAATATAATTTTAAAATTGAACAATGCCAATTCTTAATTTTCTTCTCAGAGGGAAAAAAGTCCTTACCATTCCTTAATCAACGATGACATACAATTTTCAATTCTCTACCCAGTACAGAGCAACTATCAATAACATAAGCGAACAAATTCAACATCTGACAGAACTGGAAACTGAGAGAGAGGGGTCAACGATCTTCATCTTTCAGGTACCCAGAACTCAGGTACAAAAGTCCAGGAGTGTGCTGCTAAGGTGAAGTCCTTGAGAGGGTGAAGGTGATTTGCTTGCCAAGCGTGATGCACTCACCTGAGTTCAATCCTTGACACCCACTTGGTGAGAACTTATCCCCCAAAGCTGTCACAAGTTGTCCTCTGATTGCCACACTGGTACAGTTGTCCCTGCACATCTCCCAGCTCTCCACCCACAAAATAAATAAATGTTAATTTGAAAAACGTTTTTGAAAGGCTGAGTGTGGTAATGTATGCTTGTAAATCCACCAATAACGAGGTAGAGAAAGGCACATCTCCAGGGCCTTATAGAAAGCCCTGATAAGGTTCAGAACTCTATTTCAAAAAAAAAAAAAAAAAAAAAAAAAAAAACACCATAAACACAAACACAAATGACTTTTCTAAGTCTATGGAGCTTTAGAGTGTACGTAATTCTACTGAGTATTTTCATAGATGAGAAAATAAGCAGAGAGCAGAATGGAAAAAAAAAAACACATTCTACCAATAGCAAGAAACTGGCAATCAAAATGACTAAGTACAGTACTTATAAAGCAGTACTTATAAAAATTACACTTAAAAAATTAGGTCTATCCTGACAAAACCTCCAAGCATTACCCTGTTAACAACTGAGATAAATTCTGTAACTCTCTGAGGACACTAATGGAAAACTGTATTAAAAAGTCACAAAGCAACACAGTCAGAAACACTGAAAGAACTATCTCATAACAGCTTAAGCATACAGACCTGAAATTGGGTAGTTTTGCAGGGTATAAAAACATGTAACTAGTAAAGCGTGACTTGCTAGATTCCTGCAACTCATACTTACTTTTGAGTTTGGTCTTATTTCAGACAAAATAAATATTCACATTAGCAGCAATAAAAAATTAAGAGAATGAGGAATTTCTCAATGTAACTACAAGTCAGATTTTCTTTATGAACACTGAACATCTTTATTTGAAACATTACGCAACTGGGTATTCCTCATAACTGAATATTTTGAATACTGGATTGATTCCTCCTTACATAAATACCCACACTCTGAGTGTAGGGTGTGTGCATGCACACGTATTGCTGAGGCTTGAAATCAGGATTTTGTGCACGCTAAGCAAGCTCTCTACAACTGACTTATATGTGAAACCTCCCTCACACCATTTTCAGACATTATTGTTTTCAATGAGATTTTTGGTGATGTGCACTAAAGATTGGACATTTTAAACATGATATATTGATGATGTTCTACACACTCATGGAGACTTCTGTCCTTACCCTCACTGTAGTCAGTAAGCCTTTTGCACTAGACATGTGATCATATCTTCATATAAATTAACCAATAAATGTTAATTTATTTCTATGAAGTGTATAGAGTGCTGGGAAAAACATCATAAGACAAAATAAATGATCACAATGGTCCAGAGTCCAGCAGAGAAGGCAGCCATTAAAAAGATGAGCACCAACTACTCTGTAAATGCTTCTTTGTGTGTGTGTGTGTGTGTGTGTGTGTGTGTGTTACAATGCTACACATATATAAACATGCCATTTTAAAAGAAGCAAAAGGTGCATCTAATCTTGAAATGTAGTAAAAGGTTCACAGAAGAAATGACTGCAAGAGTTTTGAGTAGAGAAAGGTGATCAACAAGAAAGCCAGTGCCACTAGAGAAATCTTGTACAGCGCAACACATTTATCCTCTAGAAAACGGCTATTTTCATTTTCAAATACCTCACTCTTGCGGTATGGGTACGAGAAGAGCAACAAAGAGACCAAAAAGGGGCTCTTGCTGCAGTAGTATCGGGAAAATAAAGAAAGGCTGTCCTGAGGAGCTAGCAGCAAGGACAGAGGGAGAGGACAGATTCCAGAAATATTTAGGAGGTTAACTTGGCAGGACTTGCTAAGTGTCTGAATGTGGCGGGGGTGGAGGGATGGGAGAGGAGGAGAAGCCAAGGATGACTCACAGGCTTTGACTTTGGGGACTTGGTGCCACCCCATGAGATACAGCAGTGTTCCCAGACCTTGGGTTTCAGGGAACTGTAAACTTTCAACAACTTTAGCACTCTGATGGAAAAGTTGTCAACCAGAAGCATACACATACCCCATAATCTACTATTGGTACCTTTTTATGAATACACTTTAGCACCCCAAGTATGAACTGACTTTGATTTTTAAAAAAAATTCACCACAGAGCTTTTCTTTTTCTAACTGCATCACAGATGATGGAAAATTGGTACCAGGACTCAGACCAACACCAGAGAACCCTGAGACTGGGATACAGAATGGCGTTCAGCAGTGAGAGCATGAGTTGAACAGGTCACATGTGTTCCAACTCCCTGACACCTACAGGAACACCTATTCCTTTAATGCTAAGTATACAGGGGAAAAGAGTTCAAACGTTCCCGAAGGCTCTAAAGATGAGACATTCAACTACGCCTAGCGGTGAAGTGGCTGGGCAGCTGAATTTCAAAGGCTAGCCTGGAATTTGCCAGATAAATAAAGGAAGCTTGGGAAGCCCCCAGTAAAAGGAACAGCATGTCCAAAGGTATTCAGGTATGCAAGAAAATTCTTCTTTGGGGGAATGGTGGCCAGCTTGGTATACACTGGTGATTTTCTTGGAAAGGATCAGAGAAGAGCTGGAAAAGTACACAGGAAAAAAATTATAGTTTGCTCATCTAGGCTAAAAAGTCTAGAAATTATCTTATGGTCACTGGGAAAGACCCAAGGATTTTACAGTGGGTAATGCTATGGGCGGATGTGCTGCTTAGAAAGCCTGGTCTGGCTGCACAGAGAATGCTGGACTATAGTGGAGTCAAGTTGGAGCTGAGGAGACAGGAAGGGAGTAAGAACTGGCAGCCTAGACACCAGGGGAACCAGTAACTCTGTCTTCAGCAGTATACAGGGCCAAAGAAACACCATCCTGCTTAAAAACTTTCTACTGCTGTTTGTGAAGCTAGAATCACATCCCACACAATATCCTGTAATGTTTAAAAAAAAAAAAAAAAAACAAAAAAAAACAGAACAAAGTGCCAACAGCTTCTACAAACCTATCTCCATCTTTAAGTTGAACTTTGCTAAATTCCTTATCTAATTTATTAAACATCTCCTTAGTCTTTCAATGGTGATGCACTATATTATAAATTCCTATTAAGTGGAGTTGAAAATCCTTATGGTAATTTTTTTTAAATGTATGTATTTGTAGTGGTTGGTGTGTGAGTCCATGTTTGTGTGTATACACTTGAGTGTGTACACTTGTGTGTGCATGCATGCAGAAGTCAAGGGTTGCCTTGTTTTTTGGAGAGG
Organism: Rhabdomys pumilio; assembly: GCA_030674055.1. Lineage (NCBI taxonomy): Eukaryota > Metazoa > Chordata > Mammalia > Rodentia > Muridae > Rhabdomys > Rhabdomys pumilio. The sequence goes on from JANHMN010000016.1 coordinate 13,908,748, forward strand.
GGCTTTCACTGTGTCTGCAGCTTACCACATGACAAGGATGGGGTGTGGGTGTCTTCACCAAACACACAGGGTAACTGGACATCACATACAAACCAGTCAGATTGGATGCTTGGCGCAAAGAAGAAAAGAAAATCATAGCATACATGTAAAAGCACAAGTAACAGAAGAAAGAAGATAACTGGATTTATCACGATTAAAAAAATGTTCATTTTTAATGAAACACCCACAACAGGCAAATCTATACAAAACAAAAAGTAGTTTTTAAGTTGCCCAAGGCATGGAGTAAATAGGGGATGGATTTCTTTTAGGGGAATGGACAGTTTCTAAATTAGATTGTGACAATTTTTGCACAACTTTATGAACAAACACACTGCAAACACCACAGTGGAGATTTTCAGTAGGTAAACTGTGTGTCAGTCTTAACTCAAAGCTTATCCAACGTATCCCCCCTTTTATGGGGGGCCCTCATCATCTAGCTACAAACCCCCGCCATTCACTCTATCCTCATCTTTTAACCAGATTCCGCTCATCTTGAAACATTTGCATAGCTTTTGTGCTGTCACCAGCACAAACCCCAGCTCTGCCTGGGAGGTTTTCTCCTACATCATTCATCCACCAAAAGATGAGCATGCCTCATGATCTCCACCTTTGCTCCAGCCCCACTCCCCTTCCCAGAGGCACACTCCTGTCTTAGGACAGCATACTTGGCCCTGTACTGGAGGCACTCAGCCATGGTTTCTGAAGGGATACATGGGGCTGTCTTATAAGGGAGTGCCCTGCATTTCAGGGAAACAGTTTGAGACAAGTCTGATACAGTAAGTGGAGGATCAGTCCGAGGAGTATTATTTGAGGTGTGATAATAAAGATGTTGATTTGGGGCAGGGGATGGCTCATGAAAGAGTTCCGAAGACAATCCTAAAAGAGTGAAAATGTTTTGCAGATAGAGTGACTGGATTTCCTCCCATGCAGCAGGACTTATTTGGTCATGTTAATTAAAGTTCTACTACAGCCATATTTATTTGCCTCATTATTTCCAAGACACGTGAAAATAAGTCAATTTTCCTTTAATTAAACGTATTCCATTTTCTAAAGGGTGAAATTTGAATACATTATCCCATTTTCCCTTAATGCTGTTTTTCTCAATAACTGTTCTGACACGTTAGAGAAGTGTTTTATTAACAAAAGGGTGCGTTTTTTCTTCGTTTTTTCCCCTTCTTTGGGGGGGGGATGTCTATTTCCAAAGAAGGAAGCAATTTGCTACTCTTTAATTTAAACCTATCCTTAAATCCAAGGAATGTCTGGCTCATGAAAGGGAGAAGCAAGGTCCAGAACCTATTAACTTGTGACCCAGGGCCTTCAGAGTAATTTCCATCCAGTATACATATGAGTTCACGGAGCTTGTGTCCCGCTGGGATACACGTATACGCCAACGCAAAACTAGGTCAGAAAATGTCTTAGAGCAACAACGAATTTTGCTCTTTGAACATTCTGAGAACTGTCCAAGAAACTACAAAACGCTTACAGAAATGGAAAAACTCATACGCTAAGGCTCAGCTCACACAAGTCTTATCCTGGCTTTGATTTAGAAAGCAACAGAAGAGAACCAACATGCCACCACCCACATTTCAGTCACAGTGCTTCTTCCCAATCTACAGGTCCTGATAGGCTGATTATTTAACTGGCCTTCCAAGAGTATACCCTATGGTGTAAAGACAAAGATCCAGGCATTTTAACTGAATTGATTTTTGGAATGTCAAAGTTTAGATTTTTTTACATTATGCAAGTGGAACTGGTGTGTGCAAACATTAGATTCAGGCATTTGATGCATCAGTGTGTCTCGATAACAACCTTTTTTGTTCCTTAGCTGTTAATAGGATACCAATCTACCAAAACCATGTTCTGCTCTTCCATAGAGGGATTATATGGTTCCATGGTCACTCCACATAGAAAAAGCCCAGGAATTAAGCTGGAAAACTATATCCACAGAGAGCAAGGCTTCTCAAGAGAATAATGTCAGCATGACCAACAGATGAAACTGATTCGAAAACTCCACCTGTACTTTCTCTCAAAAAAAATAGTAAGACCAGCAGTAAGCATATTCACACATTTTTTCAAGTTATAGAGGTGTATGAGATCAACACCTGAGTTGTATCAGAAGAGAAAGCAAACTTGGTTGTTTGTCACACACTTTAATGAGTTAGTGACATAGCTTTATGAAACTGGCCTTCACTGACATGCTCTGAGATGAGAAGATGATAAATCAGACAGTTTTGTTTCTTATCGTCTTACTAATCATTCTCATAGACACAGATAACTGTAACTGCTCAACAAATACATAAGTATTTATTGTAAGCAAGCTGACTTTGCTTTGACAGTCTGCTTCTCTTTGTAGATACATTAAAGGGAAACCCAGCTAAAAATGTGTGTGTGTATGTGTGTGCGCGTCTCCCTGAAGATATTCAAAGAAAATGGTCTACTTAGAGACAGGGTCTCACTACGTATCCTTGGTTAGTTTGGAACTCTCTATGTAGACCAGGCTGGCCTTGAACTCACAGAGATCTTCCAAGTTCTAGGAATTGGAATAGGTGACCACACCCAGTCTTTTCTACCAAAAAGTTTAAATTTCAAATGCAATTTATATTTTTGAAGGTATTTAATATCGAAATAAAGAATAGGAAAACAAAATACTCCATTTGTAGTAGTTAAATTCATACCACTCTCAAAGGATGCATCTCACTTAGAGGTTACCTTTTAAGTTTTCAAGAAAGTTATCTCAATAGAGAGATACAAGAGCACTCAGAAGCAGAACATGAGACAGGTAACAAGGTGGCTCTGGAACCAAAGGACAAAATTTAATACTGAAGTATGGAAAGGATTGTGAGTGCTAGGAAGTTCTGGTGAGCTGGAGACTGCAAGATTACATGCCAGGACAAGGAAGCAACGGAGAACCATGGAGCCAGTAAAATATTTCATTTTTACAAAAGCAAATTCTCAAAAGTCAAACGTTGGTCATTGCAGCCAAGTCTTATCACAGATGAAGGAGTCTATATGACTAACTCAATGGATGAACTGGGTGCCGAGGTGGAGGCTAACGGACATTGAAGTTATGTAACTTCCACAGGGTTCCAAGTTCTCAAAGCAATGGTCACCAGTGATATGGCTTCCACATCGTCAAGTATGAGAGGAAAACAATGGCTTGGTTGGTAGATCCAAGCATATTTGAGAAGCTCAGCATTTACTGGAAAAGATTACAGTCATGTTTTTTGGTTCACGCCTGTTTTTTGTGAGGTTGGCAAGAATGTGTCATCCTGGCTTCTCAATCTCTCTAGGGACACTAGTAAATTTGAGCTGTTAGTTGGAAATGCCAGGCAGATTCTGGAACATGGCAAGTGCAGCAATGATCCAGCCAGCCGCCATTCTGACGGCCCCTGAAGGGCAAGATCGGTTCCCTTGACCTCCAGGAACAGCCTGTCTCCCTACTATAGCAGAATGTCTGGATTCTGGCTTTTAAATCCAGGAACAAGTAAGACTGTAAGAATAAAGAGAATACTTTAGGATGTATTTGTCAGGTTATTAGAACTTCTGTCTCTGGGTAGCCGAGATGGACACTTTTTAGGAAAAGTTAATCTTTTTTTTTTTTTAAGGATTTATTAATTTATGTATGTGACTCCACTGTCACTCTCTTCAGATACACTAGAAGAGAGCACCAGATCTCGTTATAGACAGTTGTGAGCCACCATGTGGTTGCTGGGAATTGAACTCAGGACCTCTGGAAGAACAACCAGTGCTCTTAATCACTGAGCTATCTCTCCAGCCCCAGGAAAAGCTAACTGTATACTAGTTTACACTGATTTGTTCTGGTAATGAATTGTATCACATGACAGGAACTGATTCAAAGTAAGGACAGATACAGTAACTCTCTTTCCACTGCAAACCAATAGGCATGGGGGGTGGTCCCTTGACAACCTCTTGTGTAAGGTGGATACACAACACCAGGTGAGCAAAACTCCTTCTTCCACAAATTTTCAAACCACAGTTCTAGGAAAGACACCTTAACTGACCAATCTACTTCTTTTCTCAAGATAGCTGCAGGAAGAGGAATGTTGAAAATAAGTATGTAACTAAAAATAGAACAATTCACAGTATTTCATAGCTAGATGATGTACGTATTTTGAAGTGGCTAATACCAGAATGCAGCATCGTATCTTCTCTTTTGGATTTCAACTCCAAGCTAACATTCTGGTGAAAAAGAAACTTAATAAACTGATGTTTAAGGGAAGGCCTGTCCATCATTTACTAAATAAAGACAAATTTTCCACAGAGCTCTTAGTTTTTCTTTTTAAAAAGTTACCCAAGGCTCAGGGAACATTCAGGAAAAGGAGGAGGAAAAGCGGTGAAGTGCCAGATGACCAGGAAGTCTGCTGTTGCGAAAGTGTCTCAAAATACAGCTCCCTAACAGGACCTAAGCAATGACAACACCAAGTGACAGGCCAACGTGAATGAGGGAAATCTTAAGGGGGGAGGGGAGGCTGGGATTGAGAGCCATTGGCAATTAACGGCTACTAAGAAATGGATAAACGGTCTTCCTCAGGATGCCCCTTAACTGGTTATTCAATATGAAGTAGTCAGTCCTAAAAGTATATATTATATAAGCAATATTAAATAGACTTGGCAGCTTGCACTTACACATTTAGTTCTATATGCATGTGTGTGACAATACTTAAGGATTACAGACAGGAAGAACGCAAGGGTGGGGCATGGGAGAAGGGAGATGTGATATAACTATTTTAATTACAATTTTTTAATAAAAGTATTTAATAAAAAAACAGAAAGGGGGCTATATGGAAGAGAAGACATGAAGGGGAGAACATGTATCTCCTGGATACATGTTCATGATCCATCAGGCCTCATGGCAGCCTCCTCTGTCTGTTCTCTTCTTCCTGGTTCTTCCTGTCACTCAATCCTCAAGTCCCTCCTTCCTTCACAGGCTCTAGCCTTTTACTAAACTAACCAATCAGCTTTAAATCGGGGAGCAAGGTCTACACAGCCAATACCAGTGAATGTTGAGAATTCACTCATCTATAGGGCAACCAGGGTTCACATTTTAGCATTTGTATACGCAGCAACAGACAAACTCCCAACAAAAAAAGTGCAGATTAAAGGGAAAAGGAAAGAGGAAATAATTACGTTTTTAAAAACATAAAGGGAGAAACATGGAATAGAAGACGTGAAGAGGAAAATGCTGATTTAAAATGGGGGAAAAAGGAGAAAGGAGAAGAAAATAGAGGCTGTGAGAAGGAAGGAAAAAGCAAGAATGGGAAGGAGGTGGCAAGGGAACAGAAATAAGGGCGAGACGGAGGGGGAAGGAGAGCCGACCCAGAATGAGTGTACGGGGATCTATTCAGGTTATTTTAGATCTATGTTTGAAATAAAAATGCACGAGTTTCTGCAAAAAAAAAAAAATTCCACATTTTAAACGTATGAGCATCCCAGTGAATTAACCCATCTTAGCATATAATGTATATTAAGAATATCTGTCAGATATGACAATTCCTGGGGTGCGCTGGCCTCAGAACTCCACAGAATCTTCACTTATTAATGAATAAGGGAAGAGGCTTAGAGGAACCAGGGCTGCTGACTCCGTCAGATTCTTCCACTGTCTGAGCCCTCGTAGGACCGCCACTCCCTGCACTTCCTGTAGCCCTTGCTTAGAGCTCCCAAGTTTTCTTTCTCCGCAAGTCTTCTTTTTCAGACAAGCAAAGACATTTATCCTTCCTGTGAATTTTCTATCCATCTTATGAATCATGGACCTGGGGGAGATGAAAATTCCAGAACCAACTTCCTAGTTTTTACACACACACACACACACACACACACACACACACACACACACACACACACGAGACATCAAAAAACCCACTTTCTATTTAGAGGCTAAACTCCACTGCTGCTGTATATACTCAAACTGCCATTTAGAGGCAGAGCTGGAGGATGGGTCAGGGACAGGGGTGGGCGGGGACGGGATGTGAAAGGAGAAAATAAAAGGAATGCTTCATTTTGCCCAAAGCCTAACGCTTAAATACTAATACAAATAAATTAAAAAGCTTCACCGGGAAACTTCCAAATGGGCTTTTCCTTTTTTGAATCTGCAAATAGCTATCTTAAAATGAAATTGCGTGAAGAAGCTTAGTGTAAATACTGCTAAAACATTTTCTTTATAAGAGATATAAAGCAAGAAAATAAACATATTTTGAAAATTTGTCAACGACGACACTTTAAAACACATTACACATTTTATTGACTCTTTGCTTTGTCTTTGCTTCTAACAGGAAGTCTTTCCTGTAAACACTGGAAGTATAGCCCTTTATAGAAAGGCATGCGTTCTGAAGTTTGTAAAAAGGGAACTGGAATTATTATTACCCTCAAAGACCCTTTTATAAATTGCTTTATATAAATAAACTCTTCTGATTACTACCTGAAATTAAAAGGATGTAGACCTTCACAGCTTTGTTCCAGTTCCCTTCTCTACTGCTGTGCTAAAAGAACACAGACCAGAAGTAATTTGAGGAGAGGATTCCAATCACTGCGGGAAGCCAGGGCAGGAACCTGGAGGCAGGAACTGAAGCAGAGGCCAATGAGGAACACTGCTTACTGTCCTGCTTATTGTGGCTTGCTCAGCTTGCTTTTATATACTACCCAGCACCACTTGTCTAGGCACTGTCCTCCCTTCCCCAATAGGCTGAGTGTCCCTACATCAACCTTTAATCGTGACAACAGCCCACAGACTTGCCTGTTGACCAATCTGATAAAGACAATCCCTCAAAATTAAGGTGTCGTCTTCTCAAATGATCCACTTTTGGCAAGTTGACAAAACAACAAAACAAAAATAAACCAACCAACCAAACAAAATCCTAATCAACATAGGCAAGCCTTGAATCTTTCTTTTTGAAAAGGTGTAAACCAAGGTTCGGAGCATTTATGGTTGACATGGCCTACGTAGGATCTCTCCATGAACTGCTGGCTCCACCAGTCCACTCTGCCTCTGAATGCAGCAGAGTGTCTTCCAAAGTTAATGTTCGGAAGGACAGCATATTATCCTTATACTTTAAAGGTTGCCAAGTATTCTTCAAGGAATATTTCAAAGTATTTGGATGCATACTTCAGCATTCTAAAAAAAATACTCATCTTTTTGCAAGCACTCTATAGCTTAAAAGTTTGATCTACTATTTCTATGCCTCAGGGTTCCCAAATGTCTTCTGCTTCCTGAAATCACAGGACACATCATTTCTCCTCTAGTATTATTAGCAAAAGCTGGTCCAATCACAGAGTGCCTATTTATTACACAAGCAGCTATGTGTCTTTGCCATCATCTGACTATAGATCTGGGCATAGCTGCATTCCCCACCACTTAAGAGTTTATGCTGTGTGCTCATTCCTGCTATAGAAAAGCATACTACATTTTTGCATGTCTTCACTGCATTCTATTTCTGACAATTAAAAAAAAAAAAAACTTCAGGTATTTCCAAATGCCCTAGAAGCTATTTTACATTCACTTGTGTACTGGGACCGTATAGTGTTGTTCACTCTGAATAGTACTTACGTGATTTTAAAAACATACTCTTATATAAACCAAGATAACCAGTATAACTCAAGTGTCCTTGTATACTCGTAGTCGTTATTGTATCTGAATATTACCTCTGTATATTTTTTCAGCAAATAAGACTCTCTCACACAACCTACCACACAAGCAGCACATTGGTTACCAGCATGCAAATCATCAGGAATGACAGAAGGTAAAAGGCTGGGGAGCAGTTTAGCTGGTAAAGTGCCTGTTGTGCAAACAGGAGGCCCTGAGTCTGGATCCCCAGCGCCTACATAAAACCAGAGTATGATAGTAAACACCTCAACCCTAGTTAACTGTGGAGGCAGGTCAGCCAGTGTAGCCAATCAGTGAGCTCTGGGTTCAGTGGAGCTTCTGTCTCAACAACAAAGTAGAGAGCAGCAGAGAGAGACCGTGGCTTCCACATGTGCATGTATGCACATGCTCCTGCATACACACACATGCCCCTCACACAGCAGAAGGTGAACTCTTCCGGCAAGAAGCTCTCACTGTAGGTGAAGGAGGAAGACAGGAAGTAGTGATGAGCAAGAGGACAAGCTGCAAACACAGACACAATAAGGCAACACGGTTCTCAAGGCAGGAGTGACCACTGTCAGCACCGAAGGCTCCAGAAAACACTCTTCTTAAAGGTTTATTGATTGTATGTATGTGAGTACACAGCAGAAGAGGGCATCGGATCCCATTACAGATGGTTGTGAGCAGTGTTAATTTTGCCCCTACTTTTGGTAACCTAGATCAGAACCGATCACTTTGTCCGGGTGGGAGGAATGGCAGTATGAACTAGATCAGAACGGCCCACTCGTTCTGATGCTTCATTTTGATTTTAATTTATATGAGTATAATGTAGCTGTCTTCAGGCACAGCAGAAGAGGGCATCAGGGTCCCATTACAGATGGTCGTGAGTCACCACGTGGTTGCTGGGAATTGAACTCAGGATCTCTGGAAGAGCAGTCAGTGCTCTTAACTGCTGAGTCAGCTTTCCAGCCCCCAGACAAGACTTTTAAGGAGTCAAGTTTAACCTCTGAAGGTGAGTGAAAGAAATCAATCAGGTAAGATGAAGACAAGCAGGCAATTCTTAGAGGGAAGCCACAGTCAGGCCCAGTGAGAGAGCTAGGTGGGGGGGGAGGGGGCAAGCTAATGCACTACAGGCAGGAGTATGGAGGAAGGGTCCAACTAACCATGTTCTTGCCACTGAAGATGAGGTCCTGAGTTCACTAGGACCCACGTAACTAGGTAAAGAGCTAGGTATGCTGTTGGAATCCCAGGCAGCAGAGCTGAAGACAGGTAAATCCCAGAGCCCCACTGGATAGCCAGTATAGCTGGACTGGTGAGCCTTAGATCTAGCTGAAACTGTCTCACCTAACAGGGTGGAATATGCCTGAAGAATAGGACTTCCACCCTCCATGAGCATGTGGACACATGTGAAAAAAAAAAACCCACACAGCCTCAAATGTCAAGGAAACAGCGCAGCCTATGCTAACCATTTAAACGCCCATAGGTGTCCAAACGGCTGAACTTAATTCCAAGAGTCACTTTTCACTCTCTGTTTTATTACCTCATATGAATTAATGCCATTTTATAAAGGGAGGCATTAAAAACCACAAAGTAGTCAATCCCTGTGATCCATGAAGGTGATAAAGACCAACGTCAATTGGTTTAACCTTAAAAACAACATCAACAACAACAACCACCACCACCACCAACAAACCAGAACCCCTGATTTCCTAACAGTGCAAACGTAAGAAACTCTAAAGTCAATGACTGACAAAATAAAAAGCTCAACCACCCTTTGACGTTTTTTTCATATCCAGGACTCTAGTTCCAAACTACATTATCAGGAAACCTCAAATTTTCCAATCCCTTTCTGTGGTTTTCTTCTCAGCCACTAATGAGTGGGAAACACTAACATGGGAGTGCTGGTATTTTGGATATCAAGAGTATTAACTTGAGATTGTCAAATTTTAAATTGTTGTAGAAAGCTGCCTGTCATTCGTGATCTCTAGAAGTTATAGTACAAGCATCTCTTCCCAGTTGCAACAGAATCCAGTATGGTCTGGAGACTATCAAATATTCCCCCCACACCCCGGGGTGTGTGTGTGTGTGTGTGTGCGCAAAGTCACTCCTGATTCAATACAACTGCTGTAATGTAAACTTGGGAGATAAATCAATGTTCTTACAGTCACAGATTTCAAGACTAAACAAACAAGAATTAGATAGACAATTAGTGACAGTTTATAATTTCTTCACCTTTAAGTATACTTTGCCCTTTCAGGCAAAGGCCTGAAACCCCAGTAGAAGATACCTAGTCACATAATTAGTCTCCAAAAGTAGACCCGCTAGGGTGGCCCAGGCAGGCACAGGCCAAGTAGAAGGCTGAAGTCATTCAGCTATTCCTAGTAAGTTCTTACTTGCTATGGCCCAAGCCACCCACTATCAAAGAGATATCGCCCTTTGCAGTTTCTCATTTACAGTGCCTGCTAGTGAATTAATTACATGTAATGTGTTTTCCAGGCAAATAGGCTTTCCTAAAAGCCAAAAGTTTAAAATAAAGATCGATTTCCACCACGATGCTCTTACCTTTTCATATACGGTTTTACCCACCAAAGCAAGTGACGTCAAGAGACCATTGTGGCCAAGGATTGGTAACGCTCATCCACAAGCAATCTATTCTTGCCAAGTCCTGTGCTAAGCAACACTATAGTTAATATTGGAGAGGGTTTTATATGATTGAAATAAAAATCAAAAGAAGAAACCCTTCTTTAAGTCTTGGAATGCAATTTCAAACCTGTTGACTAACACATAATGGCTCTGAAACATAAACGTCAACATGGCTTAAGACTTCTTCTAAAGCGCTGTCTTCGTGACAAAGTCCATAGCCACAAGCATGGAGTTGCTGGTTCTCTCGGCCATGTGAAGGCCAAGGTAAGGAGCAGTGCTTCCTACGCTGGAGATGTTTTCTGCACACCATCCCACCGACTCTGCAGTAAGAACTAACAAGGCGAATGCATCAGTGTAGGAACCATGCAGTCGGGCCGCAGGGACACAACGGCCAAACACAAACAGAGGTTATAAAGGAGCCTGAGACAGGAAGACACACAGGAAGCATCAAGAGGAGGCAGGGCAGACAGAGAGGAAATCTCAGGGTGACCCCTCAGTACCAGACAGCATGCACTCCCCAGAGATTCCTAGAGTCCCCAGTCTCTAACCCAGAAGTCCAGAAGGATAAAAGTTCCCACAAGAGCCTTGTTTGCTTGACATAAGAGCCCTCCTTTGGAGGTTACAATGGGTCTTTATTACTTCCAATCTTAAGTCCACCTGCTAGGGCCTAATGTACCACATTATTCTCCTTCTTGGCTGTAAAACATCACCTAAATGTCTACCCTTTGCGGCTGTGACATGGCTCAGTGAGTAAATGGAATTTGTGGCCAGCATGATGACCTCATGTCTTCTTACCTCTACAAGTGTGTTATTGCACATGTGCTTGGACACATACACACATACACACACAAATACATACATACATACATACATACATACATACATACATACATAATTAAAAACCTCTCTTCTTGTGGAGAGCTACTGGAAAGCTACTACTTCCTGAGCACAAACTTTTAGTCCAGGATGATGGAAGGTTAGAGATGAATAGCCATGAAAAGGTAAGGATTAGTGTTGGTTTAGCATAAGGGCAAGAGTGAGCATAAGGATAGGAATAGGGGTTGGAGTTGTGTTGGGTCTGGTGCTGGGGTTGCGGCTGGGTGGAGGCCGTAGTTTTGGGGTAGGAACATGGTTTGGAGTAACGTAAATTAAGGGTAAGGCTGAGGTTAAGGATAATTTTGAGGGTACAGATGGGGTAGAGGTAGGAGTATAGCCAGGGGTTGGCGTAAGGGGAGCATACAATGAATGACATTCACATACAATGAATTATTAGATGTTGCTGAATAAAAAAAGGAAAATCAATTCATCTTTTTTTTTAAAAAAGAGAGACTAAAATACCGTGTGTCTCTAGAAGCTTCCAAACTTCAAAATTAAGCAAATCTCAATAGCTGGGAGATTTTCACTTATAGAGAATACATGTGGAATCCTTGAACCAAATGCTTCCAGAATTCAGCAAAGACTACTGAAGATGCACCTAGAACTATCTAAAATGCCTCTTTTATAGTTGAGCAATTGCAGGCTATGAAGCACCCCTTTGTGGTCCCCAGGCATCCCTGAGTTTTCACTTCCCATCGCTTTATTAATATCTCTTAAAAAAGACAAAATGAAATGCAATGTGGATTTACATATGCACCCCCATATGAAAACCTGGGGGCAGAGAGCTCTGGGGGGGGGGATATGAGGGAGAAATGAAGACTCAGGTTGATTGCCAAGTATCTCTATGTTTAAAGTAGTCAATTTATATTTAAATAGCTGACTGTGTCTGCAGAACCAGATAACGGGCACGGTAAGCCGTGTTTGATAATGTTGGTGATAGAACCAACAGAAACTTAGCATGTGCAACAGAGCAGAAACTGCTAAGCCCAATGGCTCTGTCAAACTGCATTCTTTTTTCCTACACCAAGGCTAAAAACTGTATGAATTTCCCTTATGCTTCCCCAAAAGAAACACGTAAGAAGAAAACAAGCAAATGTGAGCTTCTTCAAGTTGTGGACGCTAGGTTAACGATTTAAGATAAACTCAATGAGGTTCTAAACTGTGCAACTTCAGGAACCAGTATGACTTTCTTTCTTTCTGTGTTATTATTCCCTTGTGCTTTTAGTCCCCATCCCTTTTGCTGAGTCTAGAAGGTCTTGCTAGACTAACTTTGTTAGAATCCATTGATAACCACTGTATGCCCAAATATACTGGAGTTACAGTTCAAAACTCCGAGAATATTTGGTTCTAAATTTTTCGTATTTTAGGTTTTGTCATTTTCCTTTTGTAATCTACTTTCTGATAGGCTTGACTTTTATTATTTTGGGTGCAGAGAATAGGGTCAAGAGGAAGACCTAGAAGACCTCCAGAAAAGCCTCACACAATTAGCATATGAAAATATGCAGCTGACCCAGAGGAGGGCTGCAAGGACTCCCCCTACCTCCCACCCAGAGGCTGACAATCCTCCCCTGAAGCAGAACAGAGGCACTGCAGTGTCTGAAGGTGCTCTAGGGCTATTTGTACTACTGTGTAACACACACTCCAGTGGGGTAGAGACAGCGTACATGTGCATGTGTATGTGAAACTACACTAATAAAGAATACAGAGGAACCCACACTGCATGACAAAAGCCCTAATTCTCTGTTCAGCAGTCAGAGCAAGCTAATAAACTCTTCCCTCTGGAGTTATCTTTTCCAAATGCACAGACAGTGCTCAATTCTGTTCCGGGAGACCCAGAACCCCTCTGGAGATGCCCACGGAACCTCTAACACGGCTATTTCAACCTCTTAACTTTGCTGTCCATAGATGGATTCAAACAGTGAGATATTATAACCAAATCATAACTCTTCTCAACAGGCATAGCATCCCTTCTTCCTCACCATGAACACAACCGCAGAGAGCCAAGTGAGAGAGAACTTTATGTACTGTGACCCACAGCAGGCTCCTCATTAAAACTGCCATTTTACTGGGATTCAAATAAAAATAAATCCACAAGTATCCTCTTCATGGTAAAAAAAAAATCAATTAAGAGTTTTGGCCTTAAATTTTATTTTATTCATAATTTGTTTTCTGTTTTGTTTTTGTTTTTTTGAGAGTTTCTCTGTGTAGCCCTGGCTGTCCTGGAACTCACTCTGTAGACCAGGCTGGCCTGGAACTCAGAAATGAGCCTGCCTCCCAAGTGCTGGGATTAAAGACGCGTGCCACCACTTCCCAGCTTTATTCTAATTTTTTTATGGCTTTTACCTCCTATAGTATCTTTGTTTCTGTGATTAAGATGTTTTCTACTGTAGCTCAGCAAACAGAAATTCACCAAATCAGCACGCCGAAGAATTTCAGATTTCTACAGCTCACAAGGTGAGGGCTTTGTTTTGTTTATATTGCACATTAACCTCGTAACTTTTGTGTCATTAGTGACGTTTCAGAGAGCCCTATTCTTAAGTTACAGTTGTCCAAATGATGTAATGGCAGTGTTATGGGCGTGTCTGAAACACACATCTTTAAGTACCTTTCTAGAAGGGAAACTCAGTTTACATGCTTTCCTGTGAAATCAGCAGGTATTCTGATAGCACAAACTGGTTTTTGTAAGATGTCTGTCTTTACCTCCTGTTGTATTTTAGTCAGCAGCAGAGTGAAATCCCATGCTCAACTCCGCAACAACTTTTCCACTTCTGTAAATCCCTTGCTCTGGAATGAAGAAGATCTTCGTGTAATTTCTCAAGTATTTTGAGATCAGATGGTCAGAAGAACAGCCAGAATATAATACAATTTACAACCAGTATGACCAGTCAAATAAGTAAAAGTATGTTTCTAAGTGGAAGACAGTCAAAAAACTACATATTTACTGCATATTTTCAGAAGGATTATGTAACGTGACTCTGCTTCAATGCTAACTTTTCATTTGAATTCCGTGCACAAAAAAAATCAGGGCTTTTCTGTAGAGATTTTGCTTTTGCTTATTAGCAAGCGGTTAAAGGGCCAGACATTCTTCCTACTTAAGAAGTGTCAGTATAAATGAAAACATAAAAACATTTAATAGTACTCCTGGTTTTTAAAATATAGCCATTGTGATGGCCAGTACTCATTGTCAACTTAAAGAGTTTAGAATCACCTGTGAGATGGGCCTCTGGGTATGCCGGTGGGAGAATGCTTTGATGATACTGGTTGATATGGGGAAGTCCCATCTTAATCAGAGGCCTGGCTATTCCTGTGCAGGGGATCCTGGACCATAGGACACGCAGAGAGTAGGCAGAGCACCAGCAAGCTTGCATTCACTCCTGTTTTCTCATTATGGATACGGTGTGAGCAACCTCTATGAGCTCCTGCCACCTTTACTTCAACACCAACAGGAAAATTAGTAAGGTGGCCATATTCTTGCTATAATATCACTAATTTCTTCATTGTAAACCACTAAGTAGTCTCTTTAATAAAAATTTATTTCCAAAGGAACAAAATAACCAGATGCTTAAAATAGCCTGTATTTTAAACAAATATCAACACAGAGAAACTGTCAGCCGTGTCCTGCAACTGATGAAATGACAAACTTAGAAAAACAAACTCAAGGGAGCCAGAGTTGGGAGGTTTTTCTGAAAATTTTCATCCATCTCTGCTCACCGTTAACATAGGGGCTAGCATTTTTGGGTAGTCTGGAGTACAAAGCTACCGACTCTTCTCACAATGGTGGGCCTAATCTGGACCAGCAAGAAAGTGACATAAGACCATGAAGCAGATCCACCATTTCCTCTGCTTGCTGTGTCACTACTAGTCACTGAGCCTTTGACAGAGCTGAAGTAGCTAACACTGTAGACGTTTGAACTCCATTTCCTTCCCCTTTTGTCTGTTATTAGCTTGCACAGAAACAATAAAGACCAAATGAACTAAAGTAAGGCTGTCCCAAGAGGTAAAAGTATGTTTACTTAAAGTTCAGGGCCAAGTCTACTTCCTTAAGCTGAGAATTTAAGAACACACAGTATCTAATTCTGTGCTCAACAGAACAGCTCATCCTAATACCAATTAATCAAAAGCAGAGAAAAATAACCACACATTTCTTTTTTATTTTTTTAATCTAAATTTGATTCTGAGAAAGTCTCAGCTTGGACCAAAGTCATCTGATGCCATTAGCTAGCTTGGCTGGAAAGGAAAACCAGAAAGTGCCGACTTATCAAGAACATATACCACCCAACTGTCAGCACTTCTGATGCCAGATTCAAAGGTGAGCCTCCTTCCTCTGACCTGCCACAGTCTTTTGCTTCTCACTTGCTGACTGCACACTCTAGAGCACTGAGTGCAGGCACAGCAGCTTTAGAGTACCAATTCCATCTACCATATATACAAGTCTAATAACACAAACTGTCTAAGGAATACACACAAACATATCTCCATGTGTACACACATACACCCAGTTATTTTCCACAATCCATGCATACACACATCTATGAAGTCGATGCCAGTCCATAATCAACAGAATAAATACACTAAGGAGCACTCAGGCCTTCTAGCTTTAAACAGGTCTGTGTGTGGGAGATAGCCATTTGGCACAGGGTCTGGCACAGTTTGCAGGCTTTGACAAGGAGTCATTTTCTTTGGTGTAAGCTACAACTGGTGTGTGTGTGTGTGTGTGTGTGTGTGTGTGTGTGTGTGTGTGTGTG
>JANHMN010000016.1:13924657-13994738 GCA_030674055.1 Rhabdomys pumilio
TGTGTGTGTGTGTGTGTGTGTGTGTGTGTGTGTGTGTGTGTGTGTGTTAGAGACCCTGGGTTCAATTGCCAGCACCGAAAATGTATGTCAAAAATACATGTCAAAATGATTTTGTCAAAATTAAATTATTATACCTCTAATCTTCAGTAACCATGAAACGACGCCTGCCTCAAAAACTCAGGGCACCACTGTCAGTGACAGTTTATATTCACTTAATTGGTCAAATCTTTGAAAGTCAAATCCAAATTGCATGATTAAAATTCTTGCAACACTAGAAAAGCAGATAGATAGGAAATAACACCCTAGAGTTGAGATGTGTGTTCTAGTCATGGTAAATACTGTCTTTATCTGTAAAAAGAGAGTAAAAATTCTAGCCGAGCTTGCTTTTTCATTCTATGAGAACAGTACTGAAATGGACAATAATCGAGATAAAAATGCAAGGAGGCATTACTAGTAGGTGTGTGGGTAGAGGGTAATCTGACTGACTTCCTTTCTCACCATGTAGCCCAGGCTAGTTCTGAATTCCAGATCTTCCGCCAAACAATAGTGCTAAGATTGCAGGCTTACATCAGCATATCTGGTCTTCACTATATAGTTGTTAATATTATTTTGTACATACACATGGGGTGGGGGGAGAGTTTGGCCCATATATATTGTGCAGCATATGAATGCCAAAATGGTTGTGAGCTTAGAATCGAACTCAGGTCCTCTGGAAGAGTAGCCGGTATTCTCAACCATTTGCACAATCATCTCTCTGGTCCCATTATAATATGATTTTTGAAAACTTGAATCTGGATGGGTCTTGGCCTAGCTTCTATGCATTTCATTAAAAGACACTTAGTAATTATGATGGATTTGAATCAGAGTTTGCCTCTTAGGCTACGAACAACATAAGAAAACCTGGGATGAGAAAGGTTTCACTACTGCTGCACTATGCAAAAGTGTAATTCCTTATAAAAGCAATTACATGCAATGGGGAAAAACATCTCCACCAGAACACTGAGCTGAAGAAAGCAAGCAGCAGCCATGCAACTCGTTACTTGCAAAGTGGAAAGCTCCCGACTCCAGAAACCTAATGTTTAATGTCTATCACATGGCTACAGAGACCTAATGTGTGTTCTTGAAAGTGAGTACTTTGGAGCTCAAAGAGAGAGAAGGCCCATAGTGTGTCACAGTCCTGTAGAATCGAAATGTGAACCCATACATCTGATATCCACTCCTCAGCAATCAATAATAGCGATCGAACAATAACCTATCTGTTACTGCCAGGGCTTCTTATGTTCTGTCCAGCCTTGTCATACATTTCCACACTCACATTTATTTGCTGGGATGCCCTTCACGGGCGCATTGTTTTTATAAGAACATATACCGGATGGAGGTTCAACAACCTGCTCAGGGTTTGCCTACAGATACTAATGTCTCACTCAATTATTTCCCATGGTGCACACATACATATGAAGTTGATGCCACCCTGCAATCAACAGGTTAGATTCTAAACGTTTATACTAAGGAACCATTTGACCTTCTAGCTTGAGAGCAGTCTGCAGCTGGGAGATAGGTATCTAGCACAGGGCGTCAGGCTGTGACGAGGGACAACTGTCTTCAGTTTAAGCTACAACCTAATTCTCAACGTGGATCTGTTACTCAAAATCTTTCCAGGACTTCCTCAACAGTGGCACAGAAAGCAAATGTGCTTCATAGTAATTTGGGATTTGGCATCTTAGTACTACGTAAAAATGTGGGACAGAGAATATAAGTATATAAGGATTCCAAGTAGTTAAACTGCTTTAGAGTGGCAATGTATACCAGCCAGAACCCACTTGTTTATCAGAATCACCAAGTAAGCCATCATGAAAAGGAGAAGAAGGTGAGAGAATGAAGGATTCGGAAAGCTGGGAGAGGAGGGGAAGAAACAGAATCAATTCTACAGCATTGCTTGTCTCAAAAAAAAAATCCCAAATCGCATCAAGGCTTCCTTCCTTCGAGCCGTTGGCCCTGCTCCTCCCGGCTTCTTCTACTTATCTAAGCGCGCCGAGGACATTCCCGACTCTTCCTGCCAAGTTAAAATGAAAACGTTCTCAGTCTAGAAATGATTGAGGTGGTTTTTCTTTAATCAAATTAGACGGCCAAATGTTCCTTTCAAAGGTAACTGTCTACCCTGCAGCTGTATGCAAACTACCACATCAAATGTGAGGGGGAAATAGCAATAGAACTGTGTCCTTACAGTGCTGAGCTGAGCAGGCCGTGGAGATGGGAGACAAAAGCGTCACTGCCGCTCAGAAGTACATTCCCAGGGAGCTTCCAGAAATGTGCCGACTTCACAAACTCTGAACAAAGCACCGAAACCTCCAGTATACAACTCGATATTTTAGGGAGTGAGAATGTGGGGTAGGGGGAATTCCCCTTAAAAAACAGCTAGGCGGCAATAGATACCTTGAGTCATTTACCCTGGTGACCAAAGCCTAAACGAGAAATGCTGAAAGACTGGCTGAGACTTCACTGAAAAAGAAAGGCCTAGCTTTTTCACTTCCTGTCTCCAGCACAGTGAGTAAACCCGAGGATGCAGCGAGCCGCAGTTGAGTTGGTAATCGTTCGTTTGCATGCAGAATTTAGTCTTTTAAATCATCAGACACGGGAATTTCCTGCAGTGAATTAATTTATACTTAATTACAGTCTCTTAAGGTTTCTAGATTGTTTCCCTTAGGAAAAATCGATTGGCCAACATCCCCAAGATGATGTCATGTTGTCTCTCACGTGTTACAGCTACCAGCTGTTGGCTTGGAGATGGTGCACTGACAGTGTGAAACCTACCATACAACAAGGAATTCAGACAGCTAGGTGCAATGGGCATTAAAAGAATGAGACGATGCTTGTCCCAGTAGCCAATACCGTCTCCCACGTTCTAAGAAGGTGGACCACACAGGGCAAGCACAGAGCTCTTGAGACCCACCTACAGTAGCTGCTCTTAGCTACTCTGCTCCTGGTAAAGTTTGTGGACTCCTGCCTCTGTTCACCTTCCTCTAACAGACCAAACTTAAGGACTGCTACACCAAGAGAATGTTCTACGAGGACCAAGCAGTCCTCAGGCTGTGACCGTTCTTCACCCATTAAAGGAGCCGATGGAACTGCAAAGTGCCAGACTCAGTCACTTCTACTATCCTCTTCCAGCCTTTCCCAGACATAGCTCAAGTGAAAGAAATAAACCCAGCTACAGGAACGCACGCGCACATGCACGCACGCACGCACGCACGCACACACATTAGAGTTCAGCGCACTTTCTAGATCAGCAAAGAGATAATGACCTCTATGGTGAAAACTAAATAAATCGAGTATTGAGGAAACAGCTTTCAGTTGTGAATACTTTCTTATGACTTCATTTCAAAAATCATTAATCTTATCTATTTTAATTTAATATTGTACCTATATGTATATCTTGTAAGTCAGTAAATATGCATGCCATGCTTCTGTTTTTACTGGAAGGAGACCAGTGCTCCAGAACACGCTGTAAGGGAGCCGAGGAGGAAGCGGGAAGTAGAGCAAGAGCCAGGAGGTGCAATGGGAAAAAGGAGCGAGAAGAGCAGCTGAGAGTCAGCTGACACGTGATCAGAGAGCTGCTCAGAGTCCCCACTGGCACGCTCATGCAGCACTGTGGAGGAAAAGTCCACTTCAGTTCTTGAATACTCTTGTGCATCTTAACAGCTGGTTTTCTCACTGACCCAAGAGCTAAGTCTGCAAACCATACTCTCACCTGTAATTCCCTACTCTAGATAAGTTTCTCAGAAACGGAATCAGAAGCCCACATTAGCAGGGAGGAAAAGGTCCATTTAGTAGCTCTATTAGCTACTGAGGCATTATCAATATTTAATGCAGAGGGATAGGGAGGTGGCTCAGCAAGTCAGTGGCTTCCTGTGCAAGTGTGAGGACCAGAGTTCAGATTCCCAGCAGACGTGTAAAAGCTCAACAGGCATGCCAATCGCATGTCATCCTAGCACCCCAGGTGAGTTGGCTTGCTAGGCTAGCCAGAGATGATTAGCTCTGGGTTGACTGAGGAAGTCTGCTTCAGAAGAGAACAGGGGAGAGCAATTGAAAGTGCCGCTTCAAATTAACCTTACCCACCCCCACACTCACAATGTGTGCACCCCATACATGTATGACATACAAACACATATGCACAAACATACAGGAACACACATACCCCACACATGTGCACAAAAATATACAAAGATACACACACACACACACACACACACACACACACACATGCACACGCCAACGCTCTTAAAGGAACACAGCAAAATTTAGCATTTTATCAATGTACCATTCATAATGTTTGACCTTCAACATAAAAAAGTTAGGCAGACATACAGAAAAATGTAGGCTGTAATTAAGAGGAAAATCAGTCCTCAAAGGTAGATTCAAAAATAACACCATTTATGGAAGAGCAAAGACATTGAAAAGATTATTATAAGTATTACCATCATACTTAAAAGATTTAAAGGGACACACGACTAAAATGGGGCAAAAAATGATGAGTAGGCACCAAGTCAAACTATCTGGTTGACCAATCGAACGGTTAGAGAATTTTAAATGGAGCATACAGAATATTTCCTAATTATAAAAGAATTTAATTAAAATGAAAAACATTGGTAAAATTCTTTCTCTGTAAGTAATTTTAAAATCTACAGACCAAAAAAAGCTATAAAAACTAAATATTCTGAATTGATCAAACTATGATATACTAAAATTTGTAGGAAGCAAATGAAGAAAAATGCCTGCGTTAAACTACTGCCATTCTAAGATAACAATAAAAAATAAGACAACTAAGTATTAAAAGGAAGCCAGTACCAAATAAATGCCAAATAGAAAAACAAGGCAAAGCAATGAAAGCAGAGACCAGTTCAAGGGACAGAAGTTGACAACAGAACAACATCAATGACAACCACCCACAAAAGAACAAAAGAGTAGAAAGCAGAAATGACCAACATTAGGAATGAAAGAAGGGACCACAGACAATGAAAAGAAAAAGAATAAAACCCACCAAACTCAAATCCTAGATGGAACAGATGCATCACATAAACCCTTAAAGAACACACATTACAAAATAAGATCCACCCTGTAGCAACTTATAGCCGTTGGCCAAGTTGACTTTCTAGTTCACAGCAAATATAGCAGGACAATTAGAAAGGCGCATGCCAGCAATTTAAGGATGGAAACTTCACACATTGCCTAAAGAAATGATATAACCAGTTTGGAAAAGTTTGGCAGGTTTCTTTAAAAAAAAATGAAGCACACTTTTTTATGCTAATCAGCAACCCACTTCTAGATGTTAGTAGATGTTTATCCCAGAAACAAAAACACATGCATATATCCTATGCACAAAGAGTCAGAATAGCATCCTTCATATTAACTCCATTGTGGGAACAACACAAATTGGCATGTGAATAAATAAACAAATTGTGGTAACATCATGTGATGTGAAAGAATGACCTACTGATAAGAATCAACAGCATGAATGAACAACCTAAAAAAATACTGTCTGCAAAAACAAATGCAAAAGAAAACCACACTGCTGCCACCATTAACAACACCACACACACAGACACACAAAGACACCCACAGACACACACACACACACACACACACACACACACACACACACACACCTGCTCCTTGATTCCATAGGTAAAGAATTCAAGAAAGGGGCATGCAGACAACAATAGGAAGAAAAATTGCCAAGAGTCCAAGAAGGAGAGGCTACTCACTGGCAAGGCCATGAAGTGAGTACTTTAGATCTTGATTATTTTGGCCGTCACATCTCATGGGATGCTTAGCCAGTTCAATGAAATAAAACAGAATAAAGACAGCATCACATTTAGGGTATTTCTGAAGGACAATGATTATGACAGCCAAAGGGACAAGAAAAACACAAAGGCAATCATAAAGTCCAGGAAAAAAAATGGTACAAGAAAGTAATCCTTTGGATAAAAAGTACACTAAAACAGCAGTTTTAAACACAAGAACTATCTAAAGGAAAGGCTAGAAAGGTCTTGATGAATTACAAAGTTTAACTTGTACAGAAGAAAACAGAAACACCTAAGTCTTTGGCCCTGTGTTAAACTCTTTATTTAGTTATAATTGGTGTAAGCATGTTACTGGCATTCAGATTCCACAGATCAACTTTACATGAAGCAGGGAAGAAGAGAACACAAGTATTAACAACCAACACGCACTGAGTTGTCAAAGGGACTGCAGAGTAGACAGATGTTAGGGAGCGTCTTTTCTTATTAAACCAAAGTGTAAGCTAACAAACGTAATGCTTTGTGATACATTACCGATCACTTACAGTAAATATCATTATCATCTTCTATTATTGATACAAAGTTATGGTAGAGGGAGAATTCACAAGGGAAGTGTCTCAAGGCTTAATCTCCTTGCCAATCATTACGTTATTAAACAGTTTTTGCTTCCTGATACCAATTTATTGCCATGGACCCAACCACATACTACCATAATTATTAGATTGTCTCATCCTAAAGAAATTTAAAGCACTAGATAAAAAAAATTAAAATGTCCATTGAAATTTGGTGTTAATTTTTCATTTTATTATCAATGATCCTATTATAAAAACGATAAGATTTCTTCACAGTTTATCTCCCCATTCATTTACTTAACAACTACTTAACAAAATACTTGCAGGACACGGTTCTGCATACAGGAAGTAATGCAGTGACAGACGGGGGAAGATTCTTGCCCTCTTGGAAATCTTACGCTAATGGAAAGCCAACAGTACACATTCATTCTTACAATCAATGTTAACAGTGTGATAGTTAACAACAGTTAAAAAAGGTCCTTAAGAAATCAGTGAGATTTATTCCTATAGAATTTTAGGAAAGACACTCTTGACTTCATTTGTTACGTATGCTCTGGGTCCAGAGCTTCACCAGCATGGCAGATGTTCTGCAGATGTTCTGCTCCTTTCTGATCCCATCGCCACATCTGGGAACTTGAGACCTAGTTGTTAGCCCAGATTCTATCCTTCTTCCTCAACTTAACATGTACCAGTGCTCTCTATCTTCTCTCCTTTCAGTGTGTGTATAGTCTTCTCGGACACATATAGTTCCATCCTAGACCAGTCTCCACTTGCTTAATAATGGACTCTGCTCTTTATTTTACCAACCCAAGTAAGAAATGTACCATTTTCCCATAAATGTTCTTCTCTTGATTCATCTCAAAAGACAGAAGCCAGTCAGCCACCAGTCATCTTTCTACAGGGTCTCCCCTGCAGCCCAGGTTGGTCTCGAACTTGCTATGTAGCAGAGACTAGCTTTGAACTTCCAATCTCTCGCATTCAGCCTCTGTTAGGATTGTAGGTGTGTGCTGCTATGCTCTGATGGGTTCTAGGCCTGGGGTTGTACCAATGGATTCAACTGCATACAGATCTTGCTGAGATCACTGTCATCAGTCCAAGCCAGTCAGAGAAGAGAGAAGCAGAGAGCAAAACTCTAAAGAAAGACGTGCCTCTGCAAACCCAGTTGGTATATCTCCGATTCCAACTGGCATCAGTGGGAGTTTAAAAATCCAGAAGTTCCTTAAGTTAAATCCTAAAAGTTAAAATAATTTAGAATGACTAGCAGGATGTTATAATTTTTGCGAACTAGCGTGTAAAAAAATAACGTTATTTCAAAGTCACATAGTCTCCATTCATAGTTAGCTCTATGGGACCTCTTACCTAACCTTTCAAATATGTATGTCTTGGTTCTTAAAAGTATCTAATTTTACCTTTCCTAAGTATTTTTCAAAAACAATTTTATAGAGTTAGGATGAGTTAAAAAAAAAACAGTGAAAATTCCCAAGTTAAGAATGCTAAGTCTCTTAGTTTCCACTGATAAAATAAATAAATAAATTAATTAATTAAAAAAAACCTACCACCCACAAAACATTGCTTGAGGCCAGTGAGAAGGCTCAGCAGCTAAGAGCATCTGTTCTTGAAAAAGACTTGGGTACAGTTCCCAGCACTTACTGTGGCCCACACTCATCTGTAATTTTAGTTCCAGGGGATCTAATATCCTCATGGCTTCCAGAGGCACCAGATATGTACATGGGACACTGATATATGTGTAAATTACATACAGGTAAAACATCTACATATATAAGTAAGTCTAAGAATAATTATAATAAGTAAATAAAAATATATCTCTTAAACTGGGTACCCAAAGTTTAAAAACCTATCCTTGAAATAGACTTTTGTTCTTCTTGTTCCGTTTTAAATACATGGTGACACTCCTGTTTAATACTTGTATGTCTTTTAAAGCCAAGAGCATGCTGGGAATTTGATACTAACCATTAGGAACACGCACCATAAACGTTGTGATATCACTTAGCAATAAAGCAAGGGAGAAAAAAGAAAAGGCTTGCTGGAAACCTCTGTAGAGCACCTGTGTTCCTTGCTTGTCCCCCTGACTCATGTACATCGCAGAACAACTGAGTGTCATAAAGCCACTACTCCACAGACTCAGAAAACAAGTAGAGAGGCTCAAGTGTGTGACACAAAATGAGTAAACCCGTTTGGGATTTTATGATTTGAAAGAGGTGAGAGGAGGGTTGCCATGGTAGTTGCTGCCAGCCCTGCTGATCTGTGTTCAGTTCCTGGAACCCACATGGTAGAAGGAGAGAACCACATGTGTCCTCTACATGTGCATGTGTGAGTGTTTGTCACATATACAGAGGAAAATATAGGTGAATACTTGTGAAAATGAACTAAACATGAGCTAGCAAGCAAAGAGTCGAGGTGAGCTCTCGAGTTGTTCTAAAACACGGAACACAAGGGAAATCAAGGCCCTATTTGTGAGACCTCAGGAGGGTCTACAGACCTTCACATGGGAAAAAATTCCACCAACAGACTGGATCACCCAGACGCAACACTGAGTAAATTCAACATCAATTTCCAACACAGATTAAAAATTATATTTTACTATAACACTGAATCCATTCATGCTGTCACATGGGGTGGGAGAGCCATGAAAATACATAACTTGCAGTTCATCTGTGTACACTGCAGTTTCCTCCATGAAATTATATATATTTTTTTGCTTGAGGGCAAGAGTTGGTTTTGCTAATAATTCCCATTTTTGTATGGTTTGACCTTTTAATAGTTTCACCTGATCATGTCAACCCACTAACGTCCAAAATATAGGAATAGCTTTCTTCGTTATTGTTGAGGAATGTCACCCAAGAGACATTATTCACTCAAGATCACACAGCTAGTTAAGGGGAAACAACCAAAGTCTCCCACTCCCAGTCCACGAGGGCTACACTGCTTACTATCAGGAAAAGGTCTAAGCACATTCAATCGAGAGCCATTGGTCACAACCTCCCTTCAAAATGTCACTCATCATCACCTGCCCGATCTTGCTGCATTTTTGGAAGCAATTTTCAAAATTCATCTTTATTTGCAGGGTGGGGCAGAGGGGAGACATGTCAGCAGGTGGCAGCTATGTGGATAACATTTCAACAGGAATGCTCAGTAAACACTTGCTCAGTGCTAGAAACCCTACCTTCTTCTCAGACATCATCCTCTATGGTTGAGAAAGTATCAACTCAACTCTTTTATTTAACACTCTTTCACACCATGTTAATATTCCCAAGGGCCCTTTCTTTAACACCCCCTTTCCTATGACATCACTGATTTGAAATATATTCATTGTCTTGTCACAGGATATACATGATCACCAGATACTTTCTGCCTCAGGAAACCAACAACTAGGATTAGTTGAGAAGGATTCACGTGCTTTATGTAACAATTAATTTAAGGGAATAAATACATTCTTAACTGCTATACCAGAGGTCCAAAGTTGTCAAGACAGGCAGGTATCCAGGAAGAGGGACTATTAAAGAGTTTACCAACAAGGTGATGTGAATCCCTGGCCATGAAACACAGAGAGCATTGCAGAATGTGCAGGGAGGAGCTCCAATCTCACACTCTGAGGTTGACTCCGAGTCAAAGAAAGAGATGGAAGAAGGGCATCTTCAGGGACAGAAAGGTCTGATTGTCCACAAATAACAAGTGTACAAACTACACATAAAAATACCACAAAAGTTAATCAATAATGAAGAGAAATAAGGGTAATCAAGAAACATTTAAAATGTTATGCATTTGAAGGGCTCAATAGACTGCATGTATGCCTGTATCCGAGTTAACACGTTCAATTCTTCCAATATTAATGTTAACCAAAAATATTTGCAAAAACATAATGATTGTGCTTTCTATTACTGCTGATTGATGAGTGTATGTTTCTTAAATAAATGAAATATAAAACACTGGCTACTCTTCCAGAGGACCCAGGTTTGAATACCCAGCACCCACATGAACGCTAACTAGCATCTGTAACTCCAGATTCCAACAGGAAAGGAAACTCTTTTTACAATAGGAAAACACTGTCTATTGGTTTATTTGTTCAAATGTGCAATTTATTTATTTATAAATAAATGAATCTCCAGTGACATATGTTAAAACAGCAACTGTATCAACTGAAATCTAAATGAAAAGAATTATTAAGGCGTATTTGACATGTGAATTAAGAACAGAACAAACATTCTGGTATAATGAGAGATTCATTCACTTTGGTCCCCCCAAAAAAACATGGCCACTAAAATTATCCAGGAACACTAGTAAGACAGGAATGTAAAAATTAAGGAAGGGAGAAAAAATGTTTTTAAAAGGAAATCTTTGGAGATTGGTTTACTGCAAATGAGACATTCTAACCGCACTCCTGGCACACATAAATACTGGCGACTGACAACTGCTCAAGACTGGCAGAGATCTAAACAATGGGTCTGAAATAAGCTAGAAGCATTATTTTTAAAACAAGGATCTATCTCTATGGATACTCATTGACCTGAGTCTTAAACAAGAATACCACAGGAATTATTCAGATGTGAACGTTTCGTTTTTACAGACCTCACTTTTCCTTGACTCCACAGCCAGGTTCCATGCCTTCCATGATGATACACTTACACACAAAGGAATACAACCAAAGAGCTAAAACCTCAGCAATACTAATTTCAACTACAGGAAAAGAGCTAGCAGAATGTCACTGTGTAAAAACGTCTGTTTACTCAACAGCTCTGACGACTGCAACTTTTCAAGAACCCAGAGAAGGAAAGAACACACATACTTTACACACTGAAGTTCAAATGGATACCTGACCCTATTTTCACTGAAGCAAGCCTCCTCCCCCAACAGATTACCCACCCACAAAATAACATTTTTACGAATGAGGGCTCCCATGAATCAAGTCCTCAGAAAACCTGGTTTTACAATTCATAATAAATATAAATATATCTTGTTCTTAAAAGTCACACTTCTGTTCTTCTTTTAGAATACATTGCTGAGAACTTTAAAAAGAGAAAACGAGAAACATTGCCTTAATCACAATGTTCCAAAACTCGTTTTCCTTCACCTTTAAAACCATGACTAATAACTTAATGTGCTCAAAACATTTATGAATTACAACCTTATCTTCTGACAGGCAGTCACCGTGGCTTCCAGAGCTAATCACTGAATTTGAACCATTTCTGTTGCTACTCTAACGAACTTACAGTTCAAGGCGACATAGGTAGGTAGCACTCACATGTTTCATAGCACGGAATAGCATCACGTATCAGTTTTCTGTTGATCCTAATATTCCTTCACTGACAGAATTGTCTTGAGTTGCCAACTGATTACCCAGGTGTCTTTCCTACATCTAGTTTTTAGAAAAGATGTCTTTCTTCAACACTCACTGAAATAAATGGAGCTCAAAGTGTTCACATATGTTAGTGACACGTCAAGGGTCAAGGTCTTTTTATCGAGATCAACTTATATGTCCCCGAGGGAAAATTTAACCTGCATATATCGAGTAACTCTGATTAGTGTTTTCTGTATCTCATCAACCCAATCAGCAAATTCCTGTAACTAAATTGCCACAAGCATAAGCAGCTTTATAAAACTGGGCAGGTTAAGTGAGCAAAACAGTAACTGAAAGAAAAGTCTCCTGAAGCTCATGCTGGATTCGAACTTGACAAGCAGCTGGAATGACCCTGACCTTCTGCCTCTACTCCTCCAAAGTTCTGGTATTACAAGCATGCCTTGCTTAGACAAATACATTTTAAAAGAGGCATTTAAAAAAAAAAAGTAAAAGAAGAAAGCCAGAAAGCTAGCCAGGTGCAGCAGTGCACACCTTTAATCTCAGCAGTTGGGAGCTGAGGCAGGCAGATCTCTGGGCCAGTTTTGTCTACAGACAAGAGTTCCAGGACAGCCGGAGCTACACAGAGTAGTAACCTTATCTCAGATAAAAAACCCAAACAAACAAACCAAAACCAAAACAAACAAAAGAAAGTTCATAAGCCTAGTAATTCCCTCTGACTCATTCAATTCCCTACTTTGCTTCTTTTTTCTAGAAGCTGTCCAGCACATAGTAGGCCCCCAATATATACTCGGTGCACAAACAGATAAAACAAATTGTATTCCATCTCTGTGTCTTGGTTCAGGATGGCGAACAGAACTCACTTGTGGAGTGGAAACACTCCAGTCGTACCGTCTTACTCTGACAAAGGCTCCAGAACTCAAGATTACAAACTGAACCGTAAAACAAGAGCAAATCTATGCGGAGGACACCGTTGCCTCATCAAGCCTGGGACATACCAAGTGCAGGTAAGCAAGAACGTGAAGTCACTGGTACCGTGCAATCTGGTGGGGCTTTCACACCAACAAAAACAAGTCTGCCTTTCTGGCAAATCCATCAAAATTAAGTTTTAAAACTTTGAAAAACTAATATGTTTATTGTGCTTCTTCAAGCTTAGAGACTTAACTACGTGTGGGTAGAGACTGTAATTATGATCAATTACTTATGGCTTGAAGGCACTTAAAAAAGCATCTGCCCTTTTAAGCAATCTTTTAAAAACCAGGGCTTATGAATATAAAACTTACCCCAGGAAAGACAACAAATTACAGATTCGGGGGCTCAGTTTTGACATTCTCCCTTGGAAGGAAAAGTACTGTCACTTGTTCTTGATTTCCTAAGACCGTCTCTAAAAATATTAACCAACCTCTAAAGTAAGAATTTCTAGTTTAGTCAAATATGTCATTGGGGGCAGAGGTAGGGGTGGGGATGGGGGTGGGTAATGGAAAAGAAAATCATGAAGAAATAAAGATGATGGTTTATGAGGATGCTGTTATTAGTTAAAACAGTGTGTCATTTCACTAATCTCATGGCATAGAGCCAATCAATTGCCTTTGCTGACAAATTCAGGTTATGGGTGCCCAAGTAGCTTCTATTGTTGTGTAACAGTTTCCTCCAAGATTAGAACATTCCAACTGACAGGAAGCTCCTTAAGCAGGAAGGTAAACAATTCAGAATAGCTTCAGGAAAGCCTTGAAACTGACCAGATTCACTAGACTCCTCCTTGCTCTATGAGATGAGTGTCCCTCTCAGAGGAGCACGGTGACATTTGCAAAAGACTCAGGGACCAGACCAGCTGTCTGCAAAATGCAGAAACCAGCCTAGCTGCCTGCAGGAGGTTGTAACCAACTGAGGTTGCTGGAAGGGACACTCTCCAATCTGGTGAGCTGTCTGCAGGCTGTGCAGCGTGCTCCAGGTTCCCAGCTCCCTCCGTGATCTGTCACACATGCTGGGGTGGGCTTCAGTGATACAGCTTTTCTATCCCTGTCCCTCTTCCATATTCATAGAAATAACCCCAATAAAACTCACCACACTGGACTTGGGTGGTATTTCTGCTCTGATCTGTTGTGGGCTCCCTATCTGAGATGAGCACGATGTGTCTCCCCAGGAAATGTTACACAGCAGTCTTGGTGTGTCTAAACAGGAATCTGACTTGTTCTGTAAAAATGTCGGGTAACGATGCCTTCCTGGGAACCTGTTCTAGGCCAAGGATCTGACAACCTCTGACACACGCAGTGCCTGAGGTGCCCTCAAGTAGAGGGGTTTCACCTATGCTCTTGCTTTAGCCTCACAACTCTAAGTAGGCAGGTGTCATAGAGGTAAAATAAATTTAGAAAGCATAATTTCCTTTTGCTTATTTATAAGCAGATGCTCCTGTAATTCACAGTTCAAATTCCCACTGTGGGGTCAGCTAAAACTCTCTAGAGGCGCACCAATCACAGGAGGATACAACAGGAGAACAGGGTGAGCTAGCCAGCCAAGACTCTTCTGTCACAGGAACTGGTAATGAGCTGCCCTCGATGAATAGGTTATACAAGGGTGTTTGTTTGAAATGCGCTAATTAACTTTTATCTGGACACTCCACAGGTAACAGACAAATCAAATTTGATACTAAATTCTAATGTTGAAATTCATCCTTTGGTACAGCTCCAGTGATCTAAGCATGCACCTTTCAGGATCACAGACCTCCCTAAAGACCTTCTTTCTTTTTTAACAAGACACACACACACACACACAGATAGAGAGAGGGGGGAGAGGGAGAGGGAGAGAGAGAGAGAGAGAGAGAGAGAGAGAAAGAGAGAGAGCGCCAGATGGTAATCCACTTTTAGTAAGATTCATAGAAGATTCATTCTTCCATGTCTTATTACCTCCTTTTGATGTCACACTGTATTCGCCTGACACCTAGCTAAAACATACGTACAACAGGGTCCTTTATTTACTTTGTCGTTTTACTTATTTATGTATTCTGATTCACTTCTGAGTCTGACTATATTGGGAACAAAGTGCTACCAAAAGAGAAAAGAGAAAACAAAACAAAACAAAAAAACCAACGCTCAAAAGAACAAAAAACAAACGCAAACACTCAGCCTAGTAGAGAAATTAAAAGTCCCTAAACCCCCACCCCCAGAAGATTCTGCAGACTCTGAGTCCATAGAGGGCTTGGTATTTCAAAGGTCAGTCTTGGGTCTCTCCTTTTTGATGACTAATGTTACATTGTTTGACTTTCTACAAAAATATTTAGCTGTGCTTATTTACATAATTTCATCCCCAGGGCATACAGTAGGCGCATATTTGTTGTAAAGGAATCCCTACAGGAATGAGAAGACAGGATGAAGATTCCAAGATCATCCCTCTATAAAAAAGAGTTGAGAATGGTAAACCCATCACCTAGTTTGTAAAAAAAAAAAGTCTGTGCATCCCTTTTAACTCCCAGCTATGCATCTCTTTTAAAAAAGGATAAAAGGCACAATGGGGAAATCCCAGCATCTTCAAGAAAACACCATTATCTTCAAACACAGGAGAGTTGGTGAAGAATGCTTCCCCACCCACCTGCACAACTCTTCCAGGGAAAACAGAGGCTTTAGAATCTAAATCGCAGACTCACATCTAACCCCTGAGAGAGGCAGTCTAAGTCAGACCATACAAGCCACAGATACTAAATGATACAATCAGATAATGGTTTGAGAAGGAATCGCGTCCCCCCCTCCCACCTTTCTTTTTCTCAGAAAGGGTCTTTTGTAGCTCAGGCTGGCCTCGAAATCTCGATCTTCCTGGTTCAGTGTTCCCAGTAACCAGCCTTGAAAGACATTTTTTTCAAACAATGTTTAATACTAGGAATCAGAGTCGAAACTTCTGAACTTCTAAGACCATCAGAAGTCATTCTACAAGTATACATAGTTTTCTAAAAAGCCACTACTGTGGGTGTGATTGGCAAATACATTCTTAAACATTTCTGCATTTTCTTAAGCTTTATTTACATTATGCTCCACCCTTAAAGTTTCCTTCTAATTATCACAAGCTGGAGGACTATCTCACTCTGTCTCTCAAAAATTCCCCCACTGACGGGAAATGTTAAGTAAGTGCTGTAGGGACGTTTCTGGGGTTGTCTGGTTTTGTCCCTAAAAGACACCCAACGCCCCCGATCCCTTGGGGCAAGCAGAGCAAAAGCTCTTCAGAACAGCTTGGGTGCTGGGAAGCCACCGCAGGTCTCTTTTTCTGCTCTGTCTAGCAAGGTCAGAGTTTTATCTTGGGAAGCTCAACTCTTACTCTAGTTGGGTCACCAGCCACCCCTTGCCCAGCACCTTCCTGGACCCGATAGCCAGGGCTCCCGGCTCACCTGACCACGTTGGGGTGCTCGAAGGTCTCCAGGTGCCTCAGCACCGCCACCTCGCGGATGGTGGAGAGCGGCATGCCCTCCTCGCCGGTTTGCACTCGCACGCGCTTCAGAGCCACGAAGCGGCCGCCGTTCTTCAGGTCGCGGGCCTTGAACACCTTCCCGTAGGCGCCTTCCCCGATCTCCGCCACGC
The DNA here is from genome assembly GCA_030674055.1 of Rhabdomys pumilio. Classification (NCBI taxonomy): domain Eukaryota; kingdom Metazoa; phylum Chordata; class Mammalia; order Rodentia; family Muridae; genus Rhabdomys; species Rhabdomys pumilio. The sequence continues at coordinate 13,940,904 of JANHMN010000016.1, forward strand.
ACTCATACTGCTGGTCGGCGCGGCACATGCTGTCCTTCTCCATGCTGGCTGGGGGCTGCCGGCGCGGCACAGTGGAACCTGGGTGCGCTCTCGTTGCCTTACACGCTTCGGGGACGCCCGGAGTCGGACTCGCGGCCGCCGGGCTGGACGGAGCGACCTCTTCGCCTGCGGGCGCAAGCCGGGCGCAGCCGCTGCGAAACTCCGCCTAGCCGAGTCGCCGCGCCGCCGCCGCAGGAGAGCGCCGATCCCTCCTCTTCCCCCTCCGCAGCGATTACATAGTCTGCCCACAATCTCTGCACCTAGGAGGAGGAGACGGGAGGACAAGGAGAAAGTGTGATCAGACTGCCCGGGAGACTTCCACCGGGTTCCACCAGCTCCCCTCCTCCTCCCCTCCACTCGCCCCGGCTGCCTAATCCGGCCGGGTTTCTCCGAGAAAAACCAAGTTACTTTTCTTCCTCGGCAGAGCTCGTGCAGTCTTCGCGAGGAGAGGTTGCTGGGGCCCCTCGGGGATGAGCGCCGCGCGGGACGCAGCGGGACGAGAAGGGGCGTGCCGAGCAGCCCAGAGTGTGCCGGGAGCGCGGGGGAGGGGAGGCGCCGGGCGCGTCAATGTCATGGCTCAATATTTATACCTAGATCGTTGTTCTCGGCTGCCCTCTCTGATTCCGGGGGCCTGGACGGGCGGGGTACGGGGCGTCCTAGGGGAGTTCGGAAGCTGGCGTGAAGGCACCGGGGAGTTCACCCGTGTGGGACCGCAGAACGGGGTTGGGGCTCCCAGGACCCTTGTAACCCGATGCTGGGAGTATGCGAGTAGGGGTGGTCAGACATCTGCTCGGAAATTGTTTCCTTTCTTTCTACTTTCAGTTTTTCTACCGAGAGACATTTAAAAGGGACTCGCTCACACAAGTGGTCTTCGGGATACGGCAAGCTTAGTGGGAGACGAAATTCTGCCTCCGACTCGGAGGACCTCCCTGGTGGAAACTCAGGGAGGACAGACCATCTGGTAGGGGAGGGCTGGGGCTACTAGAGGTGGGAGAGCGAGGGGCCCTAGAAGGGAAGAAGTGTCGTGCCCCCCTGCTCCCCTCCCCCGTACACACACACTAAGATCCCAAGGGTGTGGGAAAGACAGGTCTGTCACACTTTGGCTTGTCCTGTCCTGAAAAAGTAACTTGAGGACTTAACTGGGACTGGTCCTTAAGTTTTCAACCCGTGCAAACGCAAACGCCCTTACGACGGTGGGGGTGGGGGGCATAAACGTAGGTCTCTGGGCTGTGAGAGGGGGCTACCCTTGTGTCGCGACTACCAAACCTCTGCCCAGTATTCGGGGCGGCTGGAGGTCGGTAGCCGAGACGGTCGCTCGGTTCCCCAAAGGCTGGAGGCCAGGTCCCACGCGCGGTCGGGCGCCCCCTCCCCGTTCAGTAGTTTAGAGATGACCGAGTGAGTCTCCCCGTCCCACGGCGGCCTTAGTTTGAGCTGGACCTTGGTCCACGACAGCCGCGTGTCCCGAACCGTCGGCATGCGTTTACCTGCCCCGCACCCCTCCTCCCCCGCTCGCTCTTCTGCCTGGAATTAAAGAACACATGGCACGACCCCCGCTGGGTGCAAGCATAGCACCGCGCGGCCAAGGCAGAGCCTCTCCCGGCTCCTTTGAGAGCTTTCATAAAAAGCTGAGGAAAGGTCCCCCCAGCCCTCGCCCGGGGGTCCGAGCCAGGTCGAGGGCCACACAGGTAGCGTGAGCAGCGGCCTTGGCGCCCGCCCTCCCCCCTGTCCAGCCCAGGCTCCCGGAGGCGGCAGCCGTCCCACCCCCGCGGGCCTGCACCCCCTGGACCGGAGCGGCGGTGCCTAGCCCCCTCCCCTCCTCCACTTTTTTGTTGTTGTTGTTGCTTTCCCACGCTGGCTGAATGTGACTTGACCCCATTTCAAAAAAGTTTGACATAGTGCTTCAACATTTCCGCATTCCTCCGCGACTACAAAGGCTGCAGCCGCCTCCTTCTGCTTTCTGTCTCTGCTCTCTGTCTTCGCACTCAATGAAATCCTTCATGAGCCTCTCCCGAAGCCTTGCCAAACGCCGCAAGGGTCGCCACCAGCGCAGCGAGGGGAGGCCGCCCGCGGGACCGCGACCCGCGCGTGTGCGCAAACGCAGATGCGCCCGCCCGCGCAGATACGCCCACGTGCACAGGGACGAGTGCGCCGCCGAGTCCCCGGGCTGCTCTCGCCCAGGGTGTGCATCTAAACTGCAAAGCTTTAAATAAGAAAAGGAAACTTGGGGCGTGAAGCAAGAGTGCGTGCTTGCGGGGCTTCAACCCCGGTGGGCTGCGTGCACGCCTCCGTGCCTAACGCGCCCGAGGGGTCGCCAGCAGGAAGCCTGGGCGAACGTTTTACTCCTTAGAGGGGAAGATGGGGCCCATACCCACAGCCCTCGGGAGGCTGCAGAGGGAACTTGCACAGGGGAAATAAACGTGGGGGGCGCGGAAACACATTCTCCAGCACAAAATCCCACCCAGACGGTGCACGTTCAACTTTAAACGTGACTGTCCAAGCAGAGTCACTTTGGGGAAGCTCGATGAGAAGTGAACGTATGGGTATTTTGCGCACGAATCTGTTCAAGCTGGCATAGGACCCTGGTGTCTGGGTGTCCCCGGTGTGGGAGGTTCCTCTCCAGACCTCTAGCTCCCCCCCAGCTCGCCCCATAACCTACCCAGTCTCAACTCCTAAGGGGTTAACCCAAGAGGATTCCGAGGGGCCACACAGCCCCCCTACACCCCGCTACCCTCACCAACCCCATCCTCGCCGGGGACCACCTCCCCCGTCCCTCAGCCCACCCACGCGAGCCCGTGGCCCCTTACCTGCGGTCCAGGGGCGCAGGCCTCCTGCAAAGCTGGAGTGTCTGTCGGCTCCCGCACGTGCTCGCCCCGCGGAGCAGGTAACTGACTACTGCGGCCCAGGCGAGCGGCGCTCTGCGGGCAGGGGGTGGGCACAGCGGCGGAGGGCGGAGGGACGGCGGAGGGCGCCGCCCGCGGGGCGGCCCGGGAGGCTCGGGGGCCTCGGGGCTCTGGCCGCAGTTGGGGGCCCGAGTGGAGGAGGCTGCGAGGCGAGGCGGGGACCTGCGAGCCTCGGGGGGCCTGAGACCCACCCGGAGGCGAGTGTGCAAATTAAAGCCTTCCGGAGTAGGAGAGCGAGGCCCGGCCCGGGCTGTGCTCCCCAGCGATCGGCTCAGAACTGGGGGCCCGGAGGACGGGGGAGAGTTAAATGAAAATTTCCGGTTCTCACTGCAACCACTCCAGTGGGGGGAATCTCGCGACTGAAAATAAGTCGCGTGAAAGGGATCCGGTGGGACGCGGCGTCGGGGGTCTGCAGGGTTTCTACACCTAAGGTCTCCCAGAGTTGGGGTGTTGACAGGATGAGGGGGGGTGCTATCAGTCGGATGAGAACAGATGCAAACAAAACAGTGATTATGGGGGCGGGGGGCGTGGGGTGGTAGATAACAACACTTTTCTACACGCAAAAAATCGGACCTTATTAAGGAGTGGGGTGTGGGGGAAGAAGATTGGCAGGATGCCGTGCAGAAAAGAAAATACCAATCTGTCCAAGCGCTTTTCACTTTCAGCTTGAGCTACATTTGTTTTGTTTTCTCGCACTTCCTTTCGGCCTCACAAAGCCCTATCTTTTCCTTTTGGACAGAGGCTATGGTTTGGGAATTGCCAAGCACTCTTGTGGTTAACGATCTATTTGAAGGGGGTGGCGGGGTCACAGTTATTAAGTGGTTAGAAACTGTTGAGGGCTCACCAAGGTATTTCTGGAGGGCTAAAAAGATTCAATTTCAGTGTAAAAAAAAAAACCTGCAAAATAATAGACACGTGCACACATAAAGAAGAGTACTTAATCTAAGTGCTTTATTGGGAATTTTGAAATTTGAAACTTTGTAAGAATGTCTCTTTTACCTGAGAAAAATCGGATGCAGTTACTTCAGGTGAGAATGAGAGTTTTGGAGAAGGGGAGGAGAGGTCTTCAAGACTTTCTACAAGGAGAAAAGGAAAATAGCTGTCTTTGAAAATAATTCGATGGTTCCCAAAAATCTGTATCTGTAGAACTTGAAACTTAAACGTCTTAAAGCAAGAGAGAAAGTACAGGAGGGGGAATTTCTGTACTTAGTAGAAAAATCAACAAAATTCTGTTTAAATTGGAAATATTGCTTGTAAGAATGTTTTGGTTTTTATTAAACCATGTTACTAATTTCACGATAGGGTTTTTTCTTTTTTTCTTTTCTTTCTTTTTTTTTTTGCCTTTTTAAAATTAATTCTGTTACAATGTGAAGCAAAGTTAAAGGAATAAAAGTTGCTATAAAAAAACTGCAGGTTTTTTTTTACTACAGATGCATTGTAATTTTTCTTAATAAAAATGAGTAATGATGTGTCTTTAAACTTATCTTATGAAACACATTTTGTGTTTGACTACATCTTCTAAAATAAAACCCAGTTTCTGAGCAAATTTTATTTATGGTTTCAGACATATCATATACACAAAGCAAATTATTAGATTTTATATTTATAAAAGTATCACTGCCAATCACTAGGCTCTTAGCTGAAGATACAGGTGACAGTTTCCCATCTTGATGACTGTTCACACTTTGCAATGCTTTTTAAAGCAATTTATTTGCTGGTAATTATGTGATTATCTTATCTAAAAATAATAGTCACTGAATAGCTGCAGGAACAAGCACATGGTGTCATACATTTAATTAAGTTAAATCGTTTATTCAAAAATAGTAAATATCTTTTAACAGAAGAGAGTTTATTCAATATCATGTAGTATTTTTAATTATGATGTAGAAGGCAACTTTTACCAACTAGATGAGAAATGTTATGGTTTAGGTTACAAGATCACTTGGGCAATGTAAAAAACAAACCCTCAAAACAACGAAACTAACTCTACCAGATTTTAACTCTCTTGGTGTCCTCTTTTTTTCTTCTGCTATAACTTATGCCTTATGTTAATTTAGCATTATGCACTTTCCCTGGTTATGGTTCACATTAAGTACCAGCTGGTTGAAAAAAAATCAGCCCCAAAGAAGAGTTAGAATGGCTTGCATTAAAATAATAAACTATAAGGTTGTGTTTGTTTATGGATAACTTCCTCTGTGGGTAGCAGGCTATCATAACAAAATTTGTGTAAAGTTTACAAACTCTGAACCAAAGTCCGACTTCTTTGTTGAGTGTCCTTCACATGGAAACACAGCATTCAAGACTCATGACTGGACCCAGTGTCACACTGCCTGTCATAGTCCACAGTTGCAAATCAAACTCATCTTTGTGGGTTTTTAAAAATGAGAATTCATGGATTTATCTCTAAACTGGGAGTTTAGGGTTACATAACGAGTAAGTGTCTTGTGGGAGGGATTTTATGTCAAACTGTGTAACTTTTTGTTTTCCCTTGAATAAAAATTAAAACTTACAAAGTTCTGATCTACAATTTTAAACTTGTTAAAGAAATTAGTAATTTAAAAAAAAATAGAAGTAACAGAGTGTGTAGTTGTAAGTAATTTATAACAAGCTTTCAGAGTTGTAAACTATCCTTTTAGAAACTTGGAAATGTGCTCACGTGATTCATTTTACAATTATTTTTAACTGAAGCTCCATATAAATCTACTTATACATATAAAATCCACCTGTTTGTTATTTTGATAACAGCATTTCTGGTTTAATAACTTCGGAATGGGTTACTTTACTTTTATAACTCAATTTGAACACATGTGTGAAGGTTATCTATTGTTAAATTATTACCAGGAAAAACTTACTTTTTATTAGAAACAATATGATAGAACACAGCACGTTTTCATGCATTCTTCTTCCTGCCTAGGGCATTTCCAAGGTATTTTCTTAAGTTTTCTCTTCAAATGTAAAATTGAAAGTTTTCTAAATATTTTAGGAAGAATATTTTTTTTTACCAACTTTTTAAACTGAGAAATTCTGACCTTGAGATAATTTTAAAATTCAAGCTATTAACTAAATACATTCTAGTTGATGGGAAATTGCTTGGATTTTCCTCTTTCTATTGTAACACTTGATCCAGTCTTGGAAATCTTAGAAAGAGTTTCATATTTGCCAGGAAGGGGGAAAATATAACAGGTAGTAGCTTATAAATTTTAAGGAAGAAAACCCCCCAGACTTTATTCTCTTTGGGGGTGTTCTGTTTTCATAGTTTTTCAACTCTGTAATTATCTTTATGCCGCATGTCAGCACTATAGTCAATTTGTATAATTGTCTCTTCTAATGTTTCTCTTTTTTGATAGGGACCAATATCACCCCTTTCCTTTCTGTGTATATACCTATAATATTTTTGGCATATTGTTATTACATGGTCCAGATGCATTCCTAAGATCCTTTTACCATCCATGTTAGACTTCTGAATATCTAAAAAAAAAAACTATGAAAATATACTTAGAAAACATGATGATCACACTGAAAATACATACATGCCATTTTCAGTTTATACCGACAGTTTTCACCAACTTAATTGTCTGAAATTTGACTGAAAAATGTGGCCTACTGATTGTGTTTCTGTAGCTGCTTTTGGTTGAGCTAAAAGGCGTGTAGCTCTGTTGTAGCGTCTTCAGCTGCAGCAGTGAAGGTCCAGCCTAGCAGATACAGTATGATGAAGTGGGATCTGGGAAGTAGGAAGAGAAACAAAGAAGCCACCCAGGAAGAAACGTCTGTGAATGGCTTGGCAGCAGGGGCAAAGGAAGGAGGCACATGCTGAGGTTGTGGGGCCAAGAGATGCAGCCCTGGTGCTCTAGGTATAGTGTATCCAGGCAACCCCATTCTTTCAAAGTGAATGGAACTCTGTGCCTCTTCTATTCTGCAATTAAATCCGCCTTATTAAATAAGACTGCATAGAGTGTGTATCCATATTCATGCGACTTATTTTGTGTTGTCTTAGTCTGGATTTTTCCTGAAAATAATATAGAATAGAATTTGTTGCGAAATTGTTGGAATGCCAGGCAGTCAGAACATAATAGCAGTTTGTGGTGCAAAAGATTTTTAACACAGATAGAGAAGAGGATCTGGTTTTAAAGGATCAGCCTTTAATTATTTATTGGAAACTAAGTGTGGCAATGAGTCAACCATCACAAATAAAACCCGATAAATGGCAGTAACACACCCAGAACCAGCTTATGAAAGGCTAGAGATCTCAGGTGAGCACAGGGATTTTTCAAGGCACCATGAGGATGTGACATGTCTGCAGACTGTTAGAAATGTTGACCAGAAGTCCCTTTCTGAATGTGTGGCAGAAGAAGCTGTCTGTACTTCTCTCTTCTTGTTTTCCTCCCACATTGGGCCATGTGCCTGCTTTAAGGTCTTTCTCAGATAAGCGAGGAAATAGACTTGTTCAAACTTCTTAATGAGTTTGTAGCCCAATTTCCAGCTACAGTGGCTGGCAAGTGTTTTATATATTTTGCCTACTGGAAAAGTAGTTTTGTATCTTTTATTCTCTCTTCTTCAGGACAGCTTCTATTTTCTCAGGGAAATATACTAGAAGAAAAAAATTAAATTTAATACCATGGGGGGCTTTAACAGAGTCTAAGGAGCATTTTGTTGATTTCAGGACCTCAAAAGGTCATCTTTTCTGCCTGTGGTCCCTTTCCTTTTTAGTCCTCTTCCCTGAGTCCTGTCATCCTTTCAAAGCTTAGCGCCTCCTGAAAACCTTTGACATTCCCTCATGTAGCCAATACCATTTTGATCGAACCGCTTGAAGACATTTGCCTTCTATGCCATAAACATGTGGCTCTCTATGGTTTACCACAGAGAGCCCTAGAGCACCCACCTTGTCTTGATAAGCCTCTGCCTCCTATTTTTGTTTTGGCCATAGTCGGTGGCCAATGGATGCAGCCATGGTTCCTGTGAGCTTGTTATCAGATCAAGCAGGCACAAAACAAGCTGGAATCGTTACGATGTATCTACAGTGACATTTGAAGCATCAGGAACCGTCATGGTACATTCTTCCACAGAAAAATGTCCCCCTGCTACTTGGAGGTGAGATTGATAAGTTTTACAGGTATTGGTCATTGAAATGTTCTTATCTAAAAGGTAATGGTTTTAGATAAGTGTCTCCATTCTCTGTCCCTCAAAATTGCAAGCAAACTATTTAAAAAAAAAAAAAAACCTAATATTAAACCCTAAAGTAAATCAACTACTGTATAGCACAGAACCTACAAATACTGCTGATTTTATTTACCAATAACATGACTATAGGGAATCCAAAAATATAGAATCTTTGACTTTTTTCTAAGCTAGTAACCATCTGTCTTTGTTCCTAAATCTTCCTTCCTAGTCCAGTCATTTAACCTTGCTGGCCTCCACTGACTTCATCTATCCAGCTGGCTTTGCTAATCATTTGGGAAGATTAAATGAAAATAGTTAGGAGAGAGGAAACAAACAGTTTTGAAGAGAAGATGCAGAGGTGTGATGTAGGTCTCTGTGTAGGTATCAGAAGACCTGGAATTGACCACAATTCAATCTGGAGTTGACCACACGTATGCCACTGAGCATTCAGATCCTTGTTAAGAGGAGATGATAGCCAGGAGGATTTCTTTAGTTAATGTAGCTTGCAAGCACTATGTTCCTCTCTAGTGTGTCAACACATCACATTGTCGTTCCACACCTGTTTTTATAAACTCTCTAAAGACCAGTAACACCAAAGGATGAAGCTCTGATGTCAGCAACCGAGAGAGGTGCCTGAGTTTCAAATGCAAATTATATTGTGTCCCCATTAACTTAACTATCTGGATTGTAAAGCCGAAACAGAAATCAAGACTTTTAGAAAAACATTGGGGCGCTAGTGTTTTCACTGGTGATATAGAAGGAAGAGGCGGCCTTTAATTTGTCTAAAGCTAAGTGTGATAAATGAACCACTCAATCGTCACACTTAACACTTGATAAAAGGCAGCAGTGCACCCAGAACCAGGGACTGGAGGGTTAGAGCTCTCAGGTGAGCATGGGGATCTTTCAAGTCATCGTGAAGCACAATCTTTGGGAACATGACATCTGCAGATTATTAAAAGCATTGGTGACAACCAGTCTTCAGAGAGTCTGTGAGGTGGTGGGAGAGTTATGAATCTGACAAGCTTCTTTCGTCCGTAATACCATAGGCTATAGAAAATGCTGATCAAAAGCTGCTGTCACACTGTGTAGAGGAAGAAGCTATGCCTCTGTGTCTGTTCTTGTTCCCCTATTCATCGGGCCATGTGCCTCCTCTCAAGTCTTTTGTAGAGGATCAAGGAAGGGAAATGTAGGACTTTAGACCTGATAGTTGGGGCCTGGATGTCTAATCCACTGTGTGACCTCTCAGACCCCCAGTTTCCTTCAGCCATTAAGGTAAACATACTGTAACCTGCCATACTAAAGATCAGGGAAGTACCTGCTGTGTGCATTTTGCGTTTATCAAAGAGTTGATAAGCCTTAGTATAAATCAGTATCCCTATCATGAACTCCGTTACTGTTCTTTTTTCTTTCTAGGGTCAGCTAGCCGTTTCATAGGGAATGTTTTTTAAGCTAGGTTGGAGCATCTGTTCACTGAGTACTTCAGAATAGAACACACCTAAATTAACTTAGGCCTCTACAGAACCTCCACTGTGACTGGGCATGTGAGGATGGAGGAGAGAGGACTCTTGTTCAGACTTTCCCCAAACTTCCCCCATCTCTTTAGCCTCCTCCTCTCCACACTTCGTGCCTCTACATGGCGCCGAGCTTGCTTTCCTGACTGCGTTGTCGTGGATGAGGACTACCCATTCTGACTTTTAATCTAGATGTATTTTATGAAATTTGTCCTAAAACCCCTTCAGTGTACCGCCTCCACGCAGGGCTCCTCCAGGGGCATCATGTCATCTTCTACTTTTGTTGTTTGAAGTTCGAATGTCTCAGTTTCTCATTGTGTGTCTTTCCTAACCTTTGTCATATCTCTTCAGCCCAGCTGTATTTCCTACTTCATACCCTCTCCTCAGAATGTTTGTGAGGGTTGGCTAGTCCATTCCAATCTTGCCTTTTAAAATTCTTGGTATTTTTCCTATTCCTTGGATTCTGTCCTTGATGCTGGATTAGGATTTCCATTGCTGTGATGAAACACTATTATGAAAAAGCAAATTGGGGAGGACAGGGTTTATTTGGCTTGTGTTGCCACATCACTGTTCATCACTGAGAGAAGTCAGAACAGGAACTTAAACAGGGCAGGACTTGGAAGCAGGACCTGATGCAGAGGCTATGGAGGGGTGCTGCTCACAGGCTTGCTCCTCATGGCTTGGTCAGGCTGTTTTCCTATAGGACCCAGGACCATCAGACCAGGGATGGCACCACCCACAATGCACTGGACCCTCCCCATCAATTACTAGTTAAGAAAATGACTTACAGTTGGATCTTACGGAGGCATTTTTTTCCAATGGAGCTTCTTTCCATTCATATAACTGTAGTTTGTGTCAAGACACGAGTAGTCTGCACAAATGCTCAGTGGCTCTTCAACAGCCATTTTCCTCACAGCATACTTTCCCTATCTATGGGTACCAGGTACCTTTTACTGCACAGTTCCTGGACTTCTGTTCTCAACTGAGGTGCTATAAAACTTACAGAATCATACGCATTGAATATCCAAGATGGCAGGCTCTGTGTGTATGAGTCCTGAAGACTTCAAATTTTATGGTTAAGTCTTAGCCTAGAATCAGTGACTAGTGTGTCAGTTGACTGGAAAATTTAATGTCATAAGAAACATAGATGAGGGGCTGGAGAGATGGCTCAATGGTTAAGAGCACTAACTGCTCTTCCAGAGGTTCTGAGTTCAATTCTCAGCAACAAAATGGTGGCTCACAACCATCTACAATGGGATCTGACTGTGACGGTGTAGTTAATATATAAAATAAATAAATCTTAAAATAAAGAAACATAGATGCTCTCAGATAATTTCCTCCTCAGAAGTGAGCTACCCTTCTGGGCCACACCTTTCTTTCCTGTCCTAGATTACATGCTGTGGCAGGTAGCTAAAGGCCTCCATTCTGTTGGTCCAACCCTATTATCTCCCACTACTTAGTTGAACTACAGTGGCCTTCCTCTTGAGGAATATGAGAAGATGGTGAGGAAACATTCAGGAAGCTGACTCAGTTTGAACCACATAACTTCACACTAGGTAGGAAGGAACCCTGAAGCCCAGAGAACAAAGCTCAAACCTGATTATGGAGCCAAAGCCATAACTGATTTAAGATTTGGGAGATGGGGGCTAGAGAGATGGCTCAGTGGATAAGAGCACTGGCTGCTCTTCCAGAGGTCCAGAGTTCAATTTCCAGCACCCACATGGTGGCTCACAACCATCTGTAATGAGATCTGATGCCCTCTTTTGGTGTATCTGAAGAGAGCAATAATGTATTCATACACAAAATAAATAAATCTTAAAAAAAAAAAAAGATTTGGGAGAGAGAAGTTGATCCCCGGAGCAGTGGTTACGGATGGGATGTCCAACACCATCATCAGTCTGTCCATCTCTATCTTTCTGCACTTCAAGTGTGGCTCTCAGTTCTTTGCCCCACGGTCTTCCTCACCTAGCTGCTAGGACATGCGACCTTCATTACTCCCGGTCCTGATGGTTTTTTTGTCATGCATTGCCAGCTTTTCCTTTTTGCCTAGCCCAACACAGAGATGCCTGTAAAACTCAACAATCAGTAGTGGAATTGTCCTGCAGACTCATTTTCTTCCACAAAAAGACCCTCCCCTCTGTTAGTCACATATTAATAAGGATGGCTTTCCATTATCCTGATGGAATCCATCACTTCCGCCCTCTCCTAGTGCTGACTGCTTTCATTCTCCTTTTTCTACCTGTTCTTATTTTCCCACCTGCTGACTCTAATTCTTTTGAAGAAATGTATGACTCTTCTCACTCTGTTAACCTTTACTTCTTCTGGCTTTTCTGCTCAACTTCCAGTTAGTCATAAGCATTTGCCTGGTTCCGGTTGTTTCAGCCACTGTTGGAAACAACATTTTGGCTAATCCAGTACTGTTGCTTGATCGATCATCCTGACCAGGTGCTGGAGGCTGATGCTCCCACAGCTGCTCTCTCTCCACTCTCAGACTAGGGTTAAAACTCACCCCAGGCTTGCTGGGTCAGAATTCTACCAGGAAGCTACAGCCGCACCCCTTTTCTTAACTTCTTTAGCCCTCTTCCTGCCCCATCTACTGTTTGACATCGAAGCTGTGTGAGTCTGAGACTGAGTTTTGAATTTCAGAGCCATCCTACACACGAGGTCCTCACTCTTTGTCACAAGAGTAGCTTTCGAGAACAGTTCAGAACCCAGAGGGAACACTGCTGACTATGGGGAGTTGGTTCTCTCTCTGACTTTCTAGAAAACTCTTTAATACTCTCTCCTCTCATTTCAAGTCTCCAGCACCTGCTTCCCTCTTGATTCCCACAATTCCCACAACTCAAAAAGTTCTTTCTTTTTGAGTTCACCGAGAAAATAGAAGAGACAGTTACAGTAGCTCATGTCTCCAATCCTGGCATTTTGAGACCAAGGACAGGCTAAAGGTCCTAGTTTGCTTTTTGTTGCTATAATAAAACACTGATTGAAGACAACTTGGGGAGCAAAAAGTTTATTTTAGTTTACAAGTTACAGTCTATCACCAAGGGAAGCCAAGGCAGGGACAGAGTAAAGACCATAGAGGAACGCTGCTAACTGTCTTGTTTCACTACCATTTCTCTACAGCAGAGGCCCACCTGCCTGGGGATGACGCCACCCATGGTGGGCTTGGCTGTCCCACATAAATCGCAGTCGAGAAGATTTCCCATAGACAGGTCCACACGGCAGCTTGATGGAGTCACAATTCCTCAATTGACTTTCCCTCTTTTCAGGTGGTCCTAGTTTATATCGAATGGACAGTAACTAATTAGCACAGGTACATAGCAAGTTGCAACTCACCTGGGTTACAGAATGAGTATCAAAAAAAAGGACAAAATCAGATGAATTTTCCATTCACTCTTATGCCCTCTCCCCCAGAATGCTCTGCCTCCTTTCCCTCACAACATCCCTCCTCTCTCCTCATTACCGACTCTTCCTTCTCTAACTTGTGCTAACCTATGTGGTCCCTCCCCACTCTCCTATTTCCCATGACTCCTCTGGTTCTGCCATTTTTAATACCATTTGCATGTTTGTATTCCAAAATGTATATTTTCATTTAAACAGATAGGACCAAGAGCTTACTTGATAGTTCTGCATAAATAATACCCATCTCAAACGTAACACACCCAAAGTAACCTTGGTTTTCTCCCTGGGCTGCTTCGCTTGCTTCTATCCATCTTATAAAGTTAAAAACTGCATTCTTTGCTTTGTTCCTCCAAAACTTAGCAACCAAGTTTTCATCCTGGTTTTCTCGGAACAAAAATGGAAGTCCTTTCGGTGGTTAGCAGGGCCTTCCTTGCTCTAAGCCTACTGAGCTGCTCCTTCCATTCTTTCTGTCTCTCTTCATGTATTAGTTGGCGCTACAGTAGCCATCTTGTTGCCTGTCAAACCTGCCTAGCATATCATGCCTCTGAGGCTTTGCACTTGTTGTTCCTTCAGGCTGACATACTCTTGACCTATACATTTCCAAAGCTGTTTTACTTGGGTTCTACTCAAAAGAGGGATGATGGACCAGTGTTGGAGAGCTATGCCTGGTATTGCTTGACTCCTGAGTTCGTTTCTCAGCAGCGCGTGTGCGTGCACACATACTGATGCATGGTGCGTCTCTGCACACTCACACTCATCAGAGGAAGGCTCTCTGGCCACTGCACATAAATTGCACCCCTGCCAATTTACTTAACTTTATATTTTTTTGTAGCACTTATCATTATCGGACACATTTCAGGCTTGCATGGGCATTTGTCTCGTATCTGCCTCTCCCTCCTCTCTTCAGACTGAACTCTGGCTCACAAGGCCTTTTCTGCAAATATTCTTGTATCACTAAAACCAATTTCTGGTACATTGCGGGCTCTAGATAAATATTTGTTAAGTAAATGAATAAATAAACCCTCTTCCTGTTGAAAGTCTTTTAAGTAGCCTGTCATTGACTGGCTAATAGTTGATTAATTATAAATAACTATAATATAAACCTTAGTACAATCCCCCTATAGTTAGATACTTTATGTCCTGCAAATTTCCTTATGGTGCCTTCTGCTGGGATGGTTAAATGCACAGCTTAAGGATAGTTAGTTTCGTGCTCTGGAGATTAAGTTAGATCTAAATGACTAAGACAATAATGTAGATGACTCCGTTAATTGAAATTAGTGGTACACTGGAATGTGTGCATAAGAAATGTAAATTTTATTTAAATCTTTACCTCTCCTTATATGAAGAATGGGAAAGTTTAATGCTTCACGAGACGAAGACTTTGGTGGTTCAAACCTAGGCTCTGTCACTAGTTAGCTTTGTGCGCCTGGGTAAGTTCCTTTAGCATCTCTGTTTCTTTGTCTGAGTTGGTAATTCATAAGGCTCCTGCCTTGTTGTGGTTGCCCTGAGGATTTAATGAGCTGATCCATGTAAGGCATCTACAGGACAGTACATAGAAAGCACATGGGAAGTATGATAATTATTCACCCGCTCTCACCACCTGCCCCCACCTGCACCAGCTGCCAGTCTTAGCAATTTACTGCCTTTGTTCCAGGCACCTGGCCCAGGATTTACAGCCTGGTACTCTGTGTCCAGCGAGTGCACCCACCACGCCCGCCTTCTGCATGCTTGCTCTATTCTTTCCTTCCCTCCCCTCCTCTCTCTGTCCCTCTCTCCCTTCCTCCCTTCTGTGGATTCTGCCTTTCCTCCTCTTCCTCTACATCCTCTCTCCATGCTGAAGTCTGTGGTCCACTGGCTTTCTACCCTTTCCTTCCCTTACTGCTTCTGCTGTCATTGACAAACTTCCAGAGGGAAATGACCTGTTTTGCCACTGTAACCGTCAGAAGCAAGTCCTTAGCAATTCTCACTTCCTGGATAACATTTTGCTCTTTCAAGTAGCTCCACTTGTTAGAACTCAGAGGCCCTTCATCAAAACCTGCTTATCAAGGTAATCAGAAATGCCACCTCAGCACTTTGGGCCCATATGTGGGTTATATCAGCAGCAGCTGCTGCTTTAGAGAACTGCCTTGTCTTATCAACAATCATGGGCTAACTGCAAAATTTGCCTTAACCAATTGTCAGGCTTATAGCTCCTTAGGGGCATCCATGAAATAATGTTATTGATATGCAAGTTCAATAATAATAAGAATGTAGGGGGTGGGGGACCAGAGACATGCTCAGTGGAAATGTTTTTCCCTATTTTTTTCTATATCAGATCTTTCTTGACTGAAGGAGCCATGCCTCCTCCTTAAAATACATGCTCAGGAAGTCAATGCTCCAGGGATTTTTTTTTTTTTTTTTTTGGCTTCCTAGGAATCAGACACAGTTAATAAACACTAAAAACAGAAAGCCTTAAACAGTAATTTAAAGGTAATGTGTTAATGTTATAGTGTCAGGTACTTGTGTGTGTGAGGGGTGTGTGGTATGTGTGTGAACAGCATGTGTGAAGTTAGAGGCTGGTCTCTCTGCTTTGTTTTATGATAGGGTCTCATTGACTCTGCAGCTCATTTATTTGGGTAGAGTAGCTGGCCAGCAAGCTTCACAGTCCTCCTTTCTGCAACTTCTGAAAGCTGGGATTAAAGATGTGTGGCCTTGTACCCAGGTTTTTAAAATGTGCTTGCTGGGGCTAGAACTGCGGTCTTTCATGCTTGCATGACAAGCATTCTATATACAGAGCCCTTTCCTTATTCAAGCACTTTGTAAAACAGTATAAAACACCATTCTAGACACTAAGTTCTTAAGTCTTAATATAAACACAATAATGATCACAAATCTATATTGTCTGCCTTCATGACATCTCTTTGTAGTACTTTTCACTATAAATCATAATAAAAAGAAAATGCATCAACTCTTTCCTTGGTGAACTAACCCTTACCTCTGTACTACACATAGTTTGTATCTTTAATGCTATCTGTTTACTGAATAAAAATAAAAAAAAGAATGCCCATTGATTAAACTGATGACATACATATATACATGTGTTCAGAATGTTTGAAGATGTTTTATTAAGTAAACGTTACTTATTAGGTCTCATTAAGTAAAGGTTACTATCTGTGTAAGCCATACAAATTGACACATTCGAAAATGTAATAAAGCCAAATGCAAAGTTTTACTAAACACGGGGTTATATTTGCATAAAGAGACACTTCAACTTCTTAAAGTAATAAAGCTAAAAGAAACTGACTGGTCGCCAAAGAGTAAACTTGTGTTTTTGTTTAAAATAAATGTATTTTTAAGCTCAACATTTGTACAGATTCTGAATAAAAGTCAGCCTTATTGGGAAGTTCTCAGACAGCTACATTACCTTGAAAAAGACACTATAGCATTCACCTAAAGTGACAAAGATGTTTTCTTTTTCCTGCATTTGTATCAGAATGTACTACATTCCTTGAAAAAACCAGCATACACGTCTCTGTTGTTTGAGTGGGAGGAAATCATTAATAGGAGAAGTTATTGAAAATGGCCATGCCGGGCTGTGGTGGCTCACGCCTTTAATCCCAGCATTTGGGAGGCAGAGGCAGGTGGATTTCTGAGTTCAAGGCCAGCCTGATCTACAGAGTGAGTTCCAGGACAGCCAGGACTACACAGAGAAACCCTGTCTCGAAAAACAACAAAACAAAACAAAACAAAAAAAAACAAAAAAAAAAAAGAAAGAAAATGTCCATGTTGTGTAATTCCTAGGATAAATGGGCTGAGTAGCAAATGTCTCTTTTGTGAATTGTGTTATGCTGCAGTGTGCATTATTAAACCCATCTGATGAACACATTGAAAGATTGAATATCTCCCTAAACCGACACTGAAAAATATTTGTTTGCTATTCTCTTCCTTCTTCTGCTCAGAGCTTGTTAGGTACTGTTTCTGGGTTTCCTGGAATACGTTTGAATTACAGGCGGGAGGAATCACAGATGAAGAAACAAATAAAAAAAAGCAGAATTTACAGTTTATAAACACATATTTTAAATAAGATCATAAGAAAATGTAAAACTGTATACATAACAGAAAACACATGGGAGATCTCCAAAAGACCACAATTCACTTATAAGACATTCCTGTAATATGTGTCATCCGACAACCATGTTTTCCTAGATTTATTCACATGAATGTTCACCTGTGGTTGTTTGTTTATTTTCTACTCTAATACTGTCTCTGACAAGAAAAAAATGTCACTTTGCATTCTGACTCCGTTTCTTCCTGACACTGTTTCAAGTATCCCTTCATAGTTCTCTAACCTTTAAAATGTCAACCGGGATTGGATAGATGATTCTACATGGAAAGTGCTTAGGGCTCGTCTCAGAAACCCAGCACCCATAAAGCCAGCTGCTCTAGAGAGTACCTCAACCTAGTGCTTTTCAGGGAGGCAGTGAGGCAGAGGCAGGAGGATCCTTGGAAGCTCTCAGGCCAGTTAGCCTGCTATAAACAGTGGTGCGCCACAAAGAAACCTTGTGTCAAACAAGGTGGGAGGTGAAGATGGATACACACATGTGTTTTGACATGCATACACTAACACTTATACATATGCATCCACACACACAGACCTATCACTCAAACATCCACGCATGCACGCACACCGAGATATGCTTGCATGCACATGTGTACACAAGCGCGCATACACACACACACACTAAGACTTTTTAAAAATGTCACACAGGAATGATATATTTTACTAATATCTTACATCTTAAAATTTTTAATACACATTAAGAATGAGGTCCAGTTGCCAGAAGCTCTGGAGAGCATTTATTTTTAGGAATCATCTGTATTGCAAATAGTAATGTTCTAATAGTTTCTACCCAAAGACTTTAGTTTGCTTAATTTAATACTACTCATATAATCATAGTCTTGGACTGCTCTTTGAAGTCATCATTACATTAAGTGTGTAAGCTATAATGGATGTAATTCACGAATTGTCTTTTGCATTAGGAGGCAGAATATACATTCCTATGCTTTCCCTAAGATCGAAATAATGGTTGGTTAGTTTCCTAGATACCGATTTTCTGATTAGTGAAAATCCAGTTTTTTTCATTTGTGACTGCCTATATTAAGCCAAATAAATGACTATTTAAATCACAATATAATAAGTCCTTTCCACAGAGGTATTTTTAGTGGAACAATACATGATATCAGTGAAGACTGATGTTTGTCCCTTCCCTTTACAGGTACTTACCTGCAAAAGACATCATGGGACTTCTTTAGGAGTCTCATCTGAAGCTCATTGTCTGAGAGGCTTCAGAGCTGCAATGTCTTCTGCTCAATCACCCACCGCCAACAAACCCCCTTCGTTTATTGAGGTGAATATATTATTTTTTTGGTTCTTGTTTGAGCAAACCAAATTCATACAATTTCAAAGTAAGATGTCACTGTTCCCGGGCTTTCCTTCCATCTTCCTTGGGAAGGTGATCTTCTTGCTGGATCCCTTTTTTCAGCCTGACTCTGCTTGATAGGAGATCAAAGAGCTTTTGTTTCTCTGTTTTCTGTATCAATTAGGCTGGCTGTCCTGTTTCAATGAGATTAAGTAGCCTCTGGAGAGGACAGACACCAGGGAGGAAGGGCGATGAACTGATGGCGACCATACAATATGGCTGTCTTAATTCTTTCTAAGTGATAGTTTGTCTCATTGATGTCTTTTCTTTTATGACCGTGTCTGGCTCATTTGTTCAGGCCATCCAGGCAGCACACAGCAGAGCAAGTAATCAGTAGTTCGGATTTCTAACAAGGCTGGACAGACGTGCGAGCTCTTTCCCTAGACTGCGTGTTTCATACACTAGAAAAAAAAAAGCCAAGTATGTTTTTGTATGTTTAAGGTTTTGCTTCATAAATATCTTATCCCACACAAATACAAAATTCTATACCCAGTATTTTGCCCAGAGTTGCTTAAAAGCAAAGTTATCCTGAGGGGTTGTGTCCCAATAGCTGAGCAATGGTATGTAAGTAGCTGCCGGTTATGCTATACATAGCCTCTATATCTAGACCTCTCTATCCTGAGTTCTCCACTGCCATATTGAACTGCCTTTTCTTGAGATAAGACTTTTGTTATCGCACTAGAGAGAGTAAAGCAGTGCTTTTAAAGGAGCAAACGGGGCAGTGGTATTTATTAACCACATTCTCTCAGCATGCTTTCTCCCTTGTCTTTCAGGGATTTCTTGCTTGTTGTTTCTCAAAGGTCAGAAGGTATGACCTCCTCTGGGTTCACTGTCCCGGTCATCTTTGCACAAACGAACTTAAACCTGGTCTTACCAGTATCCTGTAGGAAAGATTTCTAGTGTTTACTAAAACTCGAGTCGTTTGTCCTCTAAAGGATCTCAGTTCCACAGCTGTGCTCTTGATTTATCCTTTTGTTTCTGGCATCCCTTGAATGGGAAACAACAACAAAAAATTAAGAACGGTAACAACTGAAGTAGCCATTTTTCCTTAGCTCAGAATCCTCTGTTGCTGGGCTAAGTAATAACTAATAGATTTACGTTTTTTGTTTGTTTGTTTGTTTTGTTTTGTTTTGCTTTGAAACCGATTTTCTCTGGATAGCTCTGACTGCCCTGGAACCAGGCTGGCATTGAACTCAGAGATCTGCCTACCTCTGCCTCCCAAGTGCTAGGACTAAAGGCGTGTGCCACTACATCTGGTTTCTGTTGAGTTCTTTAGTAGAATTTAGTCCATTTGCTGTTTTCTGTTTGCTCTTTAATCCACCCCCACCTGAGTTCTGCCACCTCTCTCTGCTTTCTCTACAAGAAGCTTAGAATATTCTTTTGGTACCAACAGTGGTCACCAGTCAGTTCTATTTACCTCCTTTCTCCATTTCTGCTAATGAATATACTTATTTGTCCACCAGAAAAGCATCTTCTTTGCTAAGTGTGGTTTTACTGCTCTCTCCTAGTCACCCTGTTTCATAGCAGTTTCCTCTGAGGTTAAAGCATTCCATCCTGCAGGGAAGCTCCTTAAGAAGGAAGGAAAACAACTCAAAATAGCTTCAGGAAGTCCCTAGAACTGACCAGATTCACCCAGCCATAAATGCTGAGAGTCCCCTTCAGGCATAACCAGAATACTCTAAAGCAAGCCTAGCTTCCTGGAAGAAGGGGAAAGCAGCCAAGCTTCCTGGAAAAGGTTTAGACCAACTGAGACACCTGAAGGACACGCTTTATTGTGTTGATCTTCCTGTAGGCTGTGGAATGTGAGCTGTCACCCATGCTGGGATGGGCTTTGATGACTCAGCTGTCTTTGAGTCATTTCTGCTCCTGTAAGTAACCCCTCACCCATATTCCTATAAGTAACCCCAATAAAACTCATTGACTGACCAAGTTAGCTTTCTGTGGTATCCACACTTTGGTCTGTCATGGTTTGACTCTTTGGGATAAGTAGACATGTGTGTTGCATTTCCCAGAAAAAATTTTGTCACACATCACCCTTTACCTTTTTTCTCTTCTAGTTGACTCCTTTTATTTGTCCCTCAGAAGTTGAGTTCTTAAACATTCTCTCTTTCTTTTTTTCCCCTCCTCCCTCCTGCTCTAGGCTAGCTTATACACTCCTAGGACTTTCACGCCTGACTTTTTCTCCAGGTCTATATCTCCAACAGGTCATAGTAATTCTTCTGAGAGGCACCATAAAATTCAGCTTACTTGAATACTCAGCATGACCCCTTCCTGTGGATTACTGTTACAAATTCCTCTACCTGTTCTCCTGGCTCACTCAGAACCCAGCATCCTTTCAGATGTCCAGGAGAGGTGCGACCTTCTTACTTCCTTCCTGTCAGTCCTG
This sequence comes from Rhabdomys pumilio, assembly GCA_030674055.1. Taxonomy (NCBI): domain Eukaryota; kingdom Metazoa; phylum Chordata; class Mammalia; order Rodentia; family Muridae; genus Rhabdomys; species Rhabdomys pumilio. The sequence continues at coordinate 13,961,758 of JANHMN010000016.1, forward strand.
CTTCCTGACCTTCTTCCTTCCTTCCTGTCAGTCCTGCTTCCCGAGAAGCTTTCTTCTGCCTTCTGTCCTTTCCACCGTTTTTAGTCTAGAATGAAGTTGCGAGACTAGCTCAGTCATCTTTCTGTTCACACCACTTAGAGGATTAGAGACCTTCAGTTCCCCACGGCCTGCAAGAAACACTCCAGTCAAAATTCCTTAGTTAGCATATGATCCCCTTCATCTTATGACCAAGCCCAGCTTTCTAATTACCTCTGGCCTCCCACCCATATATAGTTACGTACGTGAGAATGTTCCCCATTGTGCTTTCAAAGCTCACCTCAAGGTTCTCCCCTTCCCTGGAATGCTCAGCTTCCTCCATCTTTATTGCTATGCCCAGTGAATCTTTCTCCTCCTTTTACTTGGAGCCCCAAGGTCACATGTTTTCTATTGCCCTCCTCTTCACAGACCGCAGTCCCTCTCCACTCCCTACCTCTAAACCGTGAATCGCTCTGACTTTGATGTTTGCACAGCGTTTTAGGTATGCTTTCTCTCGAAGCCCTTGTCTCATGGTACCATGACTGAAATGCCTCGCTCAGTGGACTAAGAGCTCCTATGGAGTGCTTCACCTTGTTTACTGTGGAAGAGTGGAAGCCTCAGCTGTGTCCTCAAGATGAAAGGGAAGCCCTGGATACTGGTTTCAAGTGGAACTGGGATTTTGCTGTGCTCTCTCCCATCCATGTAGCCATTAACCTGTCTCCTTACCTTCCCACCTCTACTAGAGGGAGAATAAATCAAAAGCATGACTCTTCTTATTCACCATTACCATCCAAGGCTTCACATAGCTACTCTAAACAGAGGGTATTAAATATTAAATAACTGGTCATTTTTTTAAGCCTCTCTAGTTTGTATTTTTAGTTATTTCCAGCAGTTGGCTTATTTTTAAATGTCAAATTGTGCCTTTGTTTTAAATAGCTAAGTTATGATATTTACTAAGCCCTCATAACCCCACTGTGAACATTTCACTAACTGTAGCTACCACCTGCAAAGACAGCCGGGGAAACTGCAATTGCCGGAGAAGATTATATTAAGTTAGCAATAAAAAGCCTTGCTTTGTGGGAAAGTGAATCTGAGAGAGCAAGGAATTACAAGGAAAAGACCAAGCACGATGATGACCCGTGCTCGCTCAGTCAGCACACTGGAATGTGTAACGTCACACACCCTGGAGTTTGATATAATTATTAACTCCATTTATTAGAACAGAGAGAATCAGAAAAAAAAAAGGCAACTGAAGTTGCTTAGCAAATATATTTAAAAAAGGAATAATAAATTAACATAAAAAGCCTGCCAGTTGCGAGAACCAGTGTCTTCTGTTGGTGGTTTCTTCATTATCAAGAAGTTATGGGACGGTGGGAAACATAACAGTTTCCATTAGCTGAGCAAGCTGGAGGGTAGGCTGGGGAATTGTGGGAGAAGATCAGAGTCAGCTCTTAGCTGGTATGTTGAGGCACGTCTGTAATCACAGCACTCAAGAAGCCGAGGCAGGAGGACCTGAAGTTGGAGACTGTCTAGTTTATACAGTGAGTTTGGCCAGGCTTGATTTCACAGAGAGACCTTGCCTCCAACAACACAAGTCCCCAGAGAAGAGCCACTTTCTGTCTTTATCCTTGTTGGTTTGTACAGATAATGCACCTTCACTGAAGAGAAGTCGTCAACACAGGCAAGCCCCAGGGATGGAAATGGAGTGCTGGTCTGCGTGAACTTGTCTCAGAGCCTCCACATTCTCTTATACATTTTTTAAAATTTTATTTTATGCGTATGGGCATTTTGCTTGTATACACATCTGTTCACCGTGTGTGTAGGGCACACAGAGGCCAGAAAGGATATGGGATTCACTGGAACTGGAGTTACAGATGGTTGAGAGCTGCCATGTGGGTGTAGGGAATCGATTCTGCATCTTCTGGAAGAGCATCTATAAAATGGTCTTTATAATTTTTCACTCTACACATCCAGTGTACAACCTACACTGGGATAGCTCTTCAGCAGAGAGTTGCAATATTTTGTGAACTCTCCATAAGGAACACAAGTTAGTGTTTGCAGTTGTTGTTTCCTTATTGCTGAGACCAAATACCAATTTAGGGGAGAAAGGATTTACTGTGGCCAAAGGTGGCTACAGTCTACTGTTACTCAGGCCTGGAGATTGGTTTGTCGATGAGGTGGTGGGGATCTGCTCGCCTCATGGCGAATTCAGAAGCTGAAGGGAATGCTGTCTCATCCAGCTTTCTCCGTTTTCTCTTTTTACTGGTTTCTTGACACACACACACACCCTCCTTGGGAATGATGTCTCTCACATTTAGGGCAACACTTTCTCTGCTACAGACACACCCAAAGGAGCTCCTCATTACTGGTCTAGGTGTTTCTTAATCCAATGAGGTTGACAATGGAGATTAATCATCACAGTAATTCTGTGAAATACTCCTACTTTTAAAAAAGGTGGCAAGCTGTCAAAGCTGGGTTGCTTCAGGCAAGCACATACAGCTGTGGCTGTCGTCCTTACTGTCCCTTCATTTGTGATCCTTCTGTCCCCCGTTTTCTCTCTCTTCATCTGGGGTCAAAGTACAGTCTGTGCTATGGGTATTTCCCAGTTACCAACCCACGTGCATCTCCCCTTCGTCCATATCCTGCTTCCTACACCTCTTAAAGCTTCACATGTGAATCACTCAACATTTGACGTGTTTCAGAAATTACACATCTCGTTTTTCAGTATTTAGAAGCCACTATTTTAACTATCCTGATAAATAAACTAACTCACTTTTGTTCATCTCAATATGCATAATTAAAGTCTCCTTTCCCTCCCTCCCTCCCCCACCCCTCCTGCTCATCTTTTCATTCCTTCCTGCACAGGGTGTGTTGGGAGGGGCTCTCTGACAGAGAGAAGGCACCTGACTGTGAAGGTATTTCACAGCTCATTAATTACCTATTGGGCATTTGCTCATTTCCAGAGTGTTAAGCAGATGGGAGTTCAGGACTGGAGGAACCAGTGCAGAGAGCACTTTGTCTCCATCTTAGGTGGAGAGCCTCAGGCTCCAATGACTAGCTTCCTAGAAGACTTTGAGTTTTAACAGCTTTTGAGTGAGATACTGGTAGAGCTATGGAGAGGGTTGGTGTTAGACAGAAAACCCCTGCCTTATATAGTAGAGCTGCCCTTGCTCTGCATCAAAGGTTCTGAACTGTCCTAACGCTGTGACCCTTTGATACAGTTCCCAATGTTGTGGTGACACCCAACTATAAGATTATTTTTGTTGCTACTTCATAACTGTAATTTTGCCACTGTTATCAACCTTAATGTAGATATCTGTTTTATGATGGTCTTAGGTGACCCAGGTGAAAGGGTCATTCAACCCCCCAAGGGGTCGTGACTCACACACAGGTTGAGAATAGCTGCTCTACACCTTCCTTCCTGACTTCCCTTCTGTTTTGAGGAACAAAAGGAGATGAAGAAATCCTGGGCACAATTAAGTTAGTGAAGTGATCTGGGTCTTCATTAAGCATTCTGTAAATCTCTGAAATATAGGTCCAAGTGAGAGTCACTTCCTGTGCACTCTTAGTGTATGAAAATCCAGAAACAGTGTTTCAAGTTATGAAGGAAAATTCAGCCCCACCCAGTGAGAGGAATTCAGGCAGTTTATGTGGAGGTAGTTTAGGCTAAAATTACAAGACGCTCCTTTGAAATGAATCCATAATTGATTGTAAAGGATGAGATGTTTATAGTTATGTAATACATAACAAATATGAACAAATATGGGCACGGTGAAGACATATTTTGTTTGTGAATTTTGATTAACCACACCCTTCTGATGGACATTGAGGGTGTTTCCACTTTTCTGTTCTAGGGGTTTGAGCGCACTGTGACGCCGCCGCAGAAAGAACACCATGCATATGTTTGGATGAAGACCGTTGAAAGCCAAGGTGATTTTTGTGTTTTGTTTTACCTTGTGGTGCATTGTCATGAATAAATAAAAAGTAAGCATGCAGGAAATCCATGAAGGGGCTGCATACTCTTACTACCTCGGGCACAGCTCTGATGCATGGGACCATTGAGCAAGGAATCCCAAATATTACGTGGAAGTGGGCACCTGTGAGGACAACCTTGAGTTATTTAAAACGACAATTACAGTGATGAGGAAAGAAAGAGTTACAAAAAACTGGCCCAAGCCTTCATTCTGCCCTCACCGGCCCAATCACTAGAAGACATTCTAGTTTCTTGGAGTCTTGTTTTCTTTCTCTATAGAAAGGGTGTAATCAGCCAAGTGTAGTAGCAGAAGCTACTCAGAACTGAGGCAGCAGAAGCAAGTGGGTCTGTGTGAGTTCAAGGCAAGCCTGGTCTGTATAGTGAGTTCCAGGCCTTCCAGGTTACACACTGAGACACTGTCAACAAAACTAAAGAAAGCAAAATCCATAAGCACCAATTTTGTATTTTGCGGAAGGTTCTTAAATTTAATCATCACTGGAATCCTCTGAGAGCTGGTCCAATACAGGCTGCTGGCCCAGTCTCCAGAATTTCTGATTCCAAGAATTGGGTTGAAGCATGAGAATTGGGTTCCATGTTAAGTAAAAGCCCACTTGCTGGTTTCAGGAGCAGAACTTGGAGGCAGCCGCTGCTGCTGTTACTTTTGTCTGTGCTGGGGGGAGGCTCAGTGAGCAGAGTGCTTGCTGTTCAAGTGTGAGGTTCCAATTGCTAGCACTCATGAAAAGTCAGCCACGGGAACATGTAACATAACATGTAACGGGAACATGTGCTGTGATCCTAATCTGAGACATGAAGACACAAAGATTCTGGGAGCCTAGTGGCTGGGCAGTCTAGACAATTGGTGAACTCTGGGTTCAATGAGAGACCGTACTTCAAAAAACTAGGTGAAAATGCTAGAGAAAAGATACCCTCTGGCCTCCACATGTGCACGCACAGGCATATGCAAACATGTGCATGCCACATACATACAGAAAGCTATCGCTAATTGTCATAACTGTTATTCTTCAACAAAGAGTCTTCTTTTTCATATTCTGTTAAAGAAATGAAGGGGTGGTGGTGATCACCCTTGAGATAAAGTAAAAATTCTTTACCCAAGAGAGAGCATAGTCACAAGAATGTCTAAAGAAATTTAACCTGGGATGGGGACATGGATCAGTGGCTAAAAGCACGGGCTGCTTTTACAGAGGACCTGGACTCAATTCCCAGCACCCACATGGTCACTCACAACCATCTGTAACTTCAGTCCTGCAGGATCCAATGCCCTCTTCTGGCCCCCTCAGACACTGTGCAAAAGTGACGTATAGACATGCACTCAGGCAAAATAGTAATACACAGAAAATAAAAGTATGATAACAATTTCGAATTTGATCTGCTGGAATGCTAAATAAGTGATTGTGCACCCCTTGAGTTTGTTTAAGTATTTGTGTACTCTAAAGCTGCTGCTTGACAGAACTGGAGGGGAAGTAGAAGTACAGAAATTACCAACAGTGGCTCATTGGACACAGGAAGTCCTGGAAATCTTGCAAGACTGTTGGTTCCTTCAAGATGTCTAGCCTACTTAAACAAAGCATAACAGATTAATGAATGTCGGAGTTCAGATACTTTCGTTTTGCATGACTCTGGTATTCTAGTCCATGTTGTTGCTTTAAAAAGTTTGATATTTCAAGGAATACAAATCTGAGCTTTATAACAAAACATTTTAGTGGACTATTAGTTCAAAACTCAAAATACACATTTTTTTTTAAAGAAGAAAAAAATATAGGTGTTCATAGGCCGTTCTCATCGTCCACATAACACCTTTATTTGAGAGTTCTGGTACCAGAAATATCTCATCTACAAGGTATAAATGTTCAGTATTTATGTGTTGAGAGTAATTTAGAATTATTCGTTTATTATTGTCACATGTATGAGATTGTAGGCATTCACCTACATAGTATGGAAGTATTATCTTTCTATTTGGTTTTGTTTTTAAACCAGATTTCACTCTTGTGAGGCTGATCCAGAACTGATCATGTAGCCCAGGCTGACCTTAAACTCACAGCAATCCTTCTGCCTCAGCCTAGGATTATAGGTGTGAGTCACCATTCTTGCTTGGGGATCAATATTTTTTGAAAGTGCCCTCAAAGTTCTTCCTTGTTCATGCCTATGAGATTAAACATTGCACCTAGTCTCACACATGTAGCACAATACACTTGCAGAATTCTAGGGTTACTTTTTTGTTTGTTTGTTTGTTTTATGCATATGAGCACACTGTCACTCTCTTGAGACACATCAAAACAAGGTATAGGATCTCATTACAGATGATTGTGAGCCACCGTGTGGTTGCTGGGAATTGAACTCAGGACCTCTGGAGGAGCAGTCAGTGCTCTTAACCTCTGAGCCATCTCTCCAGCCCTCCAGGGGGTACTTTTAAGGACTACTAGAAATGGGAGCATGACATAGAAGTACTGTAGTGAATTCCTAGTTGTCATGAGACAAGATGTTCAGACCTGAGCACAGTTTGGGAGTCTCTTTCGAGTACTGTTTCGCGATGGTAATATCTTGCTGGTGGGTTTCTTTGCTTTCTCCCTCTCAAACTTTCTGTTTGACATTACACAATGATTTCCTTTGTCACACAGAAATTCTCCCTTGCGGAATCGTTTTCCACAGCTGGCTTTCATCATTTTTTGATAAATATTTTAGTCTTTTTCCACTTTATTTTTCTGTTATAATAACGGGTGCCCAATCAAATCATTTATCTCTGCTCCCCTGCAAGCGTTTGCAATGTCGTGTGTGAGAAGTGTCTTTTGCAGTTCTTTCTTCTCTCTCTCTCTCTCTCTCTCTCTCTCTCTCTCTCTCTCTTTCTCTCTCTCTCTCTTTTGGTTTTTTGAGACAGGGTTTCTCTGTGTAGCCCTGGCTGTCCTGGTACTTTGTAGACAAGGTTGGCCTTGAACTCAGAAATCCGCCTGCCTCTGCCTCCTAAGTGCTGAGATTAAAGGCGTGCGCCACCACTGCCCAGCAAGGAATTATTTATTTATTATTGTGTATATGAATACCGTTGTCTTCAGACACACTAGAAGAGGGCATCAGATTCCATGACAGATGGTTGTGAGCCACCATGTGGTTGCTGGGAATTGAACTGAGGACCTCTGAAAGAGTAGTCAGTGCTCTTAACTGTGGAGCCATCTCTCCAGCCCCTCTCTTCTCTTCTTGCTGTGTGTTTTCAGTGATTTGGCCTCAATTATTGTTGACCGTTCAAATTAAGTGTGTTTTTCATTATTCTAAAGCAGAGAGGTGAGAATTCATTGTGACTGTTTTTTGTGTTCTATAGAGATGAATGTGTGTGTGTGTGTGTGTGTGTGTGTGTGTGTATCTGCTGTCAAACCAAGAATGCATGCACAAAGGAAAGGCCAACCTTAAAACCTAGGGTTTCTTTGTCACTTGTATAATAGTTACTGTCTAGGTTTATAAGGGACATTCAGACACATGGCACAGAAAAACAAGTAATGTGCATTAAAATATTCACAAGTGAGAATAGCTGAAGTTTATTTTCTATTTAGCAGAAGCTGGGTGCATAAATTTTAAAAATTAATGTTTTGTGCATGTGGAGGCCAAAGTTTCATTGCAAGTATCTTTCTCTATTGAGTCCCACATTATCATCATCACCATCATCATCCCCATCATCATCATCTCCATCATCATCATCATCATCATCATCATCATCATCATCATTTTGTTGGAATCGCAGCTTGTGTCTGGACAGACCACACCAGGCCAATGCAGTTTCACATGAGAGAGGTTTATTTTGGGGACAGGAGCAAAAAGTGGGTGACAGGGATATGAAGGGAGAGAAGAGAGAAAAGAAGAGAGCAAAGCTCAAGAGGGCCTGACTTTTATTTAGGCCATGACATAACTACTCACAGGTAGACTTGGAAGGTAAACGAGATGGACACTGGGAACGTATGGCAATTGCCATGGCAACAGATGCGCAGGTCCCTGTCGCCTATGAGTGATGTCACCACCATTGCTGGGTTCAAAGGAGATCTGCAAAGCCGTTTCCTGATACCAGCAATCGACATCATCATTATCACTGTTATTAGTGTGTATACATATATGTATATGGGTATGTATGTACCCTGCCAAGTGTGGGGAGGTCAGAGGGCAACTTGCAAGAGTCGGGTCTTTCTTTCTAACCTGTGAGTTCAGGGATTGCATTCAGGTCAGCCATTGGGCCTGGGGGAAGATGCCTTTACCCACTGAGCCAACTCACAAATTTTTCCTGCTTGTCTTTTGAGACAACCTGGAGCTGAGTAATTGGCTAGAATGCTGGCCAGTTACCTCCAGGGATCTCTTTGTCTCTGTCCACCACCATGCCCATCTTATATTTAGAGGTAGTGAATCCAAACTCAGGTCCTTGAGTTTTTGTGTCAACTTCAGCCCACATAAAAAGTCTTTATGTATGTTAACTTATTTATTTTTATATCAGCCCTAGGTTGAAGAGAGATTACAGAATTTGCCCTGGTCAGCTCAGAAGTGTTAATTCTGAAGCCTCACTTCTGTGTCATGAGCTATTCTGCCTGTCCATCTGTGAGTGAACTTGATCAATACTTGATCAATATTCCTTTATTCTAAGATGCCACCCAAGGTCTCACTTAGTGTTTCAGTACAAACTGAATCAGCACCAACTATATCAATATATGCATAAATACTCGAGGGGGCTGGGAAGATGGCTCAGGCGGTCAATTACTTGCTCCACAAATGTGATCACTGAGGTCTTTCTCCAGGACCCAGATAAAAAGCAGATCACGGCCGACGCTGCTTGGCTGTCCGAGAACTAGAAGCTGGACAGCCCAGAGACCTAGGGTAGAACCAAACATGACTGGCAGTAAAATAAAATAATAAAATGAAAGTCAATGATGAAATGACTTTTAATTATGTTCTGCTATGCTCATAGACGGATGCCCAGTCCAGTTGTCATCAGAGAGGCTTCCTCCATCAGCTGATGGGGATACAGAGAACAACCAACTGTTAGGTGGAGTACCGTGAGCTCCAGATTCAGGAAGCCACAGGAAGACAGGAGTACTGTGCCTGGGAAAATTAGGACAACCTCTTCTAAAAGAAACGAAAGAAACTGAAGCAAAGCAACAAACAGCAAAACAGTAAGTAACCAAAACCAAAGGCTCCAAACCAACAATCTAAAAAAGGGTGGGGTTAGCGGGGAGGCCGTTTATACAGTTTAGTGGTAGAGCGCTTGCGCAGTATTTCCAAGGCCTTTGTTTCAATCTCCAGGTACTGGGGGGAAAAGTATCCGTTTGTAGAGCTAAAAAAGCTAAGGAGCAGAATGGTGTCAAGTACCACTGCAGTCACAGTTCAAATCGTGTTATCAAGACTCTTGACACTCTCCCATTCTTTCTCCCCCACTTCTCTTTCTCCCCCACCAGTGACCCCCCCCCAAGTGTCTACCAGCTGTTCCCACCATGCATCCAATCTCTAGGAACTGAAATCTATCAGTAGACCAAACAGACGCAATCCTTGTCTCTATGGTGTCCATATTTCGTCCTTGAACAATAGTTTCACTCTTGGTTTTACTTCGATGGCCCTGCCTTGTATTATTCCAGCACCAAGTCCAGTAGAGAAGGAACAACTCACTCCTCAATGGCTGCATCATAAGCCAGCAACCGAATTTCGCTCCTATGTCTCAAACTTAGACCTTGTGAGCAGTTCAGACCTGTGCCAACAGGCAGGTGTACATCTCCTTCTCGGGTTGGTGTCAATTCACATGGAAACAAAGTAGCTGAGGAAAAACAGCCTTATAGAAACCAGCTTCTGCTAAAAGCAAAGTCATTAGTTTTATTTTGTTTTGGGATTTGTAAAACCTAGGGCCTGTGAATACTGAACACAGGCTGGGCCACAGAGCTACGAGCCCCACAAGCCCTACCTAGAGAAGGTGATTAGATTGTGGAAGGCTAAATCAATCACTGTCCTTTGACGGGTGTCTTTTACTGAATAGAGTATTAATTGTTTTCTGAAGATAAGTCTTTTGTCCTTCTCATTTAATGGTGAGACTGCGTATTTTCCTGTTACCTTCCAAATTTTATATGTACTTTAAATACTCGGCTCTTAATTCATCAGGTATTGGGTTTTTGATAATAGGTTTTAAATATTGGGTAAAGACAAATAAAATATAACAGATGAAGTTTCAGTTTAAAATAAAATAGCACCCATTGGTGGCTCACAACTATCTCTAGTTTCAATTTCTAATTTCTAATTTCAAGGGATCTGACACCCTCTTCTGGCCTTGGAGGACACCAGGCACACAAAACATGATGTTCAGGCATACATGCAGGCAAAATCAGCTATCTACACAGAATAAAATAGAATTGAAAAAACATATTTTGGAGTCTGGTGGTGGTGGTGTACATCTTTAACCCCAGCACTAAACAGGCAGAGGCAGGCAGATCTCTGAGTTCAAGGCCAGACTGGTCTACAGAGTGAGTTCCAAGACGGCCAAGGCCACACAGAGAAACTACATCTCTAGAAACCAACCAACAACCAACCAACCAACCAAAGAAACAAAACCAAAAAGCAGACAAAACAACAAAAACAAACTTTGGGAAAACAAAGTTTAGATTATGATAAACTTCAAAAATAGAGATTTAGTTTCTTAAGCAACCTCCTGCGTTCTGTGTTACTGTTAACAAGTTCAGTTATACAGAAAATAATTATGTGTGAGTATATATAGGTGACATGTTAAATAGAAAGCCATACAGAGTCTACTGAACTGCGAATGCTCACCCACAGTGATGCCTGGTTTGGATTCTGTGTACAGATCTGGACACACTCAATGAGACAGAGCAGACGGACCCACAGAAGCATTGGTTTTATCTTGTCACTGTGATCACTAAATCCTTTCCTCTCATCGACCTCCCAAACTGGCAAAAGAACAAAGCTAGAACTTCACAGTGTTTCTATTTTTAATCAGTCACATGTTCCAAACACATTAATTCCATAGCAGCTCTTTAAAATACGTGTGCTTGGCTAAGAGACAGAACACTGTATATCTGAGGGAAGACGTTTTCCCAAATGCTCGCTTTTCATAAAGGCGAGTCACGTGAAGCTTTTAATTACACATTGACCATTGATGCAATACTGACTCCATTATGATCCTTTACACACTACAGGCCATTTTCATGTGCTGTGTGTGTGTGTGTGTGTGTGCGTGTGCGTGCGCGTGCGTGTGCGTGCGCGTGCGCGTGCGTGCGTGCGTGCGCGTGTGTGTGCGTGTGTGTGTGTGTGTGTGTGTGTGTGTGTGTGTGTGTGTGTGCGTGTGTGTGTGTGTGTGTGTGTGTAGGGGCTCATGCCTGCCTCCTAAATCAAGTAGCAGAGAGTCAGGGTCAAGTTGCCAGATTGGAATTTAAACACAGAAGGAGAGTTTAAGAAAGATGGTGATTAGAAGCAGATTACCATATTTAAGCTTGTGCTTAGACAACAAAGCAAAAGTGCTACCTCAGGATCAAGGACCAACAGCAATTAGCCAAGTAGGGGATCCACTGTGTGAGGACAGACAGGTGGGTCGCTGTCTCTGTCTGCTCCCTACACGTTGGATGGACCCCATCTGATCAAGTCATATGTTTCCCTCAATAGACCAATACTGTGTTCCGTGACAAGTAATTCCCCTAGACAAGCAGACTGAGGATGATTCCAGACCACCATGTAAGGGCATGTTTCGTGAATAATTATCCCAAGAGTGATGGTGAATTTTCAAGGATCCGAAGTCTCCCTTTAGGATGCCTTCAAGTCTTGGTGAAGTAGCTCTTTATCAGTTTGTAGCCAAGGTCATTGTACAGAACAAGACCTGTCAGGGCTCAAAGTCTTGTCTTCTGTCTGGCTTCAGTAGCTTCTTTGTTTTAAACCGATGTGAACTAATTTGCCATGGACAGGTAGTGATCAAGTTTGTGCACACTCACTCTAAGGAAAGGATTTTTATGATACTGTTAAAAAAAACAATTGTGGCATTAAGTTATGTATCTATGTGTGCATGTAACCCGTGTGTGTGTGTGTGTGTGTGTGCGTGTGCGTGTGCGTGTGCGTGTGTGTGTGTGTGTGTGTGCGCACACACGCGCGTGTGTACCAACATGCCTCAGTGTGAATGTGTGAATGTGGAGATATAAGGACAGCTTGCAGAAATTGGCTCTTTCCTACCTCCATGTAGACCCTGAGAATGAAATTCATACTGCCAAGCTTCATGTCAAGTGCCTTTACCACTGAGCTATCTCACAAGTCTCCATTTACTTTTGATGATGATAACAGATAGCATCAATTGGAGACATAATGTGCCAGGTACTGATCTAAATTCCTGATTAGTTCACTAATAATTAATATATATAAATATATATACATATATATATTTATATATATATATATGAAGCAACTTGTCTAACAAGCAAGTGTGTTGAAATTGATTTGAACTTATCAGTCTATTTCTACAGTCTGACCTATTCGTTGTATGAAGTAGTTATTAGTTATACTTTAAGAAGTAACCTTTAGCCTGTATATAGTCCATCTGTTTCCCAAGTCACGTTATCATTTTGCATGGGTGGCAAGTGGTGGTAGATTTATCTTACAAGCCCTTAGCCACTTACCTGATGGCAGTTTCCCTCTCCATGTGGACAGCCACAGGAAAGAGGATTTACCCATGCCTCATCCTTTCTTAGTCTTCACAACACAGCAGACAGCTGGCTGAGACAAATCCACATCATCACGAAGCTTAGTGGTAATGGGGGTTTCCGGCTTACATTATAACATTTGGATCTACAGGAGTTTCCTCCCTTTGTTGAAAGGAAAAGTACACGCAAAAAGACAGACAGAACATGGAAGCTTTGGGCTAACCTACCTCTGTATCCGATTCTCTGCTATGATTTCTGACTAAGGAACATCTATTGTTTAAAAACCTTGGTCCTCAAAGTGTTCTTGTTCAGAAATGGTGGAATCTTTGGAAGGTAAGGTTCATAGGTCATTGAGAGTCTGAGGTATTGCTCATCAATCCCGTTTGACAGTTGTTGAGTTTTCATAGAAAGAGCAATCCTGGCCCTTCCCATTATTTCTCTCTTCTCCTGCCTGAGATAAGATTACTGCCTTGAATACCAGAGCAAACTTGTGGCCATCCTCTTGCCTCCCAAGGAAGTACCCAGAACAGCATGGGATGTGGCTATGGCCAACACATGTTTCCTGGAGTAGAGTTCCCTGGCGCTCCCTTGCCTCCTACAGCAGTCTTCCTAACATGCTCAGTATGACGTCACCACCACCTCTTTGTAGGTGCCAATACTCAGGCCTGCAGGATTTCATAACTACAGCCAGCAGGCCTCAGTTATAAGAGAGACACAGCCTCCTTCAAAATACAACAGAGCTGAAATACTTTGGATTGATTGGACAGGGTCCATGAGCTACTGTATACAATACTGATTCCCAAATAACAGAGCAAGAGGTTTTGGTTTTCCTGATTCAAAGCAAGGTGACAAAAATGCAAATAATGTGGGTTTTATTTGTGATGATTTGAATATGTTTGGCCTAGCTGGTACTATTATGAGGTGTGGCCTTGTTGAAGAAAGTGTGTCACTGTGGGGTTGGGTTTGAGACCCTCCTCTTGGCTGCCTGGGAGACAGTCTGCTTGTGGCTTCGTTTGCATGAACATGTAGAACTCTCAGCTCCTCCAGCCCCATGCCTGCCTGGACACTGCCATGCTTCCCACCATGATGGTAATGGACTGAACCTCTGAACGTTTAAGCCAGCACCAATGAAATGTTGTCTTTGTAAGAGTTGCCTTGGACATGGTGTCTCTTCACAGGAATAAAAACCATAACTAAGATATTATTGTATATATTAAAGGCTTGCAACGTGATGTTTTGATATACATATACACAGTGAAGTTATTACCGCAGTCAAGCAAAGTCACATATCCGTCATCTGTGTCCATCACCTTTCTTCTCTTGCTTCTTTGTTTTTTTCCCTCTCTTTGTGAGAAGTATCTCTGTAGAGACATTTATCCTTTTAATGTGATATGTTTTTTTTTTCACCAGTTCAGAATTATGAACACAGTACTGAAATGTCACTTGATGTGGCAATCTTTGTGCTGGTTGCCAAGGACTGGTCAGGATGAGTTTATTCTGGAAGACATTCTGGCTGTCAAGAGATGCTCTTGTTTAAGGGTTCCTAAGAAATATTACCTTCGAGACACCTGTACATCCAGGGACAGACCTGTTAGTAGTGGGGTTCTGATGGTCTCTAATACAGTTATGTTGGGCTTCATTCTTTCAGTCAGTTAGGCAATCAGATGCAATTAACCTGTTATTTGAGATGAATTAAAATCCTCCCTTTGGGTCAATGACTCAGTTGGCTGCAGTCAAACACTTACTGTATGCTGCCTTGAGAGTTTAGTGGTAACTCAGAGGTTGGTTGGTTATAACTTAGAAGGCTAAAAGGCGTTCTGGAAAGTTTCAGTACTAAGGCAAGTTCAAGATTGTTCTGTTCCCTTTTTGTGGCCAAATGACATTGTGAAAACACTTCCAAGTACCTTCAGAGTTCACCCTACATCTTACAACAGGACATTTGGCATACCAAAGCCCATCCTCTTGGAGGTACAACAGGACATTTGGCATACCAAAGCCCATCCTCTTGGAGGGTGGGAGGGACTGGAATGTTTAAAGGAATTAGTGTAAGAATGAAACTATTAGGAGTTGAAATGAAAGAATATTTGTTGAAGACCAAACATGATTTTTTTTTTAACAAAACCACATAACAATGATTGTTACACAGATATACAAGCAGTGTGTTCACATGACTAAGTTGAAGTGTGACGAAGCTTAGAAAGAGGACATGACTAGATGGTCAGCCTAGACACCGAATGGAAGGGTGTCTTTGCAATCATTTGACAAATCATTCGCAGATGGAGTTACAGATTTGGAGGCCAAAGTCAGTTCACAGACCTTGTGTGGTCTACTTCTTCAGAACAGGTCAAGATTTTGGGAAATTTCATCATAGTCTATAGGGGCACATACTGCTTTAACTAGTCATTGAACGTTAAAGTTAAATTTGACTTTAAAAGTAAGGTAAGGTTAAAGAAAGAAAAAAATCTCAGCTATTACCAAATAAAACCAGGGCCAACAATAGATTATTTTCTTAATATTTTATGTTTAGGTCCAAAGGACAGGATAATGAATGTCCAAAATTCTCAAACTACATCCCCAGGCCTGTTAGTCTCTGAAATATTTAGTGTCTATTTTGGCATTTATTTGATTCTGCTTTATTTTTAGATAAGGATATGTGTGTGTGTGTGTGTGTGTGTGTGTGTGTGTACATATATACATATATATATGTATGTGTACATATATACCTATATACCTATATACCTATATACCTATATACCTATATACCTATATACATATAACATATACATGTATACACACATACATACACTACACACATACACACACACACACACACACACATATATATATATATGTATACATGTGTGTGTGTGTGTGTGTGTGTGTGTGTGTGTGTGTGTGTATCTCCAGGTCCCTCATAGAACAGCAGCACCGTTATGGGGGTGGGGATGTAAATTAGTTGCAGAAGGCTTGCCTTGTGTGCAGGAAAGTCTGAGTTTAGTTCTCAGGAAGCTTTCTTAGTGTCATCAAGAGAGTCAGTTCATCCCTCTGTCTGATAACATTTAGTCTGCTCCTCTACTGTGGCATCTCTGCAGTGGTTTTCCCTTTAAGCTAGAGATTCTTCAGAAGTAGACTTTGTCTTAGTCTAACCTCTAGCATGGTGTGTGATACAGTAGGCACACAGTAAGGACTATTGGCTTGTTATCGTTCCAGTGCTTAGTGAAGAGAGAGACTTATGTTTAGCCTGTAGCTAGAGCTGCAGTTCAGAAGCTGCTGGTCTCAGCTTACTGTTTCACTTGTTCCATGCCTCTGTTCAAACCAGTTTCCTACCCCCGATTTTTATGCATCGTATTATTTCATTTATTAGTCTTCCAAGATTCTCTGAAAGTAGTTCAAAGTTTTGGCTATGTGAACTCGTGTTGTGTTCAGTTTAATTTGTTGTTAGCAGACTACAGGAGGGAAATTATGAGTTTATACAGAGATACTTAGAGGGAGTAGCATTAGCAAGATGGCAGAGTAGGGACCCCCACCTCGCCACTGTAGAAAGTAACCATCACATTCCCATGGATGAGAACACCTTTGTGAAAATTTCCATCTTGAGAATGAACCTGAGATAACTACATGGCCGACTCACATAGAAGAATAAGACACATGTCTTGGATCACATGGCCTCCTCTCTGACCTCTGACCTCCCACCTCTCACACACAGAGAGCTGGGAACCTACTGTTTCCACATTAAGAAAACAGCCCAGTAGACTAGCTAGCTTCCTTAGCATTCTGAGATGCTGCGAGGAAGTGCATTCCTGCCCCCACTCAAGGGAAACACTGTGGCTAATTGCAGGGCGAGGCCTCTGAGGTCAGACAGAACTAAAGAACCTGGGGAACACAGAGGCAGCTCTGTGCTCCTGACTGTACTGGTTCTGGGGCAGAGACACCAGCCAACAGCATAGCCCACCCACAAAGCCAAGCTCATCACTTGTAGAAACACAGATGAAAGGTCTACCAGTCTGGAGTCTGGGGTTCCATCCCAGTGAGGAGACAAGCCTCAACCATGAATTTTTATGCAAGGTAGCCTCTGGATTCACCCATTCCAAGCAGTGGTTCTACCCAAACTCAGACCCTACCTGGCAGTCTTAGTCAACTACAGAATGCTAATTGTTGTAAGGCCTGGCAGAGAATCCAGTCTGTGACCCTAAATGATTAGCAATAATTAGCACCTAGCTAGCAATCTGTCTGACTCCACAGTGCACCCATAGTATCCCTAGAGACCACAGCCCAACCATTGGTTCCACTTGACTTTAGAGCCAAGGTCAAGTCTAGTTAGAGAACTTGATAGTATGCATTCCCTGTCCATGATCACAACCAACTGGCCATTCGGAAACTCAGGCTAACCAGTGTGGATCCATCTCTGCATAAATACCTGTAAAGGCTAGAAGAAGAGTCTTCTTGAGGTGCCCAGGCACCAATGCAAGATTGCAGAGCTATGGAATTGTATGACGCAAGGAAAGAAATAAAGTCAAATAATGGTATCCAAAGAAATGGAGACATGTGTGCATGGAAAGTGAAGGGAGGAAAAGGTATTTCAAACGTTAAAGTGTCAAGGAGAGAGGCAGAAGGGCTGGAAAGAACTGTAGCTGGGCTTATATTGGTTAAATAGGCTCTAAGCCAAAGGCTGTAAAAGCAGGACTGGAGATGTAGGTGAGTTGTTAGGAATACTTGCTGCCCTTCCAGAGGATAAGCTCAGCTCCCAGCACCCACTTGGATGGCCAACAACCACATGTAACTCTTATTTGGTGGATTCTGATACCCTCTGGTCTCTGCAAGAAGCTGCACACACGGCATACACTTAAACAGATCCACACGTAATACATACTAAAAAACCATGAAAATAGATAAAGGAAGTCATTATACAATGATAAAGAATGTGAATCAAGAAGCTATTAAAAGTATACATATACCCAACATAGATACAGCTAAATATAAAAAGAATAATACAGGATCGGACATGCAGGTTGTGATACAGCAGAGTTGGGGAACATGAGTATCCCATTCTCAAGAACGGACAGATCATTCGGGTAGGAAGTTAATAAGGAAGCATTGGGTTAGAAATGGGCTTTAGAACAAATAGAATTTCGAGACAGAAGAAAATCCGGTCAAGCAAAAGCAGAGTGCTCCTTCTTCTCCAGCACAGTCCGTTCTCTAGGATAGACTAAGCTTCAAAACAGGGCCTGAAACATTTAAGAGGGCTGAGTCAAGTCAAGTACCTTCCTCAGAATCATGTCGGTTATCATTCCCTGTCACAATGGTATTAAGAAAGAAAGCAACAGGAAGGTAGTCAGGAAATTCATAATACATAGAGATTAAGCAATATTCTTTGTGAACACGAGTCAAAGAGGACATTGAAAGGGAAATCAGAAAATGTTCTACCTGAGACGGACAGAAATGGAAATAGAGGATGTCAGAATCCATGAGGGAAGTAATGGCCATAAATGCTTATTAAAACAAGAAAATAAACTTAAGTAGCCCTATCTCTCAAGAAGGTAGAAAATAGCAAACAAAACCCAAAAAGATGAGCAGAAAAAAATAGCAAAATTCAGAACAGAAATAATAAAGTACTAAAAATAATGTGTAAAAAAATCTAAATTTGGTTTTCTTGAAAAGAGATAAAATTGGCAAACTTTTCTAGTTAGGTTCCTATGACTGTGATAAAACACTGACCAAAATCAACATAAGGAAGAGGGTGTTATTTGTATCTTATAGTTTATTGTCCATCACTGAGGGAATCCAGGATGGAAACTCAAGGCAGGAATCTAGGGCAGGAACTGAAACAGAGATCATGGAAGAACACTGTTCATTGGCTTGTTTCTCCTAGCTTGCTCATCTACCTGTCTTTCATGATACAGCTCAGGCTCCCTGCTCAGGGATGCGGCAACCCTTAGTGGGTTGGCTCTTCTCACTTCAATCATCAACCAAGCAAATGCCCCACCACCATGCCCATAGGCAAGTTTGCTGGAGGTGATTCTCAGTTGACATTCCCTCTCCCCAAGTATGTCTAGGTTTGTGTCAAGTTGAGAAAAACCAGCCAGCACACAAATCCTTAATTTTATTGGTAAAGAAAAAGAAGATAAAATTAGAAATGGGGGTGTGGGGAGATGGCTCGGTTGGTAGGACACTTGCTATGCAAGTGTGAGGATCTGGTTTCAGATCTTTAGCACCCACATAAGACACTGGACATGACAACACACTTGTAATTCCAGTGCTGGATGAGCAGAGACAGGAGGATCCCTTGGGGCTTGCTGACTAGTTGTTGTTTAATGAGAGACCTTGTCTTAAAAAAAATAGGGTGGGTGGCGGTGGGGGGTGGAACCTGAAGTGGAGAAAAATCTTCTGAATTCATTTTGTGAGTTCAGCATTATTCTAATCCTAAAGCCAGATATGGATACTCCAAGAAATAAAAAGAATAGGCCAATAGCCCTGACAACCATACATATAGACATCTTCAACAAAATATGAGCACACCCACTTTGGCAACCCATTAAAAGAGTTCACTAAGACAAGGTGAAATTTGTCCCTCAGACACAAGGACACTTAGACTGTAATACGTCACATTTATAGTATTAAAATACATACGTCGTAAGTATTAGTTGTACAATTGTAATTATTAGTCATAAGTACAGTTGCTTTGCTGTAACAAAAATGCCCGGCAAAACAATGATGGAAAAGTTTATTCTGGTTCATGGTTTCATGACTCTCAGTCCAGTGTTGCTTGCCCCAGGAGCTGGAGAACATGGAGAAGATGGTAGTGGTAGCAGCAGGTGGGGGAGACAGCTGTTCATATTACCGTACGGCAGGAGGGAGACCAGAAGTGACAGCGGTCCTGTATCCCCAAGGATCTCCCTCTACTGGCTTGCTTCCTCCAGCTAGGTCTTTACCTTCTAGACTTAGCACAGCACCCCCATATAACACCACCATCTGGGGATGGCCTTCAAAAGCCAGTGAGGGACACTTCAGATTCAGACGGTAACATTTTATGATCATATCATTAGATGCAGGAAAAAGTGATTAAGTTTAGGTCCTTTTGATTAAAACTAAACAAGTTAGGTCCAGAAAGATTATATCGAAACCTAGGAAAGACTCCGCACGCACTCCACACGCCATGCTCATGACTGATGTGGTTCTCAGTAGTGAAACTCCTCAGAGAACAGAAAGGAGACAAGGGTTCCTACTCTCACGGGTTATTTTTATAGTGAAAGTTTGCCAGCAAGAAAAAGAATTCAAAAGCATCCTAACAGAAAAGGAGAAAGTGAGATTGTCTCTATTGACAGCAAATTTATAATTACCAAAATCCTCAAGATGCTACCAAGATACTGTTAGAAAGATGAAGGCCAGAAAAATCAATATGTAAAAATCACTAGCGGTCTCTCGAACCAGGTGGCCTCAGCCCTGAACAACGCAGCAGTGGCCAAGATTAAGGCTCTGGACCTGCGCGGCAAGAAGGAGGAGGAGCTGTTGAAACAACTGGACTATCTGAAGGTGGAACTCTCCCAGCTTCGTGTCACCAAAGTGACTGGCGGCTCAGTGTCCAAGCTCTCCAAGATAAGAGTCTTACACAAATCTGTCGCCTGTGTTCTCACTGTCCTTAACCAGACTCAAAAAGAAAATCTCAGGAAATTCTACAAGGGCAAGAAGTACAAGCCCCTCGACCTGCGCATCAGAAAGGAGAGGCTGTACCCACTGTGCAAGTATGCAGTCAAGGCCTGAGATGACAACGACAATAAAGTGCAAGACTGAAAAAAAAAATCACTAGCGTTGATGTGTGTTAACAGTGAGCCATCCAAAAAAAGAAATTAGGTGCCTAATACCATTTAGGTGAAGGGTATAAACCAAAAAGTATATAACACTGAGGAAAATGTAATTAAACACAAACACACTGGTGTTAATGGATTGGAAGCTAACCTGCATTAGAAGATTCCATGCGGTTCAGATGTCCACACTGCAGAAAGCAGTCCCGAGAGAAGGCAGTCCCTGTCAACATGGCAAAACGGTTTTTCTCCCTACAAAACAGAAAACAAAAACAAACACATAACAAACACTTGAACGGACCCATAAAATACATGGAGCAGCCAAAGTAATTTTAGTCTATACTCGAGTATTTAGGATTTTCTGTCAATAGTGTCACACCACATATAAATCTACCCCCTTTAAAAGTTGCAAGTATTAAGTAAAAAAAAAAAAACTTTATAAATTATTTCTTGCCTTTGAAACAATGTTTAGGCTTGTCTGAATTTCAAATTCTCCCGAAAACTGTACTAAGTACCCAATATTTCAAATCCTAATCTCGGGACACTCAGCAAGTACTAATTTTCTGAAATTCACTTTCCCAAGAAAAAAAAAAGTTTGACCTTTCCTCTTATTCTACATCTGAAGGTGTCTGGGAGGATTTTGACTTGCCTGCCACACATTCTTCCCTGGTGAGTCAGGCGAGGATGAGGCTTGCTTAGTCTCCATCAATAATGAATATGTGTCTTATAGTTCTGAGAAAGAACACATTCCCCGCAAGTTGTTTTCTGGTTCGTACTGTTCAACAATTCTTCCCGACTTAAATCCGTTAAACTATCTTTTAGGAGTTGGTATAAGAAGAGATAGATACTGATTTTGTATCCACCAAAACACAATGTGAAAAATACCCTCAAATCCAGCCCCAAGTCGGCATGCACAGACATCAGTTTCACACTTATAGTGAGCGTTACACATCCATTACATTGAAAGGAACAGAGCCAAAATGTTCCTGCAAGATGGACCTAGGTTCGCAGGTTTTTGTTGCACTGAGCATACCTGGCCTTCAGATGGAGAACTCACCCAGAAGACTGACAGACAGTTTCTAGGGAACAGCTGAGGGAGGGGCAGGATGTGGTCATGATGATTCAGAAGTGCCCCTTTCTTGCTCATCTGAGTCAGCATGCAGCCTGCTACATGGCCCCACATGGCACAGTTATGGTTCCTGAATGAGCTGTCCCAGCAAGTCTTGCCTGCCTGGCTTCATTAATGCACTGGTGATTTTTTTTTTTTTTAGAAGCCCGGTCTGCCGTATGACTCCCCGCTAGATCGTTCAAGCAATGCACTGACAAGT
Source organism: Rhabdomys pumilio (assembly GCA_030674055.1). NCBI lineage: Eukaryota > Metazoa > Chordata > Mammalia > Rodentia > Muridae > Rhabdomys > Rhabdomys pumilio. The sequence goes on from JANHMN010000016.1 coordinate 13,983,536, forward strand.
GACATGTAGCCTGAAGCATTGCTAAGCGTGCTTGTGGTTGGACTCATTTGATCCTCAAGGTAAGCTGCCTCTCTGAGCTTAGAGGCAGCCTGCTGTAGTTCTTCATCATCTAAGTGTTGCAACCAGGGCAACTAGGCTCTGGTCTCTTCTTGCCACCCGAGACTTGTGATTTTGTAAGTGCATATTTACTGCTCCTTTCTGTCTCAGAGCATGAATCATGTGCCCATGACATAATTTGCCAGTGAGACCTGAACAGCAGTGTGCTGTTGTTGCCAACTGCAGAAGTCACAGCAAGGCTGTAGGGTAGCTTTTTCCGTATAGCTTTCATTTTGGTTAAGCTTTCCCCAACGCATCATTTCTTCATTCCCTACCTTGCCTGTGTTTGAACCTAGGAAAGTAAATCTTGATTTGGGGGGCGGGTCTCTTAGGAATAGTAGTTTGGGCCTTTTGAAAATTAGAGAGCATCATATCTTAGCCTCAATATTCAAGTATGTTTTAGTGCAATGAGTCAATCAAAGGAGACATAGGATTCTTTATGGCCCTTTCATGTAATTTATGCTTGTTTGCTTCAAGAAGCTCTGAATCTTTTGTTTTACCTCATTTGAATTTAACATGTATTGGATAAGATACAATCTTAGGTTCACTGCTAATTACACAAAGGGAGATATTGAACGTGGCTGGCATCACAGAGTCCAAGCCCATGCCTCTGACAGTGTTGTTACGTCCTCTGAAGGTGACCACTCCATAGACTTTGTTACTGGAACTAAAGTCGACTTTTCAGTTCACAATAGGTCTGATCCCTCTGAGAGACAATGTGTTAGGACAAGGAAGCAAACTGAACAAAAAAAGAGGGTCCTTGGAGGTCTTGTCTGTGGTCATAGGTGTGCCCAGACCCATGGGTACTCTTTCTGAAGCTAACAGGTGGATGGCATGCCTCCTGTCCTGATTACTTAGTCACCAGGGGTAGGTTTCAGATCCCGTAAGACTGTGAGACTGTCACTTCATGGAGTTATTCCTGTTACCTATTAGCTAGACAATGGACAAACTAGGGACAGGTGGTCATTCTGGCCCTTTTACTGATTGCCAGCCTCTCGGTAACAATGAACATACCCTTCCTCAGATATAAAACAACCCAATGCCTGGTTTCTTTCTCTTGCCATAAATTAGCATGGCCTCTTTGCGAATTTCATATAAATGAAATGAGATGGTGTTTTTCTTGCTAAATGCTATCACCCGCCTTGTGACACAGAAATCATTATCTGTTTTGCTGTATGGTGCTCCATTTCATATATACACCATACTCCATCCTTTTGTGGATGGACTTTGCATTGTTCCTACTTTGTGGATTTTAAAAATATTCTAAGAATATTCTCTTAACTGTTGTGTACATACTTCTGCATTTCTGTTCTACTTGCACAAATGGGTTGAATTGCTTAAACACAGGTCAAGCAAAAATATTTCCAAAATGATATTGATAGCTAACTGAAATATTTCCTCCTTGAGGGAAGGAAGAGGTTCATAAGGCTCAGGACATAAGTGAAACTTATGAGGCTCAGGATGCTTATGAAGTTTACAGGATTCATAATACTCCTTCGCAAGGTTAAATGGGTAGTAACATTTGCTAAGGACAGATTTTGCAATGGAAGCTCCAGGGATGCAGCTTTCTGGATTTGTCATTCAAACTGGGCTTCTGGGTAATGCTGCCTCTGAGTTACCCATGCTCCTATAAATAACCTAATTATAAACTCACCTGTGTTCCTATAAAAAAAAAAAAAAACACCTCAGTGTACTCACTGTTTCACTGAGATAGACTCAAGTGGAATAATTTCTATGATCTGTTGGTTGTGCCCTGTCTGTGATGAATAAACATCTGTTCTTGTCTAGTTATGTAACGAATTTCTTTTTCCAGTTTATATTCCCACTGGCCTTGTGTGGCTTCTGTTTGCTGTTTCTTTGTCAACATTTGATGTTATCATTTTCCCCCCAGTAAGTGTGTGTAGCTTGCCAATTGTGTTTCTAATTAGTACATTTTCTGATAACTAATGATGTTGGACATTTTTCATGTTTCTTGGCCATTTAGATTTGACAGTCTCTTTCGTGACAAACCCCTTCAAGTAAGAAGTCTGTCCTTCTGTATAAATTTAGCTGTGGTTTGACTAAGAATGCCCATCCCCCTAGGTTCACATATTTGAATACTTAGTCACCCAGGAGTGAAACTGTTTGATAGGATTGGAAGGATCAGGAGGTGTGGCCATGTTGGAGGAAGTGTGTCACTGGGGGTGGGCTTTGAGGTTTCAAAAGGCCATGCCAGACTCAGTCTCTTGCTCTCTCTGCCTGTGAATTAAGATGAAGCTCTCAGTTACTTCTCCAGTACTATGCCTGCTTTTTTGCTCTAGGTCGCGATGATAACAGACTAAACCAAACCCCAGCCAATTGGCTTCTGTTATAACAGTTGCCTTGGTCATGGAATCTCTTCACAGCAACAGAACAGTGACTGAGACAGAAGTCTATGGCTGAATTTTTTGTGTGGCTTAAGTATGTCTTCTCCCACTGTCCACTTTTTGTTTGTTTGCTTTTATTATTTTGTTTTGAGAAAGGGTTTCTCTGTGTAGTCTAGTCTGTCCTGAAACTTGCCTTGAACTCAGAGATCCACCTGCGTCTGCCTCCTGAGTGTTGAGATTAAAGCTGTGTGTTGCCATGCCCAGTTACATTTTGATTTTTTTTTGTTCCCTTAAAATTTGTATTACATTTATTTAGTTTGTGTACATTAGCATGTAGAAGTCCAGAGATAGATACCTTTCTAAAGTTAGTTCTCTTCTTCCACCATGAAGATTCCAGGCATTGAGGGGTTGAATTCATATTGTCAGATGTGGTGACAAGCACCTTCAACTCTGAGCCATCTCACTGGGCCTACTGTTTACTCTCGATAAATTTTGATAAAAGTTCTAATTTTTAAAATTTCTTAACATCTCAATCACATCTTCCTCTCCATCCTTTCCTCCCCATTCCTCCCTCTCCCCTCCCCTCCCTTCCCCTCCTCTCCCCTCCTCTCCCCTCCCCTCCCCCTATGTTTTCTTTCTTTCTCCTCAGAAAAGGAGAGGCCTCCCATGGATAACAATAAGCCTTTTCATATAACGTTGCAGTAAGTCTAGGCACATCTTCTGTTGTGTCTTGACAAGTCAGCCCAGTCAGAGGAAAGAGATCCAAAGGCAGGCAACAGAGTCAGACACTGCCCCTGCTCCCACTGCAGGAGTCCCACATGAAGACCAAGCTGCACAACTGTTACATACGTGTAAGAGGCCTGGGACCTTCCTACACATGCTCTCTGGTTGGCCGTTCTGTCTCTATGAGCCTCAAGGGCCTGGGGTTAGCTGATTCTGTAGCTTTTCTTGTGGTGTCCTTGATTTCTATCTCTCCTTCAATCCTTCTTCCTCCTCTTCCACAGAATCCCCCAAGCTCCACTTAATGTTTGGCTGTGGGTCTCTGCATCAGTTTCCATTATTTGTTGGGTGAAGCCTCTCAGATGACAGTTATGGTGGGCACTTGTCTGATGTCCCTGGTTCAGGCAGGCCTCTGGGTAGAAGTTCTAAACTTTAATGAGGTCAGATGACCAGCCATTTGTATTATGATGAATACCTCTTATTTTAATTAATAAGCTTTAGTCACTAAACAGTTTTAGGTTTGTAGGAGAACTGAGGAGAAATAATGATCACATTTCCATATACTTGCATTGTCTACTTTTGGTTATCATTGACATGGAGCTTTGATGTGGTGGATTTGTTCTGATTGAGGAAACAATATCAGTATGTTGTATTAACCAAAGTCCAAAGTTTGCATTAGGCTCTATGATTCATATGGCATAAAATGTGTGAGGTTGTGTGTCCACCGTCAGAGTAGCACACAGTAGTTTGATTGACCTAAAATTTCTGTGTGCTCTATTTATTCATTGCTATTCCTAAGCCCAGTGTAGCAGTTCTCTTTACGTGTTTCTCTGACTGACTTAAAAGAAAGCCAGATAACTGGTCCCACATTATTTCTGAGGATTTTGATGTGGTGTTTTGAGGAAATGATTGGCGTTTTAGTCAGTAGACTCAGCGATGAAGACCAGCCTGACTGATGTGGACGGAATCAGCCAGTCTATGGAGGTGAACAAGGGCCAATTCTTTACTTTCTTCTTGAGCTGAGACATCAATTTCCCTCTGCCCTTCATTATCGGAATTCTTGATTTTTAAGGGTGTCAAACACTGGGCCTCGCACACAGTAGCTATGGCAGTTCTTGGGCCTCACAGTTCTTATACCTCACATTGAGGTATAAGATTGGCTTCCTTCTCATTTCCTGCCTTGCAGGTAGTAATTATACCATGGGCTTTCTCAGTCTCTATAAGTGTGTGAGCCCATCACCACAGTAAATCTCATGTATCTTACCAGTTCTTTTCTCTGGAAAACTATGTAATCTATCAACTTTGATTTCTAATTGTCCCTCTAGTTTTTTCTTTCTTGTACGGAGGATGACATAATATGCAATCTTTTCAGGCTGGTTTCTTTCCCTTTACATTATGTCTATGGTCTATCCCACATCTATATACGGCTCATTTCTTCTTATTACTGAAGGATGTTCCATTTAAGTTCGATAGTACATTTTCCTATTGAACTCACAAGGTGCCTCTCAGTTGGGGTGATTAGGAATCCAACTGCTGTAAATTTTCATGTGTAGGCTTTCCCGAAGACATAATCCTTTGGTTCATTTGGACAAACACTTGTGAATTAATTCCTGAATCCTATGGTAAGATAATATTTGGCTCTGTAATACGATTCTTTTTTAAAAGTGGTAGCACCATTCTGCGTTCCTACCAGCCATGAATGAGGGATCTGCATAGAGAAATATATGAAGCTTGATCCGATTCCTTCCACACAGAAAAATTTATTTCAGAAGTATAAAAAGGCAAATCAATAAAACATCCAGAAAAGAACACAGGTCAATACTGTCTTAGGACTTTTTTAAATAAAAGATTCATTTATTATATGTGTCTGAGTTTTTCTCACATGTATGTCTGTGTACCATGTGTGTGCCTGGTACCTCAGGAAGTCAGAAGATAGCATCAGATCCCCTGGAACAGGAGTTATAGATGGTTGTGAACTGCTTTGTAGGTGCAGGGAATAAAACCTGTTTTCTCTACAAGAGCAACCAGTGTTTTTAACCACTGAGTCATCTCTATAGCCCCTATTTAAGACTTTTTTAAAAAGTACTTGAAAAAGGTTTTTTCCCCTAAAAGAATGTAAAGTCAAGCCAGACTAGAAGAAAATGGTTGTAAAACACATATCCGAGAAAACATGAATTTTAAATATATGAAGAGTGCTTTCAGTTCAATAAGAAAACAAACAGTCCAGTTACAATGTCATTAAAAGAGCTAAACGGACACTTTATCAACAAGGATATGTAGATGTCCAATGTCAGATGCCGAGAGAGACATGTAGTCTTATATTTACTAATTTATTTGATGTGTCTGAGTGTTTTTCTCACTAAAATTTAAAGCACTGCTTACTTCAGATACTGACAAGCATGCAAAACAATGCAGCAAAATTGACTGCAAAGGTCTTTCTCCTTGCTGCCTTTGCATCACATTAATCAGAGTCTGGTAACAGCACACCTGGGACCATTCCTAGACTCTACTCTATCCTCTTGGTCTGAATTTTATAGTTTTAAGGGTCATTTTGCTAGCTGATAACCATAGTTCTTCTGAGTATTTTTAAAATAGTTTATTTTTGTTGTGTGTATGTTTATGTTCTGGCTGCATGTAGGTCTGTGGGATGGTGTTATACTCTCTGCAACTGGAGTCATAGGCAGGTGGGAACTTCCATGAATGGGCTGGGAATTGAACACCTGCCCTCTTAATCATTGAGCTATCTCCCTACCCCTTGTTTGAGTATTCTTGGCAATCTTCGAATTTCCACACAGTGTGTATGAGTAGCCTTTTCATGTCCATATGCACAAATAAGTATAAGAGAAAAGCCCCGTGAGAACAGGATTAGTGGCTGTTTTGAATTGATCAATGTTTTCAAAATTTTAGCCACAGAACCTAGAAAATATTTAAAGTTTTTGTTTGTATGGCTCTCATCTACTAATATTTAGCATAATGGTACTGAAGTGAATGAAATTATAAACATTGAGTCACTGAAGTAATAAAACTATTACATGTTAAAATATAAAAGTAATATAGTTTATAAGTTAAAAAGCTTTATTATAGCCAGGCAGTGGTAGCACACGCCTTTAATCCCAGCACTTGGGAGGCAGAGGCAGGCAGATTTCTGAGTTCAAGGCCAGCCTGGTCTACAGAGTGAGTTTCAGGACAGCTAGGGCTACACAGAGAAACCCTGTCTTGAAAAACAAAAGAAAAACAAAAAAACCCACCTATATTATTTAAAACAAAATTAAGCCTGAGTCAGAAGAACAGGTATGTGCCCTGTCTGCCAGCAGAATTGCCTACTCCCTAGACTCAGTCCCCATACACACATTTCAGCACTGCTCTCATCACTGCCTACTCCAATGCTTTGCCCTTGCCTCCAAATCCTGAGAATTTTTGCTGCTTAGCTGCAGGTCACAACAGAAGAACAAGAATAGAGACTCCCTGCTGTATCAATATCAATTCCAAAAAAGATAAATCTAAAATATTTCTCCCATAAAACATCCAGGAAGTCTGGGACACTATGAAGAGACCAAACCTCAAAATAATAGGAATAGAAGGAGAAGAATTCTAGCTCAAAACCCCAGAAAATGTATTTAAGAAAATCACAGAAGAAAAATTTGTCTAACCTAAAGAACATGCCTATAAAGGTAAAAGAAGATTACAGAACACCAACTAGATTGGACCAAAAAAGAAAACCACATAATAATCAAAATACCAAACATACAGAACAAGAAAAAGAATATTAAAAGATGTAAGGGTAAAGGCCAAGAAACAGAGAAAGGCAAACTTACTAGAATTACACCCTGCTCCTCATCAGAGACTCTAAAAGCCAGAAAGGCCTGGAGAGATGTCTTTCAGATTCTGAGACCATGACTATGATACCCAACAAAACTTTCAATCACCATAGATGAAGAAAGCCAAGATCTTCCATATCAAAGTCAAATTTAAACAGCATCTAGCCACAAGTCCAACCCTTCAGAAATTACTAGAAGGAGAACTCCAACTCAAACAGTAGTAGGAGGAGCTGATACTGGAATTTGGTTCCCTAATTGTTTCTGGATTATGTCAATAAAGACAGTAGAAACCAATCACTGGGCGAAGGTATAGAGGTGGGATTTCCAGCCAGACAGGAAGAGAAGGGGATGCAGAGATGATTGATTGGGGATTCAGAACAGGCTGTGGAGCAGATAGAAAGTGTCAGGCAGACATGTAGGTCCCTGGGGCACCTATGATATGTAGCCTCTCCCAACAGCGTAGGCCAAGGAGGATGGAAAAGGCTTCTGTTAAGATTAGGATAGGAAAGTCTTCACCCAGCAGTTGTGTTATCTGACTGGTTTTAAAATATTAAGGCTGTCTGGTGTTTTCCATCTGAAGAAACTCGGGTGGCAGCAGAAAGGGCACAGACGCAGGGTGGTCATTAGAGGTTTGGTAGAGCTAGCTGTAAAAGCTGGGTGAGATGGCCATTGTCAGCACCAGGCTAGGAACAAGCATGCATTTTAAAATTACACACAACAGTCTACACCCATGAAAACAAAGACATAAGCAATCTCACACCAGCAAAACCCAGAGAAAGAACACACACACACACACACACACACACACACACACACACAAAACCTACCACTATCTCTACCAACCAACCAATAACAGGAATTAACAAACATTATTCATTAATATCTCTCAATATCAATGGACTTTATTTCTCAATAAAAAGATGCAGGTTAACAGAATATATATAAAAATAGGATCCATTCTATTTTTCTGCTGCATACAATAAACATACCTTAACTTCAATGATAGTTATTACCTCAAAGTCTGGAAAAGATTTTCCAAGCAAACAGACCCAGGAAGCAAGCTGGTATAGCCATTCTAATAGCTAAGAAAATAGACTTTAAAGTACAGTTAATCAAAAGTGATGAGGAAGGACACTTCATACTCATCAAAGGAAAAAAATCTACCAATATGTTTCAATTCTTAATATCTATGCTTTCAATGCAAGAACAACCGCATCTTTAAAGAAACATCACTGAAGCTTAAGTCACACATCAAACCTCTCACATCAATAGTGAGAATCTTCAATACCTCACTCTCACCAGTGTGCAGGTCATCCAGACAAAAACTAAACAGAGAAATCATGAATCTTACAGACATTATGAACCAAATGGATCTAACAGATATCTATAAAGTATTTTACATAAACATGAAAGAACATACCTTCTTCTCAGCACCTCATGGATCCTTCTTCAAAATTGACCATAGAGTGTGTCACAAGGCAAGACTCAACAGATACAAGAAAACTGAAATAATGCCTTATATCTTATCAGACCACCATGGATAAAAGCTGGGCTTCAACAATAGCAGAAACACCAGAAAACCTGCACATTCATAGAAACGAAACAACTCCCTATTGAATGACTACTGAGTCAAGGCAGAAATAAAGAAAGGAATTAAAGAGTTCCTAGAATTCCATGAAAATGAAGGCACAACATACTCAAATTTATGAAACATAATGAAAGCAGTGCTAGGAGGAAAGTTCATAGCACCAAGTGCCTTCATAAAAAAATAGAGATTTCATATTAGTAACTTAACAGCACACTGGAAATCTCTAAAACCAAAAGTAACTTCCAAGACCACACCCAAGAGGAGTAGATGGCAGAAAATAATCAAACTGAGGGCTGAAAATAATAAGATAGAATTGATGGAACAATACAAAGAATCAATGAAACAGTTAGTTCTTTGAGAAAAATCAATAAGGTAGACAAACACTTATCCAAACCAACTAAAAGACAGAGGGAGAATATTCAAATTAACAAAATCAGAAATGAAAGGGGGGACTAGACAACTTACAGTGGAAAAATCCAAAGAATTATTAGGTTATACTTGAAAAACCTGTATTCCACAAAATTGGAAATGTGAAAGAAATGGATGATTTTTCAATATATGACCACTTACCAAAGTTAAATTAAGATCAGAGTAACAAGATCAGAGTAACAAGATCAGATTAGTGGAGGATTCTACCAAACTTTCAAAGAAGAGCTAATATCAATATTCCTCAAATTATTCCACAAAATAGAAACAGAAGGAATGTTGCTAAATTCATTTTATGAGGCCACAGTCACCCGGATACACAAAGCACACAAATATTCAGCAAAGAAAGAGAACTACCGACCAGTTTTCCTCATGAATATTGATGCAAACATACTCAATAAAATATTCACAAAGCAAATCCAAGAATATATCAAAAAGATCATCCACCATGATCAAGGAGGTGTCATCCCAGAGATGCAGGTAAAATGGAGATTCAGGGTTCTTTACAAAGTCGGTTGTGCTGAATAGTGTTTTGCTGGAGCCAACACGTGAAGGAATGCTTTTCTGAAGCAGACACATGTGGAAGGAAGTTCTGTTAAAGCAAACATGTGAAAGGACACGTGATGAAGAATTTTTTCTTAAGGACACACAAGTATTGGTTCGCCCTACATTGTATAGTTGCACTCTGTTTTTCAGGACTCCACAGAGAGAAACACACCAAAAAACTTTTGGTGGTATGCTGTGGCTTCTTGTCACTTTTGTGGGCTTAGGCTGATGACAGTGATGTCAGCTGAGACAGGCACACATGCTGAGACAAGATACTCATTAGACGCTGAAAAGCCTTCCACAAAATCCAACATCCTTTCATAAAAGTCTTGGAGAGGTGAGGGGTAAATTGGACATAATAAAGGCAATTTACAGCAAGCCTCAAATTAAATGGAGAGAAACGTAAAACAGTTCCCCTAAAGCCTGGAACAAGACAAGGGAGCCCACTTTCTTCATGTCTTTTCAATATAGTACTTGAAGTTCTAGATAGAGCAATAAAACAACTAAAGGAAATCAAAGGGGATAAAAATTAAAATGGAAGAAGTCAGTATTGCCATTCATGGATGATATGATAGTGTCATGTTTATAGTGACACCAAAAATTCTACCAGGGAACTCCTACAGCTTATAAATACCTTCAGGAAAGTGGCTGGATTTAAGTATTACTATTCAAATAGATTTTATATGTTATAATATATAATCATATAAGCATAATATAAATTGTATAAATATATAATATAATATTTTGTAATCTAAATTAATATATATGTCATGTATATAATATTTAATATTAATGAGGAGATTTCATTAATATGAGGTCAAAAAGCTTTCACAATCAATAATCATCTTGAGAAATGTTTTTTTCTAAGTAAATTACGGCTTGTTTTACCTTATAGTTTACCTTATTTGAAAAAATTGTTTTATTTATTGATTTTATTTTATGTCTATTAATGTTTTGTCTGTTTGTATATATGTTTACCACATGCATGCCTGGTCTCCACAGAGATCAGAATAAGGCACTGAACTGGAGTTACAGACGGGTGCAAGTCATCCTATGGGTGCTGGGAACTGATCTTGGGTGTCCTGTAAGAGCAACAAGTGCTCTAACCACTGAGCAATTTCTATAATTCATATCATCTTAACATCATCACCATCACCATCATCATCATCAAATCTATTCCAAGGTCTGAGAAACATGGGCTATACCTCAATCACTCATATTTACAAACAGAAGTTTAACATCCTGCAAGCCAGAATAAGGCTGGCCAATCCCTATCTATTGAGTTTCTGTTCACAACGATCAGTGTATACAGAAAGCAAGTTCAGGCGTTCTGTAGACAGAGGAAGTAGCTTTCTCTCCCTGTGAAATCAGCAATGTGCTGCCCCATTCTGCTGACAGCCACCCCATGGATGTGAAGAAAACCAGCAGAAAGTTGAAGCTATCACTTTATAGGAAGACAGCTGAGAAAACAACAGCAAAAACAGCAGAAGCAGCAGCAGCAGCAACAACAGTGGCAATAGTAACACCAGCAACAACACCAGCAATAACGCCAGCAATAACACCAGCAGCAACACCAGCAGCAACACCAGCAACAACACCAGCAACAACGCCAGCAATAACACCAGCAACAACACCAGCAACAACACCAGCAACAACACCAGCAA
>JANHMN010000016.1:13994955-14010419 GCA_030674055.1 Rhabdomys pumilio
ACAACACCAGCAGCAACACCAGCAACAACACCAGCAACAACACCAGCAGCAACACCAGCAACAACACCAGCAACAACACCAGCAGCAACACCAGCAGCAACACCAGCAACAACACCAGCAACAACACCAGCAGCAACACCAGCAACAACACCAGCAACAACACCAGCAGCAACACCAGCAACAACACCAGCAACAACACCAGCAACAACACCAGCAATAACGCCAGCAACAACACCAGCAACAACGCCAGCAACAACGCCAGCAACAACACCAGCAACAACACCAGCAATAACACCAGCAACAACACCAGCAACAACACCAGCAACAACACCAGCAACAGTAACAAACAAGGAAGCTGTAGCCACTGATTATTCCGGATTACACAATCCTTATTGCTGAAGAGGATTTGAATAGAATGCCATCTCTGGCCAAAAAAACCAAACCAAACCAACAACAAAAAGCATTCTGTTAACTGATGAGGCCGCACATGGAAGATCAACAGACAGCCATGCAGTCACAGGGTCTGTCTTTGGAGGAGGATTTAAGATAATGACACGGTTCTGAGTCCACGTGTTACAGTTTGGATCTTTATTACTGCCCCTCCCCCACAGACCTCACGCTTAACGTGTTAAAGACTTGGTCTCTAGTTGATAGTGCTGTTAGAAGCTGGCTGATATTTTGGGTGTGGGGTATAGTAAGCAGAAGCAGCTCATTAGATGTGTGCTCTTGAAGGTCATACTGGGACTTCCTTCCACATCCTCTTCCACCACCATCTTCTTCCTCCTCCCCTCTGATCATCACAAAGTCAGTAACAGCTTTACTCCATTCTGACCTCATACCCTGGTGTTCAGCCCCTTTGCAGGTCCAGAAATAAGGACGCTGGCCCACTGTGAACCGTAAGAGCTACAACTCTGAGCCAGAATAAAACTTCCCTCCTTCATGTTGATTTTCCTTAGGTATTTTTGTCACAATAATGGAAAGCTGACAACGTGAGTCATAGGAATTGATGGCACTGTGACAGTGTGGAAATAACCCATGGAGAGGGCGGCAGGAAAGTGCAGCAAATATTTGAACTGGTTAAGGAGAGTGAGGCGGAGGCCACCCAGACAGGAACTAATAAAGTTTCAGGTGTGAATTAGTGGCCAGAAACCATACTAACACCTCTCTACATTTGAGGAAGTTTTGTTACCTGTAAAATGATAAGAATACCTCATAGGATTGCTGTAAGAATTAAATAAGGTAGAAAAAAAAAAAAGACAAGATACAAGAACTAAGATTGCCCTATAAGGGCTTGATAAGTAGTTTCGGGAATATTATAAGGGAAAGTGAGGGATTTTTGTTTGCTTGCTTTATTTTAGATTTATTCCTCTTAGTCTCTCTAAAGAGGCTTAGTGTACTATAGAGAATCTAGAAGAGTGTGCAGTGTACTATATAGAATCTAGAGTGTGCACATAGTACAAAAAAAGAGAGTGAGTTAACAAAGATGCAATTAAGAATATTTAAGGGGAGAGAGAGATTGTTCACTTACTGCTCTCTACCCAGGTTCAGTTCCCAGAACTCAGGCCGGGTGTCTCACAACCATCTGCCAATCCAGTTCCTGAAGAGCTGTGCTCAATTGCTTCTGAGGGCACCTACAAGCACATGGTGCACACAAGTATCTCTTGCAGACACACACACACACACACACACACACACACATACACAAATTAAAAGTGTGTAAGATGTCTGGGTGTGGTAGTACAGACATGTGGTCCCAGGAGGATGAGAAACTTAACATCACCTTGTCTACATCATAAGTTCAAGTTTGAGGTAAATGTAAAATACATGAGGCTTGTAGTTTGAGTGTGAATGGTCACTGTAAGCTCATATGTTTGAATATTTAGTCCCCAGTTAGTGAAACAGTGTGGGAGAGATAAGGAGGTGTGGCCTTGTTGGAAGAGATGTGGCCTTGTTGGAGGAGGTGTGGCCTTGTTGGAAGAGGTGTGGCCTTGTTGGGGGAGGTGTGGCCTTGTTGGAGAAGGTGTGGCCTTGTTGGAGGACGTGTGCCTTGAGGGGGTTGGGGGGTGAGGGGAGGTCAGCTTTGAGGTTTCAAAGCCCATATCATGCCCAGTCGCATTTTTTTCTGCCTGAAACATTAGGATCACATGTGAGCCCTCAGCATCTGCGATAGCACCATGCCTGCCTGACTGTCTGCCACCATGCTCCCCGCCATGATAATCACGGACTAACCCTCTGAGACTGTATGCAAGCTCCCAACTAACACTTTGCCTTGATCACGGTGTCTCGAAGCAATAGAGCAGTAACTAAGACAAGACTCTCAAAAAACAGCCAACCGACTAAAAACAAGCACAGAGACAGAAGGGAGCATTTGAACAAGTGAGGGTCTTCGGGCCGTGGTGTGCGCTCCCGGAGGCCTGTGAGGGATATAGAGGAACATTGCAGTTCCTTTAACCCACACCCACGAGCAAACTGCAATGCAGTGGGAAACAGTTTCTGATCATGACCGACAAGAGAATTCTGACTCTCTGATAAAGAACCATCCGTTTCTCATGGTATTGGTCCAATCTCTCTTCCTTAGCAAGGCCAACCCACCCTGTCTTCAACTGGACAGTGAAACCTGTCTCCTCAGTCCCCGTGCCTGCTCCTTCCGCTCCATGCTTCCTATACATGCCTTGCCTTGGTTGTCTTTAGTGAATCGTCATTCCTGGTTAGACTCTGAACTCCACAAGGACCTGTGATCTTGTAGTTTGTTCAACAGCCTAGGACAGGATCTAGGGCTCAGCAGATGCTTGGCAACTCTGACTCAGTGAACCAGAGGGAACTTCTCATTCTACACAAAGAGAAAGAACCCTCAAGAAACCGGAATCATGAGTTCTGCAGCTCAGTGATATTATTTAAAGCTATGTCTTTCATCTCCAATGCCTGCTTTTCTCAATGGTATAGCTTGGCCTCATAGGTTGTTTTTCTTCGTGATTTCAAGCTAGCTGCCAAGTGAGGCCAGAGAGATGACTGACTAGTTAAAAACACTTGAGTGCTTGCAGAGGACCCAGGTTCAGGTCTCAGCACTCATGTGATGGCTCCCAACACAATGGCCTGTAACTCCATCACCAGGGCAGGAGATATGATACCCAGTGCACTCTGGCATACATGTATGTGATGTGTATAAGCTCGTACAAGGCTCACCAATATGCACTTGTTGTTTTAAAGAAATCTTAAGGGACAGGGAATGAGCTTCTGAAACTTCAGACAGCACATCTGGACAAGACATAGGCAGAGCAGCAAAGGCCAGTGGTTTCTCAACTACCTCCATGTTATGTATTAATTTTTTTAGTCAGTGAAGAGTGACAAATTATTTTTAAACATCACAGTTGAGTATATGCCTACATGGCAATATATGCACATAATTGCTTCAGTCAATTACCTAAGCCGATTGGTTCTGCAGACTCAGAAACCCATCCTGACAAAAATGAATACACGTTATTAATATAAATTACTTAATTTTAACACCGTGCCAGTCTTGAATGAAATGTGTCCATGCCAGTCTATGGAAGGTTAAAAACAGGCGTTTCTGAAGGGCACCTAGCTCAGTGGCTTATAAACTGCTTCTGAAAAGTTTAATAGGTAAAAAAGTTACTTATAACCTGTATTCATTATTTTTATTTTGATAAATTTGTTTAGAGGAAAAATGTTTTGTGTATATGACTCAAAAAGAGGTATTCTAGAACATACCAAATGCAAAGTACCTGAAAAACATGTGAAAATGGACATTAAATCACAATTTCCCATAAAGGTACGATGCAACCCAAATGCGCAGAAACGTGTGTGTGTGTGTGTGTGTGTGTGTGTGTGTGTGTGTGTGTGTGAGAGTGTGTGTGTGTGTGTGTGTGAGAGAGAGAGAGAGAGAGAGAGAGAATAGGAAAATGCATTTATTTATTTAACTTAGATCATGTTTTATATGGGTTAAGAAAATTCACTTTTCAAAAACCACAAGGGGTCTATTCTAATAGATTTACTATCTGCTCCTTTGGGTACATTATGTGAAAGTGTTGAAGAAAAGGACGTCACTGGCTAAAAAAAAAAATTAACATATGTGAGGCTCATGCACATAAAACCTGAAAGTGAAATAACTCCCAATCACCCTGTTAATCCTCTGGGCATTCCTAGCTGAATTAAGTTTGTCCTTGCTGAAGAAATTATCTCCTTCCCTCCCTCAGGCGTGCATGTGAAACAGTCCCTGTCTGGACAGACATGTGCCTGCTGCAGGAAGCTCACTGGTCAATTACCTGCTGACTGGAGCTGCATATTTTCTTCTGACCCCTGCTCCTCTCTTCCCCTCTCGGCCCTGAAAGCTGTTTGGCATAGGAAGGTCTTGACCTGAGGAAACCATCTTGGGTAACCAGGGCAAGAAAGGGGAATATGCAACACCTAGGAGATTTCAGCAAACAGTAGAATCATGCCAACCTAATCTGTGTTAAAATGCTTGGAATGTGGGAGCCGCTGGTGATGTCTGTTGTCTGTGTGTCTCGCGGAATCCTTTCTTTTTTAAGTGCAGCAAAGCCAAGCCTGGGAACCAGGCCAAGCGCCTGCCACTTACCTTAAATTGATCAGCCACTTTGAGATTAAAACCCCTGAAAGCTGCCGCACTGTGAGAGCAAGGCCTCCTTCACATTAAAGGCAAATTGCGACTTTGGTTTGCTGTGATCTTTTTTTTTTTTTTTTTTTTTTCCATTTTACCCAGTTTTTCACAGTGTAGATTTTTTTCTCTCCTCTTTCCATTTATGCTCCCATGTCGAAGCCAATAGTTATAGCATCTTGGCCAAGCATTCATTAAGGTTTATAAGAACAAAATTTATGGTTATTTAGAAGTTGGCACAGAGGCCGATTGTTGCTAGAAAAAAGAAGAAAGGGAAAGAAAAGAAAAGGAAAAGAAAAGAAAAGAAATACAGGTGGGAAATATAACCCTGACAAAGGCCCGTACTGTAGAGCAGTGTGCTCGGCCCCTAGCAGCGGTCTGAGGGAAAATTAAACACTATTAGAAAATACTTACTCCTCTGTTCTGGATCTTTGTATTTTATGGCTCTCTAGGTATTTGGAACAAGTATTCTGATGAATCCAGGAATTTTGTTTTTTGTCTTGTGTAAATGCTGCTGATCTCACTAGCCAAAGGTTGTAGAAATAAACACTATGTGGTAATTTGGGTGACACTGCACTGGATAAGGTCTAATTCGTGCATTCATATGTATTGTGAATACATCTACATACACAATGCATATGTATGATTAGACCCAGGGCTCACCCATGAAAAGTTTCAGGCTCTTCTTAAGTAGACCATACATAATGGCAAGTTCCGTGTACCCCAAAAAGTAGGATGCATGAAATACACTCCCTTAGTCTCTGAATTCAGATAGTGATATGAACCTGCTGTGGGCTGGAAGCCTACAGTTTTCCTCAGGGATACTTAGGACTTTTCTTCCTTCTTTTTAAATAAATGGTTACTCTGATGTCCTTCAGTAGGGGATTAAGAAGCTTCCTTTGGCTGCTTTTGGCAATGTTTGTGAACCATTTTACAGGTAATTTTTATTTCTACTAATTGTTCAAGAGTAAGTGGATTCATTGAAAGCTTTCTTGTTTCATGGAGTAAACAATTCTCAAAATATTATTTTTTTTTGTTCAACAGAAAACTCATTCTTTGGCTTGGGTGAATAATGACTTTCTCTGTCCTGTCTGTCCACCTAGGACCATTCACACCACGAGTCATAATGATATGGCCTCCTTAGTGTGGGGAGACAGCTCTATCTTTTGTTCCAACTATCTTGCACACACCGGGGCCTTTGCCCCTTTCTCCCGATGACATTCAGTTCAGCTCATTTGCTAGCTCAGTTCAGAAAACCTTTTACTTCCATCTTTTTATTCTCTGAAATCTGTATCACCTCTGCAAGAATGCAGAGCTTGTGGACTTGCTGCCTTTACCCTTCGCTCTGGAAGCACACTTTTTCCCCAGCTGCACACAACTCTCGAAGAGCAGAGATCACGACCTCCTGTTATTTCCCAGCCACAGTTACTACAACCTTCTGTTCTGACGAGATGCGCACTAAGT
Organism: Rhabdomys pumilio; assembly: GCA_030674055.1. Lineage (NCBI taxonomy): Eukaryota > Metazoa > Chordata > Mammalia > Rodentia > Muridae > Rhabdomys > Rhabdomys pumilio. The sequence continues at coordinate 14,001,053 of JANHMN010000016.1, forward strand.
GTAGAAAACTGAATACAAACAGAAGCCATCACATCCTTCCACAAAAAAAACCAAGCAAGGTTCTATTTGCAGACAGTACCAAGCATTTCTTGGGGAGCCTGTGTAAGGAGTCGTAAGAAGTCATTTCTCTTTCTACCAAAGACACAGAGCTTTGGTAGAAGGAAGCACACTCAAAGTTGGGGGTTTAGTCTGCTTCTGGTCTGTATGTGCCTATTGAATCCAATTTTCCTGGCAGCTTTGCTGCTTAAATTTCTGTCATATCGGATAGACTTTTATTTTGACTCCTCATTTTATCTTAACTTCCAAGTCTTCATATTTTATAATCCATATTCCGGTTCTTTGGTATTTTGTCAGTAATCAAGATTTCATGGAGGGCCTGGGGTACACTTAATGTAGTCCAAGGTTAATGGGAAATTCTCTTTATTTCAAGAGGTAGTTGGCAAGAAAACACAAAACAAACAACTGTCTGCAGAGGCTTACTTTGTGTTTTGTTCTGTAGGTTAATGGTCTGTGGGTGACTCAAGAGAATCCTGATAGAGTACTACTTTATAATGAAGCAGTCCGTATCTCAGTTCAGGGACTGCCTCAAAGCAGTCACAGACTGTACCCCAGCATGGGGACAGGAGAGGGTCTCTAAGGGGGGACGATGGTATTAACAAAGGCACAGAGGTGAGGATGAAATGGGCAGTCCAAGTGTGTGTGTGTGTGTGTGTGTGTGTGTGTGTGTGTGTGTGTGTAACATAGTGGGAAGAGGCAAGGGGAGAAGATGAACCAGTACCCAACTAGTGAGAAGTCAGAACAGGAACTGAATCCTGGAAAAAAAAAAGTCCCTATTCATGAGTCCAAGAAAGAAATATTGTAAGGTAATTATCACTTCTGAACCCAGGATCTGAAATGGGAAAACCAGGTCTCCAGTCTTCTCTGAGCCATTTTCAAGATGTGCGATCTTGTGCTGGCTAGTGAGTCTTTCAGAGCCCTGGTTCTCACGTTCATTAAATGAGGGTAGCAGTCTTCCCAGACCTTGCACGCCATTAAGCTACTACAGTTACTGGGTGGGGAAAGGAGTGTGTGTTGGGTAGGGCTTAGATAGGAGTGTGAAGTGTCTGTGTGTGTTGGGGTGAGGGGGTGGGGGAGGCGTGAGTAATAGCTCCAAAAAATGACTGGAAGAAGTAGACCACAGAGGTGCAGAGAGTCTAACCTATCAGTGACTGGTCTGTGGGTTTGGGAAAATGCTGGTTTCTTTCTTTCTCTGTGGCTGCAACTCTGTATCTCCGCTTCACTATAAAACACAGCTTATCGCTGCTTTCTCTTTTACCACGTCACTTTTGAGGAAAAAAACAAACAAACAAAACAAAACAAAAAAACAGAATTTCTTCTTACAGAACCCAAGAAAGTGAAATCTGAGGGCTTAGCTTCCCTAGAAACCCCTGCTGTCTATTACACTCCCCCTCCCCCACACTCCCCTGTGATGCACCTTTCTCCTGACAACTTTCTGTTGACATTTCATAATGGCGTGCCTCCTTGTCTTCTGTAGAAGAGGATCCAGAACCTCTGTTGGCTTGGATGTGAAGAGTTTTGTTTTCCACTCACAAAATCACTATGCTTTGAGGGTTTCATGTTTGTTTTTGTTTTGTTTTTAACATTATTATGAGGTTGGCTGTAAGTTCTAGACAAAACAACTATACATGAAAAAGAATCAAAAGGTATGTAAATCAGGAAAAAAAAAGAGAAACAAATGCTTTGTTTCCAGAAAGCTGGAGAGATGGCTCAGTGGTTAAGCACGCATATTGCTCTTCCAGAGGACCTGAGTTCGATTCTCAGTTGTCCACACCAGGAAGCCCACAGATGCTTCTAACTCAAGCTTCAGACCTCCTCATCCACGCCTGTGGTATGCACTCACACAGGCAAATAATGAAATGAGTTAATAAAAGATGTTGCTTTCGATGAAAATAATATTCTTATGGCTTAGTTCTGGAGTGTCTACAAAGGCTCATGTACTGAAGGCTCTGATCCCTTCATGAAGCAGTGTTCAGATGCAGGGCTTCTGACCTTATTAGAGTGTGATGGTTCGTATATGCTTGGTCCAAGGAATGGCAGCATTAGAAGGTGTGGCCCAGTTGGAGTAGGTGTGTCACTATGGATGTGGGCTTTAAGACCCTCATACTAGCTTCCTGGAAGCCAGTATTCTGCCAGCAGCCTTAAGATGAAGATATAGGCCGGGCGGTGGTGGTGCATGCCTTTAATCCCAGCACTTGGGAGGCAGAGGCAGGCGGATTTCTGAATTTGAGGCCAGCCTGGTCTACAGAGTGAGTTCCAGGACAGCCAAGGCTATACAGAGAAACCCTGTCTCGAAAAACCAACCAACCAACCAACCAAACAAACAAAAAGATGAAGATATAGAACTCCCAGCTCCTCCTGCACCATGCCTGCCTGGATGCCTGTCTTGATGATAATGGACTGACCCTCTGAACCTGTAAGCCAGCACCAATTAAAAGTCCTTTTAAGAGTTGCCTTGGTCATAGTGTCTGTTCATAGCAGTGAAACTCTAACTAAGATACAGGGTAACTTGGTGGACCCCTGAGAGGTGATCAGAGCCTGTGAGGAGGCCCTAGCTGCAGAGAGTGAGTACTTGGGAATGCGTCCTGGGGGCCACAGCTCATCCCCAGACCCTTCTGAATACCCTCTGAGTAGAGTGGCTTTCCTTGTCATTCTCTCTTTGCTATGATGTTCTATGTCACCACAGGCCCATGGTCATGCCTTGAAATGGGATGTCCTGAAAATGGGAGCCAAAGTATTGACTTTATCCTTTCAAGCTTTTCCCCCAAGCATTCTGTTACAATAATGGAAAGCTAACACAAATACAGACACAACATACATACATACATACATACATACATACATACATACATACCAAATACAGACACATAACATACATACATAGAAACATACATAGAAACATACATACCAAATACAGACACATAACATACATACATAGAAACACACATAGAAACATACATAGAAACATACATACATACATACATACATACATACATACACACATACATAATGGAAAGCTAACACAAATGCAGACTCAACATACATACACACATTCATAATGACAAGCTAACACAAATGCAGACTCAACATACATACGCACATACATAATAACAAGCTAATACAAATACAGACTCAACATACATACGCACATACATAACAAGCTAATACAAATACAGACTCAACATACATACATACATACATACATACATACATAATGGAAAGCTAACACAAATACAGACTCAACATACATACACACATACATAATGACAAGCTAACACAAATACAGATGCAATGTACATATATACATACATACATACACACATACATATACACACATACATATATACACACATACATATATACACACATATACATACATACATATATACATACATACACACACACACCTCTTAAAAGACTTTATTGAAACATGTCAGAATTGAAAAATAATTGAGTAAATTGAATAGCAAAATCAACAAACAAAAGCTGAGCTCTGTGGTTTGCTCTTGGAACCTTGTGCTAGGGAGGTGGGCATGGGGATCGTTAGGGATTCCTGACCAGCCAGCTTAGCCTACTTTGTAAGATCTAGCCTAATGAAAGACCTGTATTTCAAAAGACAACGTAAGTGGCTTCTGAGAAATACTCCTGTGATCTACCACACACACACACACACACACACACACACACACACACACACACACTTATATATACAGCACCCTACACTTGCACTAACAGGCACAGTCACATGAACCCATTACCTCCCCTCACACAGAAAATCAGCATACAAAAATCATTTTTATACATTAATGGCTCAAACTAGTCAAAGAGGAAATTTAAAATAGCCCTGTTGGGCAGGGAGGTGGTTCAGCGAGTACTAACACTCACTGAAACCATCTAACTTCAGCCCCTGAAACTCATGTAAAAGTAGAATTGTCTGAAGGCCCTGGGCCAGCTGTCCTAGGTTATTCAGAGCCACTGAAACAGCAGCAGAGACCCTGATCAACATGGTGTAAGGAGATTTTTAAAATTTTCCTGTCAGCTCCACACACTTGGCTTGTGTACAGCCCCCCACATACACACACTTAAAAACCATCAAGTAGCCCAGCTGATAGTAATATCAACTGGGAAGGATATGCTTCAAAGGAAGTCTAACTAAGCATACTAAAGATCTGTAAACTGGAAGAGTTTAGATACGGAGGAGAAGTCTGAGAGCCAAAGAAACACTAAGGGGAAAATACGCCGTGTTCATAGATCCAGAGAAGTGTTAGTATTAAACTGTGATCCGTGGATCTGTTGAGATGTACATTTAAAAAAAAAAACAGAAATAGAAAAAAATATCTTAATGGTTGTACAGAATTACAAGAGACCCGGAATAATTAAAAACCACCTTGAGCAAAAGATAAAAGCTGATGGTGTCATATTTTCTCATTTCAGCCTACATTGCAAAACCATAGCAATTAAGGTTATACAGAACAGGAATTACACAGGTAGTTAGACTTGCAGTGCACATCAGAGAGTCCAGAGATGAACTTACATGTGTACTCAAGAAGTCTTTGACACTAGCACAAAGAAAGAATAAGACAATAGTCACCAGGAAAGGACACCATTCATGGTGTTGAGAATGTGAGAGAGAGAGGAGGAGACACAACAGTGCAATCCCTCAAATCTACCTAACAACTCAAACTATGTCAAGGATTGAAGTATTCCATCTTACACCATAAAACTCTAAGAAGAAAATACGAGAGGAACTCTTTAACATTGATCTGGGCAATATGTTTTTGGATACAGTATCAAGACAGAGGAAAATAAAAATGAGGCATGAGGACAGTGCAAGCTGAAACAGCTTCTGCACAGCACAGAGAGTTATCTTCAAGATGAGGAGACAAGGGCAGGAGTCAATATTTACAGACCCTTCCTGAGGGGTGGGGGCATTACATGCAAAATACATACGGAGCTCATACCACTCAGCCACAGAGTCAATTCAAAGTCGCCAACAGAAAAATTAAATGTTCAACAGGTATTTGAAAAGAGTCTCAATATCACTAATATTTATAGAAATGTAAATTAAACCATGACAAGATTTATCTCACATCTCTTAGAGTGGCTAATATCAAGTTAAAAGAAAACAAGCATTGGAAACAGTGTAAAGTTAAAGGAATCTTTATTCTTTAATCTTTATTCACTGTGGGTAGGGATCCATAATGGAAAACCGTATGGAGAGTCTTACAGAGGTGAAAAAAATGAAGCTGCCATATTATCCAGAATTACTACGTGTGTGGATAGAGTACCTATATGCAAAAGAAATAAAGCTACATCTATATACCCAGAAGAAATTATGTCTCTGTGTTGAGAAGGCAGCTGAACTATGTTCACTGTAACATTATTTACAATAGCCAAGAAGGATGCTGGGTGGTTTCAAAGAGATGTCCTCTGTAAGTTTCGGGTACTTGAGTACTTGATTCCCAGTTGGTAGCTGTTCAGGGAGAGTTAGGAGGTGTGGCCTTGCTGGAGGAAGTATGTCACTGGGGCCGGCTTTGAGGATTCGGAAGCCTTGCTTCCTTTCGAGTTAACTCCTCTTTCTGTTTGTAGATCAAGTTGTGAGCTCTCAGTGGCTGCTCCAGTATTCTGCTTGCCTGCAGCCATGTTTCTGCCTTGGTAGTAATGGGCTCTTTTCTATCCCTCGGGCAGCACAAGCCACAGACAAATCCTATAAGTTGCATTGGTCATGGTGTTTTATCACAGCAATAGAAAAGTAATACAGAAGTAGAAACCAGTTGTCTGTTAACTAATAGTGGATAGAAAAAGAATAATGTTTACAGACTCACGTAGTATAATAATTGAGAAAGGAGAAAATCTGGAGCCAGGGAGATGGCTCAGATAGTGAATGCTTACTGTACAAACACGAAGGCCTGAGTTTCCTCGAGCCCATGTGAGAAGCCATGTACAGCTGTGTCGGTCTGTAATCCCAACAGAGAAATGGAGAAAGGAGGATCCTGGGGCCTTGTTGACAAGCCACTGAAGCTGAATTGCTGGGCTTCAGGCTGTGAGGGACCCTGCCTCAAACAATAAGTTGGAGAATCAGAAAGACGTCTTATACTCATGTGTAGCTTCTACATGTATGCACACAAACAAATACTCTTGCACACTACTCCACCTTTTATATGCAAACAAATAAAGAAGAAGGAAACAAAAGAAAAATAAAGAAAGGAAGGAAGGAAGGAGGAATGATCTTACATATTGAATCTAACAAAGGTTAACTTGAGAAAGCAGAGAGCCAGCCAGTTCTCCAGGTATATTTGGACAAAATCGAAAAATGGTATAAGGTATGAGACGATTACCTCTTGGACATCTAAGGGTCATTACTGTTAAAAATACATTAAAGGGCTGGAGAGATGGCACAGACCACTGGCTGCTTTTCTAGAGGACCCAGCTAGGATTCCCAGTACCCACATGACAGTTAACAATTCAGTAACTCCAGTTCCAGGGTGTCTGGCTCCCTCTTCTGGCCTCTGAGGGTACAGCATGTATGTTGCACAGACATACATTAAAGCAAACACCCATACACATAAAAAAAATAGAGGTAAATATTTAAAAAATACACTGAACACCTGAAATTTCCTAAGCCAGATGATTTCAAGTGTTGTTGCCTCTCACTTCTGCACAAAAATAGTAACGCTGCGGCAGTAAGTTGTCAGTCATCTTCACTGTGGCAGTCATCACACAATGCACGTGTGTTTAAAAACATCGCATTGCATCTCCTAATGTGTATGACAGGTCAGTTGTAAATCATGTCTCAGGAAAGCTAGGAGAAGGAAAACATTCCATTTCCTTGACATTGCAAAATCTCTCACTAAGGTTTTCATTCTTCTTGGTCACAGGATCTAACAAGACCCCCATCCTGTTCTTCTTCCTCCTCTCATTTTTTGTTTCTCTTCCTCCTGGCACTTCCCAGAAGCCTAGAGTTTAGTGAAGTATATACAGCCATACACCCACATAACAACACAGCGTGGATAAGGAGCTGTGACATACCATGTACACATTCCAGAGGAATTTCCTGAGAGGTTTCGTGGGATTGGCTGTGGTTGTTGTTTCTGGGGAAAGGTAAAGTTACAGTAGCCCCCAGCAGAGAGCTGGCCCTTTAAGTCTGATCAGTGGCAGGAGTGGGGACTCACCTCTCAAGAAGCAGAAGATAGGAAACATCTCTGCTCTCTATCCACCTTGTTTCCGAAACAGAGAAGCCAGAGATTATTTTGAAGGCAGTCGTCTGTGTATGTTCCTCCTGGCTGTAGATCTGCAATAATTAGGGGCCTAGAGATAATATCTGAGGCATTTTATAGAACAAGCTCATTCCGACTGTGTAGTGTTTGCTTTTTATTTAGCTCTCTAAATGCACCTAGTACTTGACAAATATGTAGAAGGACAGGTTTACCGCCCTGGGGAGTTTAGCTTCCGATGAAGACATAGACAGCAGAGTGGGACAGAGCTTAGCTGGAGAAGAGTTGGCAGGGAGGAAGGGGCTGGTAAGGATGGAGGTAGGGAAGCTGCCAACTCTGGGAACACTGATGGAATGAAGGGTTTCTAAAGAAACCCTCTGAAGTAAACAGGCTTTTTCCTCAGTACAACACCCTTGAAAGGAAGAAGAGATTAAGAAAAACAGTCAAGGCAGGTAGGTGCATCAGTCCTTCGGCAGCCGCAGAAGTGTTGAAGCTACCACAAGCCAGGCAGTAGTACAATCAGAGGGTCTGTGCCGCATTCCTTATAGTGCCCGGAGTCAGATTTCAGCAGCATCGCGCCATACATGGAAACAGGTTGAAATAAGTTAGCTTCCTTGTCTAAGGTGGCAGGGCCACTGGATGGATGAGTATTGACGTCTGATTTGGCTCCATAGTTCACTAATTGTACTGTTTTCCTTCAAGGTATAGATAATGCTAAAGAATGAGGAACCAGTGTGAGGATTAGAACTGATAGCCTGGTTGTCTCAGAACTATAATCAGATTCTCCTAGTACCCTTGACAAAACATCCTTGGATTTGTCTTATAAGAAGTTTATAATACTACCATGAACATGTTTGTACTAGCTGGCTTTGTGTATCAACTTGACACAAGTTAGAGTCATCAGACAGAAAGGAGCCTCAGTTGAGAAAAATGCCTTACAGCTGGATCTTATAGAGGCATTTTTCTCAATTAGTGATCAGTGAAAGAGGGCCCAGTCCATGGTGGGTGGCACGATCCCTGGGCTGGTGGTCCTGGGTTCTATAAGAAAGCAGGCTGGGCAAGCCATGAGGAACAAGACAGTAAGCAGCACCCCTCCATGGCCTCTGCATCAACTCCTGCCTCCAGGCTTCTGCCCTGCTTGAGTTCCTATCCTGAGTTCCTTTGGTGATAAACAGCAATGTGGAAGTGTAAACTGAATAACCTCCCACCCCACACAAACCCCAACTTGCCTTTTGGTCGTGTGCTTCACTGTAGCAATAGAAACCCTGACGAAGACAACCCTTTTCTGCTTTGTTGTTGGTAATGTTAGCTCTCCACCAGAGGACGCATCATTCTAATAGTCTATCCATGTTGAAGCAGGGTCTTAGGGAGTCCAGGCTGGCTTCAAATCACTATGTGGCAGAGCATGACCTTGAACTTCTGATACTTCGACCTAAGCCTCTCCTGAGTGCTGGGATTACAGTCCTGTGCTTTGAGCTCAGCCAAGTTTATATTTCTAATTAACAAACAATTCTGTATATCTATAGTCCACAATATGATATTTTGCTATAAATGTATACCACTGAATGGTTATGTCAAGCTAGTTAGCATACTCATTGACTCACATACTCATTCTTTTTCTGGTAAAAATACTTAAAACTTCAGCAGTTTTGAAATGTACAACATAATGTTGCACTGTAGTGCACCTGAGTCCTTTCATGGAAACCTGACTCCTTTCATGGAAACTTGAGTCCTTTCATGGAAACCTGAGTCCTTTCATGGAACAGTAAATCTTGAATGTATTCTTGAATTTATTTTTTTCCTGATTGGACATCATGTACTTTTCCTTCTCTCTCTCTCTCTCTCTCTCTCTCTCTCTCTCTCTCTCTCTCTCTCTCTTAAGCCTTTGATAACCAGAACCCAGTTTTCTACTTCTGTGCATTATAGTTTTTCTACACAATAATTTTGTTGATTATTTTTGAATTTCACATTACATACCCCTTCACCTCACTTCCCAGTCCTTCCAGGTTCAGCCCTTAATTTGTGAACTCCGAAGAAGAAGAAGAAGAAGAAGAAGAAGAAGAAGAAGAAGAAGAAGAAGAAGAAGAAGAAGAAGA
>JANHMN010000016.1:14010429-14046842 GCA_030674055.1 Rhabdomys pumilio
GAAGAAGAAGAAGAAGAAGAAGAAGAAGAAGAAGAAGAAGAAGAAGAGGAAGAGGAGGAGGAGGAGGAGGAGGAGGAAGAAACAGCCCCCTCCAATCAAATCTAATTTATGTTACCCACTGTTATGTGGTCACACTCCCAGTGCCCAGCCTCTTAAAGAAAACTGAGTCCTTTTAAGATTTCATACACAAGTGAAAATCTATGGCATTTGTCTTTCTGTGTCTGGTGTATTTTACTCAATATATTGTCCTCCAGGTTCATTCGTGTTGCTACAACTAATAGAATTTCCTCCTTTCAAAAGTCAGAGAGTGTTCCATTGTATATACAGGCCATGTTTTCATTTCAGTATCTCTTCTTTCATTGGTGGATGCTAGGTTGATTTCAGATCTTGGTATTAAGGATAACAGCCTATTTGTTTAGAGAAACTGTCCTCCAGTAGGTAGAGGATTCATTTTGAAACCAGGCATGCTTTGTTCATTTCTAGATCTACTATTTATCTGTTGTAAGATCTTGGAAAAATTATAGAACCTCCCCTGAGCTTCAGTGTCTCACCTGTAAAGATTCTACAACATATAAACAAGGTAGTGTCTGTTACATACCTGGTGGCTGACATATAGAACTTACACTGATAGTTTTCAGAGGCAAAATATCCAATCCTTCCTTAATGAAGATGTATAAAACCATCCCATGTTTTAAGTGTTAAAAGTGAATATCTTCCTTCTTGTTCCTCCGGGGCGTGTTACCCTTGCCTGTTGCTCTATTCATCATGGCCAAAGCAACCACCAACTTAGCACTCACCCTGAGGGTGACACCATATGTTGCAACAGGGGAGCTGGAATTTCTGCCTTCCTGAAGCCATCTCCTGGCATCTATTATCCTGTGGAAGCGGGTACAAGACCTTTCTTAGAGCAGTGTGTGCCCCGTGTGCTCTCTTTACAGCCTGCATGCGCGTCTTTCTCACTAGCTTGCACTCCCTTTGCCTCAGCTCCTTCCTTACAAATGACTATGGCAATCTTCCACAAGTTCCCAATTCCGAATTTTGACAACTTGAAATATAGATATAATGAGAGTTTGGGTCCATCTTTTTTTTTTCCGTATTTTGTCTCTGTGCCAAGGGACATTTGAAAGAGAAAATGATAGGCTTTCCTCCAGCAACCTTCTGATGACCTTTCACTTACACACCTAGAAGTTCTTCATTTTTTTTTGCTTCTTTTCTTTCTTTGTTTCTTGAAATAGATAATGATACACTGTGTCAAAATGGTAGGCTCCCCCTCCCCCACTTTAATCTCAAACTCTTCACAGAGATAAAAATCAGTTACCCAAAGCATGTAAGCTGGAGGGGTTTGAGGAAGGGTGATAAGTGAATCATGTGTTTATTTCAACACATAAGTGGGAAGGAAAGGCTCTGACCTTCTAGAAAAGGGAGCCTGGGTCAGTAGGAAGCAAGGAGGTTCCTGCATGCAAATAAAACAGATGGTGAAGCCTGTGAGCAAGAATGGTTGGCCACCGGGGCTCCGTTAACCCACAGCTTTCTGCTTCTAATTTTCATCCCTTTTATCTATGCTGATTTATATTTGTCAGGAAAAAACCCATCAAGACTTCTGCAATTCCCATTTATGCGCTGTGAAGAGAGACATGAAGTACTCACTTCTTCTTCAGTCACAAATATTTGTCCTCTGACTAACTATAGGAAAGAGAAGGAGCAGGGCATGGCTCTCTCGTAAACTAGGGTACAGCTGCAGGGATAGTGGGACTTAGTCTACGTTTAGCATTCAGGCTCTGCCCTACTTGAGGACAGGTCTCAGGACATGGTTCTGAGGGGAGGACAGAAGAGTAGAGACACATTTTTTTTCTTGCCTTTCCTGTAGGTAAAGAATGCACTAATGAGGCAGGCAGAGGTCATGGCTGCCATCAGAGAGAGAAATGGTGTCCTGACAGTAGTAACCCAAAGCCACGTTTAAGAATCCTTTATGGCAGTACGAGTTACAGGGATCTAGACAGTATAGCCAGCAGAACACAGTTCCTTGGCCTTACTTTGAGCTCTTGTTTCTCATTGTTGAGTCCCTTGCATTTCTTTCTTTCTGAGAAGATTCTCCAGTCTCGGTTTGATACCTTTTCTATGCTGCCCATCTTCATTTTGGGCTTCTACTCCTACAGCCTGGCGTCTAGTGTTTGCCGCAAGAGGGAAAAGGGGCAACACACACCCTCTGTTTAGTGCTTAATCTGAAAGCACGTGCAGAATGTCAGAGACTGGCTAGAGCCAGTCACGCCGGCCCACCTGACTGCAAGCAGACAGGAATTAGATTCCTGTGGGTCTAGGAGAGAGGGCACACTCGTGCAGGTGGGCATCAGACTTCTGTGCCATGGGGAGTCTAAAGATTCATGAACTTTATTAAGAGCTAGAGAGTCACTGAAGGGAGAAAGACGTGGAGATTTAGGTCAGAGCAGCTAGCATAGAGCACGTGTGGTTCCAGCAACTCTGGAAGCTCAGATGAAAAGGTGAGTTGAGGCCAGATGTTCAAAACCAGCCCAAATGCAACAGTGAGATCTTGTATTAACTAAAAGAAGAGGAAGAGAAAGAGATGGAGAAAGAGGAGGGGTAAGGAGAGAAGCAGATGTGTCAGAGGTAGCTTCAATGCTGGGTTCCAAGTTCTCCTGAACCACTTGTCTCCGCTACGGAGACAGAGTGGTCCAGTCTTGGTGCTACCTTAGAGAGCAGGAAAGTGTGGGGTCTGGATGTAGCTTCTTCTGGATTGAATAAACACTGCAGAGTGTGGTGTGGAATTCAGCTTTCCGAGTGAGTGCCAGAGGACTGAGTGCAGCTACCTAGAAGGATGAGGAAACCAACAGCTGCCAAGCCCTGACTAATGGAAATGTGGACCAAGGATGGGGCTGAGCAGACACTCTCCCTCTCTGCATTCCCTTGAGGCACCTTCCCCCTGATGTTCCTGATATCTCCTCAGGGCTCTATCATCCATGGCCTGTGTGGAATCTTGCACCTTAAGAAAGAATCCTGTTTTTACTGTTTCCTTTTCTTTCTCCATCCTTCTTGCTGACCTAGGCTTGTGTTTCCAAATAAAACATCAATACTCAACCCATGTCCCAGGGTCTGCTATTCAGGGAACCCAGAGGGAAAGAAAGCTTTGTATTAAATACTATTATACATGTTTACTTGAGGTTTAAAAATACCAATTGCCTTCAAGATTTACAGCAGGAAAACGGAAGAACAGAGGCTAAAGTGCTTAGAATGAGGAGATAACTGTGCATTGTCAAAGGATGCTTTGCCAGCTTTCCACTGACAAGTTATGGGAGGATGCAGAATTTAGGGAGCTTTGAGAACAAAGTGAAAATGCAGAAGCTGGCACTGGAAAGAGGGCTCAGCAGATAGGAGAGACTGCCATGTAAGCCGGAGGACCAGTCCTCAGAGCACATAAGGAAGGTGGGCATAGCCACTAACCCTAGTGCTGTGGGGCTTCGGGGGCAGAGGAAGGAGGATCATTTAGGCTCGGTTCAGTGAGTCAACCTGTCTCAAATGAGGGTGATAAGGCAAGATGCCTAATACCCTCCTGTGGCTACATGAAAGTACACAGGGGCATGCAGCTGCACACACATATGTGCACACATATATGTGCAGACATAGTCTCTCTCTCTTACACACACACACACACACACACACACACACACACACACACGCAACTCTATCAAACTAGAAGTATACTGTAAAAGGACATCTAGTCACGGCACAAAAGTAGTGGTTGGCACAATCCGATATAGCTATTGAGACAAGTGCAGTTTATAGCGTTGAACATTTAATATGCATGTCCAAGCAAATGACTTAAGATACAAATAGGTATAAGTAGGCAGGTGATGTAAAGCTAAATCAATGCACTGAGTCTAAAACAACTGAGTTGTTTGTTGTTAAGGTTCATGGATTTTGATGTTGTTCCATAAAATCTAGAGGAAACATTCAACTGGAAACATTGGGCAGATTCAGAATCTGGGACGATATCAAGAGAATGTCATAATATAGACCCTGACTACCTGCAAGCTGTGATGAAAGAGTTAGTTATCTAGCCTCCTTAGCTGAATCTCTCCTTCAATGATTTTATCTGTGGCCTCTCATCATCTTCTTGAAGAATTCCAGCCATGGTGTATTTGTTCTCTCACTTGAAAATTGAGTGTGACTGTGTGTGTGTGTGTGTGTGTGTGTGTGTGTGTGTGTGTGTGTGTGTTGAAAGTTGTCTGTAGAGTTGGGGACATAACTCAGTTGGTAGGGTGTTTGCCTAGCATGCACAACACCCTGGGTTCCATCCTCAGTACCACATATACTGGGTTGGGTGGTATATGCCTATAATCTAAGAACTTGGGAGGGAGAGGCAGGAGGAACTTAAATGTAAGGTCATTTATTGCTGCATAGCAAGGAAGAAGAGGCCTGCCTGGAATGCATGAACCTCTCTGTGATCAGTAAGTATGTAAGCTGCCCAGTGGTGGTTCATGCCTTTAATCCCAGCACTCAGGAGTCAGAGGCAGGTGATTTCTTATGAGTTTGAGGCCAGCCTCATCTACAAAGAGTTCCAGGATAGTCAGGGCTACACAGAGAGACCTTATCTCTGAAAAACCACCACCACCACCAACAACAACAACAAAACTGAAGACAAAACCAAAAAGTAAATAAAAGTTATATGTTCCATTTTCACCATTGGCCTTTTAACAATGCACACAAAAACTGGCTTAAATTATACTTTCGTTCACTGATGCAAAAATACATGAAGGCAGACTTTATATTTGCCCAGCCTTGCCTTTGCCTGAGTAAATGTCCACCACTTCATTAATCACCCTCCCGATGGTTTGTGTTTTGGTGCAAACCATTTCAGGTTTCTAAAGTGAGGAAGGAGACTCTCAGCCACTTTCTCTGGTCAAGGCACATCAGATCAATGAATAAAACACAAGGAGACAGACAAGACATTCTCACTCAGACAAGGACACGACACCTTTATGACACCTTCATGACGCAGTGTGGAGCAACAGTCACTAGAGGTTGGAAAGACCAGGCAGAGGGGTCGAGGGTGGCTGGATAACAGACACTGGAGGGCAGTTCACAAAGGAACGAGCTGTGGTATCCTGCATGTTAGCAGTCACGGCAGCTCACAGTGCTTCCTTGTGTAATCATAAAGATCCAGAAGAGGTCCAAAGAAACGTTACATGCTTCAGGACGTGGGGCTGATAACTTTGATCATTGTCCGTTACCTACACATATTGAATTACCATTCTGTACCCCCAAGACATGTACATCTATATGTCAATAAACATTTGTTTAAAATGTGCTTGTTAGTTATCTAGATCTGAATGCAGGGTGTTATATATCGTAGACCAGTGTAAAAAGATTAAGAATGTTTGTCTCTTTATTAAAAATTCCTTAATTCTGTTATTAGACTCCAAATGTAAGTCACCTTTTTCATGGCCACTACCAGCTGTAATCAGTCTATCAACTAAGTGTGCCCCTCCTGTTGCTTCTCAAACAGGTTTTCCCCATCCTGTCCTTGTGGACTGATTTTTTTCAAGTCCAGATTTAGGCCTTCCTATTAGTTTCTATTAAAAAGCATCCTGTTCGAATCAGGTCATCATTAATTCCTTAGATTTTAAATGTCAGAATTCACCACCTAATGCACTTATGATCTGTTTAGAATTCTTGGCTCTTTGACAACTTCATACCTGTATATATTGAGTTTTGGTCATTTTGTCTGCATTGTCCTCTCTGATGCCCCAGCTCTCTGCTTCTCTCCCTCTCTCCCTGTTTCTCTCTGGTTCCCATCAATTTAATAAGGATTTCTTGCGTGAGCATGGGATGGGAATTACTGACTGTGCACATGCAGCTTATCAGGGACTATGCCACTCATGGAAATGAGATCCCTTCCCAAGTCTGCTTAGATTTTGACTTCATGCTTTCAGTAGTAATCAAACTGACCAGACAGAAATGAGGACAGCTCCCTGTGGCTTATTACCAGATAGAGTGCATTGCCTTCAACTAGATATTTGACCATGGGGTACTGTGATGAGTCTGTTAAAATTCTGTGTGGTTGTTGTAAGTCCCTGCGTTATTGGTTCTCAACCTTCCTGATGCTGCAGTCATTTAACATACTTCCACATGCTGTGGTGACCCCCAGCCATAAGATTAGGCCACTGCCACTTTATAACTGTAATTTTGCTACAGTTATGAATGGTGATGTAAATATCTGATATGTATGCGGGCCCCTGTTGGGATCACAACCTGCAGGTTGAGAACCTTGAGACCTGCTGCCCTGGAGGTTTTATCTGAAGAGTTGTTGAACTGTCTCCATGTGGCCCATCACTTCTCCATCGCTTTAGGGACACTTGGGAAGAAAGGCAGAGCCTGGCATCTCCTTCATGTCCTACATAATCAGCATGGCATCCTTGCTGCCAGCTGTCCTGGCACCCACAGCTTGGCCTTATTTTTCTATTGTTGGATATAAACTATCTCACAGAACATCACCCTTTGACAAGCCCACTCTGTGTTGGAGGAAGAGCCCGTAAACACGTATGAGCAGACACACTAGGAACTGCTGCCACTGTAGTGGACTATGGTTTCCTGACAGTTAGAGCTTTAATCCACACTCTAGTCTCATCTTCCCATATACTGACTTTATTAAGAAATGTAATCATAGATTTATCCTTTTAGTCATTACTCAACCTACTTTGAGTGTCCCCAAAACAAACAGCCAATACCCAAGCCCCATCAGCCTCCTCCTGGCACCTTCCTATTGTTGTGCCCCATAGTTTCCTCAGAGTAAGTGCTGCTTTGCACAGCATCGAATAATGCAACCAGCTTCAATCTTAGTGGCCTTGGATCAAAGGCATTGACACTGTGTCAGAAAAGGAGATATTGTTACACACGTGCATGCACGAACATGCCTGCACACACACACACACACACTCTTACACACATGGATGCATGCATACATACATACACATATACATGCACACACATACACACACACATGTACACACAAAGATACATGCACACACACATGCACACACACATGTATACACACATACACAGAGACATACACACACACACACACACATACACACACACTCATACACACTCACACACACAAACATGTACACATTCCACCCCTCCGGTTTTCTTTATTTTAAAAAGTATCGTTGTTCTCTGGAAACATCTTCTTTAAGAAAACTTGAAAACACACACTGAATCTAGATGTTTCCTAAGACATTGATTTTCCTCCTCACTGAGTAGCCCATGCGAACAACAGGCTCCAGAGCAGACCTTGGACTTGGAGGCTGACTGTACTTCCATTCCTCCATGCATTCTGTACAGTCTTTGGAAGTTATTTTTAATGCAACATGCCAGAGTGGCATGTTGAAAGATCCATAGTAACTAGCTAACAGTAACAGCGGGGCCTGCCAAGTAGAAGTTCCATAAATCAGTCATAAACACAGTTACAAAACTGGGGCCAACGTCGTGTGCATGAGGGAGTGTCTTCAGAGAAGCCCAGCCTTAGCATTTTTATGGGATCAGTTTGGATCTTCTCAGGAGTGAAAAGCTCTCATGGCAAAGATATTTTTAAAGGAAAAAAATACCCAGAGTGAGAAAGAGGCTTTCTGGTATTTTATTCTGATGGCAGACTTTCTCCCGGATCATCAGGTGACCCAGGGAAGCCAAGGCAAAGACAGAATGAACACACCAAATGCCCTTTCTCATGGCTGTTGATTGTTTTGAAACCATTTCTTTTACACTACCAGGGCCCATGTTTAGACCTTAATAACTTGACATACTGAAAACCTCATGGCTAACTACTTTTTTTTTCTCAAACCTACCAAATTTACCACAGTAAAAACAGCCCAGGTAAGATTTTGAGCATCTAATCCTGAGTGAGAATTTTACAAGTACTTGACAAGTGCTACCGAACCATATAAAAGCTGCGAGTTTGATACTCTAGGGGCTTCCTCCTGCTGGAACCCTACAGCACTTGCAGGGAGCCGGATACTTTATTTAGATTTAAATCATGCATTGAGAATTGTAAGGTCTTGTTTATCTGGCAATGGCTGTATTGCCATCAGATGCTAACACAGTACAAGTCATTTTTGAAAAGGCAGAGAAGTGTCCTTTCCTGGTTTGACTCTCTGCTGTCACAGAGGACCCCAGCATAGAGAGAAGACCATCACCTTTCATAGGAACTGCTACCCAAGGACAAAAAAATCATCTGTGGGAAGGATACTGGGATGCTGGCAGCCTTAGGCTCGGTGAGAGTCAATGTGTACTGGAAGGAGATGCTGCATCCTTTCCTGTACCTGAGCCCTGCACATCGGACTGCTTTTATCTACTTTATTTGTAATGGCTCTCCTCTTCAGACCTGTTAGTTTAGAACCCACCATACTCTTGATAAAGAGAGATGTTGTGGAAGGTAGGACATATTGTAGAAACAAGAAGAGAGAAGGTTTGGCCTGTGCTACCCGAAAAGAGATTATACTAGATAAAACCCCTTTGCCTACAAAACCAGTTTGGTGGGGGAAAAAAAGTCCAATTTTTCTTACAACTATATGAAATCGTCAGCATTGGTTCTGGCAGGATGTCTGCGTAGCTGGAAAAGCTGGAGGTGAGTGAGGTGGCAAGCTCCTCTCAGGGAGCTCCTGGAGGGAGGGCTGGGATCGCCAGTGCGCTAATGTGTCTAACGTTGACATGGGCTCCGGGAATCTGAATTCATCTTCTCTTTTCACACTTGCATGGCAAGTGCTTTACCCGCTGAACCATCTTTAGCGTTTCCAAAGCTTGGATACTTTAAAAAATTATAAATTATTTCCAAACCCAAAAGAGGAGCGCCAGCTGGGCTGGTGATCCACATGAACATTTAGGTGAAGGACGGGAGACAGCAGTCACTTTGGGGTAAACCGGCAAGTAAAAGGGAGATGAGAACATAGTGTGTTATTTGTTGTCTTCAAATCGAGACCGAGGGGGATGTGACTGATGACGGAAAGGGGGATTTCAGACGGGAGGAATCTTGAACATGGTTGATTGCCAGTGGGAGGTAGACAAGGGAGAGAGCAGCAATGTCAGAGTGTGGTCTTCAAGAAGGTTTGAGAGAGCAGGGACCAGAATTGCTGTGACGTGCTTTAGAGATCTATGTATACTCAGACAGGACAGTCTCAAGCTTAGCTCAGTGCTTGTTTTCCAAACTTGGCACTGTGTGGGAAATTAAAGGGGAACACGCTTCTTTGCACTTTAGTGCAGTGGAGGAATGAAGGCTTGGACTCCTAACTAGTAACAGTGCATGCTTTATGTCATACGAGGAGGGTGTGGAGTAGGTGTTGAGACCTTCAGTAATGGAAGAAGGAACTTCGAGCTTTAGAGGGGGAACAACAATAATGATGATGAAGCCCTTTGCCATTGAGTATAAGGTGAGATTTGAGAGCTTCATAGACAGGGAGGTCTAGTAACGCTGGGGTGGAGATCATGTTTCAGAACTCTTTTTTACGGTCCTTAGGCATTCTGTGAAAAATGGAATGGCTGTCAATTGAATTTAAAATGTGCTGTGTACATGAAAGCCACATTGTACTCCAATTCCTGGCATATTTAAATGCTGAGGAAACTGTCTTATGCCTCACAGTAAGTGCAAATTGAGACTGTCCCAGGCAGAATGGAATGGATAGTTAGCCCAATTCTACACTATCTTCACTTTTGGGAGATTTAAATGGACATTAAGGTTGTAAAGGAAGGAAACATGTTTTATTCCACGAAACTTGGCATTTGCTCACCTCAAGGGCACTTACCAGCAGGCAAGAGACACTCAAAGTTAGTTAAACGGAAGGGATGTCAACATGGGGAGGGTTTAACTCGGCATAGAGAGAACCATGGAAGGTGAATCAGGATGGTATGTGACCTGAGGCATGCCCAGGAGAACTCTGGAGGCCAGGCTGCACGCTGTCATTCCAGGGCAGTCTTCTCAAGGCAGCAGGCAGTGTACGTGTCCTCAATGGGAAAGGAATGTCAGAGAATTAGGATGTTCAGTAGCGTATGCCGTTTTCTTGCTTTTCTATTTCTGTTCCAGCTTTAGTTAGATTGAGGAAAATGAAAACCTTCAGTTTAATGTAGTACTTTCATTTACGAAGGATTAGGGGCCGAGCTGTCCAAGGCACAGTTCAAGTCCTGTTTGTTGTCTCTGAACCTGTTTTCATTTGTGAGGTCGACAGGATAAAGGATATGGAGATGCCTAGGCTGAGAAAAGTTGCCTGGATTCCATTTGTGGTGTTGGCGATCTACTCTAAGATATGAATGCACAGACTTGAGGAGGCCACACCAGTGTGGGGCTAATGTCATCGTCAAGAATCATTACCATATAACCACAGCTGAGCATTTCTTAACCAAAGTCACACCCTTGGCAACCTGGCATGTGGAACAATGTACAGACTGATTGATTTTGTTAATCATTTTTTTTAAAAGCTAGCACTAAATAATGAGTTTTATTATCTTCCTCCCTTTTCCACTACCCCTTCCTCATTTAGCCCAGGCTGGCCCCAAAATCAGTATGTAGCAGAGGATGGCTCTTCCTCCTTCCACCTTCATGGTGCCAGGATTACAGGTGGGGGCCACCATTCCTAGCTAACATTTTTATTTTTATATTAATATACCATTGTGCCTTGCTTGTGTCTGCTTCCTAGCTACCTCCCCTTGTCATCTTCTCAACTGTTACTAGTCCTTTCTCTCCCACTAAATCATCTTGGTTTTGCATTCATGTCACGCAACGCCCCCGAATCTAAATGCAGAAGCTACTGCATAGACTGTACACATACTAGAGACCTATAAGCAGGCTGTAGAAACAGATACCCCCTTTTTTCTTTTTAATTGAAGACATATTTTTTCCCTTCATCTAATATATCCTGATTAAGGTTTCCTTTCTCTCTATTCCCCCCTGTTCCTTCTTACCTCCCTCTCGTCCAGATCCATCTCTTTCTGTCCTTCCTTAGAAAACAAACGTGATTCTAACCGATGATCATAAAATATGCCAAAATAAAATATGTTAAGATGAAACAACTCACATATTGTAATTGCACAAAACAAATGGATGGAAAAGAGCCCAAGAGAAGATCCAAGAGTCAGAGACCTACTCCTTTACACACGTAGGAATCCCATAAAAACACTAAACTGGAAGACGTAAAATGTATGTAGAGGACCCTGTGCAGACCCGTGCAGGGCCTGCTGCTCTGTCTCTGTGAGGTCATGTAATCTTTGCTCATGCTGATTTAGAGGCCATGTTTTCTTGATGTCTTCCATCCGCTCTAGCCCTCACTCTTGCTTCTTTTTCTGCAGAGTTCTCTGAACTCTGAGGGGGGGGGGGATTTGATGGCAACGTCCCCTTTAGGGATGGATGCTTCAGGGTCTCACCCTCTGCATAACCAGCCCTCCTTTCATTTGCATATATAGTATTAGTAAGATGAGTGAGCCAGACTTCTGACGCACAATACATTTAACAGCAAGTTAAAGGAAGGAAGAATTAACAGTGGTAGGCACAATTAAGTGAAAAAAAAAAGGCATAATGTTGTAAAATCCCCATGAGAGAACTCACGTGGGAAGCTGATGACATTCTAACAGCAAATGGTTCACCAGGTCTCAACAGTTTTGTGTATTCTGTTGGCTGTTCTATAGAACCATGCTTATAAAGACTGTTTGCAATTCATTAAAAGACGCTGAAGTGCGCTCAGTTATGGCAAGAAGACATATACTACAGAACACTTGTTATTTTAAAGGGTTGGCCACTTAAAAGCCTCTGTCGAATCTGATATTCCGTCCAGGTGCTTTTCCCTTCAGAAAGAGGCTCATTGTCAATTTTTTTTTTAATCAACTCTACTTCATTGTCAATAATTAACCCTCTAGATTAAAGGAGGCTTAACATGGCAACAAAGTGTTTTGAAAAACAGCCTCTTGTGATTTGAAGACTAAATAAATCATTAAATCAAATGGCTCTGTAATCAGATGTTTATGACTATTTAAACTAAGCCAGCCAGTGGCACTCTACAAAGAGATACCGGCCAAATTATGTCATAAAATACAGCAGCTAGGCTCTATCGTATCATCTTAAAAGCCGCTTGTGGTTCGTATGGAGGATGTTGGCTGTTGGGTTGGCAGGCGACGATCTTCAATGTCAAGAAGCAGCTGTAGCTGCTGTATCAGAGGGCCACTAGCACCCTCCCAAAGGAGCACTTGTTTTCCTCTCTAGCATTTGACTTTAGAGCATGCCTTCCCACTCTCAAGGTACTTGGGAAATTTTAATCTCATCAAAAAAGGAGGTAAAGGAACAAATAAGGGTACCTTTAAAATACTCATAGGAATTTGGAGGTTCTGAAGAACAACATGTTAGTGTAAACATGTAGTGTTTGCCACTGTGAGAAATACAACTCGCTGTGCTAACATATGGCTGCCATCCTGATTCTTGGCAAACAATAGCGTTTCTACTTCCCATTCCAAACTGAGCTTAAGGCGGGGGTGGGGGTAGATCAGCTTTAGAACCCCTGCATTTTCTCTCTGCTAACCTGACCACACCAAGGTTTACCAGTCTTTTACCCCTTAACTTTTTAAAAATAGAAATACAGATTGATGTCTGATAAGAAAAGAAAATAATAAGAACAACAACCTTATGTCTAACTTAGTAGCAAATGCTGGCATTTAAAAAATGGCAAAATATAGTGACTTACTTTGAAAGCATGTAGGGTACTTTTAACCATTGGAAAAAAAACCAAACAAACAGAAACCAAAAAAACTCTTTCAGTTTCATTGAGTAGTCCTGGGGTTGTGCTAGCTACTTTTATGTCAACTTGATACATGATAGAGACATTTTGGGAGAGGGAATCTCAATTGAGAACCCCCAGCCCATGCTGATACAACAGCCTGTAGGCAAGCCTGTGGTGCATTTTATTGAGTGATGTGGACAGTTCACTGAGAGCCAGTTTTCACCCCCAGGCAGGTGGTCTTGGATGGTATAGGAAAGCATGTTGGTTAAGTCATGGGGAGCAAGCCAGTAAGCAGTGTTCTTTCATGGCCTCTGCTTCAGTTCCTGCCTCCAGGTTCCTGCCTTGAGCTCCTGCTCTTACTTCCTTTTGTGATGGATTGTGATTGAGACATATAACCTGAAATAAACCCTTCCCTCCCTAAGTTGCTTTTGGTTATGGTATTTTATCACAATAGGAACCCCAACTAAGACCATGATTGACCTACCAGGGTCATATTCTTAAATAAAACAAAACTCAATCTAACTGAGCACCTGAGGCAGGGATGGAATTTTTTGCCTACCTCCCCTCTCCATCCTGGAAGTTTATCTATCTTGGGATTATACAGGTTTTTCACATGCTATAATAAATCTGTGAGTTTATATTTGCATCCATCTTATTGAGTCTAGAACATACCATTTCCTTGTAGTTATTCACTATCTTTGGCTCTTAGAATCTTTCTGCTCCCTCTTTCATGATGATTCCTGAGTTGTATGGGAAAAAGGATGTGACACAGATGTCATATTTAAGGCTGAGCATTTGGGAGTCTCTTAGTCTGTACACCTTGGGCAGTTGTGGGTTTAGTTGCTATCTACTTCAGAAAAGAAGCTTCTTTGATAAGGTTGAGAGATATATTAATCTATGGGTATAATGATCGGTCATTATCAATAAGTTTGCTACTGTATACATTTAGCATGATAATAATAGATTCTTCTCTAGAGCCTGAGGCATGCCCACATTTGTGGCCCCAGTAATAGTGTCAGGTATGGATTCCATCTTGTGGAGCAGGCTTTAAATCTAAACAGAAAGTGGTTGGTCACTGCCATGACATTCATGTCACCATTGCATATGTAGGTGTGTATTGCCAGACTGGTTGTTAACGTAACTCAAAGCATCCATAACTGGGTAAGACTGGTTCCTTTTATTCTTTAGCATCATGAAAGCTAGCCAGTAGGGATGAAAATTTTAGGTGAGAACCAACTTGTTTCTCCATGTCTGTGTATGTAGTGTCTTCAGCAATAGGGTCTTACCATTTTACCATCAAGTCCTGGAGGGTAATAAGAGCAATGACCACACACACACACACACACACACACACACACACACACACACACGCATGCACATCTATCTATCTATCTATCTATCTATCTATCTATCTATCTATCTATGATTTATTAGAGAGGCCTAAAGTCTATAGTCTGTCTAGTTTGATATGATAGAAAGTCCAAGAATCCAATAGTTGTTTGATCAATGAGGCTGGATGTCTCAGCTGGTCTACACTGGAATCCTGAAGAAGTGGCCTCTAATACCATTGAAGGAATGTTTCAGCAGCAGGATGAGTGAACTTGCCAGTGAGAGTGAATGCAAGCAGACAAAAACAAGGGCTTCTCTTCTTTTATATACATTGTCACCGGAAGGTGTGGCCCATATTTAGAGTGGCTCTTCTGATCCGGGTCAAATAATCCAGATTTAAGTTTGGGCTTCCTACCTCGAATTAAGAAGTATCCCTTATGGATATGACATCTAAAACCCTAAAGATAGATGACGTCCGAGGAATGATGACCTCTGGCCTCTACTTGACTGTTTGTCCATATATGTACATTTGCACACAGACATGCATATGCACACACAGAAGTAATACTCTCCTTGCGCCTCCACTATTTACATCCTGTATTTCAGCTTTCCTTTTCCTTTTCTCTGTGTGTTTTGTGTGTGTGTGTGTGTGTGTGTGTGTGTACCCACATCCATACATTCGTGTATCCAGCAGTGTATACATTAGTACAAAATTAAGTTTTTAAACAAATTTGTATTTTAGACAAAATTACAGAGCCACTTTAATGCTTTGTGTATTTATTATAGGCAATTTGTGTTTACGTGAGTTTTACTATTCATTTCCTTGGATAAATAGATTGTTGTTGGGACTCTATGAAGCTGTAGAGTAATGAAATCTAGCCTCTTTGAACTGTTGGGAGCACACAGCATCAGATGGGAGACTGGGGCAGCGCACACTGCTTTTCAAGAAATGCCCATGCAGTTCCAGCCAGCTCTCTACTTTCCTCTGTCTGGCACGAGTTCCGGTGGCATTCAGCATCACACTAGACTTCTGTTCACTTAGGGCAGTCCGTCCATTTTTATTACTGACTTGGCCTCTGTGGCATTTTCATTTCTGACTCACGCATACAACCAATTTCAATTTTTCCCATGTGAAGCTGGATTTTTATAGGCGTTTCTCCTAAGTATCCTGAAACAAATAGCATTCGTGATCCTACATGCTGAAGAGCTGAGATCAGACCAACCCTTTCTTGGTTGTAACTCATGTGTGACACCTTTCTTGGTCTGGATAATTTTGTGTATTAACTGTAAAAGGAGATCTGCCAGGAGCTGTTTAGGATCTGATGGTAGGCCAACAGACGCTGTGAGATTGTGTTCGTCAGGGGGCTCACTGTACAAGTCCCCTGTGTGCTGTGACACCATATTTGCTTGTTCGGGTAGATAAAAATCCATGCCCAGCTGAATAGATTCTTAGGAAGGGTCTACTTTTATCCAACACCATAAACCACATATACATGACAAATATTTCCATAGGATGAATGACTATGTGTTCCAACTTCCCCCACCCTTATTAAATACTAGCTTTTTCTTTCATACTTAGAACTCTGTTGAATCTGTGGATGAGAAACATTTTCCATATGTAATGCTTCCAAAGTCATTAGCCTATTAGATTCTGTTGCATGTATTGGTTGCTCTTTAAAAGAACGGTTTCCAATCTAACCAAGGCCCAAATAACCTCAGTGTTCAATACTCCTTAGACAGAATATTCTCATATTTTCACAGTAGCATTTATAGACTTTTTTTTTTTTGATAAGTTCAAGAATTAACCAAAGGAATTGGCAGCTTTAGCCATCCATATTTTTATCATTTGCCAAAAAGTTTTCCTAGTGTCACAGGAACCACATAGACACCAAATGATTTAGTTTTATTTCTACTTGTCTAGGCAACAAACCAATTTCTCAGTCTCCATGGACACCCAGTGAAACAACAAGAGTTAGCTATGTAAAACAGCTATCTGACTTGAAATCTAATGATGATTGTCTGTGACAGTCTGCCCTGGAATGATGACACAGGAGTGATCTTTCTGCTTTCCCACCCTGGTGGTTCTCTTTTTCCTCTTGCCTTCGAATCCTAAAGTCCCGCCTCTCTCCCTGCCCAGCCATTGGCTGGCAGCAACTTTATTTACCAATCATTACCAACTAGGGGCAGGAACCCTCAGCATCTTACATACGGATCCTCATGCAATTTTAGGACCCAAATAACATAATTCAAGTGTTAAACCAGATCCACAACAAATGACAACATAAAATTGGCAGGCAAATTGATGGAACTAGAAAAGCTCATCCTGAATGAGGTAACTCAGACCCAGAAAGACAAACACGGTATGTACTCACTTATAACTCAGTATTAGTTTTACATAAAGGATAGCCATGCTACAAACCACAGACTCAAAGAAGCTAAGTAATGAGGAGGATCTAAGGGGGGGTGGGGGGCTGGAACCTCATTAAAAAGGGAAATAGATTAGACATGGGGGAAGATGGAGGGAGGGGATGGTTGGGGCAGGAATGGAAACAGGAAGGATGGGGGAGGATGGAGGGAGAGAGTATTAGGAGAGGGAACTGGTAGAGGGGCATGTCTCTAGGATGAGCTAGAAACCTAGGACAATGGAAACTCCCAGGCATCTATGAGGGTGACCATAGCTAAGACTCCTAGCAATAGGGAATATTGAGACTGAACCAGCCATCTCCTGTAACCAGGCAAGACTTCCAACAGAGGGACCCGACACCAATCCAGTCACAAAAGCTTTGACCTGCTTACAAGTTGTGCGGGGGTTAAAAGATGGAGCAGAATTTGAGGGAAGGGCCCAGTTGAGACCAATGTCATGAGTGGGAAGGCACCCCTGACACTATTAATGTTATTCTGCTATACTAGCAGACAGGAGCCTAACATAACTCATCAGAAAAGGCTTCACTCAGCAACTGATGAAAACTGATGCAGAGACCCACAGCCAAACATTAAGTAGAGCTTGGGGAATTCTGTGGAAGAAGGGGAGAAAGGATTAAAGGAGTCAGAGGGGTCAAGGACACCACAAGAAAACCTATAGACTGAACTAACCCTGGGCCCTTGGAAGCTCATAGAGACTGAACTGCCTGCCAGAGAGCATGCATGGAAAGGACTTAGCGCCTCTGCACATATGTAACAGTTGTTGAGCTTGGTCTGAAAGTGGGACTTCTAAAGCTGAAGCAGGGGCTGTCTGACTACATTGCCTGCCTTTGGATCCCTTTCCTCTAACTAGGCTGCCTCGTCTAGCCTCACTAGAGGAAGATGCTCCTAGTCTTACTACAGTTTGGATATGCCATGGCTGGTTGATATCCATGGGAGGCCTCTCCTTTTCTGAAGAGATTGGGAGAAGGAGTGGATGGGGGCTGGTGAGAGGGAGGAACTGGGAGGAGAGGAGGGAGGGGAAGTTTTGATTGGGATGTAAAGTAAATAAATAACCAAGGAAGAAAGGAAGGAAGAAAGGAAGACAGAAAGGAAGAGAAAGAAAGAGAAGGAAAACCAACTACGGGTTCCAATTTTTCATACAGTATTAATTATTTGTTAATAAATTAGTGTTCTATCTTAATTTTAAAAAGAGAGGAAAAAATTGCTGAGAGCAGGGAAATGTCTGGGGAAATGTTGCTGAAGAAATAGTTTATGTTCTGAAACTTCCTGAGAGCTCCCTACACTGTGTGAAGTTTCCTGCTACACTAGAGTCACATGTATGAATGGGGAAGGACCAGCATTCCAAGAAGTCACACCGTGAACAGAACAGAGATTGTAGCCTCGAGGCCTGGAGGGGCAGTGCAAGGACCACTTAATCTTCTGTAAGATGAAGAGGGGGTAAGATCATTCAGTGCAGATGCTGAAGAAAAGACATGCCAGCAATTTAAAATGCAAAGAGATTAATACCGGCATAAGATGCTTCCAAATACATAGGAAAGACTCAAACAGTAGCTTTCTGCATGTCTTAAGATCTAGCCTTAAGATCTAGGCTTTAGGGATTCATTAACAGGGTAAGCAGAGTCAGGACCAAACAGTGCATGCCAGAACCATTCTAGCCGAATGGAGCCACTGTACCTTACCATTCTGCTCATAGAATTCCAGTGCAAAATTACAAGAAAGCTCTCAGAAGAGATCGGAATAGATGCCGAGCATACAGATCTCGGAGGTGACACATGTCTTAGTAATTATGACTTCATAGCTACAGCCACAGGTTAAAAGATGTGTCTTTAAAAATAATATTCGAAGAGTTTTTATATCCTCAGGAAATGTTCATACCATTCAAGGGTCATGTGTTTCTGGTTTGTAATCGTTCATTAATAAATATCTGGTGGATATAATTACGATTAGAATGTGTCTTTCCCAGAACGTTTATTTGTTGGAAAGTTAAATGCCTAAATTTGCATGTTAATAGGATGTAGATCTGGGCCTTTGAGAAGTAATTAGGGTTCTAAAAGGTCAAGAGGGATCGGCTACCACTGCACCATTAACAGTCAAGTGAAGAGAGACTTCAGCTGGCGTGCTTGCTCTGCTCAGCACGCAATGTTTGTGTAAGACCATGCTCTCTAGAGAAACAGAACCAGAAGGGAATAGATAGTATATATAATATAATTTTAATATGTATGAATTACACATAATTAAAATGCCCTTTTATGAATTATATATTTATTTATAAATTAGATATAAGTTTTATATATATATATATATATATATATATATATATATATATATATAATATATATAATTTTGTTTTATTTTTTTCAGAATGACAAGTACAAAGGGGTTTTTTTTTCTGTTTTTTATTGTCCTGTCAGTAAATGTGGCATGCGGCTGTTCTCACTTCCTGTCGAAGCCAGAACCAGCCTTTTGAGTTTTTCATTGCCTGATATCCTTTTTTTTTAAAATTTACATTTATTCATTTATTTATTTACACCTCAAATGCTGCCTCCCCTCCCCTTCTCCTCTAAGAGGGTGGGGACCCCTAGGGTTTTCCCAACCCTGGTTCATCAAATCTATGCCAGATTAGGTGCATCCTCTCCCACTGAGGCCAGAAAAGGTAGCCTTGTTGGGGAACAGATACCACAGTCAGGCTACAGCTTTAGGGAGAGCCTGCGCTCCAGTTGTTGGGAGGCCCACATGGAGACGGAGCTGCACATCTGCTACATATGTGCTGGGGGCCGTGTTCCAGCCCGTATGTATTCTTTGACTGGTGACTCAGTCTCTGAGAGCTCCCATCTTAAATATTAAATACATGGTAAAAGACCATGTTTGTTAGATTGCTGTACACAATAGGAGTCATGTAATTTACACCGGCCATTTGCATGTTGGAACGAACCCGGAAATCGCTCAGTCTAAGGTGCTGGGTGTTTCAGTTTGGTGCTGGAAGTCTAGAAGAGCATTGAAGAATTGAACTACAACTATGGTGGGAGTGGCCAGGCTGCATCTTGAGCTGGCTACAGAATTTAGCAGTAGCATCTATACAGTGCTCGATTTGCCTACAGGAGCATCTATGCAAGCGAAAGACTCATAGAGGTTTACATCAAGGCTTGAGAGAGCTGCATGTCAGGGTTGTATCCATTGCAGAGACGCCATACCAGGCAACCCCATGAAGCTGTGAGGGTAAAGCCTACATTTGAATAGAGACGTCAGGATGTTTGAGATTTCAGAACTGTGGCACGTCTAACGCGAAAAGCTGCAGGCGGTGGAGCCAATCAGAGAGAGGCTATACATGCAGTAGAACTGGGGAGGCAGGGCTGTAGATGAGGTCTCCACAGGCTCCAGATGCTGGACATGTTGGTGCAGGGATTGGTGATTTCTCTGCCTGGGTTCAGATCTTACCTTGGTTGGGGCTTTCCTTGTTACCCTGAACGTGCGTGGCACCATTCCATGGGCTAACGTCCTAGACTAAATAAAAGGAAAGCAACATCACCTCAGTACTACCTGCCCCCACCACTCCCTCTGCACCCATAGTTACGAGCTCCTCCCACTATGTACTTTCTTGCCATGATAAAGTCTATTCCTTGAACCACGCACGAGCCTTGAGTCAGTTAGGTTGGGAATTTGTATAACAACAAGAAAAGAAACTAATGCAAACACTCTCTTCCCTATTATAACGCAGCAAGGAATCGCTCACCAGATGCTAAACAGATGCCGGCCCTGTGCTCTTAGACGCCTGCCCCCAAACAAACCTCTATTGTTTATGAGTTACCTGGTCTTAAGGATTTTGGTATAGTGACAGAACACAGAAGAAGACAAATCCTAAGTGAGCAATATCACGTTAAATGTGGGGCGGGGGAAAGCAGAAAAAACACATATGCAATACAATGTGATCCCAATTGTGGCAACTTTCTCTTTCCTGTTTCATGGTTGAAAGGAAATAATCAAAAATGTTAATATTTGGTTGTGTCTGTTTGACAGAATGACACACGATTTTCATTTATTTCTTAGACTTTTGGAGCTTCTCTAAAATTAAGCAACCATTACTTCTAAAACCAGACACACACACACACACACACACACACACACACACACACACACACCACACAAAACCCCAATAAATGTTCTTTTAATAAACTCTTACCCACTCAAGGGAATTCAGTGATAAAAATAGTTTTAGAAGATATATCAATCTAATTAAGGTACAAAACCTCTTTCCCTGTGGTTTGTGCCCAGTAACATGGCCCACAGTGATTTTCAAGGTTCTGAGTATGGAATGATGGGAGTGGCTGGGGAGTGAGGCTGTCCCTCTGGTCTTAGCCTGCCACCATGTGACACATAGCCCAGAAATGCCTACTTATAAGAACTCATCTGGGGCCTCAGGAGTTCTGTTAACACTTCCCCTTTTGGCAGTGTCTTGATAGAATAAGACCAAAAGCAAGCATAGTAAATTTCCTGGGACTCCTTGCCAAATTCTGTCAGGAGATGTTCATCAAAGATTTTTCTGATCAGAAAAGGATCTCCTGTGACATGTAAATAATTCCCCAGGCTTCTGTCTGATCAGGACTGAGCTGCATGCCTGTTTTTTTCTTAAAGGAAAAAACAAATGAAAAGAAGAAAAAAATTAAAAAGAGAAGGAAAATATGTAAGGTAGGCAGGTGGAATTACACAAATAACTCTGCTGCTTGTTGGTGTGGCATTTCAAGTGAGATGTGCTCCAGATGCCATGCTTTCTACCAGTCCTCAAGATGCTGAGAAACATTTGTCCTGAGTCCTGTCTTATGACTTTATTCCTGTGTGAGGACAGACAGTGTCTGGTTGTCAACTGAAGGGAAGTATAATTGGCAAGGAAGTGTGTAACTAGAGCCATTGCTAAGAATACCCCGCTTTGCCAGGGTTTTGAGCCTGAATTTTGTAGCCTGTTCCAGTAACAATAGACATTCAAAATGATTGTAATCTGCTTTTGAAAATCATTGGTTGGCTTATCATATTTTAACTCTGTGTGTGTGCACAAATGTGTGCATGAGTGCATGTGTGCATACACATGTGTGTGGAGGCCAGAAGTTATCATTGGGTGCTTTCACATTAGTTTTTTGAAACATGGTCTATTACTAAACTTGGAGCTCACTGATAGGGCTACATTAATGGACCACTGAGCCCAAGGGTCTTCCTGTATCTGCCTCTGCCTCTTCAGTTCTGGGATTATAGACCCAAACTGTAGTATTGGTTTGTGTCCATGAATACTAGAGAGTTGAACTCAGGTCTTCATGCTTGTTTGCCAAGCTCTTTACTAAATTATCTCTGCAGGCCCATTTTTTTAACTCTTAAACTCCTCTTGTAAAGTATTTTATGTATTGGCTTATAAGCAAATCTTTAAAATAGGTTTTTCATAGCTCCTCAACCTTCTAGACCTTTTCTTCAACCCCTTTCTGCCCCCTCAGGGTACAGAGATTATTATCACTGGGCAGGAGAAATGGAACTCCAGCCCCTGTTGCTTAACTATGGTCAAGGCTGGTATGTAGACTATGGAGTAAAAGAGTTCTCTATCTGGAAACAAACTTGCATGTACCACAGGTGAGAATTTCAAGAAATTTCTGCCTAATGAACAATTTCATGTGCAGATTAATTTCTAGAATACAATGATGGTGGAACTCAAAGCATTTGAGGCTAAAAAAGTTTCACTGAGCTCACCTGGGCTTTGAAAGTCTTTGAAAGGTGTCACATTTATATGTGTATTCGTGCTATATATCTATTATATAATTAATTCTGGCATTATGGCACACACATTTAGTCCCAGCAACCAGGAATCAGAAGTAAGTGGGTCTGAATTAAAGGGCATCCTTATCCATGAGAGATCTAGGCCAATCTGGGTTGTAATTTTAACTTTTATTTACCTGATGTAATTGTTGTTTTGGAGACTTGCTGCTGAATAAGTTCACTCTTTCTAGTTCATTTGAACTCTGGCTGGCTGGTTCAACTCAGCTGTTCTGGCCTAAACTCCGCTCCAAAATGACTGCTTCAAACTGGATTCTCTGGGCTTCTCATTGAATTTCTCTGCTTGGAAAAATTGCCTCTGTATTCCACAAACTGAACTGCACTAATTGCACGAACTGAACTCAACTGCATTAAACTGAACTGCACCAAGCTTCACTGCACTGAACTTTACTGAAACACACTCCCTGAACTGCCCTCCCCTCCGACTCACTCTGTTTTGCTCTTAAGTAGCCTCTCCTTCCTGTCTGTTCTCGTGAGAGTTGGGAGCGTCCTATCTCTGACTCTTTCTGTCAAATCTTTCTCTGATTTGTTACATTGTCTGCCCCTCAATTAGACATTATTATTTGAGAATAAAGGTATGTACTAAGGGCATGTGTGTATTCCATGCAGAGGGATTAAAGGTGTGTGGTGTGTCAGCATTTCAGCCAGATCACATAGATCTAGAAGATCTTTGGATGTGATCTCTTGCCAGAGCAGCTATGTTACTGGATGAAAATTCCTCTAAACAGGGTTAGATAATGAGACCTTATTTCAAAATAAAAATATTATATAGAATACATGTATATGCATACAACTATATAATTTTAAATTAAACTAATGCTGTATTTTAGTGAACTTTTGACGACACATTCCTCAATTATATTTGATGGTAGGAGTAATCATATTCAAATGTGAAAGAATAAGATGATATGCAACAGCCATGTGTTCACAAATGTATTTCCTTCTCTATAGAAATATTCTATGCTACGTTTTCCTTCAATGTAGCACAACATCTGGACACTGATCTGAGTTCTTTCATTCTATATAAATAACCTATAACATGTAGTTAGTTAGGCTATAACTAATTTATAGCTCACTCTTCCAGACTATTACAGAAGTATTTAATTTTATAAGGGCAGCAGTTGTTTCATAAAATTCTTTCAAAACTAGGGCTTTTGTACCCAGGTGGATTCCACATGTGTGAACAAAGTGGTTACAACCCTAACCATGCCATTGATTAGAATGTATTTTTTTTTTTTTTAGGCATTCTTGAGAATCTGAATGCTATACATCAGCATTAAGAAAATGAGGTATCCGAAATTATTTTGCGGTGGGGAAGAACTTTCTAATGAAGTAGACTGCTGTGTGTAGCCTTCAGTAAAAGCTTTTAGGAACTTTACTCGTAAATAACAATGTGTGTGACCCAGGTGTTAGCAATCAAATTTAGAATATTTTAAAACAGTGTTTTCAGTCATGAAGACCTAATGCATATTTCTTTTTCTTTTCTTTCTTTTTACAGTACTGGGGATTGCAGCAAGGGTCTCGGTTATGCTAGGGTGGCTCTCTCTCTCTGAACTTTGTCCCCATTCTTTCTAACATAAATTTCCAAGAACAGTTCTTAAGGTATCCAGTCATTAGGCTGCTGTTCTTTTAAAGCATACATTTAATGGGAACTTGACTACTGCTTATATTTTGAGGATTATATACAGTTGAGACTTATGCTCTTATGCACACCCAGAGGGGGAAAAAGTCTCCTTTAAACAGAAAACTGCTTCATTGAATAAGCATGCCATTAATGCATGATTCAGGATGTCATAGTTTGGATGAGATAACCAAATTCCTCAGATGATTCAGCTGAAAGCAGCTGTTTCCTTCAGAACCAATTGGAGATATTTGAGTGGAAAATGGTAGGCTGGAAAAATGATGAATGCACAGTTATTACTGGAAATGTGGAGTGATTAAAAATTATGTGACGATTGTATCTATTAAGAGGTTTTCTTCTCATTGCTTTTTTCAAAAAACTACTTTTAAATGAAATGTCATCAGAGCTTGCCTGTTGCTGATGGATTTAAATCATTTTTCTGAGCATACGTGTCAAGCTAAGTCTTTGGCAACATTATAAAAAAAAATGACCCCAAATTCTTTGCAAAAATCTCAGTCCATGAAGGTTTGTGCTTGTTAACAACACCATTTTACGTTACAAGGAGTCTTCTCTTCAGCTCTCAAATCTTCATGTGCAGATGAAGTGTTTCAATGATTGGTGATATATCACCATCAACACAGTGTAACCTCATGCTTCAGTTCTTTGCATATAAAGCAACTCTCCCTTTAACGTGTGAACCTGTCACACAAATTCTCCACATGTTACACCATCTTGCTTGCTCTCCTACGTTGCTCACCTGGAGGCACGGTCAATGGAATCTTTCCTCAAAGCAACTGCTTAAAAAATGCTTAAGAAACAAAGCACCTGTGCTTTGTGGCAGAGCAACAATGTACCAGTCAAAATAGCTTTATTTAATGACTGAGCTTGGTTAGCTGGCTCCCCATAATTCATTTTGTAATTGGGAAAAATGTAGCTTTTCTGATATTGTCTGAGTGGTGATCTGGAGTGACTGAGCAGGAGTTTCCAACCAAAAACATTTAATTTTTCCACTTCACAACTCAGGAAGAATTTAGGACCAGGGCAGTTATAGACTCTAGAAATTGTTTTCATTTCCAGGGTTTTAGTTTAAATTTCAGACAGGAAGGAATTTTGAGCATAGTTTAATTTCTAAAAACAAAGTTTAATTTGTCAGATCTCACTTCTTGATATACATATTGATACAGGTCTAATATCAAACACATTAAGCTTTGAAAAAAAAGGGCTTAGAAATGAAAAAATAATGAATGTGTAAAGAAAAGTAATCACCATAAATTTTTCTTTGTGGGTTTTTAAAACAAATAAGCATTCACCTGATTCTTTCAACTGGGCTTCTAGTTCCTTTGAAATTTGCAGTGCAAAATGTACATGGAGTGCATCATGGGTGATTGAAAGCTGTCTACTTCCAGCTGTAGCAGTATTATTTGATTTTGGTGGCAAACATCATGACTTCATATGTACTACTGTGCACATGGTCAAAGAATATCTAGACATTGTTATTTTTTAAAAAGAAAAGCTTTATTTTTTTTATATCCTTGCATGTGTGTGCCTGTATGTCTGTGTGCACCGTGTGTGTGCTGTGGAGACCAGAAGATAATGTTGGGGTCTCTTGAAACTACAGTTATAGACAGTTGTAAGCTACCCAAGGTGGGTGCTAGGAACAGAACCCGGGTTCTGTAGAAATAAGATACACCTCCTTAGCCAGGGAGCCAAATCCTCAGCCATAAATCTTTCTTGAGAACTTATAAAACACATCTTCTTCTTTTTTTTGTGGTTTTTTTGAGACAGGGTTTCTCTGTGTAGCCTTGGTTGTCCTGGAACTCACTCGGTAGACTAGGCTGGCCTCGAACTCAGAAATCTGCCTGCCTCTGCCTCCCAAGTGCTGGGATTAAAGGCATGTGCCACCACCGCCCGGCAAAACGCATTTTCTTAAGAACCTATAAGAATCTACATCTTTGTATCAGAGCAGAGACATAGAAACTGGCTGGGGGTTGGTGTAGTGCTGTTTTATATTCAGACGCTAAATACTGGCCCTCAAGATCGGCTTACAGTCCCATGAACATGTTCTCACGTACACAAAATGATGCTGTATAAACTTTGCTCGCCAATCTTCTCTGAGTGGTTTAATAATAATAAAAAAAAGCCACAGTCAATTACTGGGAGAATAGAGGTAGGCAGGGCTGGGTGCCAAATGTAAATGTGTTTTTAAAAGTCAGTATTTACTGATGTCTGCAGCTAGCTCATAAATAAATGAGACTAAGACTACTAAAGTTACTTAACCATCTTTAGCACAATTACTGGGCAAATTATCCCTAGTCTATTTTTTGTATACTAGACTGTAGAATTCCCATCTGAGTTCCCCAAGTACTTGTTGTTTGAGTCTTACCTGGGTTGTTTCTGCTCCATCAGTCTGTCCTCAGGGGGCATTTCACTCTGTCCCATGCTACTCCTCCACCATGTCTAAGGGAGACCTCCTGTTCTCTCTGTCTTCTTTCTCCTTCTCCTCTCTTCTTCGTTCTCCTACTCTTTTTCCTTGTGGTCCCTACTTGAGATCCCCAGTCCAGTAACCAAGACCCTGCCTACCTCTATTCTCCCTAGTAATTGGCTGCAGCTTCTTTTATTTAACCAGTCAGAGAATACTGGAGATTAAAATTTATACAACATCATTGTGTGTACGTAAGAATGTGCTCATGGAACTGTATCTAGTATCTAGCATTTGAATACATAGCAGCACTAAACCAACCCCCTACAGAAATTTATGTGTGTGTGTGTGTGTGTGTGTGTGTGTGTGTGTGTGTGTTTGTGTGTGTCACATGCTTAAGCATGTGCAGGCCAGACATAAGCATCAGGTGTCTTTCTCTATTACTCTTCATCTTTAACAAATTATTTTTTACTCTTTTAGGGTTTTGTACATTTATGTTATATATTTTGATATATCCATCCTAAGTCTTTCCCTCTAACTTCTCCTGGAACATTCTACTCTTTCATGTACTACTTTTCCTTTTCCTCTTCTTCTTTATGACGTAGTTCATCCTGCCCATGTTCAAATAGATACAGGGCCATCTGCTGGAGGAGTATAGGTAACTTATGAGGAGCCATACTCTTGAAAGCAAGCAAGCAAGCAAGCAAGCAAGCAAGCAAGCAAGCAAGCAAGCAAGCAAACACACACAAAACAAAAACAAAAACAAAAACAAAAACAAGACTCTTCTTTCCCCAGCAATCATCAACTCCCAATGGCTGGTAGTTAGGAGTTGTCCCTCATGGGTCCCTCCCCCATCCATGTTGGAATGTTGGCCAGCTTAATCTTCTGTAGATATTTGCAGGCAAGTTGTGTGAGTTCATGGGTCCATTGACTCCCGTATCCACAGAATATTATTTCATAGCAGTCTATCTTGACATCTGGCTCTTACAATCATCCTACCTCCTCTTCCATGATGTTCCCTGAGTTTTGAGAGGCTGGAACATGAAATAGATGTCCCATTTACGGATGAATACACCACAGTAGATTATTTTTGCACATTGGCCAGTAGTGTGTCTTTGTATTAACTGCCATACACGGCAAGATAAAGCCACTCTTATAGGGGATGAGAGCTGTACTAGTCTATGGATTTAAGGATCAGTATTTAGAAGGCATTTTAATTCTGTGTATCTTTATCAAAGTAATAGTAGTGGGTTTACTTCCAGGGCTTATGGCTTCTTCAGCTCCTAGATCTTAGCTAAGTTTAGAGTACTAGCATGAGTATTCTCCTGTAGAGTGAGCCTTAAATCCAACCTGAAATCTGTTGGTTACACATATAATATTCAAGCCCCTGTTGCACTAACGGCATATCTTGCCTGGCATGTCATTACTGTAGCTCACGTGGTTCAAAGTGGGTTAAGACCGTTGCTGACTTTTCTTTCCCAGCTGTACACATATCATCTTCTGACAGTATGTAAATTAGGCAGTGAGGAGAAAGTTGCCAGGTCAGTATCAGCTTGATATCTATCTCTACGTGTGTGATAGAAGTGTCAGGTGTCTTTAGTAATAGGATCTTAGCATCAAGCTCTGGTGGGTAAACGAGGTAATAGCCTATATTGATTTGGAAAATCTCCTGAGTAGCCTCTTACTAATAACTTGAAGGGATATTTGTTAGGTAACTATAGCTTCTTGCAGGAGCTTTATCCTGCACCTTTATGTGACTAATTAAAGTCTCTCTCTCTCTCTCTCTCTCTCTCTCTCTCTCTCTCTCTCTCTTTCTCTCTCTGTCTACACACACACACACACACACACACACACACACAAAACTTAGGAGTAGGAGGTTTTCATATGGGTTTTTCAAGCATCCTTAGTTATCCTTCCCCTGAACCACTCCTCTGCTCTACCCTCTCATCTTCCTCCCCAGTTAGGCTTTCTCCTCCTTTTATTCCCCCTTCCTCCTTCTATGACCAGTATCTACTATCTCCCACCCTTAAGCTCTTGTTTCCTCTTCCATGCTGGCCATTTTCTAGTTTACTGGCTCCCATAGGTATTCCAAGTAGAGAAAACAAATCCAAAGATTCAAAGCACAGTCCATATATGAGAGAGAACACATGGAATCACCCTCCCTTTTTTGAGGTGTGGCCATTCATTGACTGTGGAGCTCAATGAGTGTCTCAAATGGTTATCAAAACCCTGGTATCTTCATCTCTGTCTATCTCTGTCTCCCAACTCTATGGTCATCAAAACCCTGGGATCTTCATCTCTGTCTGTCTCTGTCTCCCAACTCTATGGAGTTATAGCTACGGATTGCCATGAAAAAACAGTTGAACAACTGTGTACCTCTGTTCCCTTAAGGTCTGTGCACATAAACCTTATGCGGGCACTCAACATGTCCAGAATCCTAACACACCTTTATAATATTTTACCAGCACACATTCCTAAATAACCATTTTGCATCTTCTCATTGAAGCTTCCATATACTCTTCTTCTGTGTCATGCTTGCCATTCATAGTAAGTTTGCCTTCTAGTTATCAGTAGAGCAGGGATATTAGTCAGGAACTACCCCATTGTCCCAGGAGAGTTGCCAGCCTGGAGCATTGTGTTTTCCTTCTCACTTTCTTCTCAGAGTGTGCCTTGTTCCAGGTCAAAGATGCCCAAAGGCCTCTATTATAGCCTAGATCCTTTCTGGGGAGTTCATTTCTACACTTATCCCTGCTCACAGGGGACTTCCTTAGCCACCTCATTCATCACCATTTTACAGAACTTGTCTTTAAGGAGTTCTCAAGACTTTCTTGCTACTATAGACTGCTATGGTTTGACTCTGAAGCACGGACTCATCTTTGGAACACTTGTTCAGTGGACGGCACTGTTTTCGGAGGCTGTGAAATCTTCAGGAGGTGGGGCACAGCTGATAGGAGTGGCTCACTGGGGTTAGGCTTCCAGTGTTATATCTGATTTCTGCTGTCCTCATTCTGCCTCCTGTTCCACAGTGATATGGACGGTCTCCACACTGCACTCCTGCCACCAGGATCGGAGGTCAGTCATATCCTCCCCCATGACTGAAACCCTCTGAAGTCAGGAGTCACAATAAATCTTTCCTTTTTTCAAGTTGTTTGGGTCATGTATTGTTGCCACAGTGACACAAAAGTAGCTAATACATAGACTCAATTGTGTCCCCTACTCCAACTACATTTCTTGGAATACTAAACCTCACCATCTTGACTGTATTTGGAAACCAGTCTCTTTAGGATATTTAGTGAGATAATAGGGATAAACGAACTCCCAAAAGTGGAGGTCTCAATCAGATAGGAGTGGAGTCCTTTTAATAAGAGGAAGAGGCTGGACAGTATGTCGATGGTACACTGTTTTTCCAATACATGCAAGGACCTGGGTTGAATACTGGAATTCCTGTATGGCACAACATACACAGAAAAAAACCTACTTGATTATCCAGCAAAAGAGCAGCCATCTACAACCCAGAAAAAAAAGGCCTCTGAAAGCCAATTCTGATGTTACCTTGAGGTTGGGTGTCTAGCTTCTGGAAGTATGAGCTAATAAGATTTAAGTCACACAGCGTGTACATGTATGGCACCTCAGGCACTCTAATATACTGTTATTATTTTGTAAATCACATTCCTTCTTCTTCTGCTTCAGTTAAATGTCTGATGCTACAACTTCATTGACTTTTTACTGGCCAAAGTTTCAATTATTGTATTCCAAATGCTGACGACCTCTCACACTTGCCATCCTGACGAAATTCAATAGAGTCCACCATCATTTCCTTCTTCGAAAACCATCAATCCCAATTTTTCCAGTATCCTCTTTCTTCTGCTTCTTACTCAACATTGTGATCTCTCTTCTACCTACATGCTGAGAGTATTCTAGGGCTCTCTCCTGGGCTGCCATCCTTCCTCAGTTTACATGATTTTCCAAGTCAGTCCTCTTTGTCACATGGTTTTTACGTACTATTCATAATGGTAACATTTTAAAAAATCGTTATGTCCAACTCTGACTTCATCTTTGAGCTTCAGAGTTTCCCTCTAAAGTCTATCTTTGAAAGCTACACACGAACACTAAATACTGATCTCAACTTTGATTGCCCCATGAATGTTTGCTTTGGTATAATGACTCTGTTATTGCTGCAACTGCTCAGCTAAAAATCCAAATGATCACCGTAATCATTCCTTTCTATGTTTGTTCTCCCACAGAAAGATGTTTTAAAATACCATCTTTCAGCTCCCGTAACTGCTGATTTAGTCTGGATGCCCGAATCTTTACCCCCAAACCTTATATCAATAGCAGAACTCCTCCGTTCTCAGCTCTAGTCTGCATGGATTCCAACACAGTATCTTGTAGCACATAGAACACATTTTACAAAAAGGAATGATAGATACCATGACCCACTGACTCATTTAATGATTTCTCCAACGTCCCCTCCTGTGATCAGAGTAAAATCCACAACAAAGACCCTACATGTTTGCCTGGTTGCTACCTTTTAAATTTTCTCAGTGAGAGAATCAGACTTTAATATGTTAAGTCTCTAATACGCCTTATTTTATGTACTGGGGAGTTCTACACTGTATTGAGTTTGTCGAGTGCTTTTTATGGACCACTCCAAGTTTTTGGCAAACACTGTGTCTGGGCGACTTGAGATGCTCTTCTGGACTTTCTCATTTATTCTCATTTATGTCCTATTACATGGTTTGATTTAACTGTCTTGCATTTCTTGAGTAAATTCCACTAACTCATGGATTAAGATTTGTTGGATTTAGTTTGCAAGTGCTTTAGGGAAGTGTTTTGTTTTATTCCATTATGTCTTTCTTTGTTTTGGGTAGCAGCATATTATTGGCCTCGCAGAATAAGGTGAGATATGTTTGCTCCTAATCTGTGTCTTTCTGAATATTTTACTTTAAAAGCTTGGCATTATTATTACCATTATTTATTTAATATAGGAAGGAATTCATCAATGAAACCAGCTGGTGCTTGGCCTTTCTTTGGGGGATATTTTACCCACTAATTAAATTTCTTTCATTGTTCTAAGTTGATTTGGGTGTTTTGCTTCTTTTTTGAGTCGATTTTGTAGTTTTTCTATGTCTAGACTCTTGCTGAAGTGAACCAGTTCATTTAATTTGTTGTATGCAGTGCCTCTCAGTTTTCTTAGTGCCTTTATTTTCAGCGGCTCTGTAGTGGAATGAGGCCCTCTCTCACGTTCCTTACTTAGCAATCTGGGTCTCCTTTCTCTTCTCACAGTCTGCTTAGCTAAAGGATTGTCAGTTTAGTGGTGATAATTAATTTTTATTTACATATACATATATATGTCTGTATACACACACACACACACACACACACACACACACACACATATACACACACACACCTTTAATTGTGACTACCTCCTTCTTTGTGCTTTCTTTGCATTTAGGGATTTTTTTCCCTCATTTTTTTTCATCTCCTTAAAGTACAAAGTTAGGCTATTGATTTGAGATCTCTTATTTTTTTCTAAAATACAAACGTTTATTCACTTATAAATAGTTTTACTTTAGCTTTATTTCGTTAAATTTTGATATGTTTTGTTTCTACATTAATTTCCAAGCATTATATAAGTATTGCCATTTCTTTTTTGACTCAGTAGTTATTTGGAAACTTGTTTAATTTTCCCCAAATATCTTTTTGTCTTTGGTTTCTAATTTCAATCCACTGTAATTAGAGGCTGTATTTTGTATTACTTTAGTCCTTTAACTTGTAGTCAGGTACATTTATGGCTTAAACTATGGTCGGTTCTGGAGACTCTCCTGCACACTTGAAAAGAATATTCTTCTCAAGTATTTCTCGAAAGTTCTGTAAATGTTTGCTAGGTCTATTTAGTTCATGGTGTTGTCTTCTATTTCTTTAGTTGATATTTTTCCTAGTTATTATGCATGAAAACCAGCTACTAAAGACCCAGAGTAGTGT
Organism: Rhabdomys pumilio; assembly: GCA_030674055.1. Classification (NCBI taxonomy): domain Eukaryota; kingdom Metazoa; phylum Chordata; class Mammalia; order Rodentia; family Muridae; genus Rhabdomys; species Rhabdomys pumilio. The sequence continues at coordinate 14,042,783 of JANHMN010000016.1, forward strand.
GGTACAGTTATGTATTGTGTCCCCTCAGTTTTGTCTGATTTTGAAGTCCTCCCATTAGAGAAGATGTGTTCATTATTGTTAACGCCCTCATTTATTATTGTGACTTTCTAATAACAGAATTTGCTTTAAGGTCTGTGATGTTCAGTGTTAATTGTCAGCTTGAGAGACTCTAGAATCACCTAGGAGATGGGCCTCTGGGCATACCTGTGGCAGGTTGTGTTGGTGTGGAAGGACCTGTCTTCACTGTGGATGGAACTATTCCCTGAGCAAAGGATGCTGGGATGCCCACAGTGCAGACTGTATACAGAAAGTGAGCTGAGCACTGGGGAGTTTTCATTGCTGTTTCTTGACTGTGGACGAAGTGCAACCACAGCTTTAAGCTCCCACTGCCTTGATTTCCCCTCCATTGTGAACTGAACATCACACTGTGGGCCTTAATAAACTCTGTCTCCCTGAAGCTGCTTTTGTCGGGTTGTCTATTATAGCAACAGGAAAAAACCAAAGGTCTAACTCGTCAGATGTTAGCATAGCCATCCTAGTATGCCGATTACGCCCCTCTCTCTTTCTGTGTGTTTACTGTTTATAACTTTACTCATCCTTTTGCCTTTTGGCTTATTTGTGACTTCAAATCCAGAGTATGACTCTTTTAGAGTTATAAAGATATATAGTTGGATCATGTTTTTTTTTTTTTTTTTTTTTTTTTTTTTTTAAAGAAATGCAGCCTGGAAATGTTTGCCTTCTGATGAGAATGTTTAATTCATTAAATTTAATGTCTTTCTGATGCTAGGATTTGTTGTCTGTGTCATTTTCTCTGACTAAAGAACCTCTTTAAAATTCCTTTCTCCAAATACAGTCACATTCTGACGTGTACTGAAGATTCCAGTATATGAATTTTAGAGAGACACAGCATCGTGATTCTGTTGTTAGTTATTTTTGACAATGCTGTTTATTTCTCCATGTGATTTGAGTTACTGTTTTGTGTCCTTTGATTTCCACCTAAAGGGCGCTCTGAGAATTTATTTTAAAGGGCGTCTGCCAGCAGTGAATTCTGCTTGGGTTTATCTTTTTAGTGCTCTGAATGCCTCACCTCGATTTCTGGATTTTTATGGCTTCCATTGAGAAATTAGCAATACATAGCTTTGAGGGTCCTATCTGCCTGTAGCAGTCTCCATTTTGTTTGGCCTTCGCTGTGTTTCCTAGATGTCTCATTAATGGTTTTCGTCATCTTTGGGAAATCGGCTGCCATTATTTCCTCAAGCACTCCTTCTGTCCCCTCCTCCTCCTCCTCCTCCTCCTCCTCCTCCTCCTCCTCCTCCTCCTCTTCCTCCTCCTCTTCCTCCTCCTCCTCGCCCTGCACGTCCTGCTGGATGGTCACCCCGCTGTGTGTACTACAATGCTTACTGATACTACTTTCCTGCTATCACAAAGTTCTCATCCCTTCCTCTAATTTTCCGGGTTTTGTTTGTTTGTTTTGGCTTTTTTTAGACAGGGTTTCTCTGCGTATTCCTGTTCAGCGAGTCACTCTGTAGACCAGGCTGACTTTGACCTCAGAGATCCACCTGCCTCTGCCTCCTAAGTGCTAGACCTAAAGGTGTGCACCACCACTGCCCATCCCTTCTCTAATTCTTCAAGTATGATTTCATATATGTTTTGGATGTTTCGAATGTCTAATTTTGAATAAAAATGACTTTAGTGTAATTAACTCACAAATAAAAACATCATACAGCTAGATTAAAGTAGCCACTCAAACAAACACCTATTCAGTCCTAATTTCTGTATGCGTCAGTGAGCGTCTACCTAGTAAGAATGGCCTTTCTCACGGAGCTTTGCTTGGAGTTTACACTTTCACTGTCAACTGCATTTTTATGCACTTATCCACCCGATATTACCCTGCCCTGTTATCTTTTCTAAATGTTATACTATTCCCATATTTACATATATGCATGTATGTAATACATAATATATAATATATCTTATATAATATATGTAATGTTACATATTAATATAATATTGATATGTGATTCTAGAGTCTGTCATTATTATAAGCTATGATCCACATATGAGGTAGAACAAGAATATATATGCTAATTCCATACATTTTCTCACCAATTTTGTGATTTCACTGTTCTTTAGAGATGAACAGTGTATATCTAATATATGATACATATTATATATATTATATATGTAATATATATGATATGTTCATTATCTGTTCATCTGTTGATAGACATCTAGATTATTCCATGTCCTTGTGATAGTAATAAAGTGGCAGTAAACACGGACACACAAATATCATGGAGTGCTTTTGTTGTGTGCCCAGGAGTGGAATAGTTGGGTTATATGCTAACTCTATTATTCATTTTTGAGACTTCTTCAGATTGACTTCCACAATGGTTGTATTCATTCTTTACTTCCTGAACTGCTTTTTAAAGCATTAGATTTAAAGTGTACGCCCAGGATCAAGGGCTCTTTAGGAACAGTTTTGGCTTGATGGTTCTTGTTTACAGCGTTTCTTGATGTTGCAGGCGTTGCTAAGCAACTAGTTTGTTTAACCTTTTGACAAATTCATTGTGGGCAAAATAATCATAATAAATGAGAAAAGAAAGAAAGAAAAATAGATAGATAGATAGATAGATAGACAGATAGACAGACAGAACAATCCAGTGAAGTTGGTAGGAAATTGCCAAATCAGGTCAGATAATGTCAGCAGGTTTGGTGGCTTGGCATAGCTCTGGACTCTTCTCCTACTGTCCATGGCTCTCAGGTTTCTGTCTTTTACTTTTGACTGTAAAACTCTTGGTCTTTATGGCTACTGAAGGATTTGGGAGAAGAGATTATGAAATTCAAATTGACACGAATCTCACTGATTTCACTAAGATTACACAATGTTTCTTGGTTAAACCATCCTTCAATTGTTGAAAGACCTCATTCCCATAATTCTTTAAGTGTTGATCTGGACACCTTTTGCCAATTCTTTTGCACGTCCTTTTTGGATAAGCAGCTTTGGGGTCTTCCCACCACTCCTACCTTATAATAAAGTTTAGCATTTGTGAGTTTACTTGCTCTTTCTTTTCTTGTGTATCTTGATGACAATAAGTGAGCTCGTTGTCTGGATGACTTCCTTCGGTCTTCAGTCTCTGAGGCTGCTTTCACCTTAAGCAGTTCAGTGCAAGATTGTGGTAAAGGCACTACTCCATTGTCTCCTGTGAAAGCAGCATTCCCTTGAAGGCTGGCATGTCCCTTTCCTCCCGTGGCTTTATGTTTTGCTCTTCTAAGTTAGTGAGATGGCTGTGTGTAAAAGCACTTGCCACTAAAGCATGACTTGACTTTTACCTCCAGAAAACACATCCCTATGCCCCTGCCTCAGACACACATACTACACCTAAAAACAAAACAAGAATCTGATACATTCCTCTTTTCTATGATTTTCATCACTTCTGCTGTTAGGTGTCTGATGTGACTTCTTCATATGTATTCTGTTTAGGCTTTATAGAGCTTTATGTGGCTCAGGGTCTTCCTAGTCCATTTTCTGTTGATACTATAACGAAATATCTGAGCCTAGGTAATTTATTTAAAAAATAATTTTATTGAGCTCTTAGTCTGAAAGCTAGAAGTCCAGGATTAGTTGTTAGCATCTTAGTTTCTAAGAAGGGGAAGGATGTCGTAGTGTTTCAGATCGTGATAGAAAATGGAAGATCCATGAAAGTGTCTAAAATAAATTGAGACTAAATTTCTGTGACCTGCTTTCACCAAAAAAGGCACTCATTTATTATGAAGTCACTAGCCCTTCATCCAGATATATCTCACTAAACTTTACCTTTTAATACCATTACATAGGGAACCAAGCCTCAGTATGACTTGTGGTAGAAATAAATTATTACAAGTCTTTTGAGAGTTTTGGAAAATCTTTAGTCACTATGTAAATTTTTTCATACAGTGTATTTTGGTCATGTTTTTCCCCTTCTCCAACTCCTCCCAGATCTTCCCTCCCTATCTATCCATTCAATTTTGTTCTCTCTCTCTCTCTCTCTCTCTCTCTCTCTCTCTCTCTCTCTCTCTC
>JANHMN010000016.1:14046852-14067471 GCA_030674055.1 Rhabdomys pumilio
CTCTCTCTCTCTCTCTCTCTCTCTCTCTCTCTCTCTCTCTCTCTCTCACACACACACACACACACACTTTATCTAACTCCATCTCTCTATCTTTAAAAAAAAACCCACAAAAATGAAAATCAAAACAAAGGTCAGTAAGACAAAAAGTAACAAAACAAAAAGTACACACACACACACACACACACACACACACACATGTTTCTTTATTATTGGCCAGTTACTCTTAATTACTCCCTGCCATGCAGTGTGGTTGATACCAACCACAGTAGCCAATTTTCTCTTTGTTGGCAGGTATCAATCGCCATAAATAAGTTTCATGGTTAGGAGAGGGGTCCCGTGTCCACTTCCCCTTCTTAGTGCTTGGACTTCATCTGGCTTGGACCAGTGAAGGTCTTATGCATACTGTCACAGTTTCTTGGAGTTTATATGTACATCAATCCTGTTGTGTCTGTAAGACACAATACCCTTGGGGTCCTCCGTCACTTCTGGTTCATTTCTAAATTGTAGCTTTGTTGAGGCCCACTTGAGATTCTGGAATGTTCTAAAAATTTCTTTGAGCTGGTATGCATTGAACCTCTGTTGTCCCTTCAGGACCATGAGACTGCTGCAAACTGTATTTCATTTTAGACATTTCTAAGGCCTTTCTCTAATTTCATAGCCCACTGTCCTGTGCAGGTTTGAAATTCAGTAGATGTCTGGGCAGGGATTTGCTTAGTTTAGTTAACAAGCTCTTTTTTTTTTTTTCATCAAAGCCTCAATTCCTACATTTATAATTGTCTCAGAAACCTTGAATTCTGTGTATACTTACTAGACTCTGAGATTTTCCCAGAATCCCACTAGCGTCTCTGTCTAGTAGTCCTGTGCATGCATGCTTGGTCTTTTTCCTGTGTGGAAGAATCATAATATCCCCAGTGTAAAAACAATTCAGACTTTTACCTCATTTTGTTGTGACTTTTTCCTTCTTTCTCTCTTTTTTGCATATTCTTGGTTCCTCAAGTTCCTATTACATTTGTGACTCTAGTGCCTTTCAAGTATTTAAAAAGAACATCCTGCTTTTCTAGCTTTCCTTGGCATTATATGCCACTCTGTGAATTACAAGCAGAATGTTTTTATTGACTGTTTTATTTATTTACATTTCAGATGTCATTCCCCTTCCCCCATTTCCCCTCTCTAGAAAATCTCCCCTCCTCCTTTTTGCTTTTATAGCATTTTAATTACATGCATGTATTAAGGTCAGTTCTAGGTTGAGGGCCTAACAATACAATAGATGCAAATAGTCAAGGAACAAGCAAGATAATAAACAAAGTTCCATGAACACTCCAATGATCACTGTTTCTAAGGGCTTATCAAGATGACCAAAATATCTGAGCCTACTTCGCTGTCCTAGCCCAAAGTCATTTTCATGTCTGAAGCATATTTTCTTGTTCTAGCCTAAGATTTAGATTCCTGCCTGGAATTAATTCTTTGCTCTAGCCTAATGTCAGATTCTTGCCTGAAGCCCACTTCCTTGTCCTTGGCCAATGTCATATTCCTGCCAAGCAGCCCATTCCCTTGTCCTTGGCCCATGTCAGATTCTTGCCAAGCAGACCCAAAGTCTCTCTGCCTCTTCCCCTTTTTTATTTTATGAACAAGACTGAGTCTGTCTTAGGTCATTCTGCCAAGAATGCCTTCCTTACCCATCATGGAATATGCATTATCAAAAGCAATGCACTTCTGCCTTAGGTTGGTAAGGCTCTGTGCAAGCAGAATTTTTATTCCTTTGAAATTGAAATAGCAACATCCCAATTAATATAGATTAAAACCCAAACTCAGCTTTATTTAAATTTTAATTTTATTTAAATTAAATTTAAATCTCTTGTACTCGTCTGTCAAATAGTAGTACCTGAAGTATAATATTTTAGAACCAAGTTAGTCATTTTATTTTAAATGCAATTATTTTGTTTGACCAACTCTGTAAAAACCATAATAGGCTTCAGTCTTATGTTATGTGTCTGAGCACCATAGTTTCTTATGCCTTACTTAGTAAACAAAAAAATCCTTACTAACGAATTATATTTTCTCAAATCTCTATTTCCATATGAACGTTTGGACATTCAATCATGTTTCCATTGTCTACTTTCATTTTGGAATTGTGCTGTTACTGGAAACAGAAACACAAAAAACTTGGAATTGGAATTAAGGTCATCTGGATTGTTTCCCTTTCTCTGTTTTTTTCTTAATTTATTCTGTGTCTACATTGGCTTCTTCCTTGTGTAGACAGATTTTCCTAAACCAAGATTGTCTGTTCCCAATGTTCTTAACAACATCATAATTGAGTTCACCCTTAACTCTGAATCTGCTCATGTGATCAGAGTTGTGAGATCTCATGGTAGTGACTGAAGAGAGTGGAGAGAAGCCCCTCGGTCTGTTTGAGTTACTGTAGAAGAATTCCTTAGAATCAGTAGCTTGTAAATGACAGCTTTTTATCACTTGCAGTTTGAGGTGTTGAGAAGATCACGATCAGGATATTGTCTTCTTGCTGTGTTCTTATACGGAGCAAGCAGTGAGCAAACTTGAGGTGTGACGTGGACAATTCTATGTGGATCTCTCTTATGAAGTCATGGACTTCTTTCATGAGGTCTTGGCTCTCCTGACCCGATGACTTCTGCAATGCTCCATTTCTCAATACTCTAGGGATTAGGTGCCATAATACAAATTTGCAAAAGCCCCAGCTATCCAGATCTCAGCAACACCATGAGGCTAGTGATGGAATCAGTCTTAGATACCAAGAGCTGTCACCAGCCAAGTTGAGCAGTTTAGCAAAGTAATTCAAAGGAGCTATTCCCAGAAATAAGAAGAGATTTGCCAACAAAACCAAGATGCCTTCCATGGTTACTCTTATCAGCTCATGGGAATTAGAGACTTACCAGTGGAAATAAACATCTAAGTATGTCACACGCTTATCAAATGAAAATATCCAAGGGAGTTGTCTAGAAAATTATATGTATATGTCTCATATAAACACACCAGCTGCAGTCTCCTTTCCCTCCGTGTCTACCAGTCCCTCCCTTTCCTCTCCCCAAATCTGTTTCTCCTTCATTTTCTTTCAGAAAAGGACAGGCCTCCCAGGGATAGCAACCAAAAATGGCATATCAATTTGCAATAAAACTAGGCACCTCTGCTCATAATAAGGCTGAGTGAGGCAACCCAGAAAGAGGAAAAGGTTCCAAAAGTAGGCAAAGGAGACAGAGACAGCCTCCTTTTCCACTGTTAGGAGTTCCACAAGAAGACCAAGCATCACAACCATAACATATATGCAGAGGGCCTAGGTCAGAACCATGCAGGCTCCCTGACTGTCAGTTCAGTCTCCGTGAGCCCATATAAACCCAGGATAGTTGATTGTGTGGGTTTTCTTGGAGTGTTCTTGACCCCTCTGGCTCCTAAAATTTTTCTATCCCCTCTTCCCAGGATTTCTGGAGCTCCACCTAATGTTTGGCTGTGGGTCTCTGCATTTGTTCCTTTGAGTTAATGCATGCAGCTTTTTTGATGATGATTATGCTAGGCTCCAGTCTATAAGTAGAGCAGAATACCATTAGGTATCAACTAAATTCCTTCCTTTCCCTCCCTCCTTTCCTTCCTTCCTTCCTTCCTTCCTTCCTTCCTTCCTTCCTTCCTTCCTTCCTTCCTAAGTCTTTTATCATAAAGGAGTGTTATATTTTATCAAAGGCTTTTCAGTATCTAGTGAGATGATCATGTGTTTTGTCTTGTCTTTTTCTTTCAGTTTGTTTACACGGTGGATTACAATGACAGATTTACATGTGTTGAACCATCCCAGCATCTCTGGGACGAAGCCTACTTAATCAAGGTAGATGATCATTTTGATGGTCTTGGATTTAGTTTGTGAGTATTTTATTGAGTATTTTTGTATCTATGTTCATGAGGGAAATTAGTCTGTAACTCTCTCTGTTGAGTGTTTATGTGGTTCAGGTTATCAGGGTGACTGTTTTCATAAAATGAATTTAGCACTATTCCTTTCATTTCTATTTTTGTGGAATCATTTGTGGAGTACTGGTATCAAATCTTCCTTGAACATCTGGTAGAATTTTGTGCTAAAACCAACTGGTCCTGAACTGACTGATTCTATTTTCTTATGTATTATAGGTCTATTTAAATTTTTTTCTTCTTCCCTTCTCCCTCTTGCTCTGGCTTGCTCGCTCCCGCCCCACTTGCTCCAGACCAAAGGTTTTGTTGTTGTTTTATTATATGTAAGTTCACTGTAGCTGTCTTCAGACACCCATAAGAGGGCATCAGATTTCATTATGAATGGTTGTGAGCCACCATGTGGTTGCTGGGATTTGAACTTATGACCTCCAGAAGAGCAGTCAGTGCTTTTAACCTCTGAGCCATCTCACCAGCCCTATTTAATTTTTTTATTTGATCTTGATTTAACTTTGATAAGTGAATCAAGAAAATTATTCATTTCTTTTAGATATTCCAGTTTTGTGGAGTATGGATTTTTGAAGTATGACCAAATGATTCTTTGGATTTCCTTGGTATCTGTTGTTTTTGATTTTGTTAGTTTGAATATTCTCTCTCTGCCTTTTAGTTAGTGTGAATAAAGGTTTGTCTATCTTGTTGATTTTCTCAAACAACCAGCTCTTGGTTTCATTGATTCTCTGTCTTGTCTTTGTTTCTATTTTACTGATTTTAGACCTCAGTTTATTTCCTGCTTCTGCTGGAGTTGTGGGACAGGATATGGAGACAAGGTGAGGGTGCTGTTGGGGAAAGCCGGGCAGGCTCTGAGGAAGTGTTGCACATTTGTGGATTGGTGGGCTTCTTATCTGGTTCTATGTAATGGCCTCTGATACAGCAAGGGCTTCTGCTGGAGCTGTAGCCTGGTATATGAAGATGAGGGGAGGATAGACAGCTATATTTTAAGTTAAACTAATAATGACTGCTTCACTTCAGTTATTATTATTATTGCTAAAGTGTATAGAAATAGATGGACTATTCTCTCTTTCCATTTATATTAAGCTTTACTCAGTGAGGTTCCACACCCAAGTTAGAGAGAGAGAAATAACTGCTGCTTGCATTTAGGCTGTGTAAATGGGCACTTGAAATTCAGAATGAGATGATCTGAAATAGACATTGACTGGTATCCATCTTGGTTGCATGTAGCTTCAAGCTACTGCCTTTAATCTGGGAGAGCGGCCATGCTACCAGCCCCTTCCCAGCTTCCTTTTTGCTCTACCCAGCTTTAGCTCTGGGAGGTGATCATGCTACCAGCCCCCTACCAGCTTGTGTTGAATTCATAGATGAAAGACACATACACAGTTTGTTAATTTTCAACTTGCCTTAGGACACAATTGCTGGGCGTTATTATCTCGAGCCTGGAAAAACATGCTCTTAAAAATATTTTTATCTCCTCTCCTCCCACCTGCCCTAAACTTCAGTGGCTAGTCCCATCTATACCCTGCCAAGCATCCATGAACACCCGCTTGTAGCAGTGGCCACAAGCCCCATCTCCTCCCGAGACCTCACATGGCTGCTGGCTTCTCTCTCCAAAGCATGGTAGACTCCTTATCTCCTCCCTTGCATATCCCTCTGTCTGCCTCCAGGGTGCTGGAAGTCCCGCCTGTCTCTTCTGCCCAGAAATTGGCCCACAGCTTTCTTTACTGACAGATCAAGAACCAATTGGGGAATAGGACAGCATCAGGACCGCCCACTACAGATCTTAACCAGGAAATTATTCACTTGTTTGATTTTCCCAGTATAAAATTAGAAGTGTGTTTCATTTTGAGGAGAAAAAGAAAAGAAAGCAAAATAGAAACACTTTAATCTAGCTCTCATTTTCTTCTGACAGGAGAAGACAAACAAGTGGCCACAATCGGTTAATGAAATGATCGTTGTTTTTATGCCTTGAATTGTGAAATATTTGTAACTTTAGTTTTTTTCAAGCCTTATTTTTAATGATGGTTCTTAAATGCCTTAACCTCCCTTTTAGCCCATCACCCACCAGAAGTAGTGGGAACGAAAGGATCATGCGGGAAGTGGACCTGTTTAGAAAGGCTCCCTGGAGCAACTCCCGTCTGTGTTGTCTGGAAGTCAGCAGTTCAGTTCCCGGGTGTGCAGTGGCAGCTCAATCCACTGGCAAACACCTCACAGATACACCAGCAGTCCAGTTCTGTAGAGTCGGGATAGCAAGCAGGAATCAGCAGTGGTGGCACTACCTACCTTCCTTGGCTCAAGTCGGCAGGAGGTACCAGGAGGGTCACTAGAAGTTCTAGGCTGTGCTCTCTCAGGAAAGCGAAGATCAGTGAAGACTTGAGACCCACAGGCATTGTACAACTAGCTGTGCCAGCAAGCCAAACTCCACCTCCGTCACTCCACTGAGTCCTATTTATACCCTCCAAACATCACGTGTCTTGCCTCAGCACAAGCATCCAATCAGCCTGAGTCTGCAGAGTCCTGACAGACAGCTCAACTACGTAATGTAAGGTGGGCAGATACATTCATGTAGTTAGCAAAGAATCCTTCATCACGTGTCCTTTCACGCGCTTGCCTTAGCAGAACATCTCTTTCCTGTGTCTGCTTCAGTGAAACGTTCCTTCACAAGTCTGCCTTAGTCTTTTACCTGTGTCCATTTTCGGAAAACACTCCTTCACATGTGTGCCCCAGCCAAACATCATCCAACACTGACTCTCCAAAGGACCCTTAAGTTTCCACGTGAGATAGATATTCCTCTGTTGTTATTATCAAACATCTGTTTTGGCTTTGCATTGAGACATCTTCAACAGATAAGGATGAGCACGCATGGGTCCCCTAACTGCAGCACGGCACAGTTGTGATGATAATTTAACTGTGTGCTCTGTGAATTGACTTTGGGAAAAGAAAAAAAGCTTTACTGTCTTCCTGGTGTTTTTGTGAGGGTACGCTGATTTCACGTGTGCCAACGCTCTTACAGATCTGAGTTTCAGAGCCAGCATGTACCAGCTCCAAAGGAATCCAATACACAACAAACACCCACTGACCTGCAGTTCTCAGTATAGAAGTCATATGGCTTCAGATTGCACTTCCTGGCAATAGTAATAAAGGCAACAATATCTGCAGCAATAACTTGTAATAAAGTTAACATCTACTAAGGTTTTTTTTTTTTTTTGTATGTGGCTACCATGGGAAACACTTTATATGGATAATTTTATTAAATCATATAAAATCCCAGAAGTAGTGGCTATAATAAGTCTTATTTTATGATGAGGAAATGGAATTACCAAGGAAACTAAGTAATCTCCCCAAGTTCACAGAGCTATAGAATGTCAGAGATAGGATTTCAGGACAGTCAGTCTGTCTCCTTCCACATCCAGCCTACCCTTTTGTTCTAGTGACTAATGGATTTACAGTGCCAGTCGGGATGTGTTCAATGGGGATGCATTTAGTTAGCATAGGAGGATGGGGACAGCAGGATTAAATAAAGGCTGAGTCAGTGGCTTTGACTTCATTGACTCTGTACTGCACTGGGCTAAATGAGCTCAACCGACTCGGTGTCTCAGAGCACTCAGAAGTGAAGAAAGCCTTGCCTCAGAGTTAAAGCCTGTTGGCCTGGGAAAGAAGAGGCAGTAGGAGGCCCTTCTGTTGGTTGTGGGATGGAGTGGGTTCACAGAATAAAGGCCAAGAACATGCAAGTGACAACCTGTGCCCATGAAGCTCACTGACGGCAAGAGCAGAGCTTGCTCATTTACGGGCACCACTGAGAGGTTCTTGTTATTCAACCTGTGTCTCCAGGGGAAATGTTTTCACCATTTAAAGCCAAGACAGTTTGTCTCCACATTAATTTGAATCTTGCAGAAATGATGACAGAATCTTCACAGACTTTTTCCTCCACTAGAGTCAGCCTTTGGGAGAGCTGGATGTTGTTCCGTGTGCCCCAAAGTGTGTTTTGAATTTGATGCCCAGCCCTGAGTCCATTGACCCTCGATCAATCTGACCCTTCCAGAGCTGCCTCGTCTTACTTTTTCTAAGAGACACAGACAAAAGGAAAAGAAAGAACCCGCCTCAAAGACCCCCAAGGAATGAGCCCCCAGCTGGCCTTCTCTGTGGTTCTTGTCATCCCTGAGAAATGCATATATCTGTTGCAAATAGCAGGATCTGTGGCATGCTTGGAGAGAAAGGGCCAAGCCTCCCGCAGGATTGTGTGAATGGAATTCAGTATACACCGCAGCTTAAAAATATTGTAAGAGTATACCATTTTTCTTTCTTTCTTATTCAGCTGTACTTGGATCCCTGTGGGGAGCAAGTGAGGGTAGAGTCTGAGGGTGTAACGAGATGGAAAAACATCAGAGCTTTCCGGAGAGCGCTCCGTGCAGCCTTCAGAGTTCTCATTTGTCCACAGCACTTGATAGATCAGTTCAGTCTAGAGCTCACTGATACGTAGGGACGAGATACTGACTTGCCCCATTGTGCAAACATAGAAAGGCTCAAGCCAAAACCCTTGTTACTGACCCCGAGCCCCGTGCTCTATGAGCTGTGGGGTTGACACAAGAAATTGTGAGAGCCAACAATGGCCCTGACAACCATACGTTATTGACTCAGACTGATTGGAAATTAAAGCACCAACCCCGTGAGGAAATCCTGCAAAGAGCTCTGGGTGTGCTCGGATGCCCTGTGCTGGCGAGCTCACTGAGTCATTGTTGGGTGAAGGGAAACAGACAAACTACCACATGCTTTTTGTCCTCTGTCCTTACTGAAGTTTGGCATTGACTAAGGTGCTATGAGGAGATGAATGTTAAGTTCCATCTCTAAATTTCAATTCAGATGACTTCGGGGAAGTCTTGTAACCTCTGGACATCTCCATTTAATTAATTTGTGAACAAAAGGGCAGTTCTATTGTCCACTTTCTCAATCAGGCAAGACAGCTATGGACATCCATGGGTTTGGAGCTGAGGCAAGCCTCTTCCTTCCTTAAGGATTGGGTAGCTCTTTGCATCTGACAGACAACAGTGTAGCACAGATCTGTCCTCTCTTGTTCTAGGTATCTCCCTTTCCCAAATATTATCAGGGACTTCACCAATAGCCAACCAGACCTTGGGAGGTTCTGTTCGTAAGGTAGCTTGTACTCCCTCTGCTGGCTGGCTTGTATTTCTACTCCTTAAAGGTTGTTTACTTAGGTTTTTGTGAGTGTAACTTAGACAAAGCTTTTGATACTGTGTTTTCTGTGTCTATAAGACTTACCATTTTCTTTAGCGAAAACAAATAAAGTCCAGGTCCATAAATGTTTTTATAAAGGTACTGTTAGTAAGAATTAGCATTGCTAGCCAACACCCATCAGTGACGTGAGACAGGAATAAAAGGATTATGAAGTATTAGCCACTGCCATAAAACAGTCTAGAGGCTGCTCTTGGAACATGGGAGGAATCTGACTTTAATGGCAGCCAGGATCATCAAAGATTCGTTCAAATTCGTCAATTGGTAGTAATATCATGTACCTACCATGCCTGGAGGACACAAGCTCCATATTCTGCTAGTGTTCGTCACTGGGCACATTATAGTGTTAGGTGCTATAAAGTCGACAGAAGAAACATTATCTTGAAAAGAGTTCTAGCCAATGAACGTAAAACGACAGAATGGGAGTTCTATCATTGTTTGCAGTGGCTAACTGACTAATAGTTCTCAGAGTGGGCATCAAAGCCTGCCAGCCAAGGAGCTCTCCATGTGCTTTGTAGTGAGAACAGCCCCTTGCCAGTGCAGATGCCAGAGGTGTAGAATCAGAGATTGTTAAGTCCCCGGATCCAGGTGTCAGTAGACAGGAGCTCCAAAGGGCACAGCCAGGAAGAGAAAGGAAAAGACGTCAGTGCTGCTACCATTGGCTGGCTTTTGAGTTCTACTAGGTAAATTCAATTTTGCCAAAACTCAAGTACTCTTAAGAATTTCTTCTTGTATATAATTTTGTATATTCATTTGATTTTTCTATTTTTTGAAATCTGGTTTACTCTCTTGGTTCATCATAGGTTTAGATTAGATCTGAATGATAGTGTGAGAAAATATTTTAGGTAAAGGTACTTACCTTACCTGGTTTTATGTCGAGTGCGGCATTCACCCAGGCACTGGGCTAGTGTCCCTCGCAGGATTTATTGAGCACCTACTATGTGATGGGCAGTTCTTACACACTGCTCCTTAACTCCTCAAAGGACATGTTGTTCTTGTAACCTCAATATCATTACCCTGACTTTGCAGATGAGGACAATGAAGTCCTGGAAGTTAAAATAAGTTTCTCCAAGTCACTCAATTACTTGTGAAAACTGAGTTGAAGCCCTAAATTCTTGAGTTTTTTTTTTCTTACCACAGGACGCTCATTCATTATCTGCCTACATTATTGCAGTTTTCATTACACAACTGAAGCATCATTTCCTACACTAACTTTGTAGTGAAATGGATTGCTGGACTGAGTTTCAATGTGAGTTATAAGATACGTTGTTTTGGGGTTAGCTGTCCTTCTCATGGATAGCTATTTTTGCAAGCAGATGGAAAACATATTTGAAAATTAAGAATTAAAGTGTGGGTAGTAATAAACCAACAACCTCCCTAATACTGAGACCCCGCAATACAGTTCCTCATGTTGTGGCGACCCTCAGCCGTACAACTATTTTGTTGCTACTTCATAACAGTGATGAAGCTGTTGTTCTGAATGATATGCCGCCCTAAGGGATCGTGACTCTCACGTTGACAGCCACTGCTTTAGGGGCCAGGAGGAAAAGTCAGCTGGTAAAGTGCTTGCTATGAGAACATGAGGAACTGGGTTCGAATCCCAGCATCCACGTGAAAACACATGCAAGGTGGCATACACTTGCAATCCCAGGGCTTGCAGGCAGAGACACGCTGGTTTCTAGGGTTCCTTGAAAAGGCCTAGGGACCAGGGAAAGCCTGTCTCAAAAACTTCTAAGCAACAACACACTGGCCTCCCCTTCACATTCATGCACGCACATGAATGCACACACGTGCGTGCGCGCGCGCGCGCACACACACACACACACACACATACACACACACACCTACCTTAACCATTCCAAAATGTCAACTATTTTTTTTATTTTCACTTTTTTTATATATATTATTTTTATTGGATATTTTATTTACATTTCAGATGCCAATCCCTTTCCCCATTTCCCTTCCCCAGAAAACCCCTATCCTGTGCCCCCCTTTTCCATTTGGCTTTTATACAATTTTTTTAAATGTTAATCAAGGGCTTTGTAAGTATGGTAATGCTCAATCAGAAGTGTAACCTAATACCCAACCTAGCTATGTAAACTATCTTTGACTAGTGGAGACACGTGAACTTCTGCCTCCATACCCCCTCTCTCTTTCTCTCTCTTTTTCTCTCTCATTACCGAGCTTCTCATCTACTTCATCTTCTCCTCTCGTTACTCCATTTTTTCCTCTCAGTGCTCCTTTCCCCTTAGCTCCTCCTACATATTACCCTTCCTGTTAAAATAAAGCTTTTCTCTCAGAATACAATTAGAGCATAATTATTCCTATTTGTACCAGTGAGGTACAAGATAGTCTTAATACCCAGTCCACTCTTTTGTTGAATGTCAACTATTTTTAATTTTTCCTTTAGTGTTTGGAAATGATGCTTGACCGTGTGTTCCCATACAACTAATAATAGACTTTTAAAGGGACTTATAATGATTCTGGGAAGTGTTTCTTAAGCACTGGACCCCCCAAATGCTTCCGAAAACAATCAGGTTAAACTTTCTCCCCTCCCCCTTCCCCCTTTCTTCCCCTTCCCTCACCTCCTCCCCCCCTCTCTTTATTTCTAGTGGTTCTAGGGGTTGAATTTATTGAGTGCTTTGTGCATGCTAAGCAACATTCTGTCACCAAGCGACACCACAGACCTAGGCATTTTTCTTTTGAAGCGACTGACTACCACCAGAGGAACTCAGAACACTACACAGTCTCAGCAGTGGTGTGTGGACCTAAAGATTACTTAAAAAGAACAATCCATGGTGACCGACTCTTTAATACAGAGCAAAAATTATTTGGCTAACTTAATTATGAGGCTACAACATACAAATCTAACAGTGACAACACAGGCTTGGGAATCTTGGCATCCCTAAAGGGCCACAGTTCTTAGCTTGGCTGTCCATCAGAACTACCTGAAGGGGGACAGGTATAAGTGAATACACACTGACATAGTACCCAGACTTCCCCAGGTCTTGAGGTGATGATTGAAGGCATTGTAGTATTTAAAGCTCCCTAGATGACATATATGTGTTCTGTTGTCCATAATACGTAAGTATATTGTGTACTATGAAGAGATGTAAAATTATTTACTTGCTGGTCAGGGGTCTCATTTAGAGATGGAGGTCGTGAGAAGGGCTCACTAGCTACCTTACTTTGGTTTCTATTGCTGAGATAAAAACACCCGATTTTAACCAAGTCACCATTCACTGAGGTAGGCAGGGCAGACATCTTGAGGCAGGAACTGAAATGAAGGCCCCAGAGAAACACTGCTCACTGAATTGGTTTGATGAGTTAGCTTTCTTATAGACCCCCAGGACCATCTGCTCAGGGACTGACCTGCCCATAGTGGGCTGGGCCCATTCACATTAATCATCAATTAAGAAAATAGTTCACAGGCCAATTTGATTAGGGGCATTGTCTCAGTTGTGGTTTCCCATTCTCAGATGACTTGAGTTTTTATCACTTTGACAAAAAACAAAAACCTTGCCAGTAGTCTGGCCATTTCAGAACTGTAATTAGAAGACATTTTTTATGCTACTATATGGGAGGTTGAACAAAGGTGACAAAGAGAATTTGCCAGTTAATCATAGCCCCAAATACTATGAAAACTTTCTAAAGTGATAGATACCCTTTCTGATGAGAGAAGACTTATTCACTCAGGACACCATGACTTGCATGACAAATGCTTTTTAGGGGTCCAAAAGACTATACACGAGAGTCTTTAATAGAAAATGAGGCACAGAGGCTTCCTGTATTCCCCCTCCATTTTAATCTTCTGAAATACTTTGGCTGATGCTTGGGATTGGTCAAGATGTGATGGTGTCACGTGCATGACACAGAGTGATGCTTCTCCAAGTGAGGGATCAGAATGATTGATATCAGAAATACTGATGTCATTTCATGTCCTCCAGCTGATGGCAACCTCCGTTGTTTTGTGACACTGTGAACATTTGGCTGTGCTGGGCACGCTCAGTTCACTTGCTTATCTGATCTGAACTAAAAGTGGAGTAGGCTAGCTTCCAGACACTGTAGCGTTTTACCAAGAAAAAGTTAGCTAGCATGGCTCTCTCTAATTTATCAAAAGCTGCCTGAGCTTGGTTACACTGCCAATCTAGCAATCTACGTTTGGTGCAAACATTTGAATTATAATTTGAACATTAGGCTTTCATTAAGAGATAGAGAAAAAAAACGTTAACTTTTTTTCCCCCTGGACTTCTTTCCCCCACTCCAAAAGGCACCTGTTTCTTAACACACATGTACTTTTATTTTGATTAACAATAAAGAGAAAAAGACACACATGTGAATAAGAGAGAAAAAGGGAAAGTGAGAAAAACATAATGAAAAGAAAAGAAAAGGAAAGAAGAGAAAAGAAAAGAAAGGAAAAGAAAATTCCCCGGCAGCCTCAGACCTGAAATTGCAGGAAAAGGGCTGGTTAGGTCCCCAAAGCAGGAAGGCAGAAAACTGAAATCCACAGTTGTCTCAAGTTTACAAGTGTCCCTTCAGTGAATTTTTAAACTTTTTAAAATGCAATACTTATATAGGTGGTGGTGGCACACACCTTTAATCCCAGCAGGTGGGTCTCTTGTGAGTTTGAGGCCAGCCTAGTACACGAAGTTCCAGGAAAGCCAGGGTTACCCAGAGCAATCCTGCCTCAAAAAAAAAAAAAATCTCCAAAATGATGATGATGGTGATGATAGGCAATATTTGATGACCTTTAAACCCTTTTTGTGTGAGGCATGTATTTTCCTGCCCACTTTTAGAAAGGTCTATGTAAATTTATGAGATGGGCTGTGATGGAATGGTTCCTGGGAACCTGGAATAAGTTCCTTACTGCATCTGGGAGATATACTTGTCTATGAGATTCTTTTTGAAAGTTAATGTTTACACATGGGTGTATGCATGCATGTATGTGTTTATATGAGAGAATGTACATGTGTGAGGGTGTGTATGCACAAGTATGTGGCCTCCAAAGGCTAACCCTCCAAGTCTTCCTCAGTTTCCCTCTACCGTGTTATTTTCTGAGTCAAGGTTTCTTACTGGCCTGGGCTTACTGATTTTCCTAGACTGCTATGTGGTAAGCAAGCCCTAGGCAGCTTCCTGGCCCAGAAGCCTTGATTCTCCCTTCCATCATCACAGGGCACAATAAGAAGGTATCAGGTTTGAGAAAACAGGCCCTAGGCAGACATAGCCTCTGCCAGTAATTAGATGTTCTTTGTAGATTGCCCAGTCTACAATGAGTTTTCGATTCAGTCTGGGGATCTATTGTAATCAAGAACTCCGATGCATGTCCATTGGACAAGGTAATCTATGAGTTCTTTGATTGAAAAGATTCCATTATTCCATAGAACTAATGTATCATTAATAAAGGAAGTCAGTGGCCTGAACTGGGTTTTAATCATAAAGAGCTAGAGTCTCTAGGTTCTACCCATCTAAGCCTGACTTGTAGCCCAGGAAGGTCTAAGCAGCTCTTCCAGAAAGGACACAGAATTAAGTCTAGATTTGTCGAGGGCTGGCCATGCCTCTGATGCCCCCATAATACCACATTTAGCGTCCTTGACTAAGAACAGATGCCATTATTTTTTAAATCCTCATGAGAAGAGATGGGGAGAGGGGAAGTATCCATTATATAAATCACAAACAGTGCTCCTGAATTAAGAGGTATCTTAAACCTCGAGTTTATCTTTTAAGCAAGGAGCCACTTTATTCTGGAAGAACCACTCCTAACTAGAGCAAAGGCCACCTTTAAAGATGGAGTTTAACACAGCTTGGCTCAGGGAACAAGAATGAGCCCCTTGTGAAACTTTTCTTTATGGTGGGAAGAGCTACAGAAAAAACCTTTCCTTAAGGCTGAAACGTTGTTTTCTAGGTGTAAATTTAAAGCAGGGCTTGAAAACAGGGAGGGGGACATCACTGGTCTAATATCTGTCTTTGTGCAGCTTATAAACTAAGCAAGCTTATTACATTTTTAGTGGGTACTAAATAAATAAATAAATAATAATAATAATAAATAATAAAGGGGGATCAGTCGTTTCATGTCAGTGAAAACTACTTGAAATTCTAGTTTAGTGTCCCCTGTTAAAATATGAGCAGGATCCAGTCTTGCTCATTCACTTGGGTATCGCCTAAGGTGGCTTTCACCACCACAGAGAAACAGCCTTTTACAGAGGACACACATAGCCTACAGAGCAGGAAATGCACTGGACTCTCTCACCCTTTACAGAAAATGTGCTGACCAGAGTATGCTCCTTCTGTCTCTCTCTCATTTCCTAACTCTCCATGGCGCGTGTGTGTGTGTGTGTGTGTGTGTGTGTGTGTGTGTGTAAGAGAGAGAGAGAGAGAGAGAGACAGAGAGAGAGACAGAGAGAGAGAAAGAAAGAGAGAACACCCACAGACACCCACAGACACAGGCATGCATGCACACACACACACCAGTAAAAAATTTAACAAAGTTAAAAATCAGGATTGAAATCAGTCTGGCCACATTTTATTCTTAGAGAAAAGAGACTGGCAAGGGATTTGTCTGCTTTGTCAACCCAGACATATGACTCCACTTGAGTCTTTTCCACCCGCTTTCAGTGGCAAAGACTCTCCCTGTCTTCCCATACAGGCGGCTAATTCCTATTCTGACAGTGTAAAGTGAGATCCTCCCCTTCCTTTAAGGCCTACTTGGGAACTGATCTGTTCCTCTTCTGCTGTCCCAGCTCTGTAACTCAGTTACCTCTTATTCACGAGTGTGACGACGCACTCTCACCTCACCTTAAATAAACCACTTCTAGCCAGGTGTGCTGGTGCATGTTTGGAAGCTCAGCATGCTGGAGGCAGAGGCCATACTTTACCCTATAGCAAGTTCCCAGCCAGCCAGGGCTGCCTGGTAAGGCATATTGTTAAACACACACACATTCTTTACTGGCTGAGCAATTCTGTTTTTGTGTGAGTCAAGATGTTTACTGAGATTGTTTTCCCTTTGGATATTGTTAAAAAAAACAAACAGAAATAACCTAAAGTCAATTGGGGTTTGATTCATACAAATGAAATGCTATATATCCAGTACAAATAAGGAATCAATCTGTACATAGTGACCCGGAGATATGCAAATATATAGTGTTTGGCCAAAGGAGCCAGTTGAATACATATATACATACATCTATTAAAAATTTAAGTGGGGAAATATGATCAAAGTATATTGTATGAAAATTCAAAAAATAAATTTATGAGCGTATAATTAAATATACATACAACATTAAAGGACTGGTAGCAGGCAGATCTCTCATGCCCCCAAACTTAGGTACATATCAGGTGTATTTTTTAAAGAAAAAACATTGTTGTTAAACTTAATTTCTCCAGTCTTCTTTTTGCCAACGTGTACAGACTAGTTCTGACTCAAATCAGAGTAAAGATAACAGGTGCTGTTTTCCTCTGTACCTTCAGTGTTCTCCACTCTCTCTATTAGGAAATGACTGGTTTCCATGGAGGCTTACGCAGCTGTCAAGAAAGAGGCTTTGAGACTCATTCATTCATTCTTATATTCAGTCAACAATTTTTCATTCTTTGTTTTTCTTTTTTACTGTTTATATAAAGTGATATTTCCATTAAAAAAGCTGTACTTCTTTTGCACTAAAATCCTCTTCAGTTTAAGTACATCACCTCAACAATTAAGATAAGTATTTCGGAAAAAAAATACATTTAGTTTTCCCAATAAAGTCTACTCCTATGATGACTACTATAGAAAATTTTCTAAATTCAAATTTATTTTACTTTTGTTGTATGTTGGAAGTCAAAACAAAATCCAAAGTACTCAAGAACTTTGCATATCCCACAATAGTAAATATAGACTCTTATTAAAAATTCTATTTAAAACAGTATCAGGTAAGTGTTTCAAAAATATGGGACAGGACAAGGAAGGTTAGGGCAAGGAAAATCTAGGGTATTTGTCAAAGATGGCCAGGAAGACTCACTCTGCTGCTTACAGAGAGTTGGAGAGGGGACGACACAGATCGGACAAGTGGAAGAAGAGGGGTCCCAGTGAGTAGAAGAAGTGAAAGTATTAAAAAAATAATTTGGGAATAGCATGTGTACACATGTGTGTACTATATGTTTGTGTGAGTATGTGGGCAGGTATAGGTGTAACTGCTTGTGAAAATGTATATGGGTGTGCCTGTGTGTGTTTTGTTGAGTGTGTGTGCAGGTGTCTTGTGAGTTTTCTGAGTGCATAGTGCAACTGAGTGTGTATGAGGGGTTGTATGTGTGAGAGTGTATGTGTTTTTGTTGGATAGTGGGGGGGGGCCTGTTAGTATGTGAGAATGGTGGCATGTGACTGGGTGTTTGTGACTGAGTGAAAATGTGAGTGACAGTGAGTGTATGTAAAGTGCATGTAAAAAGCATGGTAAAGTGCGAGCATGTGCTGCTGTGTGAGTGTGTAGTCATGAGAACATACTGATATGTGTTAGTTTGCGAATGATAGTGTGTTTGTATGTGTGAGTGTGTTTATAAGTGGGGAAGATGGGCCTCTGCCGACCTCTGTTTCATGTAGCTCAGTACAGGACAGTTAAAGGACCTGGTGTCAGGATCAGTTACTAGCTTAGTCATGCCTACATCCTTCTGCTTCTGACTGGAGAGTTAGATGTCCCATATCCAGGACCTTTCCCAGTCTCCTACAGTAGGAAAACACCTTCTCCCACTGTTTGTCACCCTTCCCACCAAGCCACTAACTTGCTGTGAACCTCAGCTCTTAAGCCTCTGATTTTTTCTCTCTCAAAGATTTATCTCTTCTTTAGTCTCAAATGCTTTTCGAGTCTCCCAATTGAAGAATAGACTTCCTTACAGTGAGAAAATTTTTTCTTGATGCTTTCTCTAAAGATGTATCTGTCATTGATAAAATACACAGAAAAGGAGAAGACATGACTGTCAGAGAATCTCTAGGGGTGAAAATCACATTGATGAATATATTTACCTTAACTTCCCAGCACAAGATTGAGAAGACGAACTAGCCGTGAACAGTAGGCATCGCTTGTATTCAGCACTACTGCCAACTATGCCCTGGCTTTCCTAATCTGTAGACCCTTTCGACAGATACCAGGTAACCATACAAAGCCATAAAAATAAGCAATAAAATTATATAGTAACAAGACATTATTAGTTGGTACAATTTCTTTTTCTGTTTCTTTTTCTTATGTGCCTGCCAAGCAGGACATCTTAAAGAGAAGACTGTAGGTTCTCTCCCCTTTCTTCTTTCGTTTTCCTCTTCCTTCTCTTCTTCCTCCTCATCCTTGTTCTCTTCTTCTTTTGCTGGAGATAACTACAACCTTTATTTTCTTCTGAGGTGGCATTTTCTAAAGTTTCCTTTTCTAGGATAATTCCAGGGGAAAAAAAGTTATAATTACTTCCAAAGTTTTGCTATACTGCTTGTTGAAAATATGTAATTCAGCTGCTATGTTAATGTATTCCATGGAGACGAAGCCTTGGTGCTTTGAAAAAATTTCTTCACTTATGTTTATAGCTGAAGTACTATCCTTGGTTTCATAGTAACTCTTGGCTATATCTGTAACCAGTTGCATAAAATGTTCTCCATCAGATAGAGGCAAAATATTTAAAATATGCCTATAACCATCTACGGCCATTTTATGATCATCCATCTGTTTATAAATGACCCCTCCCACAGGTAACTGACATTAGCAGGTTCATATTTAAGAGCATTTGATTAGGAAAAAATAGGCTGCATAATATCATCTTCTTCCAGAGATATTTCTGCCAACCTAATCCAGTCTTCTGTGTCACTGGAATTTAAATGTGCAGCAATCAACTAATACTACAATGATTTCTCCATGCCACCTTGGTCCTCATATTCCATGGCAAGTGTAGAGAATCGCTCGTAAGCCAAAGGAGCTTGTCTCATGATTTGCATGCACATCAATATTGCTGCCTCTTCTTCTTCTTCTCCTCCAGTGACTATTGGTTTCACCCTTGAGACCTTTCAGGGCACTGGGGAGTTCACCCTGAATGAGGCCTCTCCCCTCTCCCCTCTCCCCCCTACCTCCTCCCCTCTCCCCTCTCCCCCCTACCTCCTCCCCTCTCTCCCCTCCCCCCTCCCCTCTCTCCCCTTCCCCCCCTCCCCTTCCCTCCTCCCCCCTCCCCTCTCCCACCTGCCCCCTCCCCCTGCCCCCTGCCCTCTTCCCTCTCCCCTCTTCCGCATCCCCTTCTCTCTCTTGGTTTCAGGGTTGAGAACCATCTCTGACACAAATACATTGCCTGCAGTGGTTTGCTCAGGTGTTTGCTCTTCTTCCTCTTCTTCCTCATCTTCAGTCTCTCCAGCATGGAAGTGTAGTAAATCTCCAGCCCCAGTAAGCCCATTCAAGGAAAATGCAACTCTGTTGCATGTAATTTTAATAACACAGTCGCTCTTTCTTGAGAGCTCATTCCGAGCTTCCTCAACCTCTCGCAGCTAGCTCCACCAAAGTGCCAGCAACTGCCTCGGTTGTGCCCTTTCTCCTGCCCACCTTAGTCGCCTTGTATGAAAAACATCAGGCAGCCTTAATATTTTAAAACTAGCCAGATAACTCAATGGCTCGGTGAAGAATATCCTGTCTCATCTTCCCTGGCCTCCACCCATGGCAGAAGCCACAAACTATAGGTGCCCCTGAGACCTACATGTCTGTGCTTCCTCCTCTCCACCGCCTGCTCTGCCTCCTCCCTCTTCTCTTCCTCCTGGGACCCGGAAGTCCCGCCTTTTTCCTTTGCATATTGATCGGCTTCCGCTGTCTTTATTGGCACAACCAAGAACCAATTAGGGAATCAATATCTCCCCTACCTGGAAGCAAAGATTTTGTGAACTGATTTAGTTCTCTGATGTTTCTCCCTTGTTGGCGTCTTTGTCCTGGGAGTTGTAGATATATCACTGTTAGTTTTCCTTTTCATTTGACCAGTTGTGGATCTGGTCAGAATAGTAACCATATGTTGAAAAAGACTGTCTTCTTTGATGAGGGGTGAGAGCTAGACTTATCTGTAGGTATTGTAGGTATAAAGTGAGATGATCAAAAGCCACTTGAGGATGGAAGTGTTCATTTGGCTTACACAGCCCAGTCAGAATCACAATCCATTATGAAGGGAAGTTGAGGCAGGAACTGAAATAGAGAACATGGAAGAATGCCAATTAATGGCTTGCTCCGCATTGCTCTTTCAGCCTGCTTGTTTTGTACAGGCCATGAGAACTACTTGACCAGGAGGGGCACTGTCCATGTGGTTCGGTTTTCTCACATCAATCATTAGACAAGAAATTTCCACCAGGCCAGTCTTATGAAGACATTTTCTAAATTGAAGGTATTTCTTTCTAGATGACTCTAGTTTATGTAAAGTGGAAAACACACACACACACACACACACACACACACACACACACACACACACACA
>JANHMN010000016.1:14067481-14109283 GCA_030674055.1 Rhabdomys pumilio
ACACACACACACACACACACACACACACACACACACACACACACACAACCTGAACGTCTGGGTTTACAGTATCAGGCATGAATTCCTTCTTATTAGGTGGGCCTTAAGTCTAATTAATTAGGCAGCTTTTAGTGCCACTGTTGTACCCTGGGAATATCTTGAAGATACGACACAGTTTGGACATAGGACTTGTAGGAAGCAAGCTGATATATATATATATATATATATATATATATATATATATATATATATACATTCATACATATATATCTATCTATATGTATGTATGTACATATGTATGTATGTATGTATGTATGTATGTATGTGTATGTTGCATTTAAGTAGATATAAAGTATTATGTTTCCCTATGGCCTACTCAAACATCCATAGGGTTATTTACTCCTCATTCTCCCCTCTCTCTTTATATTGTCCTTCTGTCCCCATTCCCTGTTAAATAACACCCCTCATTTTCCCATGTCTCCCATCATAGAGCCTGTGTCCTGCTCTCTCGTTTCTAGAGCTCCTTCCCCTCTCCCCTCCTATAATCCCTTGTTACATTTTTGGTTTATGTGGTCTTCTGCATTATGTAGTATTTCTAAGAAGCCAGAGCCAGAATCCACAAATAAGAGAGATGTAGTATTTATCTGAATCTGGGTGACCTTGCTGTGTATAACATTTCCCAGTTCTGTTGTCATGATTTTATTTTATTTTTTTACAGTTGAATAGAATTCCATTGTGTAGGTATATGTAGCATGCTTTCATAAGCTAGTAATTGGCTGAAGGACAGTTAGGCTGTTTCCATTTCCTAGCTATTGTGAATAGAGCAGCCATAATCATGACCGAGCAAGTGTCGATAGAGTAGGGTATTGAGTCCTTCAGGCATATGCCAAGGAGTGGTATAGCTGGGTCACATGGTAGTTCTCTTTTTAGTTTTAAAGAATTCTCCACTGATTTCCACGGTGGCTGCTCTGTCCATGAACAGACTAAAACCTATTGGACTATAACTTCAGCTAAGTGAACTGTGTAATGAATTGTACAACAGGAAGCTGAAGCCAGTGCCCAGTTGCTTACTCCCTTCCTATTCTGGTCTGGATGCCAGCCATGACCTGATAGCTGTTGGGGTAGAAATGTGCCTAAATATTCAGCTAAGTGAATCAGGCATGTGCTGAGGAGTTCTGGTGGTCTTAGACAATGGGGTTAGGAGTTCTGGCTCAAGTACAAGCTGCAAACAAATAGGTAACCATAGAATTCGACTTTGCAGTCCAGATAAAATATAGAATAGTTTTTTCCTGCATTCTTCTATAACAGAAAAGACATGGAGTTTGGTTAAATCTCTTAGGCCTTCTAGTACAGAATAGGAATCTTTGGCGAGAGATTAAATAATACCAGTGAAGCTCCTCCTCCTCCTCCTCCTCCTCCTCCTCCTTCCTCCTCCTCCTCCTCCTCTTCTCCCTCCCCCCTCCCCCTCCCCCTCCCCCTCCTCCTCCCCCTCCCCATCCCTTCATTCTCATTCTTCTTCTCCTTCTTCTTTTCATTTTTTTTTTTTTTTTGGAAACTGTTGTATTTAGAAAAAAGGAGGATCTAACAGGAAGACAATCTGCGATGTCATTACTTGAATCTGCCCTTCATGTTCCATCCAACTCAGCAGTGTTTCATAGTGTACCTACTCCTGGTTGAGAGAGACCTATAGCTACTTAACTGGAGTTGTGCTCTTGTAACCATTTATCTATGTGACTACCTATCTATGCATTAGAAATTAGCAATGTTTTTTTTTAAAGTCATTACATTGTTTTCTGCTTAACAACTGTCGACACATATGGGGCATAACAAGACGTATTCACTATTATATACACAGATGCAATGTAGTAAAATCAAGGCAATGGATTTCTTTGTTTCTGTGGTTATAGCTTTTCAATCACACCCATCTGGCTCTTCATAAGTACTTCATATGTATATAATAGTCTATTGTGAGTAGAGTTTTGTGGCTCCTCCCTTCCATCCAACTGTGTTTGCCACTCTGTATCTACCTCCTTCTAATGCTCCTCACTTTGCTCTTCCTAGTCTCTACTTATTACTGTTCTAGTTTTTTATTACTTTGAAATCCTTTTGTTGTTGTTATTGTTGTTCTACATATCAGAGAGTGCCATGCTATTTGTCTCTCTGTGACTAGTTTCAACAATGCCCCCAGTGCCCTGCATTTTGTTACAAATGTTGAGGTCATTTTTTTTGTGTGTGTGGCTGAATAATGACCAACTGTCTGTATAATCACACTTTCCTTATCTGTTTATACATTGATGGACATGTAAGTAGACTCTGCATCTCAGCTCTTGTGAATAGGAAAGTTAGCAAATAATTCCTAATTACTAGTACAACCTAGTAATATGATATACTACCTATTATAATATGGAGTGTGTGTGTGTGTGTGTGTGTGTGTAATTTCATTAGTGGCAGGTTCTTTACAGTAAATAAAAGCTCTGTATACTGACATGGTGTCTTAAAAAGCTGAGGATGGTGGCCCACGCTTTTAATCCCAGCACTTAGGAGGCAGAAGCAGGTGGATCTCCATGAGTTCAGGCCAGTCTGGTCTATGCTGAGAGACATTGTCGCAAAACAAACAAAGAACCACACACAAAAAGAAAACAATATGATGGATAGAAAAGCATTACCTCATGTAGGATCAATAAATCATTCTTCTAAGTCAAATGTACATTATTTCAAAAACTATAAAAAATAAAAAAAATAGGTAAAAGTTAAAGATTAAATTACTCAGTTGTTAAAAATGTTGGATGTTATTAGTGGTAAAATTGTTGCAAATGAGAGAATACCTTTTCTGTTAATATTTTATAAATTGTATTTTGAAGGTTTTGGAAAGGTTTTATCTATCTATCTATCTATCTATCTATCTATCTATCTCTCTTTCTGTATCTATCTATCATCTATCTATCTATCTATCTATCTATCTATCTATCATCATCATCATCATCTATCTATTATCTATCTATCTTTCTATCTATCTATCTATCTATCTATCTATCATCTATCTACTAAATGAGGCAAATATAAATTAAGCAAGCGGACAATCAGGTGAAGATCTGAGAGGAGCATGCCTGGGCTTGGTGCAGCACTTTCTGTACAGACACAGACTGAGTGAAGGCAGAGTTCTAACACCAGGTAGGGAAGAAGACTGCATCATGAAGTGACCAAGACTGTGCCTAAGATTGGGTAGAGAATGCTGAGGACCTTGCCTGTTTCCTGAGGGTGATAGTGAGTGGGTAGAAATGGAGGTATTAGGTGCATAAAGTCATAGGGATGCATGTTTTGTAGATGTTTCTTAAAGGACTCTAAAGTCTAGAGCAGTTAATTGACGTGTCAAGGTCACACAGCCAGTTAATAGCAAATACTGGATATAAACTTACTTCACTTAACTTAAAACATCCATTTCTTTTGTCCAGTACCCTATGGTCTCCTGTGACTAGACACTGGCTTGGTGATATCAGGTACTCTAAAGCTACACAGAGCAGGGCCAGAATAGTAAGAGTGGAAAAATTATAAAGGGTAAAGGTTATAAAACAAACAAACAAACAAACAAACAAGAACCAAGAACTTAAAATTAAAATAATAATTATTAAAATAATAATTCCTCAGGCATCATGTTAGTGACAGAAGGGTGGTCTTGGCCTTTATTAGTATTCAGCTCATGCCATAGGATAAGAATACAGCTTTAATTTGGATCTGGTGTCACAGACTGCAATCCCAGTTACTCAGAAACTAAGGCAGTAGGGTTGCAAATTCAAGGCCTGCCTGCACCACAGAATGAGTTTAAGGCCAGCCTGGGAAACTTTCAGGACCCCATCTGTAAACAAACAGGAAAGAAGAGAGGGCATGGATATAGTTTCGTGTTTGAGCATTTGACCAGCATTCAGAGAATCTTATCTTTAATTTCCATTATTGAAAAACAAAATGTAACTTTAAGAAAAAGCTTTAGGGTATGGCAAGATTACTCAGGGAATAGGGGACTTGTTTCCAAGCCTAGCAACATGATCCACTCTAATGAAAGGGGAAAACCAGCTTCTGCAAGTTGTTCTCTGACTTGCACACACACACACACACACACACACACACACACACACACACTCTAAAAGGTCCAGTTAAAAAGCTTCTCTGGCAGGAGTCTATAGACTACTGTTGAATAATTATGTTGCTTTTCTAATAACCAGGGTAGAAGATGAAAATTGTTCCTCCTATACAATAGACAAGGACTACAAGGAACCCAGATAACAGCCAGAACTGGCTATAAAAAGATTAGAAGCATGTGAAGCTCACCAAACATCAGGAGCAGATAACATGCATCTGCAAGTTCCAAAGGTGTAAGTTGGGGACTAGTGACCCTTGCAGCCTCCACGGTGAAGGGTAAGGAGAAGTAAGGATTGAGCCCCAAGTGTCAACTGTCTAATGTATTCTTGTTAGAAACAAAAGCATTTTCTAAACAACATTCTTCTGATTGACTAGTTTTTAATTTAATTTTATTTTGTAAGCTTCTGAGAGAGAGCACACCCCAAGGACCTGTGTGTTGTAAAACTTCAGGGAAGTTCTTTTTTTTTTTTTTAATTCCAGGATCAGTTTATTAATAAAGGAAACAAGACAAAGGTAAATTCCATGTGAATATATATATATATGACATGACTGTGTATACATTAAAGTCTGGTAACCATTAAAATAGTTTGTAAATATACTACAAAGGGATTTTTATTAGATAATTGAATATAATGTTAAAATCACGATTGTTTTACAATATTGACCATCAATGATTTCACACAAATTGTATCTTACTTTTACATCTTAAATACACATCTGTCGTAACAAAAAGATATTTTTTCAACACATAATATTGGGTTTGTCTCTCTCATTATATGCCTCTAATTTGTTTGTTTTCTGCTCTCATACCTCAATGTAAGAAATGTATATTTGAATTATTAATGATAATTTCTGAAAATAAACACAATTATCTTATTTTTATTGGATATTATATTTACATTTCAGATTTTATCCCCTTACCCCATTCGCCCCACCACCAGGAACCCCCTATCCCATCCCCCCTCCTCCTGCCCCTATGAGGATGTGCCCCCACCTACCCCCCCCACTCCACCTCCCCACCCTCGAATTCCCCCCCACTTGGTGTTCAGTAATAAGCAATATATATGTATTATATATATATGTCTATATAATATAATATATATATTATATATAATATTATATATATAATATAATAATATTATATATTAAATGTCTATAATAATATAATAAGCAATATATATTGCTTATTACATTATTATATATATATATATATATATATATATATATATTGCTTATTACATTATTATAGACATTTAAGCAACCAACTCTGTAGGCAACTCACTAAGACTTTATAAATATAAGGGCTATTGTTAGGAAAATAGGGTTTAATGAATCTGTTCTATTAGGATACAAACCATACATTCATCATTTTTGCTTTTTTTTTATTTATATGTATTTTCTTTTTCATATTTTTTATTGGATATTTTATTTACATTTCAGATGCCAGCCAATCCCTTTCCCCATTTCCCCTCCCTAGAAAGCCCCTATCCCGTGCCCCCCCTTTTCCATTTGGCTTTTATACAGTTTTTTTAAATGTTAATCAAGGGCTTTGTAAGTATGGTAATGCTCAATCAGAAGTGTAATCTAATACCAAACCTAGCTATGTAAACTATCTTTGACTAGTGGAGACACGTGAACTTCTGCCTCCATGCCCCCTCTCTCTTTCTCTCTCTTTTTCTCTCTCATTACCGAGCTTCTCATCTACTTCATCTTCTCCTCTCCTTACTCCATCTTTTCCTCTCAGTGCTCCTTTCCCCTTAGCTCCTCCTACATATTACCCTTCCTGTTAAAATAAAGCTTTTCTCTCAGAATACAATTAGAACATAATTATTCCTATTTGTACCAGTGAGGTACAAGATAGTCTTAATACCCAGTCCATCCTTTTGTTGAATAGCCAGAACCTCTGCTGTCTCTCTTGACTAGAACACTTAGTTTTGAACCTGGCTTTTTCTTGGCTTTAGAATGAATGTCAGCTGAGAACCCTCCACTCAGATCTTTTCTCTCAAGGTAAATAGCCTGGATTGGCTATGAGTCTATAGGTCTTCAATGCCATCAGAAATCCAGAATGACTAAATTAACTGAATTTATGGGAAGCACTAAGCATAGCTTCTAACATTTAGCCAATTTAAAAAGACCGCTGAACACCTGGTCAACCTCTATACTACCGAAAGTTGGAGCATCAAATCTTCAGCCTTCTGGCCCAAACTCATCTGACAGACTTTAGTGCTGCAGAATTATTAAGGGCTGGTTACTCTGTCTAGGCAGATATAATCAGTCGACTATTCTGCAAGTGTGTCCTTTTCTGGACAGTAATTTGTCTGTAGATGGAGAGAGGCAATTCTTGCCTGGTGGCTGTCTCACCACAACTGGAGTAACTACAAGGATGCTCAATTTCTTCTTAGAATCCAAGACAGGAAGCTGTCAGGAGCAGACAGGTCTCTAATCAAAATGAACATTAATATAGAAATATTTGTGACTCAATTCTATGGATTTCTGATGTTTTGAAATCCAACTATCCATGTAAGGTAACCTGGACTGTTGTCTGTTATCTCCTCTCAGCTATTTCTAAATAAAATATAGAAAACACCCTAACAATAAACTCAAAGTCATGAATTTGCTATAGTTCCTTAACTCACAGGCTACTCATCCCAAGTCAGTTAAAAAAGTTAAAGAAGGACTGGGTCTAAGCCTTGTATTTCTAAATGTGTTATACAGGCACAATGCCCATGAGAGTATCAATATTCATTTCACTTTCATATCAATAAGAAGTTTATGCCAATGAAAACCTTAAATTTGAAATCCAAGTGAATTTTGTACCATTTAAGAACTTATAACTTCATCTTGATACTAAATTATACAGATTTCTACCAATAGGTTAAGGCTATGCCACAAATCCTAGCTAATCCTCCCTGTCCCAGCAAAATCACTATGTTTCCCCAGAGAGACAGCCCCATATTAAACACCTTAGTCAGCAAGCCCGGGGGAATAGGGGCGCTGACTCTTCTTTAACTTCTTCAAGCTGATTACGGGCGTTGAGATATTAGAAGAGGGGTGGAGGGGAAGAATAAATTGATAAGCCTCCGATGCTGTGTCTTCACTGTATCCAGATGGAATTCCCAGACACCGGAGGTTTGAATAGGTCTACTCATTTTGCTTGATGAGTAGATACACCAAGGCTGTGCATTCTGCAATAAACAATTCTCTGGACAAGTTTTAGTATCAAGAAAAAAATTTTTTTTTCCTAGAGGGCTGACATTTTTTTTTAAAGATGTTGGTTTTAACAACTTTTTTTTCCCTTTTATGTAGTTGGTTATAATATTTACATTTCAAGTTTTATCCTCTTATCCCATTTCCCCCACCACCCAGGAACCCTTTATCCCATCCCCCCTTCTTATATCCCTTCTATGAGGCTGTGCCCGCACCTACCCCCCACCCCCACTACCCCCTCCTCACCCTCACATTCCCCCCCTTCTGTGTTCGTTTTTCATGGGACCAAGAATCTCCTCTCCCACCTATGCCCAACCAGGCCGTCCTCCCCTATGTATACTGCTAGAGTCTTAGGTCCCTCCCTATGTGCTCCCAGGCTGGTGGTTTAGACCCTGGGGGGCTCTGGATTGTTTGGTATTGTTGCTTTCCTCTTGGGGTCAGAAACCCTTTCTGCTCCTTCAGTCTTCTAAGTTCTCCATTGGGAAACCCTTGATCACATCAGTGGTTAGCTGTGAGCATTGTCCTCTGAATGTGTCAGTCTCTGGCAGATCTCTAAGGAGACAGCTATAATACGTTCTTGACAGCATGCACTTCCAGCCATCCACATCAACGTCTAGCTTAGGTGACAGTACATGGGATGGATGTCCAGGTGGAATGGTCTCCTGATGGCTCCTCCTTCAGTTTCTGTCCCATGATTTGTTTCCATAATTGCTCCCTTGAGTATTTTTGTTACTGGTTCTAAGTAGAACTGAGGCATCCCCTCTTGGTCTTTCTTCTTCATGAGCTTCATGTGGTCTGTGGGTTGAGTCTTCGCTATTCTAGATTTTGGGCTAACATCTGCTTAACTGTGAATAAATACCATGTGTGTTCTTTTGTGATTGGGTTAACTCACTCAGGATGGTAATTTCTAGATCCATCCATTTGACTATAAACTTCTCGAATTCACTATTTTTAATAGCTGAGTAATACTCCAGTGTGTAGATGTACCATATTTTTTGTATCCATTCCTCCATTGAGGGACATCTTGGTTCTTTCCAGCTTCTGGCTATTATAAATAAGGTTGCTATGAACATAGTGGAGCATATGTCCTTGTTATATGTTGGAGCGTCTTCTGGTTATATGCCCAGGAGTGGTATGGCTGGATCCTCAGGTAATGCTATGTCCAGTTTTCTGAGGAACTGCCAGACTGATTTCCAGAGTGGTTGTACCAGCTTGCAATCCCACCAACAGTAGAGGAGTGTTCCTCTTTCTCTACATCCTCACCAGCATCTACTATCACCTGAGTTTTTGATCTTAGCCATTCTGACTGGTGTGAGATGGTATCTCAGGGTTGTTTTGATTTGCATTTCCCTGATGACTAAGGATGTTGAGCATTTCTTAAGGTGCTTCTCAGCCATTCGAGTTTTCTCTGTTGAGAATTCTTTGTTTACCTCTGTTCCCCATTTTTAAATAGGGTTATATGGTTTTCTGGAGTATAATTTCTTGAATTCTTTGTATATCTTGGATATTAGCCCTCTATCGGATGTGGGATTGGTTAAGATCTTTTCCCACGCTGTTGGTTGCCGTTTTGTCTTATTGACAATGTCCTTTGCTTTACAGAAGCTTTGCAATTTTATGAGGTCCCATTTGTCAATTCTTGATCTTAGAGCATAAGCCATTGGTGTTCTGTTCAGAAACTTTCCCCCTGTGCTTAGGTATTCGAGGGTCTTCCCCAACTTCTCTTCTATTAGTTTCAATGTATCTGGTTTTAAGTGAAGGTCTTTTATCCACTTGGATTTGAGCTTTGTACAAGGAGATATGAATGGATCGATTTGCATTTTTCTACATGTTGACCTCCAGTTGAACCAGCACCATTTGCTGAAAATGCTGTCCTTTTTCCACTGGATGGTTTTAGCTCCTTTGTCAAAGATCAAGTGACCATAGGTATGTGGGCTCATTTCTGGGTCTTCAATTCTATTCCATTGATCTTCCTGCCTGCCTCTGTACCAATACCATGCAGTTTTTATTACTATTGCCCTGTAGTGCAATTTGAGGTCAGGGATGGTGATTCCCCCCGAAGTTCTTTTGTTGTTGAGAATAGTTCTCACTATCCTGGGTTTTTTGTTGTTCCAAATAAATTTGCAAATTGCTCTTTCTATCTCTATGAAGAATTGATTTGAAATTTTGATGGGGATTGCATTGAATCTGTAGATTGCTTTTGGCAAGATAGCCATTTTTAGTATATTAATCCTGCCAATCCAAGAGCATGGGAGATTTTTCCATTTTCTGAGATCTTCTTTGATTTCTTTCTTCAGAGACTTGAAGTTCTTGTCATACAGATCTTTCACTTGCTTCATTAGACAGATTCACACCAAGGTATTTTATATTATTTGTGAGTATTGTGAAGGGTGTCATTTCCCTAATTTCTTTCTCAGCCTGTTTATCTTTTGAGTAGAGGAAGGCTACTGATTTGTTTGAGTTGATTTTATATCCAGCCACTTTACTGAAGTTGTTTATCAGGTTTAGGAGTTCTCTGATGGAAATTTTTGGGTCACTTCAGTATACTATCATATCATCTGCAAATAGAGAAATTTTGACTTCTTCTTTTCCTATTTGTATCCCTTTTACTTCCTTTTGTCTAATCACTCTAGCTAGAACTTCCAGTACTATATTGAATAGGTAGGGTGAGAGTGGACAACCTTGTCTAGTCCCTGATCTCAGTGGGATTGCTTCAAGTTTCTCTCCATTTAGTTTGATGTTGGCTACTGGCTTGCTGTATATTGCTTTTACTGTGTTTAGGTATGGACCTTGAATTCCTGCTCTTTCCAGGACTTTTAACATGAAGGGATGTTGAATTTTGTCAAATACTTTCTCAGCAACCGGTGAGTTGATCATGTGGTTTTTTTCTTTGAGTTTATTTATGTAGTTGATTACATTGATGGATTTTTCGAATATTGAACCAACCCTGCATTCCTGGGATAAAGCCTACTAGATCATGGTGAATGATTGCTTTGATTCTTGGATTCGGTTTGCGAGAATTTTATTGAGTATTTTTTCATCAATATACATAATAGAGATTGGTCTATAGTTCTCTTTCTTTGTTGGGTCTTTGTGAGGCTTTGGTATGAGTGTAATTGTAGCTTCATAGAATGAATTGGGTAGTGTTCCTTCTGTTTCTATTCTGTGGAATAGTTTGAAGAGAATTGGTATTAGGTCTTCCTGGAAGGTCTGGTAGAATTCTGCACTAAAACCATCTGGCCCTGGACTTTTTTGGTGGGGAGACTTTTAATGACTGCTTCTATTTCTTTAGGGGTTATAGGAGTGTTTAGATGGTTTATCTGCTCCTCGTTTAACTTTGGTACCTGGTATCTATCTAGAAAGCTGTCCATTTCATCCAGATTTTCCAATTTTGTTGAGTATAGGCCTTTGTAGTAGGATCTAACGATTTTTTTAATTTCCTCTATTTCTGTTGTTATGTCTCCCTTTTCAGTTCTAATTTTATTGATTTGAGTGCTGTCTCTGCGCCCTTTGGTTAGTCTGGCTAAGGGTTTGTCTATCTTGTTGATTTTCTCAAAGAACCAGCTCCTGGTTTTGTTGATATTTTGTATAGTTCTTTTTGTTTCAACTTGGTTGATTTCGGCCCTGAGTTTGATTATTTCCTGCCTTCTACTCCTCTTGGGTATATTAGCTTCTTTTTGTTCTAATGCTTTCAGGTATGCTGGTAAGTTGTTAATGTACACTCTTTCCATTTTCTTTTTGTGGGCACTTAGAGCTATGATTTTTCCTCTCAGTACTGCTTTCATGGAGTCCCAGAAATTTTGATATGAAGTGTCCTCATTTTCATTTAAATCTAAAAAGTCTTTAATTTTTTTTTCTTTATTTCTTCCTTGACCAAGTTATCACTGAGTAGAACATTGTTCAGTTTCCACATGTATGTGGGCTTTTCGTTGTTTTTGTCCATGTCAAAGACGAGTCTTAGTCCATGGTGGTCTGATAGGGTACAAGGAATTATTTCAATCTTTTTGTATCTGTTGAGGCCTGTTTTGTGATCAATTATATGGTCTATTTTGGAGAAGGTACCATGAGGTGCTGAGAAAAAGGTATATTCTTTTGTTTTAGTATGAAATGTTCTATAGATGTCAGTTAAGTCCAACTGGTTCATAACTTCTGTCAGTTTCATTGTGTCTCGATTTAGTTTCTGTTTCCATGATCTGTCCATAGCTCAGAGTGGGGTGTTGAAATCTTCCACTATTATTGTGTGGGGTGTAATATATGCTTTAAGTTTTAGTAAAGTTTCTTTTATGTATGTGGGTGCCCTTGCGTTTGGAGCATAGATGTTCAGAATTGCAAGTTCCTCTTGGTACATTTTTCCTTTGATAAATATGAAGTGTCCTTCTTTATCTTTTTTGATTACTATTGGTTGAAAATTGATTTTATTTGATATTAGAATGGCTACTCCAGCTTGTTTCTTGTGACCATTTGCTTGCAAGATTGTATTCCATCCTTTTACTCTGAGGTAGTATTTGTCTTTTTCACAGAGGTGCATTTCCTGTATGCAGCAAAATTCTGGGTTGTGTTTATGTATCCAGTCTGATAGTCTATGTCTTTTTATTGAAGAATTGAGTCCATTGATATTAAGAGATATTAAGGAATAATGAATGTTGTTTCCTGTTATTTTTGTTATTATTCGTGTTGTAGTTATGTTTGTGTAGGGGTCTTCTTTTAGGGTTGTTGGAAGATTACTTTCTTGCTTTTTTCTAGGTTGTAGTTTCCCTCTTTGTGTTGGAGTTTTTCCCCAATTATCCTTTGAAGTGCTGGATTTGTGTTAAGATATTGTGCAAATTTGATTTTGTCATGGAATATTTTGGTTTCTCCATCAATATTGATTGAAAGTTTTGCTTGGTATAGTAGTCTGGGCTGGCATTTGTGTTCTCTTAGGGTCTGTATGATATCCGTCCAGGATCTTCTGGCTTTTATAGTCTCTGGTGAGAAGTCTGGTGTAATTCTTATAGGTCGTCCTTTATATGTTACTTTACCTTTTTCCCTTACTGCTTTTAGTATTTTTTTCTTTGTTTTGTACATTTAATGTTTTGATTATTATGTGGCGGGAGGTATTTCTCTTCTGGTCTATAGTATTTGGAGTTCTGTAGGCTTCTTGTATATTTATGGACATCTCTTTCTGTAGGTTAGGAAAGTTTTCCTCTATAATTTTGTTGAAGATATTTACCGGCCCTTTATGTTGGGAGTCTTCCCCCTCATCTATATCTATTATCCTTAGGTTTGGCCTTCTCATTGTGTCCTGGATCTCCTGTATGTTTTGGGTTAGTAGCTTTTTGCATTTTGCATTTTCTTTGACAGTTGTGTCAATGTTTTCCATGGTATCTTCTGCACATGAGATTCTCTCTTGTATCTCTTGTATTCTGTTGGTGATACTTGTGTCTATGACTCCTGATCTTTTTTAATATATTTTCTATCTCCAGGATAGTCTCCCTTTGTAATTTCTTTATTGTTTCTACTTCCATTTTTAGATCTTGGAAGGTTTTGTTTGATTCCTTCTCCTGTTTGGTTATTTTTTTCTTCCAATTCCCTAAGGGATTTTTGTGTTTCCTGTTTAAAGGCTTCTATCTGTCTGCCTGTGTTCTCCTTAATTTCTTTGAGAATGTTATTTATGTCCTTCTTAAAGTTTTCTAACATCATCATGAGAAGAGATTTTAATTCTGAATCCTGCTTTTCTGGTGTGATGGGGTGTTCAGGGCTTGCTATGATGGGGGAACTGGGTTCTGATGTTTCCATGTAACTTTGGATTCTGTTGCTTACATTCTTGCGCTTGCCTTTTGCCATTTGGTTAACTCTAGTGCTCCCTGTACTTTCTGTCTCTGACTGAGGCCTCCCTTTCTACTTATCTTGCTTGTTTCTGGTTTCCTTGGGGTCCCAATGTCTCTGTGATCTTCTCCAGCTGCTCTGAGTACAATGGCAGCTCTAGGATGACTCAGAGTATGGTGTCTCCTAGGTAGCAGTCCAGCTAGGTGTCCACTGTTCTGGGTGTAATGTCTCTTCTAGGATGTCTCAGGCTAATGTGTCCACTGTTCTGAGTGCTGTGGCTCCTCTATTATGTCTCGGGATATGTTGTCTGTCGCTCTGAGTTCCTTTGGTCCAATGCCACTCTGGGTTCAGTGGATCCTCTACTGCTCTGGGTTCCTTGCACCCTCTAGGGTGGGTCAGGAGGGATCTGGTGTCCCCAGAAGCAGACCGGGCAGGTGTCTGCTTCAGGCCTCAGCTTCAGGGAAGTTCTAAAGAAGAAAGAAATATGGAGAAATTCCTCTAAGCAGGCACATGGTGGACCTGTTGAATCTACATGTCTGCATGCTATTATGTCCATTGTATAGATTTCTTAAAAGGTTGATGGTTTCACATAAGGGCTTGTGCTGGAGCCTGGATTTTGATCTGGTCACTTCTGGTGCTTGTCCATTTCTCATATTCCTCAAATCTGGATCATGGAAATGGCTTCACTTTATCAAGATTGGTCTGAAGAAGTTTCTAGAAAGGAGGTCATTTGACCTGTATGCTTGATCTTATAGGAAATGACATGTCATACAGTTTCTAAGGAAGTTAGTGAGACTGTGGGAGGAGGTCACCTGATGTAGCTTTAAATTGTAGATAGCAATGGTCCCCTCATTTTGGCATTCAAGACCCTCGTCAGTCTGCCCTTGCTCACGTGTTTAAGCAATGTCTATTGGGAATTATAACCTATCTGTAAAAAACCATTTACAATCTGTAAAACTTTACATTCTAGGAAGTGATCAAGTTTTTCTTCCTTATTACATTTAATCCTTACAAAACTCAATATACCCTTATTTTATGGAGGTAAAATAAGAACACAAAGGAAGGGAAGTAGACAATGTGCTTTAAGTAGTCCAGCCACAGGGCTTGTAGGAGAGGGATTTGAACTCCTGCCCCTCTGACTTGGGACTGTGCATCTTCTTTCTGGAAAGTGTGGCTTTCTGCAACTGTTTAGAGTGATTACATTTCTCCTGATCATTACCCTGCTTATTGACACCATGTTCATCAGAGGCTTTAATCACAGTTACTCAGATCCTAGGTGAGGAGCCGTGATGCCAGTAGACAAATGGTCAAGGACTTAATGTTGATTTATAGTGATGGTGATCAGTTCGTTCATTGATTACTTGCCAGAGGTTGACTGTCACAGGTGAGAACTCTATATAATTTGGCATTTATTGGGCTCACAGAAAATTTGCTGTTGTAAGTAAACTAAAAATGAAACTAAAAATGTGATGTTTTTTTTTTATCTAAACTTAAAATATAATTTCTCAGTAAGGTCCCACTGACCCCCAAACATTACAGGCTATTTCCATTGCTCTTATCGCATCCAGAATTTATGGTAAAAACCCTATTGCTGAAGATGCCATACTTGAGACATAAAACAGAGAAATCAAGCTGGAGGCTTCCTTTGTACTGACTAGATTTTGTAGTGCTGGAAGGTGCTATGTGTGCCACCAAAGGCGAAAAAGAATCACTGGTCTTACCCAGCTATGAACCCTACAATCTACAATTATCAGCCAGGAAAGACATGCCCACTGGTGCAGTAGTGGGATGAATATCATGGGAGTAACCAATTCTTTTTTGATTGGATTCAAGACCCACTCTATGTGTTGAAACTCATTCCTTGCACCATTTGGGGGACCAAGAACTTGTGGCTAAAGAGATTATAGGCCCTAGAGGAAAGCCTACTACTATTACTCAGCTAAATGGACAAATGGACATCTACTACACCAATTCTTAATGACTTAGGATTATACTCATAGATTACCACATCTGACAACCCTCATACAGCAGGGCAGCTGAACATATGAAATTATAGCAGTGGTGACAGCATATAGAAGACTTGAGAAAGCTCACGCCAGGAAATTCCATCATGGAGAGTGGAGGTGGGCACAAAGTCCCATCCCTAACTCCTTAGAGCTGTTGGCATTTGATAGCTTAAAAAGTGCTAAAATAGCCACCAAGACAGAAGCAAGAGTCTGTGACATCTAAGTCTTCCCTTGTGCTCAGTAGCTGGAGATATTTCCTTT
Organism: Rhabdomys pumilio; assembly: GCA_030674055.1. Taxonomy (NCBI): domain Eukaryota; kingdom Metazoa; phylum Chordata; class Mammalia; order Rodentia; family Muridae; genus Rhabdomys; species Rhabdomys pumilio. Next base: position 14,082,892 of record JANHMN010000016.1, read on the forward strand.
GGAAGAAGGTGCCCTGGGAAAAAGATCTGTGCAAACTATAAGTCAGATGTCTAACTGATACAAGTAAGTATCAGGAACTCAATTATTTCCATTGAACTTGGGCTTCTCATCTGTAAATTAAAATATTGGTAGATATGGCTTGAGGACTTTCTACTCCTACAGGTAACTCTTTGTATAATGAAAGATGATGTCTCAATTAAGATTTGATAAGCATATATTGGGTGCTCTTAAGACCAGTTCTTTTTGCGTATATAATCTCATTTTTCATGTGTCACTAAATTTATTTAATTTGTGGTGATGATGATGATGATGGTGGTGATAATAGTGATGGTGGTAGTGGTGGTAGTGTGTGTGTGTGTGTGTGTGTGTGTTCACGCGCTCGCGTGTGCACACACATGCAGATGTACCACAGTATGCATATGGAAGTCAGAGGACATATTTTTTAAGTTTTCTCCTTCCCACATTGGCCCAGGGAGGTGAACTCAGGTTGTCATGGTTGCCTGGCAAGTGCTTTAACCATGGTCATCTCTGTAATCTACCAGTACCATTTATAATGACATTTTCTCAATTGACTATGGATCTACTTCTCAGTCTTCTGTGTTTGTGTTTATGTAAATTCCACATTTAATTAATTACTGGAACGTTTTAGTAAGGCTGGTATCAAATGGTGGAAGACTTCAACTCCACTTCTTTTTTGACAGAATGTTCCACATTTTAATAGATAAATGTGGAAATATTAGAAAGTATTTTTTACACTTTGAACACTGATATATATCCTTGAAATGTCCCTTCACTTTCTATAGTAATTTACACTAGTTTTTACCAAGCTTGAAGGAGTCTAAAGAGTTTTATTATAAATTCTTTTTTTCATATTGTCTTGCAAAGGAACCCATGACATGTATCATTCCATGTCCATGATGTGGCCATCTCTCTGAGAGGTTGCCATCGTGGGTCCCAGTATCATGGAGGTAGGTAGGTAGGAATTGCAGATCAGCTCTGCTTTTGAGACTGTCAAGTGACCTTGTTTACAAACGTTTCTTACTTCCTGAGAGTCTGTCTCCTCCCTTCTGTGTCTTTATAAGTGGGGTGTGCAGATGGCATTCACCAAGCTATGTTTAACGTCTTTGGAACTTCCTGAAAAGTACAGACAGTCCACCAACATTCTTGAATTAGATAAAGAATGAAAGGTCATATGGATGTTTATATCACAACTCAGGGAAATTTGTACTGAAGACAGACCCCCATCCTCTGTTTCTGAATGAAGGGGCCCTCTCCTCTGTCACCAAAAGTATTGTTTTTAGAACAAAAACCATTTTATTTGCTAGAATACTTTCATATCTGAAAAATTATGAATTATTTATTCATGATTCTGTTCTCATCCAATAATAGAATAATATATTCTATTATCATCCAATTTATACTTTTCTTTTTTTGTGTGAGACTGTGCTGCATATGCATGTTCGTGTACTGCTTTCTGAACCTGTGTGCATGTGTCTAGAGGTCAGAGCTAAATGGTGGGCATCTTCCTTGGTCATGTTCCACCTTATATTTTGAGACAAGGACTCTTACTGAACCAGAAGGTCACTGTTCTGATTAGACTTTCTGGCCAGCAAGTCCCTGAGATCTTCCTGTTTCTGCTTCTTAGTAGGTAACAGAAAAATGCCTTTGTGAGTGGCTTTTAATGAGGTGATGGATATCTGATCTCAGGGCCCACAGGTGTATAACAAATGCTCTTATCCACTGAGCCATCTCCTAGTTCATCCTAATTCAACCCCTAATCCATAATTTTTTTTTTTGAAAAGTAGAGAATCATAAAATTTGATAATGAGGCATTTAGTGGTAAGTGATGAGTGTCTTTCCATAAGAATATCTCATAGTTACCAATATTATTGAAAGAAGCCCACAAAATTAGTGTTCAGAGGAAATGCTTTTCTCCACTGAATTGTGTATGTCCTTACTTTTATAGTAGACTGTGCTGGACACAATGTAGTGACTCAGGGATTGTAGTGTTTGTGCCTAGACTAAAGGGTCTAACATGGTCCATGGTTAACTTTCAACACCTCCCTTGCTGTTGGAATGCTTTTTGTCTCTCAGATAATGAGATTATTGAACATCTGTGTTATAAATGAGAACACCAAGCTTGCTGGGACTGAGAAAAATCTAAGAGAATATGAGTCTGTGTGGGGCTCAAAGGTGTGTCCAATGAGCTGGTGACATGGCTTGCCTCTTCGTAAGCTCTTGGTTTTGTGATAAATAGTTAAAATAACTGGAAATAACCAGTTGAGCAAGTATGGGGGAGGGTGGGTATTGTGTCTATATGGGCTAAGCACGAAAGAGTTAAATATGTGAATACATCATACATGTAACATAGGGTTTGCATTTGTCAAGAAAGCTGTATAAATCTTCCTTGGATATAAGCTCCCTGGGAGCTGGAAAGACTCCAGTGGTTAAGAGCACTCAGTCTTAGGTTAAGAGTTCTTCAGGAAGACTCAAGTTTGGTTCTCAGCACCCATGTTTGTCCTGTGGATCACAACTGCTGCTGATTCCAACTCCAGGACATTCAATGCCTCTGGCCTATTTGGTCATTCACATGCACACATGCGTGCCTGCATACACACACACACACACACACACACACACACACACTTAAAAATAATATAGATAAATAAATTCTTTGAATAACTAAGCTGGGGAGTGGTTAAGTTAGTAAAATGCTTGCCACAGCAGAAAGACATGGATTCAGATCTCCATTACTCATGTAAAAGCCCAGGCATGGTGGCCCTTATCTACGATCCTAGAGCTAGAGAGTCGAAGACAGGAGAGCCCTGGACCTCACTGGTTAAGCTCCAAGGTCAGTGAGAGACTCTGTCTCCAGCAAACAACCATATCCCACACCCCTCCAAAAGCCAGCAAAACAAACACACAAATGCCAAACTACAACAAACACAAATGGAGTACAATGAGGGCAAGCACTCAGTGTCATCCTTTGGACCCCACACATATGAAGATCTACATGGAAACATGTGTACCTGCATCCATCATTCACACACATGTCAATCAATCAGCTTATCAATACTAAGCACTCAAGAAATGTTCCTTCAATTATTGAAAATATACACACACCATATTGTTTTTATTAATGACCATATTGGAGACCTCAACAATTTTTTGTTTTCTGTGTTAATGTGGGAATTTTATTACTCCCTAATTCATTATGGAAGTTCTGATGACATCACTCTGACTGACATTCACAGACCACTTGCTCAAGAGGCTACACTTCTGGGTAACCTACTTTATGTTGAAGAGTGATTAATTATTCTATCTGTGTCTCCCATCTAGAAATGAGGGCACTTAAAACCCATTTGAACTTTATTTTATTTTAGTTTTGATGTGTAAAGTGATGCTTACAAATTTATTTTTTTAAAACAAAGCACTAATTTTTATTACTTCTAAAGATCCTATTCCTTGATTTACCAAAGGTAAAAATTTGTCATATATCTGACACAACACTGAAAAATCATGTGAAAGCACAAGGAACGTTGGTTTGATAAACATTTGAGACCAAGCCTCAAAATAAACTTTTAATAAGTTTTGTCTTATTTTGATAGGAAAGTGATTTTGTTTAATTAGCAATTTAAACTACTTTTAAAGGGTCAAATACCTTAATAGGCACATCATATAATTATGGGACAAAGGCACAGTGTTAAGTGCTGAAGCAATGGAAGATGTATTGACAAACGTTTTGCTACCAAAGAGCTTCCCCCCCCTTTTTTTAAAACTTATTGGATATTTTATTTTTTTACATCTCAGATGTTATCCCCTTTCCCCACTTCCCCCACCCCTCCAGAAACCCCTGTCCTATCCCCCCTCCTCCTTTTTGCTTTTATAGCATTTTAACTACATGCATGTATTAAGGTCAGTTCTAGGTTGAGGGTCTAGCAATACAATAGATGCAAATAGTCAAGGAACAAGTAAGACAATAAAAACAAATAGTCAAAGAAAAAGCAAGGCATTAAATCCAATTACATGAACACTCCCATGATCACTGTTTTTAAGGGCTTATCAGAACGACCAAAATATCTAAGCCTACTTCCCTATTCTAGCCCAAATTCATTTTCAGAGATATATATGAAAATTAGCTGCAGTTCTCTATGATGTTATGTTAGCAAGAGATAAAGTTGGGGCAGGATCTGGATTTCAAATAGGTGTTGGCACATCTGTTAAGGCTCTTTTAATTGTCAAGTTAAAAATACTTTTGTTTCTTCTACAGTATTTAATTTAAGTTGTATTGATTGTACACCTTTTAATTGTGTTTGTGTTTTGAAATCCAGCATGTCAGTTATGGAAGTCTATCAACCAGCTTTTGTTTTAGTGCCCTGAGTATCACAGAACCTTGATATTCTAAAAATAGCTTGTAAGTACTGGAAGAAATGAGTCAGGTTTTAAGCAGAAGCAAGAGGGTAGTGGGCTTGATTATTGCTGGTATAACAGCTTTAATTACATTAATTGCTGGCACTACTGCTCCTGCAATTGTTGTGACACAAGAAGTTAGGACAGCTACTTTTGTTAATCATTTAGCAAAGAAACTGTTACTAATGTGTTGAATATACAAGAGGATTTAGATAGGCATTTGGAAGAATGGATTGATGCTCTTTATGCTATTCAAATAATTGGAAGAAAGTTCAGAATTTAAGGGTAAGGAGACATCTTGAGTGTCATGCCAAATACCATTGGATTCATGTTAGTTCTAAAATTTACAATGGTAGTCACTATAATTAGGAAGAAGTTTAAAGACACTTGCAGTGTATTTGGCATAACTCTAGCACCTCTCTGGATGTTTTAACGTTACATAGTGAGCTTATGAATTTCAAGAATGCTGCTCTGCTGAGCATTGATGTGGTAGATACTACAGATAAAATTACCCATGGTCTGAGGTCAGTATTTTTATTTTGGTCAAACTTCAAGAATGGCATATATAACTTGATCATGCTAGCCCTTTTTGTCCTGTGAATACTTTTATTCTTGCCCATAATGTTAAAGCTTATCTTAAACAACATCAACATGTTGGCAACCAAGTACATGACTTGAACCTGAAAATGGACCCCCAGACAGAGTCATTAAATTAACAGGCTGGCAAGCCAAGGATGAATAAGATTCTGCACAGAGCCTTACCAACCTAAGACATAAGTGCATTGCTTTGGATAATGCATATTCCATGATGGGTAAGGAAGGCATTCTTGTCAGAATAACCTAAGACAGGCTCAATCTTGTTAATGAAGTAAAAAAAAGGGGGGGGGGATAGGCAGAGAGCCTTTAGGACCGCTTGGCAAGAATCTGACATGGACCAAGGACAAGGAAATGGGTTGTTTGGCAGGACTATGACATTGGTCAAGGAAAAGGAAGTAGGCTTCTGGCAGGAATCTGACATTAGGCTAGAACGAAGAAGTAATTTCAGGTAGGAATCTAAATCTTAGGCTAGAATAAAGAATTTCAGACAGGAATCTAAATTTTAGGCTAGAATAGGAAGTAGGCTTCAGACATTTGACACTTTATAATGAAGGAAATACCAGATATGATGGTAATATTGAAAGGCAGATGCAACATAGAGGTTTTTAAATAAATCTATTGGGCCAAAGAGGAGTGTATTCTTCAACTGATATTACTGTTAAAAGCCAAAAAAATATCAAATTTAATGATGAGAATCAATTAACCGCACCCCTTATCAGTCAATAAGTGAAACAATGATCTGAAAATAGGAAAAATATTGAGTCAAATTTTCCAAAAACATTTCCTGAAATTAAAAAAAAAAAGTCTAATACAATTCAGTTGTGTCTACCATGAAGTAAAATATATAATTTCACAAGGTCTTTTATTGTTATTATTTAATGGTTTTGAGAGTCAGCAAATAAGAAATTCTTATTTGTTTCTTTGTTTATTTTCTTACATTACTGTGTGTGTACACCATGCTGTGTATATGGAGGTCAGAGCACCCCATCAAAGGTGGGAGTAGCAGAGTATGCATGTAATCCCAGAACTAGAGGGTTCAGTCATAAGCATCATTGGAACTTTCTGGTCACCTCCATTCCCCACCCCACCCCCCCAAAAGGATGAATTCTAATAGTTTCTATCAAGGGATTAAGTGTTATGTAAAAATGTCTTTTGAGATGGAAACATTCCACCTACCTGAAAGCTCATTAAGATAGTAAGTTAACAAGTCAAAATAGCTTTAGGAAGCCCCTGAAACTAACAAGATTCACTAGTGGCATTCCTATCAGAGAACACAACAGAAAGCCTCAGTCAAATCATGCTGCAAAGAAGATTTCTCAGACAAGCTCAGCTACTGATGAAGTAGAAAAAAGCCAAGCAGCCTGAAAGGAGCAAACAGCCCAGCTGTCTGAATGAGGCTGGGTACAGCTGAGTCACCTGGAAAGGACACTTTCCAACCTGTTGAGCTCTCTGCAGGTTCCACAATATGCTCATGTTACCAGCTTTGTGAGTATTAGCCATACTGGGTTGTGCCTTGGTGATTCAGCTATCTTTGAGTGATTTCTGCTCCTGTAAGTAGCCCCTCATCCATATTCCTGTAAGCAACCCCAGTAAAACTCAATGGGTCACCACGTTGGACTTTGGTAATAGATATATATAGATATAGATATAGATATAGAGATAGAGATAGAGATAGAGATAGAGATAGAGATAGAGATAGAGATAGAGATATATATCTCCAATACTATATATATTTGGTCTGTGCTAGGCTCCCTATCAGGGTGAGTAGACTGTATGTTGCATCTCCCAGGAAAAGTCTGGCACACGACATAAGACAAACAGTATACAGCAAGACACCTGATGTACTATCTCTGGATTTGTGTGTGTGTGTGCATGAGAAAGTATACCAGCATGTGCACACACACACACAAACACACACACACACACACACACACACACACACACACACACACTCACTCATGTGTGTGTCCATGGCTGCCACTCAGGGGTGCTGTTTGGGGAGGTTTGGGTAGCACAGTCTTGCTGGGGGAAATATATCACAGGACACAGAGCTTGAGAACTGAAAGCCACATCCCACTTTTCTCTCCCTATTTCTGCTTGTATTTGAAGATGGGAGTTCTCAGCTTTCTGATCCTGATGCCAAGCCCTCCTGCTTTGATTAACTCCTACTCTCTGGAACTAGAAGCACGCATCAACTCCTCCTTATATAGGTTGCCTTGGTCATGGTATTTTATCACAGTGATTGAAGGTCAATATACCTTCTAACTAGATGATCCTGAGATTATAATATCTACTGTGGCTCACATTCAAGGCTGTCTACATGTCAGAAAGACATGGTGATGAGGTAACATGACAGAAATGTTAATATGACACCTTTTAACTGTAGAACAGGACTTCCCATGGCAGAGACACTCCTTTGCTCCAGCCTGACCATTTTCCCAGTTATCCCAATCTGCATTCAGTTGGTATGGATTTAGCAGGGGAAAGTACTGTCAGTAGGGCAGATGTGTTAGAAGGCTCCTGATGCATCACTTTCCCAGGCTTCTAAACAGATGTTCACATCCATATATAATTTTATATTTGCTGTCTGTTTTTATGTTCATTTTTTTGTGTGTTATAGAAGGCCCCTATCCTACATTATCCTCTTGAGACGTGGTTCTGTCTAGCTCTTTCCAGTAGAAGTTCTACCTGTGGATAGTGGGGGAGGGGGCTGTAGAGATGCTTCAGAGGATAAGAGCATGTAGTGAACTTCCTGATCTAAAATAGATTTCCAGAATCCTTAGCACGGAGTTCATAACCACCTTTAACTGCATCTCCAGGGCTCCTGATATCTCTGACCTCTCTACATGCACTTATGCTCATACGTGTATAGTCACACACAGACAAACACACATATATATGATTAAAAGATGAATTATTAAAAGCAACAGATTTGTGAGTAGTAACAGTCTTTTTCCAGGAGGGATGCCTCTAAATATTATTTATCCTTTGCAGTTACATCTTATCCAGCTTGTCTCCTGTCCTTACCGTGTGGCTTCACAGTTTTAACAATGAATCCATCCAAAGGTCTTCCCTTCCTCGTGTTATGAATTTCCCAATGCTAGGATTATCTGCCTGTTTCTTGATTTGGCTTTGTGGACAGGCTGATCAAGATGTAAGTGTATCTGTAAATCTCAACTGCCTATTCTAGGTTCTATGCACAAGCCAGAACCCATGGCTTATCCAGCCATGGACTAGATAGATTATGTGTGTCCTCTACATAATACCTATGATAAAACTTAACTTAAAAATTAGGCACTAGAGACTAGCCTCAACTACTGCTAATAAAATCGAACAAATGTAGCCATTCGTTGCCATAAAACTTATTTTAAATTCATGAATTTTTTTTCCAGAATTTTCCATTTAATAGTTCCTGACCACAGATTACTGTGGGTCTTGAAGGGCACAGAGAGCAAAGATGTGAATAAAAGATGACTACTTGTACAGCGAAGTCCTACTTGGCAGGCAAGGTGATTGCTTTTGGCTCCAGGAGACAAGCTAAGGCCTAAAGTGCCCTGCTCAGATTAGTAAATCTCTTGGAAGTTCTGAATATGCTTTGCAGCCAGAGTGTCTGATCTATCTGTGCTCTCTGATGTAATAAGTCTTGATTGTAGCAGTGCCCTGAGTCAATAGCCTGTTTATAAGGAAGTGCAATATTTTTCGTCATTAAGACTGGGAAATATCCACAGAGTGGTTTTCTTTCTAGTCTATTTCCTATGAAGACAAGATATCAGTGGCCCAAGGATGGTACTCTTAATAATTTGTTAAAATAATGCAAAGAAGAATCCTTTTTTCCTGTTTGCATTTTTTTTTGTTGTTTACGTATTTCTGGAGCCCCAGTATGGTGATGCATATTGGTAATCAGTTCAGGAGGCTGAGGCAGGAGGATCTTGAGGTGGACGAAACCTGTGCAAAATTGTCTCGAAACACCACAAAAACATTTTAAAAGACCTTTCTGGGCCTACTTGTAACATCCAAAGCCCTTTTCTAAGACAAGGAACAGAGACTCCTGCATACTTCCTCTGAGCTACAGCTAACAGAGCTTCTCGGGGTTGCTCTCTGCAGCCTCTCCTGAGTTCTGGACACACTACACAAATGAAGGCCGACTTCAGTGCAACAGGTCAGAGCAGGAAGAAACCAGAAGAGTGGCCTCCTAGAATTCAGAGGTTTCCAGAAATGATGTACTTTGTACAAGAATCCCAACTGCTCACAGAGCCTGGGTTTCATAGAATGCCTCTTTGGAATGATTTTCCCCTCAGTGGCTGCAAGATCTGAAATCTGCTGTGCCCCCCCCCCCCCAAGTTTGGGTCAGTTTTCACCCATCTAAGACAGGGTGGCAACTCTGGTTTGAATGTCATCTCATGCCCGATAAAATTTCACTAGGCATTTTAACTTTTAACTTCTTTTATTGACTTACTGTGCAGATGGAGAAAAATGTTTAGAAAGGAGGAAAAAAAAAACTTTCAACGGGGATTTAGTGAAGTCATGTTTCAGTAAAGGAAGGAAATGCCATTGACTTTATTAGAGCTGCCTAATGTTTTCCACAAACTCTAGAAAAAAAATGCGTTGTGTCTTGGTGACCTACAATAGCAGCTGACTGCCTGCACATGATGGAAATTCTATTTGGGTTTGCTAAAAATTAACTATTTAATGCCCTGCTGTCTGTGTTCTACTGGACCTTGTGTCTGATTTAGTCTATCCCACTGTTTTCAAATCAACTAAAAGGCATTTCCACGCAAGTTAAGTGTTCTGAAGCTTCCTGAGGAGGGACTGCGAGGGCTTCCAGGGATGGAGAGAGGTCATGTAGATAGATGCCCTTGTGATCTGTGCCCCTGAGTATAATTGGTCCTAAATGCTCCTGGGAAGGTTGCTTCAGCTTCTTCTGTGTGCTCCCTTTACCTGCCTCTACAGCAGCCAAACCTAGAAGACCTCTTCCTTTGCTCTCACTCTGCTGGTCCCCTCCCTCCGCCTGACCTTATCTGGCCTGTTGGAGTTGTGATAAAACAAAAGGGGAAGTGTTCGATTGCATGAGCACACCCTTTGGAGTGTGTCCAGATAAAGAGTTCGTTAAGGAAAGTGAGAGGCCTGCCTGGGTGTGAGGAAAACGCAGTCTTAGAGAGGGGAAAAAAATCATCCCGCACGGTAGAAAGCAGAAGTGCCCGCGAGGGTCTGCAGGGCAGAGTTCAGAAGAGAACTTGCCTAATGAGCCCTCACTGAAGATTTACTACTACAGCCACAGCTGAGAAGAGGATCCGGAGGAAAGATGTTCTGCCCTGACTGACTTCACAGGAAGTCTGAAGGGCTGGGATTCTCTGGCAGGCCCAGGAGAGAGAGTGCTCAGCCTGCAGCTTGGGGACAGAGGACTTCCAGTTTGTTTTTAAAGAGACCCCCTTCCAAGCAGCATTTGTGATGAGTAGGCACAGATGTCTTAAAGCAGAGCAACTACTATGCAGGCAGGATGTTCCCAGTCTGTCCAGATCCATCCATCCCCAAGGGTACCACGGCCTCACACGGCGCCACCTGCACCCCCCACCCCCACCCCCAACACGCTCAGAGATCATCCTGCAGCCTTCAGGCTCTTGGCTGAGAGGACCCCCCCAGCTTTGCAGAGGTCTAATTGCTGTCTGTCCTCTACCTAGAAGATTGGGGCCTAATCTCTTGCCTTGAGACTCAAAGCCTTACTTTATTGGAAGAAACTGCATCCAAGCTATCTCTGCAGTGGGCTGCGTGTCATGTCCACTATAGTAGTCAAAAAAGATGCAGTTAGGAGGAGAAAAACATCAGCGTTAAGAACTTTGTTGTCTCATGTGTGTAGCAGATTAGATCACTGCCCTTTTATTTACGGGGAAACAGAGGCTGGAGGAGCAGAAGTGCTTTACATAAGGGCACAGTAGTGTGTAGCCTTAGACAGCCAGTGAACACATCTATCCCTCTCCTAGATGGACCTATGTCATCTTGAGAACTCATTCCGGGTCATAAATCAGGCTCCGTCTAGGGGAAGAAAGGCAAATGAGGTTCTGGGTGTTTTTCACACAAAAGACAGGAAAACAGCCCATCTGGTCCTCAGCGTAAATCACACTAAGTGAGGCAGAATAGGGACAGAAATGCAGAGCCGGGATTCCTGCCCCAGCCACACGCTGAGGATGACCTCCGTGAACTTGAGCTCAGCTTCAGGGAACTGGGGAGAGGCTGACCCTTCGTCATGGCAGGGAAGGAAACGCTAAGGAGTTCTTTGATAACAGACACAGGTTCCCCACTCAGTTTTTCAAGAATGGAGAGAAACACAGTAGGGGGAAGTGCGCATGCTCCCTCTCCCCCAGGCACTGCTGAGAGGCAGGTGGAGTAGGCAGAGGGTCAGCGAACTTCACTAGCACAGGCTCTCAGGATAAAAGACCCAGGGGACTTCCAGTTGCAGGCTAAGCTAAGTACAGTTCAATTCTTCCCTCGTAGTCAAAAAGTGGGCTTTTTTTCTTTTTTTCTTCTCTTTCTCTTTTTTTTCTTTCCTTTTTCCTTTGAGGATAGAACAGGAGAAGATAAACTGCTTACCCAAATTTTTTTATTTCTGATTTTTCCCCCTTACTGCTGAGTTCCTGCTGGATAGGATGGAAAATAAAATTATGTGGTGGACACTTAGAATAGTCCCTAAAGGACAAGCCCGTAGATTCCTGCTCTCCCTCCTAAGCTATAAAGCAAGGTGCTAGGGACAGCAATGTGGGCAGATGGCAGAGCCTGTGTCTCAAATGGCATCTTATTGGTAGCATACAACTCTGAAGTGCCCTTTCCCAGCTCCCTTATGCCCGCACAAGAAAGAATATCCTGTAACTTGGTTAAACCACTGTGATAATGTTTGTAATGGCTGCCAAAACCAACCCCTGACTGATACAGAAACTAATACGCAGGTAATACGTGAATCCTGAGGACAAAAATCAGCCAATAAGGACAAGGAGAGTAGCCGGCAGTCTGTAGTATCCACAGCCACCTTTGAGGATGCCTTTGAGCTTTGAGATTCATCTCCCATCAAACTTTTAAGACTTTGCACATGGTAGGTAAGTTCTTTAGCATTGAGCTATGTCCTTAGCCTGAGACCATAACACTTTTCATTGCACATGTACGTCCTTTGTGAAAGAACCTTCTTTGGGAAATACACATGTGCTTTCCTACCTGGTATTTTCACCCAGTCTCTGAAGGGGAGTCACACTGGGGTATAGAGACGTCCAAAGACAGAAAAGAAGGAACTATATCTGTCTTGGCTAGTAGTTCTTACCTTTAGGATCTTTCTCCTAAGGGATTTATTGACTTCTAGAAAATGCTGATTCCTCTGGGTTTGGCACTAGCCTGACCATTGGATATAGAAGATAACAAAGGTCCATCACTGGGCAGGATCCAACGTGGTCAAGGGCAGTACAAGCCATCACACGAACTTCAAATGGCTAGTGTAATCCAGTGGTAAAGAATGAAGACTACAGAGGAGTTGAGTTAGTTTGCAGACTTGAACATAGATGCTGGGAAGTGTTATGTTATCAAATGTCAAGCAATTCTAGAGCAGTGTCTATTCCTGGTTTTTTGTTGTTTTGTGTTGGTTTTTTTTTTTTTTTTTTTTGAGGGGCGTGTGGAGTCCTAAGAGTTTGACTGGACTTTGTATGTTTCTGTGGCAGTATAAGGCAGTCTGAATAAATGACTGTTTAACAAAATATAACATGATATGCTATTAGACTGTAGCCATTGTAGTGTTTGGATATTGACTGTTATGAGTCAGTTGAAACTGAAGAGGCTTTTAGAAAAATATGTTGGGGTACACGGTGTCATCAAGTGAATTTACCTAAACAGTTGTTTTGTGCATTATGTGTGTGGGAAAGGATATATGATATTTTGGAAGCTGTTTTCTTTTAATTTTCCAACAAAGTAATCCTTCCTTCTAAGATTCTGATTGGAGGATACCACACAAGAGGCTTAACCAGGTTGCAAATATGTGTAAATCCTACCAACGTAACCTCCTCCTAGAGGAAGCGTGTAACTCACTTCTTTAGATCTTTATCATATATTATTTCCTCTTGACTCATTTGCCTACTTTAACTTCCTTTTCAGAAAACAAAATAAGAGACCAAAACTCCACAAGCAAAACAAGAAATATCCCTAGTGATTCATTTCAGTCTCCTAGATTACTCCGAGGAACATAATACATACTATTCATGAGGCATTTCCTCCTATGTTTTAAATAGGAAACTACAATATTCATGGGCAATCCTCAAGTTTCATTGTGCACAATAACCACTGTGAGATGTGTTCAAATGCATCCCTCGGTGCAGCTCTTCTGGGACACCATTCTGGGTACTCATGCCCTAGTTGGTAGCTGCTGTTTTTCAAGGCAGCACAGTGGTCTATGTTTACAAAGATGAAGTCTCCTTCTGATGAATGAGTGAAATTATTTTTTTTTATTTGATTATTTCCACTTGAAGATGATGCGTTTTAAAAAATCCTACACTGGAATAATGGGAACAGCATCATACAAGTAGGAGGGGGCAGCAGTTCTCACAGCCACTGTGCTTGTGTGCCTTTGAGAGGCTTATTGCTACTCAGCCATTCTGATGGATGCCACCATGTCTATGGTGACTTGACCATGTCATCTAAGCATGTGCCCTTCCCTACTGACATGACTCAGCTGATGACTGAATTACAATAGTGTTGGGGTGAGAAGCCTTTTCATTCTTCTCCCATGCTGTACCAGCTGCTTTATGTCATAACCCACAGAGGGTGTACTTAGGGACTTTCTAACATTGTTGACAATGTCAAGAATGATATTATGCTCGAGAAATGACATCCATGTTTGTAATATACTGTGATTTTTAACCTAGAAACTTGTATAATGTAAACCACAATTTTTTTTTAACCCTGTGATTTCACTGAGTCTTTGTGCTGTTTTGATCTATCTTTGACTTCACTTGTGAGAAACAGGACAAAGCCAGGTGGAGGAGAGAGTGGATTAACCAGTGGGAATAAATGTTTGACCACTAGAAAAGCCACAGCAGAGAAACCCAGTACATCCATCATCAGGGTATGGAGAGTCAGGATTTGGGGAAAAGAGGAAGGCTGGGGTGGCAGGAAGCAGCAGGGCTGGTGGAAGGAAATGAGTGAGGTGCATGAGCGAGTCTAAATCATTTCCATGACTGTATCTGGGATTCCTCAGCTTCACTTTGCCAACACAAAGCCCATATCTCAGACAATACAAGCTTTTGGGGGGTCACATTTTGACCAGTCATTCGGGGCATCTAGTTCTTTTAACTGTCTAATCAAGATCCATTGCAATGTGTGGATTTTATCTGACTATTTCAAAAAGTCCTTGGGGGTACCTAATGGCCACTCACCTCAATATCCTCGAGCAATCTTGCTACAGATTCTCTGCAGAGTTCATATGCCTTGAAAGCACTTAAGGGGCCACTTTGCCCAGGATGTGCTACCCCGTTTCCTTTCAACCTGCTTACACTCAAGATACCAGGGTAGAGAGCATCACCCAAAACTCTGAAGGTGACAATGCTGCTGTGTTCTCTTCACTGCCCTTGAGAATTCTTCCTAGTTGATGTCAGCCTTAGTCTTGGAGTGTTGAGCAGTAGCTTGTCTCCTGTCTGATAAATCTCCCCTGGAAAAGTAAGGTGAAGTTTGTTTTGTTTTAATCACTCTCTGCCTTTCTCCATGTAGCTAAAGTGCATTGCTAGAACCTCTCACACCAACCACATTAAGACCTGCATTATTCCTCCCTCCATCTGAGTCTTTAGACTCAAACCTCATACCAACATCTGGGGGAGCAGTTCTACTGCTGATTAGACAGGCTCAGAATGTCTCTGTCTCTTATGGGGTCAGATACCATGTCCTAGTATCTGTGCTTTGGTATAAGCCTTGATGGGTTTGGTTTGAAGCTTCGTTACCTATGTAGAAAGCTTGACACACTTAGTACACAAGAGTTCATTCGCTTACCCACGGCTTTCTCAAAAAACTGGGGAGCAGCCAAAATGAGCAGCTGAGTAACTTCAAATTTGGTGAATATATAGTACATATAGTATGCATATATAATATGCAACATGTGTTATGTAATATGTAATAATAGATAGGTATTTATTATGTATCTTATATATTACATGTATAGAATTCTTAGGACTGCAATATTTCCTTCACCATGTCCAGGGTTTGATTATCAGCCCCCCAAAATAAATGTATAATCTAATCTCCTGAATTGATCTCAAAGTTACTTTCAGTTAGCAAAGGTAAATAATAAATCATGAATTACCTTTGGCCTGAACTGGGCCTTCTTTAAACAGTTAATAGTAAGTGAGGTCCCAGCGCTATCATGTTTTTTTCTAGGAAACCCTGTGTCTTTTCCTTGGGAGAAGTAAAGGCCAAAAGTATCATGTCAATCAACAGGGCTCTGCTGTCAAAAACACTTAGCATCATCATATATTAGCTATAAGACCTTGGGGAAAATTCCTTTAAGCCTATAAGCCTCAGTTCCCAGGTGTGTCAACGGAAATAAACAGATAGCACTGGTATGAAGACCATATTCTATAAGACATCAAGTTAGACCTCAGCAAGTGATAGCTGTTATTATAATTTCCATTGTGTAAAGTCCTTCAAAGTCACCCTGAGTGTGCACATATATGCTTGTCCTCTTCCTATCAGAAAAGCACAAGAAAGACAGATTCTAGCATGGCTGCTACTGCCGTTGTGGAAAGGGGTCTAACTAGCTGAATAAACTCTTTTAAATACTTGAATTCAGTTGAAGAGTTGGTGATTGGAACAGCTACTGAAGGCATTTATCTTATTAAACCATGGTAAGATGTTCAAAGGGTTCTAATTTATTTGACGGACTTTTGTTTCATATCAGCTATGTCAGGCACTGTGGTTAACATTCCTTAGAATCTCTGCAGAGTTAGATGCTGATACTGTCTCTGCTTTCACACAACTTTGCCTCTGACCAACCTGTACTGGAAGTGATGGGCTTTGGAATGCTGGTGTAGAGGACAGACAGTAACCATTGGGCGTCTTGACTCACATCTAGTGCTTTAGCATATAGACTCACAAGGAAGAGAATTTTAGGGGGATGAAAAGAGCAGGAAGGATAACGGTGTCTAGCAGATTCCAAGAGAAAGTAATGAGTTTAGTTTCCAAGTCAAAGGTCATCCCAACAAGCAGAAAACCAGCACATTCAAGAAGTTTTTTTTTTTCTTTTTATTTCTTATTTTATTTACTAGAAATAGATTTTTTTCCACAAAATATATCCTGATTATGGTTTCCCTTCCCTCTATTCTTCCTAGTATCTCCCCTTCCCCTCTTATCCAGACCCACCCTTTTCTGTTTTCATTAGGAAAGAAACAGACTTCCAAGAGATAATAACAAATTAAAATAAGATAAAATAAAAACATATTGGAATAAGACAAAACCAACAGGAAAAAGAGGAGCCCGAGAGAAGGCACAAGAAACAGAGACACATTCATCTGCGCATTCAGGAATCCAGTAAAAATACTAAACTTTCTATTAAATATGTAAAGGACTGATATGGTAAAAAGGAAAAAAGAAAAAATGTAAAATAAAAATAATAAGATAAAAATTTTTTAAAAATAACAAAAAAAAAAAAAAACATAACATTGTGTGACATGACATTGTGAGACAAGGACCTCCAGAGAGGCCATTGAGTTCATTCCTGTTGGAATACAGCGGGACAGGCAGCCCTTCCCTATGAACAGTTTGTTTTCCCAGTGTTATGCCAATGGAGAAATCTAAATTTTCATTTACAAGTGGTTGTCAATTGGAGATTGCTCCTGGGTTAGGGACAGGAACATGCATCCAGTTCTCCTTTCAGCTCTAAAACCCCATCTGGTTTAGATCCGTGCAGACCCTGCATAGGCTGCGTCAGTCTCTGTGAGTTCATATGTGCTTTGAGCATGGTGATTTAGAAGGACTTGTTTTCTTGGTGTCCTCCATCCTCTTTGGCCTTTACATTCTTTCTGCCTCCTCTTCTACAGGGTTTCCTGAGCTTTGAGGGGAGTTATTTTTGATGAGAGATATCCTGTTTAAGGTTGAGTGTCCTAAGGTCTTTCACTCTCTGCATAATGTTTGACTGTGGGTCTCTGTATTTGTTCCTATCTGCTCCGAGAGGAAGCTTCTCTGATGATAGCTGAACAAGACCCTGATAAAGCAGAATGTCATTAGGAGAACTTTTAATGGAATGATTTATGTTTGCTTCTTTAGAACAGTAATATTTGCTTTTCTTCTAGGGCCCTGGGCTAATTGTAACTAGTCTCGGGTTCTTGATCACTCAGATGGTGTCAGGTGTGGGCTCTATCTTGTGGCAAACAGTGTTGGTTATGAGTTCCATCTCATGGAGTGTGGGTGGGAAGTCAAATCAGATATTGGTTGGTTACTCCCATAAGCCCTGTGCCACCGTTGCCCTAGCATACCTCGAAGTCAGGACACCACTATAGATCAAAGGGTTGTCGTGGGGTTGGTGTTTATGTTTCTCCTTTGGTAGCTTGCAGAGTTTCTTTCTGTATCAAAGATGCTAGAATGTAGGGGTGAAAGTTCCATGTGGGTACCTGCGCTACTTCTCCATGTTCATGATTTACGTAGATACTGTCTTCAGCTGTGGGGCCTTGCCACAGTTTGTAGAGTAACTTATACTTTAGGCAACAGCATGAGTTGTTTTGGAGATTTCCATGGAATCCCTTTGGCCAACAAGTCAATTATATGTAACCCAATCCCAGAACTGGAGGCTTCATTTAGATTACCTTCATATGTATGTGTGTGTGTGTGTGTGTGTGTGTGTGTGTGTATGGAGGCTTCTACTGTATTTCATTTCCATGCTACCCCCACATGACTCTTAATACTACCTTCTCTCCCAGTATTCCCTCTCCTGTCTCCTTTCCTCCCGACTCTTCACTTCATCTTCTTCTCCAGCCCCCCATCCATCATCCATAAATATCTATTCCATTTCCTTTTAGTAGGGAGATCTATCCCTGCATCCCCAGTCTCTTACTTTATACATAATGTCTGTGGTTTTATGAATTGTAGCTATTATTATTAAATTAACATCCAATATTCACATGTAAATAAATACATACCACATTTGTCTTTGGGGATTTGGATTGCTTTGTTCAGGATGATTTTTTTTTCTAGATCCATCCACTTATCTGCTAATTTCATGATTTACTTGCTTGTTTCCAATTTCTGGCCATTATAAACAATGGTTATAAAAATAAATATGGTTGAGAAATAAAAATGGTTGAGAAAGTGTCTCTGTCATAGGAGGAAGTGTCTTTCAGGTATCTGCCAAGAGTTGTATGCTATAGAAAATATTTAATCGCAATCTGGGTTTCTGCCCTGCCTTTGATCATTCAGTATTCAGATAAAAAACACACAACCCTTATATTTATAATCAGCTTTAATCAGCACTAGAGCTGGGCAGATATATACCCTCTATGCTATTAGAATCTATGTCTCCACCAATAACTCCAAGTTATAATTTGCCATGTCCCATTTGGACTGCTTTTTAACTCCAATTGGCTAGTTCTCATAGCTATGTTTTCATGACTCACCTACTCCATGGCAGATTCCTCCTCTCTCCATCTTCTTCTCCCTCCTTGAAGTTCTACTCAGATCCCCAAGCCCAGGAACCCTGAGTGCCCAGCTATAGGCTGTAGGTATCTTTATTTACCAATCAGGGGTAACAAGGTTACATAACATCATCACTTGTGTCTATGTGTGTATTCTCTCATCCAGGGAGCAACCAGGCCTTGGTGGCCAGTATTTACCATTACAATACATAGCAAAAGATCAAACCTCAACAGTGGTATAGCTGGGTCTTGAGTTGATCAATTCACAACTTTCTGAAGAACTACCATACTAGTTTTCATGGTGGCTGTACAAGTTTGCATGCCCACTAGCGGTAGAGAAGTGTTCCCCTTGCTATATACCCTTGCCAGCATGAGCAATCACTTGCATTATTGATCTTAGTCAATCTGATTGGTGTAAGATGCAATCTTAAATTAGTTTTTGATTTGCATTTCCTTGACAGCTAAGGATGTTGAACATGTCTTTAAGCATTTTTCAGTCATTTGAGTTCTCTCTTTTGAGAACTCTCTGTTTAGATCTGTAACCCATTTTAAACTAAATTATTTGGTTTCTTGATGTCTAGATTCTTGAGGTTTTTTTTTTTAATATTTTTAATATTAGTTGAATGTGGAACTGGTAAAATATTTTTTTAACCAAAAAAATATGTTTATGTTTTGATCCATTTGGATCAAACCTCAACAGTGGTATAGCTGGGTCTTGAGTTGATCAATTCACAACTTTCTGAAGAACTACCATACTAGTTTTCATGGTGGCTGTACAAGTTTGCATGTACAAGTTTTATGCAAGGTGATAAGTATGGATCTATATAAATTCTTCAACATGTAGCTATCCAGCACCATTTTTTGAAGATGCTATCTTTTTTCCCAGTGTGCATTCTTTATTTAAAAAAAAGTCAGGTGTCATAGGCATGTAGATTTACGTCTAAGAGTTCCATTCTGTTCTGTTGATTGGCATGTCTGTTTTTTGTGCTAACATTGTGCTGATTTTATTACTACCGCTGTGTAAGTACAACTTGAAATCAGGAATGATGATACCTCAATTTTTAAAATACTATTTAGGATTATTTTAGCTATTCTAGGTATATCTCTATGTCTGTCTGTCTGTCTGTCTGTCTGTCTGTCTATCTATCTATCTATATGAATGAAGGTGAAAATTGTCCTTTTAAGATCTGTGAAGAATTGTGTTTGAATTTTGATGGGATTTGCATTTGATCTGTAGGTTGCTTCTGGTAAGGTGGCCAGTTTTACTATGTTAATTCTTCTGATTTGTGATAAATTCTTTTTGTTATGGATGTGTGGTTAAGCTATTTGTAGGAGAGCTTTCCAGTTTGCTGTTGTTGTTTTGTTTCCTCTTCTTCCTCCTATTCCTTCTCCTTCTCCTTTTCTTCTTTTTAAAAATGTAGGCACCTAGTGCTATAAACTTGCCTTTTAAAACCACTTTCGTTGTGTCCCATAAGTTTTGGGGATGCTGTGTATTCATTTTCATTTAATTATAAAAAGTCTTTAATTTCTTTATTTCCTCCTTGCCCTATTTTTATTCAGTAGAGAGTTGTTCAGTTTCCATGAGTTTATAAACTTTCTGTTGTTGATATATAGCCTTAACCCCTGGGAGTCAGATAAAATACAGGGAGTTATTTGAATTTTCTTGTATCTTTTGAAACTTGTTTGAATCTGAGAAAATGATCAGTTTTGGAGAAAGTTTCCTGTAGTGCTGAGAAGAGAGTGTATTATTTTGTTGGTGAAATTTTCTGTAAATATCTGTTAGGTTCATTTGGTTTATGATATCAGTTACCTCCAGTATTATTTTGCTAAGGTTTTTTCTGGATAACCTGTTGGCAAGAGTGGGGTATTGAAGTCTCTCTTCCACTATCGGTGTGTAAAATTCAATGTGTGGATTAAACTTTAGTAATGTTTCTCTTAAGAACTTTGGTGCCCTTGCAATGTGTGTAGATGTTAAGAATTGCAATGTGCTCTTGGTGGGTTTTCCTTAGGGTAGGTAGGTTTCCCTCCATGTCTTCAGATTAGATTTTGTTTGAAGTCTATTTTGTAGGTATTAAAAAGTCTACACCAGCTTGCTTCTTAGCTCTATTTGCTTGGAATATTTTTTCATCCTTTATCTTAAGGCGATGTCTGTCCTTGATGTTAAGGTGTGTTTTAGGGATGCACTGGAAGGAAAGATTGTGTTTTTGGATTTATTCTAGTAGTCTGTGCCTTTTAACTAAAGAATTAAGACCATTGGTGCTGAGATATATCAATGAGCAATGTTTGTTGATTCCTGGTATTTTGTTGTTGGTGGTGGTAGTGTTGTTGGTGGTGGTGGTGCTGCTGGTGATGGTAGTGTGTGTGTGTGTGTTTATGTGTGAGTATGTTTGTGTGTGTGTGCGCGCGCACGAGAGTGTTTGTTTGTTTGTTTTATAGTCTGGAATTATTTATTCCCTGTGTTTTCATGGATGTGGTTAACTTCTTTAGGTTGGAGTTTTCTTTCTAGTGCTTTCTGTAAGGTTTCTGGATTTGTAGATACATATTGATGAAATTTAGTTTATCATAGAATGCCTTATATTCTCCATTATGATTGAAAGTTTTGCTGGATATAGTAGTCTGGGCTGGCATTTGTGGTCTAGGATCTTCTGGCTTTCAGAATCTCTACTGAGAAATCAGGTATAATTCTAATAGGTCTGCCTTTATATGTTACTTGGTCTTTTTCCTTTGCAGCTTTTAATATTCTTTCTTTGTTCTATATATTTAGTGTTTTGATTATCATGTGCCAAGGAGAATTTTTTTCTGATCCAGTCTATTAGGAAATTTGCATACTTCTTGTACCTTAGTAGACATCTCCTTTTTATGGCTATGGAATTTTTTTCTATAATTTTTTTGAAAATGTTTTCTGTGTCTTTGACCTGGGATTCTTCTTCCTGTATTTCCATTATTCTTAAGTTAGGTCTTTTCATAGTGTATCAGATTTTCTGGATGTTTTGTGCCAGTATTTTTTAGATTTAACATTTTTTTTCCTGAGGCATTTCTTTCTTCTATTATGTCTCCAATGCCTGAGATTCTTCAATACATCTCTGGTACTCTGTTCATAAGGCTTGTCTCTGAGGTTCCTGTTCTAGTTGCTAAATTTTTCATTTCCAGATTTTCTTTGGTTTGAGTGTTCTTTATTGGTTTTATTTCTACTTTCAGTTCAATAATAAACAATCTTGATTAGTGGCTTAGTCCCTGGGAGCTCTGAGGGGTTGGGTTAATTGATACTGTTGTTCTTCCTATTGGGTTGCCATCCCCTTCAGCTCCGTCAGCCCTTTCCCTAACTCTTCCATTGGGGTTTCCAGGCTCAGTCCAATGGATGACTGTTAGAATCTGAATATGTCTTAGTCAGGTGCTTGAAGAGCCTCTTGGAGGACAGCCATAATAGGCTCCTGTGTGCAAGCACATCTTGGCATCAGCAATAGTGTCAGGGTTTGGTGTCTGTGAATGGAATGGATCTCATGGTAGAACAGTCTCTGGATGACACTTCCTTCAATCTCTGCCCCATTTTTGTCCCTGCATTTCTTTTAGATAGGGACAATTCTGGGTTAAAAAGTTTTAGATAGGTGGGTGGCCCCATACCAAACCAAAAAGTATACATGGACCTGTTCATGGTTCCCACTACAAATGTAGCAGAGGACTGGCTCATCTGGCATCAGTGGGAGGGAAGGTATTTGGTCCTGTGGAGGTTTGATGTTCCAGATAATGGGAATTCTAAAGGGGTTAGGCAGAAGTGGGTGGGTGGGGGAACACCTTCTTAGAGGCAAAGGGGAAGGGAATAGGGTGGAGGGTTAGTGGAGGGAAGACCAGGAAGGAGGATGACATTTGAAATGTAAACAAATAAAATGATTAATTGAAAAAAAAAAACAGTCTTGAACTGTTTGTTCATTTCCTTCTACTACTTTTTTTTTGTATTTTAATAGATTTCTTTAAGGAAGTTTATTCATTTCCTGTTTTAGAACCTCTATGATATTCATAAAAGCTATTTTAAGATATTTGTTTTGTGCTTCAGCCATGTTCCAGTACCTACTGAGTTAGGGTTGTTTGTCTATAGTGAAGATATATTATCCTGATTGTTACTGACTGTGTTTTCAGGCCGGCATCTAAGCATCTGGGTCTGGAAAGGCTATAATTCTAGACCAGTGGTGCTCAACCTGTCTCTTAAAACACCTTTACGGTACCTTTT
The DNA here is from genome assembly GCA_030674055.1 of Rhabdomys pumilio. Taxonomy (NCBI): domain Eukaryota; kingdom Metazoa; phylum Chordata; class Mammalia; order Rodentia; family Muridae; genus Rhabdomys; species Rhabdomys pumilio. Next base: position 14,105,761 of record JANHMN010000016.1, read on the forward strand.
CACGGGGATCATGTATCAGATATCCTACATATCAGATATTTACATTACAATTTATAACAGTTGCTAAATTACGGCTATCAAGTAGCAATGAAGTAATTTATTGGTTAGAGGGGTCACCACAACATGAGAAACTATAGCAAAGGTACAGCATTAGGAAGGGTGAGAACCACTGATCTAGATCCTGATATCTGGTCTTGTCTTTGTTGGGTGGGTGTTCTGTTTATTGGTTTCTGTTGCCCTCTCTGTTCTTAGGAGAGTGTGGTAGCTCTGAGTTGCCTGATAAGAAATTCTTCTGGGATCTTGATAAGTATGGTCACTGGGAGTTCTGGGTAAAACGTGTTTCCAGGTATTGGGGTATTAGGAATGGGGATAGTCCGCAAATTCTACAGAGGTCTACAGTAGGAGGAAAGCATGGAATTCCACTTGGGCTTGCTTAGTTTCCTGGAGAGAGGCCCTAAGAAGTAGTCCGACACCGAGCTAAGAATAGAGTAAGAATAGAGTTGGGCATTCGATAGAGAGGAGGGTAGGGAGAGTGAATATCTGAAAGTCTCCTACCCTTTTTCTCTGGTTTACTTGCTTCTCTGGCAGTTATGGCTAGCAAGTTCACAGAGAATGCCTGCTGGAGTTAGGGGTGGCATGATGGGAGTGGAGAAGAAGGTTAGAGGAGAGCTGAGTTTTCTGCTAGAGATGGGGGCAGAGAGAAGGGGGAGGCGGCAGCAGGTTGTCTCCTACAGAAATGGGGATAAGAATCTGTGACTGGACTTGGAGTAGAGGTAGTCTGACAAATGTAGATTAGCAGATAGGCTCCACGTTTCCTTCTCTGGTCAGAGTGGGCTGCGGATTCCTAGGGAATGCCTGCTTGCTGGAGTTGGGGCCTGGGATACATCAGTGAGTGGGGGTTAGAAAGTTTGGAAGGGTAGGTTTCTGTGATCCACTGGAGATAGGGATGGAGGGGAGAAGTCACTGTGGAGGTCAAGCAGCCCTAATTCCAGATGACTTTTCAGTTGTTGTTCATGATTGCAGACTAGCTCTCTGAGAGTCAGGGCTCACATTCAGCAATATTTCAAGGTCTGACTCAGAGAATTAGTCCATAAAAATGGATATCTTGGATAGTTGGAAACTGGCAATTTTTAAGAATTTTCTTTTAAAAGCTTCTCTTCTTCAGTAACTAAAAAAAATATGCTTCACCTTTATTCTACTAATAAGCTAAAATACACCAAACAGTATAATTACTAAAAAGTCACAGAATTATCCTTTAATAGTTGCTTTGCATGAAACTACCATATGTTATCTGAAAGCAAAATATGTGTGTTGGAAAAATATCTTTAAAACCTTGGAATAACTACTAAGTCTTGTGCAATTTGTAGTTTATTCTCCAAGTCTGGTGATGGTTTAAAAGTTGGAAGTCAGGATTGCTAACAGCCCCCATTCCTGTGTTGACAAGGTGGCTCTGTGGAAGGTGCGTTTGTGTCTCAACTCCACTGATTCCTCAGCATCTCTGTGACAAGGGTTCCCCACTCACTTTATTAATAAGATATTAAAGCTCAGAGAGGTTAAGAGGAAGGGTTCAATGTCACCGGCCAGTTGGGAATAGCCAGAACTTGAAATTCCAACCTTGAGCTTTCTGACTAGACCAAGTGGTGGTACACGTCTCCATGAAGGGCGGTGCTGGAGGTTCAGATTTTCCTCTCCTACGAAAATGGCTTCTGGTTTACTCTGACTCAGGTTCTGAAAAGGATGGAGATTACATCATTCCACAGAGGCCATTAGTCTGGTGTTGAAGGCTTGAAGGAACTTCGGATTTCCTTTGTGTGACAAAACTGCAGAGCTTTTGAATCCCACAATCTTTTCATGTTTTGTAAGGGTGGAAAAAATGGTGAGCAAAGGACAGGAAAGAAGAGGAAGAAAAGTAAGCTCCTTAAAAAGGAAGGAAGAGATACTCTAATTCCCATGAGAAACTCCCAAATGAATAAGGGAGAGATTATGTGTGGGCTTTCAAGATCGGGTTAGCCTTCTAAGACTTCCTGAGGGGCCTACTGGCTTCTAGGCTGGGCACTATACTGGTAGGTAAGTATCAGGACTGTTTAAACTGGTAAGAGTGGGCATAGAAGTCAGAAATCTCCTCAGAGTGCTTGTCAGAATGTAGTGCGTTGCTTTTAAACTCATACACACACTGAAATAACTACACGCTGCCATATTTTGGATGATAACTGGAGATGGGCATCCACTTTATGCATGCACATGGACAATACTCTGTTCACTTGTATTTCCAATATACTCAGAAACCAAAGGGAGATATTCTTCTTGTCTCGATACATGATGCAGATCTGGGATGACAAAGGTGAAGGTGTCTGCTTTTTCACCAAGTGTGTACTTTTTCTTTGCTTCGTTGAGCTGATCTTTGAGGGTGGAAGGAATACGTTTGTGATAGAGGGGAACCAAGTATGGCAGGGAGTGGCTGAACACATGGTTTTGATCATGGACTCTCAGAGTATCTGGAATTGGGTTCCAGCTTTGCCAGTGTCTATGCTCTGTGACCATGAATGAGTTACTTAGCCACCTGATGCTCTGGTTATTAAAAATGGATGCACTAAGTTGAGGTAGCAGTAGAATCCGGGCCGTAATGTGGGTGAAACGTGATATTCCTTGTAACACATCCAGCACGTAGTGTATGATACATGTTTGCTGCTAAAACATAAATAGTACTTCAATGAGTATCCGTGTACATACTACACCGATATATTACTAATATATTACTACATATATTACTAATGTAATATATGTCTTGTTCATGAGCGTTAGAAGAAACCATTGCTTCTGCAGTTTAGGTCAGGAAGTGTAAGAGCTTGCATAGTTTGAATGCTTCCTGATGATAACCTCATGGTAAGAGACCAGGCTCTTTCTGTGGGAGCAAGGAATGCTGGAGTTGGTGAGAATCACCATTTGAAACAGGCTTCAGAGATCAAGTCTCTAGGAAGAGATATGTCACTCAGTTAAAGGATTTAGGAAATTTAGCTGTAAGTTCTATTCATAATTATAGAATGAGGCATCAAAGAACAAACTGTGATCCAGAACACTTGTGGTTCTGTGAACGAGCAGCTGTGTGTGTGTGTGTGTGTGTGTGTGTGTGTGTGTGTGTGTGTAGGGGTGTGGGTAGACTGGAATTAAGAATGAAGTTGAGGTGAGGTGGTTTGTAAGAACTACAAACTGTTCCCTGTGGTCAAGGGGTGTGGGTAGTGCACGAAACCCAGGCTCATGTTTGAGGTTTGCTTTGCGAATTTCTCTTCTCTCTGCAGTTGCTCCAGCCTTTTCTCATCTTGATCTGCTGAAGACTGTCTCTGGCCCTTGGGGTGCAGCAGTGTGGCATGTGTGGGAGAATCTGGCACTTGGAATGAGCTAGCTCTTCCTGAAAGCAAGCCCAGTGAGGAGAGACTCTGTGCTATTGTGGGTCTGGAGTGAAAGAATGGGTAACATAAACACACACACACACACACACACACACACACACACACACACACACACA
>JANHMN010000016.1:14118715-14145728 GCA_030674055.1 Rhabdomys pumilio
TGTGTATGTGTATGTGTATGTGTATGTGTATGTGTATGTGTATGTATATGTATATGTATATGTATATGATGTATATGTATATGTATGTGTATGTGTATGTGTATGTGTATGTGTATGTGTATGTGTATGTGTATGTGTATGTATATGTATATGTATATGTATATGTATGTATATGTATGTATATGTATGTATATGTATGTATATGTATATGTATATGTATATATATGATGTATATGTATATGTATGTATATAAGTACTAGTATTAGTGTTTGAGATTATAATTTAATTATTCCATTTCCCCTTCCCTTTCCTCACTCCAGACCCTGCCATGTATGTTCCTTGTTTTTTCTGAAATTCATAGATTGTTTTCCTTAATTGAACACTCACACGCACGTGCACACACGAACAGTCATGTGCATGTGCACGTGCACACACGCACACACGCACAGGCACGTGCACGTGCACACACTCACACTTCTGTGTGTCAGGCTTTTACTTGAGAGTTTCTTTCTCTGACAGCTCTGGAACTTTCGGTTTACCTGAGGTTGCTGGCACCTCTCTGACTGGGAGCCTCAGATGCACACCCCAGGATGCCAGGGTGGTACAGTCCGTATTTGCATATGGCCTTCATCCTCACTGGAAGCCTGTCCTAAAGGAAATGGAATTAAGTTTCACCAGGGGGATTTGGAATCGGAGCAACTTCCTGACTGATGGTTTCCTCCCATAGAATCTTTAAAAATAGAGTTGCTTCCTATTTGTCACTTTTTGTTTCTGTTTTTTTTTCTTTTAATGGAATGAAAATACACAGGATAGGTTTTTTTTTTTTTTTTCCCAAGACACTCTCTGTGAATTTATATGCTTGTGTTGGTAAGAGGAGACAGTTTATTACAGATTCAAATTACAGACAACTTAGCATGCTTCGATTTTTTTCTAACACTTTAGCAGACAGCAAATGTCTTGCCCTTATCTCTTAAAGGACCTAAAAGTGCTTTAGCAGGATAAAGAAATATTGTTTATGGAACAATAAATTATTGACCATAAATAATATTATTTTCTCATTATTAGCTATTTGAGACAAACCCAGAAGGGTCCAAAACTGAATTTGAAAAATAAGTCTTCACGTTGCATACGGATTGTTCAACGCTCAAGGATGCTGGCAAATGAAGATAAATACGAAATATCACTGCCATCTAGTGGCCGCTTTGTGTCACCTTCACAATTTGAGGCAGCGCAGCTCTGATTTCAGGCTCGTAAACAGTTAAGCAGCCCCGGAGGGTCTGTGAGTCAGTTCATTCTTCCTGCTTTAAGAGCCAATCAGAGGTTACCAAGGAGAGCCAATGAGAGACTATCAAACAGATGTCACTGCTTAGACAGTACAGTATCCTTTCACTTTTTGTTTCCTAATTGAATTTTATCTTGGTGACAGAATGTGATCCGGGTGACAAATCGTTTTGGAATTTATTAAGACTTCCTTTCGAAGTTAACGTGTGGTGGGTTTTTGTCACAATTCGGTGAGCACTTGATGAACATACTTTTTTTTTTCTGTTCGTGTGCCTGTGTAAATTTCCATCTAACATGGCAAATTTAAATATTAATTGGGTTGCTCCGCCTTTTCATAAGCTTTGTTTATTCCTGACATTGTTTTTTTCTGACACAGCTGACATAAACTTGTCCTCTCTAACTTTGATTGGTCCCTTCTTATTGCACTGACATTTTTGCCCCTGTATTTACAGTGACTGCTCCTGCCTTCAGGTCTCGTTTATCCACTGCCAATTTCCCCATTATTGATTGTTTCAGGAAAGAATTTGTTTGGTCTCTCTGTCTCTCTGTTTCTGTCTCCTATGCATGTGTGCTCACACACATGTGAAGGCAGAGTCCATGGTGGGCTCCCTCCGTTACCCCCACGTTCCCTTCTGAAACGGGGCTTCTCGTCTCTGAAGCTGTATCTTGTCATTTTGGCTAGACTGGCTGGCCAGCCCTTGGCATCCACAGTGTCTCTCCCCCTTGGAGCTGGGAATCAGTCATCATCACAGATGCCGTGTTAAACCCATGCCTGTTTTAAAAATTATTCTGCATTCTTTTGTCGGAAACTACATCTCAATAGTTCTGTTGCTTCCGCTTATTATTTAGCAAACAGGATAGTTAGTGTTGAGTTACTGTTGGGTTTGATGTTTATGTTGTCTCATGCACCTCCGGTGGGTCATTTTTAGTTCCACATAGTATTCCACTCGTGTGTGTGTGTGTGTGTGTGTGTGTGTGTGTGTGTGTGTGTGTGTTGTAAAGAAGTTGTTTTTATTTATGTGGCCCTGTGTGCATTTGCCACATGTGTGCAGTCGTACATGGAGTTCAGAGGAGGATGTCAGGTTTCCCAGAGCTGGACTTGGGCATTTGTGAACCAGTCAGGTGGGTGATGGGAACTGAACTCAGGTCCTCTGAAAGAACAGCAAACATTCTTAACTGCTAAGCCATTTCTTCAGGAAGGCCCACACATTATGATTTTTTGAGCATGTAAAGTCTTCTCATTCTCCTGTCAATAGATACTCAGTTCTTATTTCAGCTGAGGCTAGACTCTTTTAAATTCCTTTGTGTGCTCACATGTGAGAACCTCCCAAGCAATTTTCATTAGTCTTCCCTAACATTGTTTTGGAAAACAAGGCACATACAAACATTTTAAAAATATATCTAAAAGTTTCATTTTGAATTTGAAGTGGCAAGTTATGTCCCTTTTGCCTTTAAAATATTATCATTTTAAATGATTTATTATTTTATGAATGTGAGTACAATGTCTTCAGACACACCAGAAGAGAGTGTCAGACTCCCATTACAGATGATTGTGAGCGGCTGCTGGAAATTGAACTCAGGACCTCCCAGAAGAGCTGTCAGTGCTCTTAACCACTGAACCATCTCTCCAGCCCCAAATATTATCATTTTAAGACACAGTCATTCAAATGTCAAGGCTGGGTGATGAGAGCTCTCACTAACAGGAAGAAACATGAAGACACACCACCATCAGAGGAGCCTGAAATATTACAATGTTCTCTTTCCCCTTTAGACTCACCTTTCCACACTTTGATCCTAATTATTTTTTTAAAATTATTTATATTTGTGTGTTTATTTGTGTGGCAGGAGGCCATGGGCATGCCATGACTCTGTAAGGAGGTCAGAGAACCTTTGAGAGTCGGTTCTCCCCTTCTAACATGGAGATCCCAGGTATCCAGCTCCAGTGTCAGCTGCTGACAAGCATGCTAACCTGCTGAACCATCCCGCTGGCCTTCTTCACCAATTACATTTTAACACTTGAAAATATTTTTTCAATCTCATTATATTTCTATAGCAAAGTGTAAATGAAAAAAACTAAAAGCCCCTCCACTCTGCAGTGACCCGAAGCCCTGAATGCTCAAGTGTCTTAATCTGGATTGAGTTCTGAGAACTATTGGTGCTGCTATGTGTTAGAAATTAGAAATTCTAGCTTGTCCATATAAAAGACACACAGTCCTGGTATTTTATTTACGAGCTGTGAGCCTAGAGTGGGCAGAGTTTTGAGCTGCTCTAACTTACATCCCTGCCATATGTCCCTTGTTTCTTGCTGTTTCTCCTGGCCAAGTGCTCATGGTCCATCTCCTTTCATGGTGGCTTCCTCCTCTTTGGTCTCCTCTCTTCTCTCTCTCCTGTTTTTATTTGTAGCCCCAAGCCAGGTAACTGAAAAAACCCACCTACTCTATCTATTGCCCAATCACAGGCTTTAATCTTTTATTGACCAATTAACTTGGGGAGGGAGGTTACATAGCATCTGTTGATGTAACCTCATGGTGAGAATCTCCTCATGGGCGCAACCAGATCTTGGGGTACAAACTTTAGAATTTGACTACAAGTGGCACCAGACCAACCTCCTACAAAACAAGGAAACTGATCAAAGCCAGGCAATTATTTTCATGAACATTTACTAGATATTAAAAGTTTGGAAACATGTCAGGATGAAGTATCCGTGAGCTGCCGTTTGGACACCCATGTGGTTCGTGCTATGAGGTCGGGAGCATGGACCCACTTTCCTTCTGCTGCTGAACGTAGCTGCAGCTCCTAAGAACTCCTGTTGGCGTGACTGGTGGGTGGAATGCCCAGGTCTTGCTATGTTTTAACAAAGATAAGTAATACTGTTAAAATGTAATTTGCCCTGTGACTTGAAGTGCTCTGGAGAAAGCACCCATTGTCTCTGGGGCTAATCATTGTGTGGTTGCTGCAGCTTGCACCAGAGATTGATCTACTGTGAGAACGATCTAATGTCATAAAAGTTCTGTCAGTGATTTGATATAATTAAGGTTATTTTCCGTTTTATTATCAGCAAATATTCAGAGACAACATTACCTGCAAAAGCACTTCATTATATGGACAGTGATTTTGTGTTTCCTCTTTAAGGGTTTCTACCTGTTTGCCTGTGTTCTCCTGTATTTCTTTGAGGGAGTTATTTATGTCCTTTTAAAAATCCTCTATCGTCATCATGAGAAGTAATCTTAAATCTGAATCTTGCTTTTCCGGTGTCATGGGGTATTCAGGACTCGCTATGGTGGGAGAACTAGGTTCTGATGATGCCAGGTATCATCAGATACTTGGTTTCTGTTGCTTATGTTCTTTTGCTTGTCTGGTTATCTCTAGTGCTACCTTTACTCACTGTCTCTGACTGGAGTCTGTCTGTGTGTTATCTTGGTTGTGTCAAAACTCCTCAGAGACTAGCTATCTCTGTGATCCTGTGATCCTGAGATCCTGGGTGTGATAGCTCCTGGGAGTCAGGCTGCTTCTGGGATCCTAAAATCCTGGTGTGCTCAAGCTCCTGAGATCTTGTGATTCTATGATCCTATGTTCCTATGTGTTAGAGCTCCTGGGAGTTCAGCCTCTGGGTTTTGGGGGATTGAGTGCAGAGCTGGCGGCCTAGGACTGCTCCGGGCATCAGCACAGACCAGAAGGGTCCCGTACCACTGGCTGTGAGGGAGTTCCTGGGTCCTCACGGGTCCCAATTACTCCTTGTTTGGGTGAGTGGGTGGGGGGTGTCGAGGCCTACTCACCTACGATCCTGGGCATGTTACAGTTCTGGCACAGTGATTTAAAGTCTTAGCTTCTGGGGAGTGTGCCATATACTTACTGAGCCAAAGATCAAATGCCGAATTGCATCTGCTGTCTTTTTACTTAGAGACAAGACACAGAACCAAAGAGCTCAGGGAGCATCAGAGAGGCTTTGCCAATGGCAATTTTTTGATAAAATGCTGCCATTTCACATTTTAGGGACATTGCCACAAAAGCACAGCATTAACTTACCCACCCGCTGCACATGACAACCTGAAATTTAAGGCACAAAGTCTTCGTTAGCCAAATGAAAACTTCTTGAGAAAAGCGTTTGTATGTCTAAAACTCAAGTAAACACGTCAACAGTTATTTCCAGGTGTATTATAAACAGTAGTGAAGACATGAACAGGCATCTTAGAAACGGGCAAGGAAAGAAGGCAAGAGAAGGGTCACGTGATGCAGCTCTAACAAAAGCTGTGCTCCTGAAAGCCATAAAACACAATAAATAAAAATAAAGCGGAATGATCGCAGCGTTTACTTATTTTGAAACAACAAAATGTAAAATGCACTTTGAGTGACACAGGAGTGAGAGAGGACATGACATTTCACTTGATAAAAAGGTGTGACAAGTTGGAGAGCCGGCCCAGTAAGAGTTTGTGTAGCTCTTGCAGAGAACCTGGGCTAGGTTCACAGCACACACTGGGTAGCACACACTGTGTGGCCCACAACTACATGCTACTCCAGCTTCGTGATCCAGATGTCTCTGGCCTCCCCAGACATCTGCACTTGTGAGTTCTTGCCCCTATACTGCATATACACAAAATTAAAAATAAGAGTAAATACTTAAAATGTGTGAGACTCTCTTACCCATGCTGCATGTGTGTATTGGATGCTGGGTTAGCTTCTGGAAGTCTGTAAAACTCAGAATAACTTCAGTAATTTTAGAGAGCATCATAACCAAATGTCTCCTGTTTATTTGAAAAACAAGATAAGTTTATTGTAAACAAATTAGAACATAATCCATGGGGAAATAAACACAATTCACAATTTATAAGTGACAGTATCTTATAAATCTTATAAATGTATTTCTAATTTTAGAAATTAGAACTGGCATAGTGATGTTTCAGGCATAAAAGGTTTAGATTATAGATCACTGATTAATTATTAAAGGAGAAACCAATATATAAAATTGGTCCTATATTTGACAACCCAAAGGTTTTAGTTTTACATATAGGGTCAAACACTGTAGTAATAGGCAGAGGCATGTCTTTATATCAGTTAGTACATTGTGTGTGTGTGTGTGTGTGTGTGTGTGTGTGTGTGTGTGTGAGTGTGTGTGTGTGTATGTGTGTGTGTGTGAGAGAGTGTATGAGTGTGTGTGCCTGTGTGTGTATGTCTGTGTGAGTGTATGAGTGTGTGTGCCTGTGTTTGTGAGTGTGTGTGTGTGTGTGAGTGTGTGTGCCTGTGTGTGTCTGTGTGTGAGTGTATGAGTGTGTATGCCTGTGTTTGTGAGTGTGTGTGTGTATGAGTGTGTGTGCCTGTGTGTCTGTGTGTCTGTGTGTCTGTGTGTCTGTGTGTGAATGTATGAGTGTGTGTATGTCTGTGTGTGAGTGTATGAGTGTGTGTGCCTGTGTGTTTGTGAGTGCATGTGTGAATCTGTGTGTGTGTGTGTGTGTGTGAGTTTCTGAACGTGTGAATGAGACCTGCCTAGTCCATATAACGTTGTTTGTACATGTATGATTTCGGGGCTGACCCTGAGCACCACCTTGGCTTAGCTGAGAACTCCACTTTGTCCCACTCTTGGATGCCGGCTGACCTGCATCCGGGGTGTTGCCAGTTACTGTGAAGGGAAAAGATCTCTGGAAGTGTTTGTTCTAGGAACTCAGTGCTCTGCACATTGAGAGGTGGGGAGGCTGTTTGTGAAATGGGAGGAGGCGTAGGACAAACTGTGCACTGTGCGAGCCTTTGAGTGAACAGTGGGTGTTTCCTCATGTATCACTTTTAGGAATGAATAGCTAGAAAGCCAAAGGTTCAAAGTTGTATCTTTTTATTCATGTCTTTGTATGCCCTGTGTATTGGCACATCCTTCAGAACCATAAACGGCATCTGGAAGAGCCATGCCCAAGGTGTAGTGAGGGAGAGCAACTGCTGGGCTCCAGCACCTACAGTGCCTCTGTAAGGATGAGTGTTGAATGCTTGTGTGTGCCTTTATCCCAGTTTCTTTCCCTTAAGCCATGCTCTGCTGCTCTGTAGCTTTGAAAATCTTCACTTCCAATCTAGTAGGTATCTCTGTGATATTCAGATTTGTATTTTCTTCTTGGCTACTGGGTTTGACTATCTATCTATCTATCTATCTATCTATCTATCTATCTATCTATCATCTATCTATCTATCATCTATCTATCTATTCATATTCATGTCCCCTTCTCATAAATTTATGTCTTTCTCTCTCTACTTTTTGTCTTTTTTAAACCAAAATATTAAAATATTTTTGTGCATCACACAATTGATCCTTGTTGTTTTTGTTATAAAATATTTTTCCTTAAAGCTCTTCTTTATTGTCTTTAGTTATGGCACATATATTTCAGTTTGTAATAGAATCAGTACCGAATATTGGTGGTTCCCAAGCTCAAACCTTCAGTCTAGACTTTCCCCACCAGGCTCTGGAGTCTTTTATTCGTCTGCCCACTCAGCACCCTCACTTTGGTATCTAATACACATCACACCTCTTCTGTCCAGAGTTACAATTCTTGCCCTTCCTTTCAAGCCACTCCCATCTGTGGTCTTCACACCTCAGTGAAGCACAGATGTGGTCTTCACACCTCTTAGCAGCTGCAGCAGGCATGACATTTGGAGTAGAATGGGCTACATTTGTAGAAAAGATAAGGTAGTGGGAACAAGGAGTCCACACGACCTTTAGTGTCACAGTGAGGACTGTGGTCTTACTCCAAATCAGCTTTTGAGGATGAGTGTTGCAGGCTGACTCGAGTTCACATGAATCCCCTGGAATGTATGGAGAACAGGCAAGAATGAACCACGAATGGAAGCAACTCTTGAGGAGAGGAGCAGCAGAGGTGTGGAGCATGCTTGCAGCTGTGGTTTGCTGGGAAGGGACTTGAGTAGATGGATACTGGAAAGAGCAAGCAGTTATTAGGGCAGATCTTTGCCCTCCATTTAATCTTCTCTGGAAACATCTCACAGATAAATTGCAGGATGAGATGTAGGATATAAAAACGTATGATGAATATTAGAGATGAATTTATGGTTTGACAGACTAGTAGAGCGGAATTGACAAGATCTGGGGACTTGTGAAACGAACTGGTTTGGAAACACTCAGAAGTTAAGTTTAGATGCAACAGAGATTTGTGATGATTACTGAACATTTTCTTAGTGATGTTAAGACAGAAATGCAGAGGGGAAAGTCAGAATATGGAAACAAAGGTGTATCATAAGCACTTAGATTGCATGAAAGTCGAGAATCAGGTGATGAGTGTAAGTAGAAAAGAGAAGAGTTAAGAATCAGGTCTTGGGACAGTTAAAGGATTTGAACTCAAGACTTGGAAGGGTTGGCTTGTTGGTCTTAGCATGGAACGTGTAGCATATGTCCACATACATTTATCATCATTTTGGATACATAGGATTTGTAAATGTCACTCTATCATTATAAGTAGATAAAGATAGGGCAGAACATAAAAATAAATAAATAGGCAGTCAGTGATGTTGGAAATAAATCAAGAGTGAAACGTTTTGGAAGTCTCAATGGAGCAAGTATGTTAGGAAGTGGGCATAGACACCAGCAGTCAATGCTTCGGAGAAGAAACTTCCTGTCCTGTTTTCAGTGGGGTTGTGCTGTAGGTGATTACACAAGAGAATTAAAAGACCAAGGTCAGAGAACATGACCATGTTTTGAAGCAAAAGGGGTCATAAAGGGGAGAGGAGACACAGAGATGATATTTAGATGGGAGATGTCAAGATAGGTTTCTGTTTAAACGTTTCTTATATCATTTTAAATTATATAACACACTCGCTTATATTGTACTTATATGTGTGCTTTAAAAATAATTGTAAAGATAAGACTTATCTACCCACTAGTCAACTGTAGATCCTTTTAACATCAAGAAACTTGGGGGCTGCTCTCTTCAATTATGATTTACCACAGTGGCTGGTCATGAAGTAAGTAAAACCACATCAAAATGCAATTAGTTAGCTGGGTAAAAATTAATAATGAGACTAATTATGCCTAGAATAATGCTTAGTATTGGCACAGATATAGTGCATCTGAAAGCCACACAGCTGTGAAGGGCAAGAAAACTGCCTAGCAGTGAGGTTGCTGGCTTGCAGCTTGTTCCTAATCTGCTATGTTATCTTTGTCATTGAACAAAAATTCACATGTCATGGTTAATTTTAGATGTCAATTTGACTGGATTAAGAACCACAGAGGACATTAATGAGGCATACCTCTGGGTGTATCTGTGACGGCTTCTCCAGAGAAGATAAGGTTCGAGGTGAAGACCTGCCCTAATGTGGGCAGCACAGTCAGGCTTGGTCATGAGTATACTGGGGGCAAATATTCCTTTCTTTTCTCCCTGGTCTTTCTAGGTGTGAGCAAATTCCTGTGGCCATAGGCAAATTTTGCTCCTGTCACCATGCTGGGGGAAAAAAAAAACCGAAATGACATGACTGCCTCGAGGTATGGTGGAAGTGAAGACTTATTGTAGATATGAGAAGAGCACAGCCAGAGGCTTCTGGACAAGAGATGGGATGGGGAGAGAGGAACCAGGAGCCAAGAAGTCAGCCAAGTGACTGGGTTATAGAAGGAAGATTCTGGAGGAAGGGAAGCAAATCAGGGATTGAAGAAGTTAAGGGTAGGGGGTGGGTAGAGGGTGAGCTGTGCTTAGCAGCTGGTGGAACAGTGCTGGTGGCCTGTGTCCGCTTTGATATGTTAAATAGGCACCTAAATTAGCCATTTGTTTCTTTGAGACCTAATACATGCCTTTCCACTAAAAGGATTCTTTCTTTAACCTAGAACATGGGCCACAATGGACTCTTTCCTTTCTGTGGTCTGCTTTTTGTCAGGCATTTGTCGTAGCAAGACAGGAACTACTATTCCACAACACAGGCAAGCATCTGTTGGCCTGTTGAATCTGACCCAGTGGTCCATTTTTCAGCTTGAACCCTTCAGGAAGAACTGCACCTCTGATAGACGATTTAGTAAGGAGAATGTTGGAGCTCAACACTGTGGAAGAGAGCTAACTACACAGGAATTTCTGAAACCACAATTGTAAGGGTCCATGATACCCTGAGGAATGATACCTCTGATTTGTGTGTTTTAAGTGAGGCCATCCCTTAATCCAGTTCCATTCTCCCGTGGGTGTCTCTTGTAGGCCCATAACCAGGATAAGCTCCTGCATAGCCACTACTTGAGACACTTGATCTGCCTGGTTATTGCCTTGGGCCACTGAGTCTCTTCCCTTCTGGTGTCTTTGGCAATGAATAGTACTCACAGTTGCCAGCTTCATCAGGGCACCCAAAAGATCCAAGATTTCCTCCGATTCAAGCTATCCTCTCTCTTGGTATATAGCCCTGTGGACGTGGGATGTGGCAAAAGCAAACCTGCTATCCATGTAGATGTTAATTTTCTTGCCAGCCCCAAGTTCCAAGGCTGATTTCCACACCGATGTGCCTAGGGGTGGGGAGGTAGAGGTTCAGCCCAGATGACATTTGTGCCGTTCACCACAGCAGTATCTGCTTATCTCTGACCAGCATGGAGAAAACTGCTCCTGTCTGTAAAGCGGGTAGCCTTGGCTCCTGGCAGGGGTCGGTCAGAGAAGTCTTTCCTCCACCCGTGTGTTCTCTTTTTGGGCCAGTTAGTTGCGGCCTGTTAGGCAGGAAGTGTATTTGAGCCCCCATCTTGGTGAGTAAGTCTCACTTCAACAGAGGGTAGGGACAATCTGAGATGACCATAAATGTGTGGGATACTCAGCCCATCCTGAGGTCCAGTGTTCCTTGGGTAATTCATGAATACATTTTGGTACCAGTGGCTCTTTGGACCCAAGATCTTTTCTTGGGAATGGGGCCATTGGCTTGGAGGAGAACCTAGTGTTGAGCCCTGTGTCCACAGGAATTAAGTGGATTTCCCCTCCACTTTAAAGATTACCCTGAGCACGAGGAGGAGGTCTGCACCCTGTCCTCCCTAGTTGCCATCTTCCCCCAGGGCTAACACCTTTGCTGTTTGTGGGTGCATTTCCTAGGGCCTGGGATTTCCTGCCCTCGGCTTCCATTTGTTGGGGGTACTCTGGGGTCAAGTGGCCCCTCTCCTTGCAATGTGTGCACTACTTCTTTTCAAGGAGTTTTCTGTCTCTTTGACTGGAGTCTTCTTTCTCTGCTTTCCCTAACTACTGTAGCCAAGATTCTCTGTAAATTTCTTTCCTGTCGCCTTTCTTTTTCTCATCTCCCTTTCACCTTCTTCCTTTCCCTTTCTCTTCCTCTGTCTCCCTGTTATGGTAGACTTTCTCAGCAACCTACACTAAATCCTTTAATGACTAATCCTGCAGTCCCTCTAGCCTCTAAAGCTTTTCCCTGATATCTACTAGCCTAGTCTATAAAGGCTATATTGTGTACTGACAAAATGACTCCATGAGCCATTCTAGAAAGGCTGTGGGTGACTCATCTGATCCCTGCCCCCTTGAGACCTGCCAATGGAGTCTGGTGGAAGGCTTTTAAGTGCCCCTTACCTTTTGACACGCTAAAGTCCCAGTCAGATCTAGTCAGAAGAAACCCACTGTTTATGACAGTCTGGTCAATCCATCGTGCCCCCGTGTCTGAGGGGACATTCTTTCCAGCTTCCTGCATTATCTTCTCTTGCTCTTAGGTCCTGAAGAGAACTAAAACAGTCTCAAAGAGATTAATCAGCCCTTTGGGGTTATCTGAAAGAGGTGCTTTAGGCTTTCCAGTAGTATAAGTCAGCCGAAGAGAAAGGCCAATATTACCTAGCCTGATTGCCCTTATCTAGAGGCCCATATGCCCTCAGTGGGAGAGCCACCATGGTATCAGGAGAGGTGGCTCTCAGACTTCAGGTCCCCATGGCAGGACCTGGAAGTTGGGGGGGGGTGTCTCCTACTCCTCCTTCCTTTTATAAAGTGTGGGTACAGTGGCCCTGGTCCTGTATGAGCTGAGGATACTGGTGCTGGTGCTAGCAGGGCCATGGGGGCAAGGGTACAGGGATACGAAGGAGGAGGATCTTGGAGCAACAAGCCTGCTATTGAAGGGTCTTGGAGGATCAACTTCTTCTCAGGTCCAGATCCCTCCTTCCCTGTTTTCTTTTTCCTGAAGGCCAGAACCTACAAGGAGGGTCTTGGGGAAGAAAGGCTTTTATCCATGAAGTGTGTGTGTTGGGAGGTGTCCTCTACTAGATTCATCCAGGTAACTATATAGAGCACTTGGTCTGGGTGCCCAAGGGATCCTGGCCTAAAGACAATTTTTTTTCTACTGCTTTAATCACTTGTAAGTTGAAGGTCCCTATGGGTGGCCACTCTACTCTGAAGGTGAGCCATTCAGAGAAGCAGAGAGTAACTAACTTGCCCTTCTTTACTACTGACAAGTTTTTTCCTCTTTCTCTAACTTCCCTCCAGTGGTTAACTAGGATGTCTAATGGGGAAGATTCAGTCTAAAGATAGCATCAGTCCAAGTCCAAGAACATAGAGAAAGACAGTCAGCACGCAGATAGCTCGCCCCTGCCACGGGCAAACCAGGTTATATAGACAGTTCTCACCCCGCCACGGGCCCAGAAACCAGGTTATACAGACAGTTCTTGCCCGTGCCATGGGTGGGTCAAGATGTAACACACAGAGAGACAAACCACCCCTGTCACCGTGGAAGAATCTAGTAACCAGGCGACTTGGCCGACTTACGCCAGACCAAATCTAAGAGGTTCCAAAAGGAGCAGAGTCCTCCAGACCCCCTTTGGGGCACCTGAAGCCTCCTTCAGCCTCCACCCCTCACCCCTACGGTAGCAACACTGAGGCACATCTGCCCGCTGTTCTTGAACACCCCAAACACCATGGGCTTTCTGAGCCCCCCAGATGCTTGCAAGCAAACCCAAAGTTCAGACAGGCTTACAAATTCAGACTTTGACAAATAGAGGGACAAATAACCACGGTACCTGCTGGAGACCTCTGATTCACCACTCTCTGGTATGTCCCCACAGAAGGTTGGCTTCCCAGCCAGTGCACCAAATACAAGACTCTACCGAGCCTTAGCTTACTGGGGACCCCCTGAGTGAACCACGTGGAGCAGTTCCCCCCTGTTGTCTGAGGAATGTTAATTAGCCTTTCCATTCTGAACAGACAAGTGTTCCAAAGTTTCTGAGCTGACCTCTTCAGTATGTATTCACTAATAAATGGATATTAGCCAAAAAAGTACAGAATACCCAGGACACAGTCCACAGAACTCAAGAAGGTTAATAAGCTGAAGGGCCCAAGTGATGATGCCGCAATCCCACTTGGGAGGGAGAAGAAAGCAATCACAGGAGGTGGGAAGGAGGGAGGGAAGGAGTGAGGGAGGGAGGGTGGGAGGGAGGGAGGTGGGAAAGGGGACAGGGAAGAGAAGAGGGGAACATGATTATGTATTGGTTGGGGAAAAAGAACTGAAGCCCTGAGGGCAAGCAGAAAGAATGGAACCAGGCAACCTGGGGAGGTAGGAGTTGGGGGACCTTCTAGAATGTACCAGAGACCTGGGAGGTGAGAGACTCCCAGGACTCAAAGGGAGAACCTTAGATGAAATGTCCTACAGTGGGAAGAGGGAACTTGTGGAGCCCACTTCCAGCAGAAAGACAAGGCATCAAGTGAGGGATGGGGTTGCCATCTCACAGTCAAAAAACTCTGACCCATAATTGTTCCTGTCCGAAAGAACTGCAGGGACAAAAATGCAGAAGACCCTGAGGAAATGGAGATCCAGCAACAGACCCAAATTGGGATCCAACTCAAGAGGAGGCCTGGAGGCCTGACACTATAACTGAGGCTACAGAATGCTCACAAAAGGGGCCTATCTTGACTGCCCTTTGAAAGACCCCACAAGCAGCTGAAAGAGTCAGATGCAAATATTTACACACAACCAAAGGACAAAAGCTGGTGACCCCTTTGGTTGAATTAGGGAAAATCTGGAAGAAGCTGAGGAAGAGGATGACCCTGTAGGAAGACTAGTAGTCTCAACTAACCCTGACTCCTGAGATCTTCAAAACACTGGACCACCAACCAGGCAGCATACACCAGCTGATATGAGGCCTCCAACACATATACAGCAGAGGACTGCTGGGTCTGGGTTCAGAGAAGATGCAAATAAACCTCTAAAGACTTGAGGTCCCAGGGACTGGGGAGATTTAGTGGAGTTGGGGTAGGGGTGGGGGCAAGGTTGAGGACATCCTTGTGGAGATGGAGGGGGAAGGAGGTATGAGATATGGAACAGTCAGAAGGTAGATCAGGAGGAAGACAAAATCTGGAGTGTAAAACAAAAATCATAAAATAAAGTTTTAAAAAAGAATCAAGAGTTATAAATCAATTCTTTATTCATAAGAAATAAATAAAAAAACCAAGCTTTAAAATGACAGTTATGGTAAACAGAAAAAAGCATTAACAAAAATGAAAATCAATAGCAAGAGCATATAATATCCCAATAACATATCAAAAAGCAAAACAATGAAAAATAAAACGTCAAAACACAACCCTAACAGAAAACCTTGTTGAGCAGCCTTCTCTCACCGCACACTTAGCAGCACAGACTGCAGCTGTCTCTCCTCTTGGACAGTTGGTGGCAACAGTAACCTCAGGTGTCTCTCAGTTGGTCTTGTGAGGACAGGAAGGGGAGTAAGAGCCCAAATCACCCAGGTGGCTCACTGGCTGACACTAGGGCTTATTCACACTGATGAAGGAACTCTGGGGAAGAAGATTTATCCAAAGAGTTCTCTGACACTTGAGGATGGAGCTTAGCAGGGGGCTCCTGAGGTGGCAACTCATCCTGCAGGGGGTGCTCTTTCTCGGATGTGGCCAATTTCAGTCCACTTGTAGTTTCTGAGACCTAGGAGAAGAAGGCAGTTATAAAGACACAGGCTTGGTGGGGACCTTCATGTCAGCTCTTAGGCTGCTGCCTCCCACCACCACAACAAGACAGTCAACATTGATCTTTGGACTGAAACAATTGCTGCTAAATCTGCAGGCAGGGCAAAATATCCAGCAACACTCACAAAAACATGAGCTAAGAAGCTGCTACTCAGACTTCTATTAGTGCAAACCAAGAACAGAGCAGTGGAGAAGACCTCATTGTGTTACAGGAAGAAAGGAGAAGGCCACATGCCACCCAGGTCAAGGATAATGAGAATCACTCATTTGACATTTGCACTTGGCTATAATTCCTCCTAGGTGCTTCGACCTGGGATGTCACATGTACCTCTGCATGACCCTGTCTCAGGACCCAGAACTCACTCAAAACTCTGCACAGCAACCCTTCTATCATGACAAAATGCAGGAATGTGACAGGCTATTCATCTGTTACCCTTATTGGACTGCAGCTTCAAGCAGAGCAACAAGGTACACTTTCCATTAATTCAGTGACTCACAAAATAACAACCTCTCAGAATACTTGTGCACACACAGAGCAATGAAAACTACATTGAATGAGATGGGTGGCCGGAGGGGAGTATGGATTAGAAAGGTGCTAGGCTAAAGCAAAGATGGATCCAATGTGCAAATGTCATCAGACAGTATTAGCCAAACTCAGATGCTTGTCCCTACCTGATGGTGTTGGGTCTAGACATTGCTGGTCTTCTCCTGTTCTTCTTTATCATTTGGGTTGAAGTCAACCACATATTTTTGGATTAGAGTAAGGTCAACGTATACTGCCATCTTCTCCTGGTTCAGTGTGTCCAAATGCTTCTGTACAAGATTCTTCTCAGCCATTATCCGGTTCTGCAGGTTGCTGGAAACAACATCTGCATAGTAAGATCCTGCAGCCTCCTACTTCCTCCCATTACTACATCCAGGTGCCATTAACTGCATCAGGACCCAGGTTCCCATGAAGATCTAACACAATATACCTCCTGCATCCATCACAGCTACACAAACAGCAAACAGCCCATTCAGGGAAGAAAAAAGGATTGCTGCAGCCCAAATAGCAATAAGGCCTATCTCTCTCTCTCTCTCTCTCAAAAAAAAAATAAATAAATAAAAGGAAGAGGGATCTCCATCTGTCCATGACAGCCCAATGCATCGGGGACAAATACCATCAATGTAGGTCAGTAGAACCAAGGATAGGGCAAACTATCTATGTGTTCCATCCCATTCAGCTCGGTAACACGCTGCCTAAGCCCCAGAGGCAGAGTACTGCATAATAAATCTCTCAGGATCTGAACCATTGTTCTGAGGAGATGTTCCTGAGGATGCTTGACCAAAGCTGGGAGGTGTGACAGTCTCTTTCAGACTTAGGAAGATGGAGTCCAAAAGACCCAAGGTAAACTCATGGCTAAAAAGCAGAAGGGAGAGACACAGACCTTCAGACTCTCTAGTCCAGACTCAAAGGAATGCAGAAATGGCCATTGCACAACTGATGGTCTCCCTGACCAGTACTTACCTATAGAAGTTAGTCTCTTTCTTGAGCTCCTGTAGGTTTTCACGGGCCTTGATGGTGTCTATCTCTAAGGTGTGCCGAAATGACATGACCTTCTTCTCTTTGTACTTCAAGAATTCATACTCTGGATGTGGCCTGCGGAAGGGCCTGGCCCCAATATGATAGAACTCCATGAACGTGGGCTTTCAGGAACACATGAACTCAGCCTGGATTCTGGACTACCCTAGCCCGGGAAGGCCACGTTCTTGATTCTATGTACAGGCATGTTCTTCACCTTTGGAAACTTGTTATTCTGGTCCCAGGACAGCAAATGCTAGGATTCCAGATGGAGGGTGCTCTATGTTCACTCAGTAGGGATGGAGGGCAGTCTAGACAGGTATGGTCTTAAGAGCCTAGGACACAAATATTTGTCCAGCAGAAACCTGTGATTATATTTCACCTGTTTTCATAAAAGGAATTCTATATCTTAGATAATTACAGTGTAGAACCAGACATTACACATAATTCTGGAGATGACACCAGACATCTCCACAGCTTTATAATCTGCCCAAGGGATACAAATGTATGGACAACTGTGATGACATAGGCAAAGAGCAGTGTGGTGTATAGTGGAACCTCCCAGACCTCAGCACCCATATCACCTTGAAACTGTTATACAGGTAAATCCCCAGGCCAAATCACAGAAACCCAGATTCCAAAGTGTGGATGGAAATGGAAACATACAAAATGTATGCACATGCATATGCATGTGCACACACATACATAGACTCTCAAAATTGGACAAATAACCAAGAATGAGAAAAGGAAACAGAGTCAGAGGATGAGAAAGAGGAACAGAGACAGCAAAAGAAAGAGGACAATGAGATGCAGAAGAAATGCATGCAATATTACTGTCCCAGAGTATAAGGCACACAGACAAAGAGGAACCGTTGTGAGGCTCAGGCCTTCTACTCAAACACTGAGATGAACTATGTGGGACCAGGACCGTCCAGCTGCTGCCAGGAGCATCCAGCACTCAGTCACCTGCTAGCCAAGTACAAAGACTCACCACAAAGTGCACCTAGAACCTCACAAAGCTACATCTTGTTAAGGGCTTTTCAAATGCATGCTGAGAACTCACTCTCCACTGCCTCCATCCCTGACTTCTTTCCTCAGACCACAATTCAACTTTTCATTGGAGGAAGAAGAAGAGTGCATTTCCCAACTCACTCCTGACCAAGGTGCAGATTCTGCCTCTCCTCTAAGAAGTATTTAGGGACATGAGGTAGGGCACTGCATGATCTGGAGGTGCAGCTGCCGAGAACCTACCACATTAAATGGATAAGATGAGAATGACACTATAGATTCCATACTGACACCACAGGTTTTGGAGCAATGCACACCTCTTGTTAATGGAGCCCTCCGTGAGAAAGATCAGCCGCTCTCTATCTTCATTTCTCTTCTGGGTAATGAGCTGCAGGTTTTCTGTCAGCCTCTCCTCTTCCTCCTTGGCCAGCTTCTTGATGAGGACACTTGCAGGGGATGATGTCCTTCTGCCAACCCCTGCAGGGAGAGGAAACCCAGTGTACTTGCCTAGTGACAATGCATAGAGTGTATACAGACCACCCTGAGGCCAAAACACAAGGAAAACTTGTCTGGAGCCAAACAACATTTTGGTTTTGGTTCAGGCTTGAGGTGCCACCTCAGTGGATCTCAGCTCTCCCATCACTCAATAGAGACCAGGAGATGTTAGCAGCCAGGTGTTTCCTCTGTCTCCCTACACATGCTTATAATGAGCGGAGAGATGGCTTCTCCAGGATTATTATCAACTGCACAGACTTCAACTTGGCTTCAGAGCCCTCAGCCCTGTGGTTTCACAAGGCAGATGATAAATTCACTATCCACAGGTCCTTGAGTGCATAGAGTGCTCAGATCTCCTACCCTGTTACTCAGGGCCAGGACATGGGATTAAAATGTCATGTAGAGTAAGGACATGGTCATCACACTGATCCATTCCCCTACTGAAACACCAGCCTCCTAGAAGTGGCAACAGGATCCAGTCTCTGTCTGGGTGTATCAAGTCTGACAGGGGTTTGGTTACAGCAGAGAAATGCTTGCTGCCTAGGACCAGTGATAGAGAAAGCTAAGGTGGGTACTGTCAGGGAGAGGAGGTCAGAGGAGATCTGACAACATAAGGTCATGGCCAGGAGCACAAATTGCTCTCTGGTGCTACTGTCACATAACCACTGAAGCTATAAGAAGCCATGGGAGTGACATACAGTGATGTCCTGCCCTCAATTGGCATAGGTTAGACTTTCTGTTACTCCTGATGATATCAATCTGTCCCCATGAAACACCCACAATGCCCAGTGAAGTTAAAGACTTGGAAAGCTCAGAATAACAGTTTTGGACTTGCCATCTCTTGCCTTAAGGGATGGAGAAAGTAATGTTCTGAAATCCTTCATGTTCAAAAATTGTGATAATCATGGAAATCCTTTTGCTTCCTAGAGACTCCAGTGCCTGTGTCCTGTTGCTCCAAAGGCCAGCTCAAGCCCACCCCTGCCAGGATTCTCAACATCCACTGCCCAGGACTTACTCCACATTCTCCAAGACCACCTCCTTCGTCCTTCATTACTCTCAGCTGCAAGGCCAACTCCCTTCCTCTCATCCTTCGTCTTAGTCACGTCCACCTCTGCTCTCCGAAAAAATCTTCTCAGTCGAGAAAACATGTTTCTACAATATCCTGTAGGCACTGAATGAGACATGTGTTGCTGTACTTGTAGTTGCTACAATGCTGGTGACATCACAGGGGATGCCAAGGACTCTCTAGGAGACAGTAGAATGTCCAAGAAGAAACTGCTGATGTCATGAGCTACTGCCTTTGGCTCCCTGCTAATGTTTTCTCTGTACTGACAGGAAGCAGGGGTACCCTTTCCTGGAGACTCTCCTGGGATATAGCCATCAAACATCTTCTCCTTACAATGCCAGAATTTGCTCAAGGCTTGACTGGAAACACCAAAGTAATTCCTATGTGTGCAACTGAATGTTTCCTTTCCAGGCCTTGCCCAGAAAGTCCTTATCTCAATCCTACCTCCAGTTGTCTTATTCTGCAATATGAACCATTAAAGACTGTTGAGAAATCACACCAGGATGAATGTGGAGGAGGACAGTTGTCCTGCCTCATCATTTACAGTTGTTTGAAAGCACATCTAGGAAGAGCCTGCAGGGCAGGTTGCAATGTGGTTGTGTGACAGCCATGGGCTTAATATCTGAAAGTTGTCCCCAGACGCCCTGGGAGAGACATGTGCATCCATCATGGTGCTGGCAACATTGTGGAGTTCTCCTGACACAGGAATGTGAAATAGTGGAGCCACCAATGAAAAAGGCTCTGGGCTGAGTGTTGGGCTCTCCTATCTGCACCAAGGACACCAAAGCAGGATTGCTTACAGGGCTCTGTGAGACACACCATGAGACTGTGACTGAAAAAAAAAAGAATATAATGAACATGTTTTGGGAAAGACGTGCAGACAGAGAGTGTAGGACAATACAATAGACATATTTCAGTGCCAGAGTAAGGGCCTAGGAGTAGTTCAGGATCATGAGTCTCCCCACAAACCACACAAACACCTATCTAGGTCCAACAGGAATGGTTTATTGTATGCATCCCCAACTACTCACGGATTAGAACGATAGCTCCAAATTAGGAGCAAAGCCAAGGCCCCAAATATCTTTCTTTGTCAATGTATAAAGGGAAAAAATCCACAAAAACACAAGTAGCTCATATGAAGATGCAGGAAGTGTCGTGTTGCCTGGTGGTTAGCTCTGACTCAGGTTATTTAGAATCAAGTGAGGACACTGATCATTAATCTGATGAGTCCTATGCAAAGCTTTGGGGAATTTCTTAAGATTAGCAGATGTCACACAGATCACAAAACTTAAGAGAATATGTGGCCAGCACATCTTTTCCTGGAGTCAGAGTTTGTGTATCAATGATCCGCAGGCATATTACAGCAACAATATGGAATAGCTGGCAGGCATGGATCTAAATGTTTACATGTATACTAGCGTTGGGGTGTAGACCTCACCATTAAGAAACACAGGTCTCTCTCAGTGACTAGTGCTGTCCTCACAGTCCTTGGAGGCCCCTCTTGTAAGGCTGCCTCTTGGAAAGTGAAGGCAGGAGTATCTGAGCTCAAGGTTAACATGGGATACAGGAGACTCTGTTTCAGAAGACAACACTGAGACACACCCTACATCCAAGGCCTCACCCACCAATCCTTGTCCATTACAAAGACCTTACTATGATCTCCCTTCCAGCCATTCGTTGTGGGAAGATGGAGAGGAATTAGCAGTGATCATTCAATTCTAAGGACCTTTCTCTTGTCATTGTTTAGGTCCACAGTAAGACCAAATGCGAGTGGTCATCACCATCTTAGTTACTCAGTCATAGCCACTGCTCCTAGCATAGGACTATGCCTATGAAAAACTCTGCTTTCCCTAAATGATGCTGTCACAGCAGGAAGTGTACTGACCACTTCAGGAACCTAGACAGAAGCCATCAGAGTTGCTCCACTTCTTTGTCCTGAGATTAAATCAAGCTGACCCAATGCAAACTTAGTGGGCCATTTAACCATTCATGTTTCTCCCACCCTCCACATTTCTGGGTTCAGTACAGGGCAGAATTCAAGCACCTCCATCCCACTTTTATCTGGGTTTCCTTCCCAGGGCACTGATTTGTTAGAGGCTTGTGTGTAGTCAAGCAACAGCTGATTACTAGGTGTGGCTCACCATAAAGAGGTGACAATCGTCAGTAGTGAGGTGACAGTGACTTACTTCTTTTCATGAGTACATTAGTGGAAAATCTAGCATAACTGAGGAGTGGGAAGCCAGCACTGTGTCCTGGCCTTTGTGGGCATGGCCCTGCCTCACAGGCAGATGGGAGGTCACCTTGGGATCCTCTGCAGGGACAGAGTGAGCCACAGTGGGCACTGAGCAGGCTGAACAGCACTGCTGAGGCCCCCACTTCAGGTAACAAACACATTCTCTGTTCCCCATCCAAGGAGCTCCTGTAGAGGCTATGGACCTTGTCTGACCATGGTGAGGTCATGAAGACGTCTGTCCTAATGATGCAGAGTCGTTCCTGTTGAGGCTTGTGCTCCTTGCATAGCTGCATCCGTTTTGTTCCATGGCTGGGAGCTATTTCTTATTGTTGCTGTATATGACTGCCAGTCATGTATGGAAACAAAAGGACTCTAAGCAGAGTCATGATCACCACGATCCCTGTTATGTTCCGTATGTTATGAGGTTTGTTCATCTTATGACATTGCACAACTGTAACTTCACCTAGGATCCATCTGATTCAAGGTCAACATGAACTGTTCTGTCTAAAATGACTGGAATGAAGGCCCTCAGAAGGCAGCGTTTCCACAACCTGTGAGTGAGCTCATTGTGGTTGTTATACTGAGCTGGCCCTAAGAAATGACCAAAAACCAGTTTTGAGTTTTTGCCCTGGTTATTTAGTCTCGGATGTGCATTCAATAGAGCATGTTTGCTCAAGTGAGATCAGTGTTCATGTGGTTTGTGGGGTGACTCCTAGATCCCTACATTTCTATTCAGCAGCACATAGGACAATAAGCCAAACTCAGAAATGATGACATCTTGCCATAAATTATGTGACAACATGGATGGGAAATTTGTTTGTGTTAAAAATCAGGGATTTCCAGACTGGAGAGATGGGTGAGATGTTAATAGCACTGACTGCCCTTGCAGAGGTCCTGAGTTCAACTGCCAGCAACCACCTGATGGCCAATAAGCATCTAGAGAGCTAAGCATGAAATCTGGTGCCCTCTTCTGGCCTGCAGGCAGAAATCTTTAAAAATAGATCAGGGGTCTTCTGGGTTTGGGGGGTTTGAGTTCCTGTTGGCCATATGCACCAGCTTGAAGAGCCCAGTTCTGGTGATCCTTGGGAGTCCCATGATGATGCCCTAAGACGTGCCTGGGAACAGCCAGAAGAGAGCCCAGAAAGCTCCATTTATATAATGAAGAGAACACTGCTGGGTAATGCTGCAGGATGTTTGATCACACTTGAAACCTAGGATTGTGTTTCTTACTGAAAGCCCCTTGCTGTGGTGTTGCTCACCCCTAGTACAGACCAGTAACCCAAGAACTGTCTGTTTACTGTAAACAGGAGCTGTATCTGTCTGCTGTTGTGGCTCAGCCCCAGAACACAGCTTTATTCCAAAGCTAAACAATGTCAACCACTACTCAAGAGGCAGAGCAAGTAACCAGCTGACAGAGAAAGAACAAAAGTAAACAGAAAGTGGGTTCTGTGAACAATGGGCATTTAAGACAGCATAGAGAAGGAGGTAGAAAGTATCCTTTCTAGATGTCAGTGGAGCAGGGAGGTAAGATGAGTGTTTGCCTGTGTCTCTGAAACAGCAGTCTTTCATGCCAGCATCTGGTTCATGTATCTTCCTTGGTAAAGTTAAATGGCTGGAATTTTTGTCTGTTAAAACAACATTTTGATGCTCCTTATTTCTGCCAAGACCCATGGACATAGAGTTCATTCCTGCTGAGGAAACACTGAGAAGTCAACAGATTTTGTCAACTCACCTGGGAGGTTAAGGCAGGGAAGCATCATATTGGAAGGTTTGAGGACCTTGAATAGTGCTACTCTAGATGGCTTGACAATACTAACAGAAATTGAAAAGCTGAGCGACTGCACTTCAATTGGCTCAGTACAGATTATGATTTTATCATCTTCATATTTTGTACTTTATTCTTAATTGCCATAATCATTTTCTTTAAAATCCCAAAGAAAAAGTGGATTGGTAAGATACAAGCCTTACAAGGAAAATAAAAGAGACTTATTTTCTTTTAAATTAATCAAAATTTTTTTTATTTATTATCTTATTGTTTTATTTTATAAATATTTTTTTAGGTTTTCCTTTTTTAATTTTTTTGTATATTTTATTTACATTTCAGAACCTGATGATCAGTTCAATGGTTAGCTGTCAGCATCTGCCTCTGTATATTTCAGGCTCTGGCAGACCTCTAAGGAGACAGCTATGTCAGGCTCCTGTCAGCATGCAGTTCCTGGCATCCACATCGATGTCTACTTTGGTGACTGCACGAGGGATGGATACCCAAGTGAAGCAGTCTTTGGATGACCATCCTTCAGTTTTTGCCCCATTCTTTGTCTCCATATTTGCTCCCATGGTATTTTGTTACTCCATTTAAGAAGTGCCAAAGCTTCCACCCTTTGGTCTTCCTTGTTCATGAGCTTCATGTGGTCTGTGAATTGTATCTTGGATATTTCGAGTTTTTGGTCTACTATCCACTTACCAGTGAGTGCATACCATGTGTGTTCTTTTGTGATTGGGTTACCTCACTCAGGATGATAGTTTCTAGTTCCATCCATTTACCTAAGAGTATCTCGAATTCATTGCTTGTTGTAGCTGAGTAATATTCTATTGTGTAAATGTACCACATTTTCTGTTTCTATTCCTCTGTTGAAGGACATCTGGGTTCTTTCCAGCTTCTGCCTATTATAAATAAGTCTGCTATAAACATAGTGGAGCATTTGTCCTTGTTATATGTTATAGCATCATCTGAGTATAGGCCCAGGAGTGGTATAGCTGGATCCTCAGGTAATGCTATGTCCAATTTTCTGAGGAACCGCCAGACAGATTTCCAGAGTAGTTGTACCAACTTGCAATCCCACCAACAATGGAGGAGTGTTCCTCTTTCTCCACATCCTCACAAAGATCTGCTATCACCTGAGTTTTTTATCTTGGCTATTCTCACTGTTGTGAGGTGGAATCTCAGGGTAGTTTTGGTTTGCATTTCCCTGATGACTATGGATATTGGACATTTGTTTAGGTGCTTTTAGATATTCGAGTTTCCTCAGTTGAGAATTGTTTGTTTAGCTCTGTATCACATTTTTAATAGGGTTATTTGGTTGTCTGGAGTCTAATTTCTTGACTTCTTTGTATATATTGGATATTAGTCCACTATCAGATGTTGGACTGGTTAAGATCTTTTCCCAATCTTTTGGTTGCCATTTTGTCCTATTGACAGTGTCCTTTGCCTTACAGAAGCTTTGCAATTTTATGAGGTCCCGTTTGTCAATTCTTGATCTTAGAATATAAGCCATTGGTTTTCTGTTCGGTTCCTAGGTATTTGAGGGTCTTCCGCACTTTCTATTCTATTACTTTCAGTGTATCTGATTTTATGTGAAGGTCCTTTATCCACTTGGACTTGAGCTTTGTACAAGGAGATAAGAATGGATTGATTTGCATTCTTCTACATGCTGACCTCCAGTTGAACCAGCACCATTGGCTGAAAATGCTGTCCTTTTTTTCCATGGACAGTTTTAGCTCCTTTGTCAAAGATCAAGTGACCATAGATGTGTGGGTTCATTTCTGGATCTTCAATTCTATTCCATTGATCTTCCTGTCTGTCTCTGTACCAATACCATGCAGTTTTTATCACTATTGCTCTGTATAGTACAGCTTGAGGTCAGTCATGGTGATTCCCACAGAAGTTCTTTTATTGTTGAGAATAGTTCTCTCCCTATCCTGGGTTTTTATTATCCAAATGAACTTGCAGATTGCTCTTTCTATCTCGATGAAGAATTGATTTGAAATTTTGATGGGGATTGCATTGAATCTGTAGATTGCTTTTGGTAAGATGGCCATTTTTACTTTATTAATCCTGCCAATCCAAGAGCGTGGGAGATTTTTCCATTTTCTGAGATCTTTGATTTCTTTCTTCAGAGACTTGAAGTTCTTGTCATACAGATCTTTCACTTGCTTGGTTAGATAGATCCACACCAATGTATTTTATATTATTTGTGATTATTGTGAAGGGTGTCATTCCCCAAATTTCTTTTTCAGCCTGTTTATCTTTTGAGTAGAGGAAGGCTCCTGATTTGTTTGAGTTGAATTTCTTTTTATCAGGTTTAAGAGTTCCCTCGTGGAAGTTTTGGGGTCACTTAAATATACTATCATATCATCTGCAAATAGTGATATTTTGACTTCTTCCTTTCCTATTTGTATCGCCTTGACTTCCTTTTGTTGTCTAATTGCTCTGACTAGTACTATATTGAATAGGTATAGAAAGAGTGCACAGCCTTGTGTAGTCCCTGATTTTAGTGGGATTGCTTCAAGTTTCTCTCCATTTAGTTTGATGTTGGCTACTGGCTTGCTGTATATTGTCTTTACTATGTTTACTTATGGGCCTTGAATTCCTGATCATTCCAATACTTTTACCATGAAGGGATGTTGAATTTTGGCAAATGCTTTCTTAGCATCTAGAGATATGATCATGTGGATTTTTCTTCGAGTTTGTTTATATAATTGGTTTCATTTGTAGATTTCTGTATATTGAACCATCCCTGCATTCCTGGGATAAAGCCTACTTGATCATGGTGAATGATTGTTTGGATGTGTTCTTGGATTTGGTTTGCGAGAATTTTATGGAGTATTTTTGCATCGATATTCATAAAGGACATTGGTCTTTAGTTTTCTTTCTTTGTTGGGTCTTTGTGAGGTTTAGGTATGCATGTGATCATGGCTTCATAAAACACATTGGGTAGTGTTCCTTCTGCTTCTATCTTGTGAAATAGTTTGAAGAGAATTGGTATTAGGTCTTCCTGGAAGGTGTGATAGAATTCAGCACTAAAACCATCTGACCCTGGGATTAATTTGTTGGGGAGACTTTTAATGACTGCTGCTATTTCTTTAGGGGTTATGGGACTGTTTAGATGGTTTATTTGCTCCTGATTTAACTTTGGTACCTGATATCTTTCTAGAAAGTTGTCCTTTTTATCCAGTTTTTTTTTTTCAGTTTTGTTGAGTGCATGCTTTTGTAGTAGAATCTGATGATTTTCTTTTTCATCTCCTCAGTTTCTGTTGTAATGTCTCCCTTTTTCAGTTCTGATTTTATTAATTTGGATACTGTCTCTGTGCCCTCTTGGTAGTCTGTCTAAGGGTTTATCTATTTCGTTGATTTTCATAAAGAACCAGCTCCTGGCTTTGTTGATATTTTGTATAGTTTTTTTGTTTCTACTTGGTTGATTTCAGCCCTTAGTTTGATTATTTCTTACTGTGTACTCCTCTAGGGTGTATTTTCCTCTTTTTGTACTAGAGCTTTCAGGTGTGCTTTCAAGTTGTTACTGTATGCTCTCTCCAGTTTCATTTTGTAGGCACTTATAGCTGTGAGTTTTCCTCTTAGAACTGCTTTCAAGGAGTCCCACAAGTTTTGGAATGATGTGTCCTCATTTTCATTAAATTCTAAAAAGTGTTTGTTTGACTTCTTTCTTTCTTTCTTTCTTTCTTTCTTTCTTTCTTTCTTTCTTTCT
>JANHMN010000016.1:14160818-14173906 GCA_030674055.1 Rhabdomys pumilio
TAGCCAAACTCAGATGCTTGTCCCTACCTGATGGTGTTGGGTCTGGAGGTTGCTGGTCTTTTCCTGTTCTTCTTTATCGTTTGGGTTGAAGACAATCAAATATTTTTGGATTACAGTAAAGTCAATGTACACTGCACGGTTCAGTGTGTTCAAATGCTCCTGTACAAGATTCTTCTCAGCCATTATCCGGTTCTGCAGGTTGCTGGAAACAACATCTGCATAGTAAGATCCTGCAGTCTCCTACTTCCTCCCATTAGTACATCCAGGTGCCATTAACTGCACCAGGACCCAGGTTCCCATGAAGATCTAACACAATATACCTCCTACATCCATCACAGCTGCACAAACAGCAAACAGCCAATTCAGGGAAGAAAAAAGGATTGCTGCAGCCCAAATATTAATAAGGCCCATGTCTCTCTCTCAAAAAAAAAAAAAAAAAAGGAAGAGGGATCGCCAACTATGCATGACAGCCCAATGCATGTACGTGGGCAACATCAACTAGTAGGTTGCAAATACCATCAACGTAGGTGAGTAGAACCAAGGAAAGGGCATATTATCTATGTGTTCCATCCCACTCAGCTTTGCAACAATCTGCATATGCCCAAGAGGCAGAGTACTGCATAATAAACCTCTCAGGATCTGAACCATTGTTCTATGGAGAGGCTCCTGAGGATGCCTAACCAAAGCTGGGAGGTGTGACAGTCTCTTTCAGACTTAGGAAGCCGCAGTCCAAAAGGGCCAAGGCACACTCATTGCTAAAAAGCAGAAGGGAGAGACAAAGACCTTCAAACTCTCTAGTCCAGACTCAAAGGAATGCAGAAATGGCCATTCCACAACTGCAGGTCTCCCCGACCAGTACTTACTTATAGAAGTTAGTCTCTTTCTTGAGCTTATATTGGTCGTCATAGGCTTTGATGGTGTCCATCTCTAAGTTGTGCAGAAAAGACACGACCTTCTTCTTTTTGTAATTCAGTACTTCATACTGTGGATTTAGCCTGGGGAAGGACCTGGCCCCAGGAAGATTGGACTCCATGAACATGGGCTTTCAGGAACACAAGAATTCAGCCTGGGTCCTGTACTACCCCAGCCCGGGAAGGCTACTTTCTTGATTCTATGTACTGTCACCATTTTCACCTTTGGAAACTTGTTATCCTGGCCCCAGGACAGCAAATGCTAGGATTTCAGATGGAGGGTGCTCTATGTTCACGCAGTAGTGATGGAGGGCGATCTAGACAGGTATGGTCTTAAGAGCCTAGGACACAAGTATTTGTCCAGCAGAAACCTTTGATTATATTTCACCTATTTTCATAAAAGGGATTCTACATCTTAGATAATTACAGTGTAGAAACAGACATTACACATAATTCTGGAGATGACACCAGACATCTCCACAGCTTTATAATCTGCCCAAGGGATACACATGTATGGACAATTGTGATGACATAGGCAAAGAGCAGTGTGATATATAGTGGGGCCTCCAGGACCTCAGCACTCACATAAACTTGAAAATGTTATCCATGTAAATCCCCAGGTCAAATCACAGAACCATGGATTCCAAAGTGTGGATGGAAATGGAAACATACAGAATGTATGCACATGCATGTGCATGTGCACATACATACCTAGACTCACAAAAAAGGACCAACCCACAAGAATGAGAAAAGGAAACAGAGTCAGAGGATGAGAAAGAGGAACAGAGACAGCAAAAGAGAGAGCACAATGAGATGCAGAAGAAATGCATGCAACATTACTGTCTCAGAGTATAAGGCACACAGACTTAGAGGAACAGTTGTGAGGCTCAGGCTTTCTACTCTAACACTGAGAACAACAATGTGGGAAGACCAAGCCCCTCCAGCTGCTGCCAGGAGCATCCAGCACTCAGTCACCTGACATCCACTCAAAAAGACTCACCACAACCAGCACCTAGACTCTCACAAAGTCACATCATTTTAAAGGTTTTCCAAATGCATGCTGGGAACTCACTCTCCTCTACCTCCATCCCTGACTTCTTTCCTCAGACCACAATTCAACTTTTCATTGGAGGAAGCAGAAGAGTACATTTCCCAACTCACTCCTGACCAAGGTTCAGGTTCTGCCTCTCCTCTAAGAAGTATTTAGGGACATGAGGTAGGGCACTGCATGATCTGGAGGTGCAGCTGCTGAGAACCTACCACCTTCAATGGATAAGATGAGAGTGACACTACAGATTCCATATTGACACCACAGGGTTTGGAGCAATGCACACCTCTTTTTAATGGATTCCTCCTCAGTGAGAAAGATTAGTTGGTCTCTCTCTTCCTTTCTCTTCTGGGTAATGAGCTTCAGGTTTTCTGTAAGCCTCTCCTCTTCCTCCTTGTCCAGCTTCTTGATTAGGGCACTTGCAGGGGATGATGTCCTTCTGCCAACCGCTGCAGGGAGAGGAAACCCAATGAACTTGCATAGTTTCCTACTGAAACACCAACCCCCCTAGAAGGGGCAACAGGATCCAGTCTTTGTCTGGGTGTATCAAGTCTGACAGGTGTTTGTTTACAGTAGAGAAATGCTTGCTGCCTAGGACCAGTGATAGAGAAAGCTAAGGTGGGTACTGTCAGGGAGAAGAGGTCAGAGGAGTTTTGAGAACATAAGATTATGGCCAGGAGCACAAATCTCTCTCTGGTGCTACTGTCACATAACCACTGAAGCTATAAAAAGCCATGGGAGTGAAATACAGTGATGTCCTGCCCTAAATTTGCATAGGTTAGACCCTGTGTGACTCCTGATGCTATAACTCTGTCCCCATGAAACACCCATAATACTTGGCGTGCAGAGAATAACAGCTTTGGACTTGCCATCTCTTGCCTTAAGGGATGGAGAAAGTAATGTTCGGAAATCCTTCATGTTCAAGAATTGTGATAATCATGGAAATCCTTTTGCTTCCTAGAGACTCCTCTTCCTGTACCCCATTGCTCCAAAGGCCAGCTCAAGCCCACCCCTGCTCAACATCCACTGCCCAGGACTTACTCCACATTCTCCAAGACCACCTCCTTCGTCCTTCATTACTCTCAGCTGAAAGGGAAGTCTCCTTCCTCTTTTCCCTCATCTCTGCCATGTCCACCTCTGCTCTCCGAAAAAGGTTTCTCACTCGAGAAAACATGTTTCTTCAATATCCTGTAGACATTGAATGAGACACGTTGCCGTACTTGTTGTCACTACAACAATGGTGACATCACTGGGGATGCCAAGGACTCTCTAGGAGACAGTAGAATGTCCATGAAGGAACTGATGATGTCATGGGCTTCTGCCTTTGGCTCCCTGCTAATGTTCTCCCTGTACTGACAGGAAGCTGAGGTACCCTTTTTTGGAGACTCTCCTGGACATAGCCATCAAGCACCCCCTCCTTACAATGCCAGAATTTGCTCAAGGCTTGACTGGATACACCAAAGTAATTCCTATGTGTGCAACTGCGTGTTTCCTTTTTTACTCTTGCCCAGAAATTACTTGTCTCATTTCTTCCTCTAGTTGTCCTTATTCTGCAATATGAACCATTAAAGACTGTTGAGAAATCACACCAGGATGAATGTGGAGGGGGACAGATGTCCTGCCTCATCATTTACAGTTGTTTGAAAGCACATCTAGGAAGAGCCTGCAGGCATGTTGCAATATGGTTGTGTTACAGCATGTGCTTAAAATTAGAAAGTTGTCCCCCAGATGCCCTCGGAGAGACATGTGCATCCATCATAGTTCTGGCAACAATGCGGAGATTTCTTGACACAGGAAAGTGAAATAGTGGACCCACCTATGAAAAAGGCTCTGGGCTGAGTGTGGAGTGTTCTTATCTGCACCAAAGACACCAAAGCAGGATTGCTTACAGGGCTCTGTGAAACACACTATGAGATTGTGTTTGCAAAACAGATAGTAACCTTTCTAGATGTCAGTGGAGTAGGGAGGTAAGCTAAGCTAAGTGTTTGCTTGTTTCTCTGAAACAGCAGTCTGTCATGCCAGCATCTGGCTCATGTGTCTTCCTTGGTAAAGTTAAATGCCTGGAATTTTTGTCTGTTAAAACAACATTTTGATGCTCCTTATTTTTGCCAAGACCCATGGACATAGAGTTCATTCCTGCTGAGGAAATACTGAGAAGTCAACAGATTTTGTCAAGTCACCTGGGAGGTTAAGGTCTGGAAGCATCATATCAGAAGGTTTGAGGACCTTGAATAGTGCTACTCTAGATGCTTGACAATACTAACAGAAAGTGAAAAGCTGAACGACAGCACTGCAATTGGCTCAGTACAGATTATGGTTTTATCATCTTCATATTTCTTTTTTCTTAATCGCCACAATCATTTTCTTTAAAATCTTAAATAAAAAGTGGATTGGTAACATACAAGCCTTACAAGGAAAACAAGAGAAACTTATTTTTTAATTAATGAAAAAATTTTATTTTTACTTATTATCTTATTATTTTTAAAGATTTATTTAATTTTTAGCTTTTCTTTTTTAATTTTTTAAATTTTTTATTGGATATTTTATTTATTTTTCAGATCTAATCCACTTTTTTCATTCTCCATCCCCCAACCCCTATACACACAATACCCACCTTTCCAATCAACCCTCTTATTGTTTCTATGAGAATATGGCCCCAGCTCCCTCCCACTCACACCTACTCACTCATGATTTCCCCAACACTGGGGCTTCCATCCTTTACTGGGCCAAGGACTTCCTCACCCTCCTATGCCTGACAATGTCATCCTCCCCTACATATACAGCTGGGTCCCACCCTGTGTGCTCCAAGGCTGTTGGTTTAGATCCTGGGAGCTCTGGTTGGTTGGTATTGTTG
The DNA here is from genome assembly GCA_030674055.1 of Rhabdomys pumilio. Lineage (NCBI taxonomy): Eukaryota > Metazoa > Chordata > Mammalia > Rodentia > Muridae > Rhabdomys > Rhabdomys pumilio. The sequence goes on from JANHMN010000016.1 coordinate 14,165,632, forward strand.
CTCTCCCCATGGGGCTGCAAACCCTTTCAGCTCCTTCAGTCTTCTCTCTCACTCCTCCTTGGGAACCTTATGATCAGTTCAATGGTTAGCTGTGAGCATGTGCTTTGTATATTTCAGGCTCTGGCAGACCTCTAAGAAGATAGCTATCTCAGATTCCCATCAGCATGCACTTCCTGGCATCCACATCAGAGTCTACCTTTGGTGAGTGCACAAGAGATGGATACCCAGGTGGAGCAGTCTCTGGACAGCCCCTTCTTGGGTTTCTGCCCCATGCTTTGTCTCCAGATTTGCTCCCTTGTAACAAAATAAGTATTTTGTTACACTTTCTAAGAAGGACCGAAGCATCCACACTTTGGTCTTCCTTGTTCAAGAGTTTCATGTGGTCTGTGAATTGTATCTTGGATATTGTGAGCTTTTGGGCTAATATCCACTTATCAGTGAGTGCATAAGATGTGTGTTCTTTTGTGATTGGGTTACCTCGCTCAGGGTGATAGTTTCTAGTTCCATCCATTTATCTAAGAATTTCTCAAATTCATTGTTTTTCATAGCTGAGTAATATTCCATTGTGTAAATGTACCACATTTTCTGTATCCATTCCTCTGTTGAAGGACATCTGGGTTCTTTCCAGCTTCTGGCTATTATAAATAAGGCTGCTATAAACATAGTGGAGCATGTGTCCTTGTTATATGTTGGAGCATCTTCTGGGTATAGGCCCAGGAGTGGTATAGCTGGGTCCTCAGGTAATGCTATGTCCAATTTTCTGAGGAATTGCCAGACTGATTTCCAGAGTGGTTGTATCATCTTGCAATCCCACCAACAATGGAGGAGTGTTCCTCTTTCTCCACATCCTCACCAGCATCTGCTATCACCTGAGTTTTTGATCTTGGCCACTCTCACTGGTGTGAGGTGGAATCTCAGGGTTGCTTTGATTTTCATTTCCTTGATGACTAAGGTTATTGAACATTTCTTTAGGTACTTCTCAGACATTCAATTTCCCTCAGTTGAGAATTCTTTGTTTAGCTCTGTACCCTATTTTTAATAGAGTTATTTGGTTGTCTGGAGTCTAATTTCTTGTTAGATTTTGTATATATTGGATATAAACCCACTATCAGATGTAGGATTGGTAAAGATCTTTTCCCAATTTGTTGGTTTCTGTTTTGTCCTATTGACAGTGACCTTTGCCTTACAGAAGCGTTGCAATTTTATGAAGTCTCATTTATCAATTCTTGATCTTAGAACATAAGCCATTGGTGTTCTGTTCGATGCTTAGGTATTCGAAGGTCTTCCCCACTTTCTCTTCTATTACTCTCAGTGTATCTGGTTTTATGTAAAGGTACTTTATCCACTTGGACTTGAGCTTTGCACAAGGAGATAAGAATGGATTGATTTGCATTCTTCTACATGCTGACCTCCAGTTGAACCAGCACCATTTGTTGAAAATGCTGTCCTTTTTCCACTGGACAGTTTTAGCTGCTTTGTCAAAGATCAAGTGACCATAGGTGTGTGGGTTCATTTCAAAATCTTCAGTTCTCTTCCACTCATATTCCTGCCTGTCTCTGTGCCAATATCATGCAGGGGTTTTTTGGTTTTTTTGTTTTGTTTGTTTTGTTTTGTTTTTGTTTTTGTTTTTGTTTTTGTTTTTGTTTATCACTATTGCTCTGTAGTACAGCTTGTGGTCAGGGATGGTGATTCCCCCAGAAGCTCTTTTATTGTTGAGAAATTTTTCCATTTTCTTAGATCTTCTTTGATTTATTTCTTCAGAGACTTGAAGTTCTTGTCATACAGATCTTTCACTTGGTAGGTTAGATAGATTCACACCAAGGTATTTTATATTACTTGTGACTATTGTGAAGGGTGTCATACCCCTAATTTCTTTCTCAGCCTGTTTATCTTTCAAGTAGAGGAAGGCTACTGATTTGTTTGAGTTGATTTCATAACTAGTCTCTTTGATGAAGGTTGTTTTTTTTTTTTTTTTTTTAATCTTGTTTAGGAGTTGTCCCGGGGCATTCTTCCCCTCCACCCAAAAGGATTGCCTGCAGTGTGGGCTGAACTGCCTCTCTGCTGTGGCATTTTCTCATGAGAAACACTGAATTTAGCACAAAGTGCCTTCTCTGTCACAGCTGCTGCCACCTTTAAAAGACTTGTGCTGTGTCAGAAAAATGCAGAGGGTCCATTTTAATGCATTACTAGAGTATGGTTTTAAGTGTTGATAACTGTTAAAGCATTATTTGCACCTGTGTGGTAACTTGCAGTGTCACTGACCAAGCTCCAACTGGGACAGGCTCTCTGCTGGTCTTGAAGTTGTGAAAGGTCACGACTTAGGTCCTAGCTCAGCCATTCAGAGATTAGAACATAAGACTTAAATTGTAAGCAAAACTGCTTTGGGTTTTCATGTCTTAGGTGAAGAAAAAGGAATGTTAGGGAAGTCTTACCTCTGGGTTAAGGGTGATTGATGTTAGCTCCGTAACCCTCCATTCAGAGCCTGCTAATGCAAAGGAGACAGAAGGGCTGTGTGTGGCTTTGGCTCTGTTGAACAGTTGAGGTCCTGAACCCTGTGTTTGCAGGAGTGTGTGGTGAGCATGGCAGAAGTAGGAAGAATAGTGCTAGAGTCTGTGTGGTGAGGGATGCTTCGTTTTGGGGGGAAATGTCCACACTTAATTATTCCAGTTTTAAATAAACTGTGAAAACAAAACAAAACAAAACAAAACAACAACAACAACAACAACAAAAAAGGAGTTCTCTGGTGGAAGTTTTGGGGTCACTTAAGTATACTATCATATCATCTGCGAATAGTGATATTTTGACTTCTTCCTTTCCAATTTGTATCCCTTTGACTCCCTTTTGTTGTCTAATCGCTCTGGCTAAGACTTCCAGTACTATATTGAATAGGTAGAGAGAGAGTGTGGGCAGCCTTGTCTAGTGCCTGATTTTAGTGAGATTGCTTCAAGTTTCTCCATTTAGTTTGATGTTGGCTATTAGCTTGCTGTATATCGCTTTTACTATGTTTAGGTATGGGTAGAATTCCTGATCTTTCTAAGACTTTTACCATGAAGGGATGTTGAATTTTGTCAAATGCTTCCTCAGCATCTATTGATAAGATTATGGTTTTTTTTGTTTTTTTTTTTTGTTTGTTTGTTTTTTGTTTTTGGAGTTTGTTAATATAGTGGATTACATTGGTGGATTTCCGTATATTGAACCATCCCTGCATTCCTGGAATAAAGCCTACTTGATCATGGTGAATGATTGTTTGGATGTGTTCTTGGATTTGGTTTGTGAGAATTTTATGGAGTATTTTTGCATCGATATTCATAAGGGAGATTGGTTTGAAGTTTTCTTTTTTTGTTGGGTCTTTGTGAGGTTTAGGTATGCAGGTGATCATGGCTTCATAAAACAAATTGGGTAGTGTTCCTTCTGTTTCTATTTTGTAAAATAGTTTGAAGAGAATTGGTATTAGGTCTTTCTTGAAGTTGTGATAGAATTTTGCACTAAAACCATCTGCCCCTGGGATTAATTTGGTGGGGAGACTTTTAATGACTGCTGCTATTTCTTTAGGGGTTATGGGACTGTTTAGATGGTTTATCTGCTCCTGATTTAACTTTGGTACCTGATATCCGTCTAGAAAGTTGTCCTTTTTATCCAGTTTTTTTTTTCAGTTTTGTTGAGTGTATGCTTTTGTAGTAGGATTTGATGATTTTCTTTTTCATTTCCTCATTTTCTGTTGTTATGTCTCCCTTTTTCAGTTCTGATTTTATTAATTTGGATAGTGTCTCTGTGCCCTCTTGGTAGTCTGTCTAATGGTTTATTTATCTTGTTGATTTTCATAAAAAACCAGCTCCTGGTTTTGTTGATATTTTGTATAGTTTTTTTGTTTCTACCTGGTTGATTTCAGTCCTGAGTTTGATTATTTCTTGCTGTGTACTTCCCTTGGGTGTATTTTTCTCTTTTTGTCCTAGAGCTTTCAGCTGTGCTTTCAAGTTGTTACTATATGCTCTCTCCAGTTTCTTTTTGTAGGTACTTATAGCTGTGAGTTTTCCTCTTAGATCTGCTTTCAAGGAGTCCCACAAGTTTTGGAATGATGTGTCCTCATTTTCATTAAATTCTAAAAAGTCTTTGATTTCTTTCTTTCTTTCTTCTTTGCCCAAGTCATCATTGAGTAGAGTGTCATTCAGTTTCCACATGTATGTGAGCTTCCCATTGTTTTTGTCATTATTGAAGACCAGCCTCAGTCCATGGTGATCTGATAGGATGCAAGGGATTACTTCAATCTTTTTGTATGTTTTGAGGCCTGTTTTGTGATCAATTATATGGTGTATTTTGGAGAAGGTACCACGAGGTGCTGAGAAAAAGGTATATTCTTTTGTTTTAGCATGAAATTTTCTATAGATATCTGTTAAATCCATTTGTTTCATAACTTCTGTTAATGTCATTGTGTCTCTGTTTACTTTCTGTTTCCACGATCTGTCCATTGCTGAGAGTGGGGTGTTGAAATCCCCCACTAGTACTGTGTGAGATGCAATGTGTGATTTGAGCTTTAGTAAAGTTTCTTTTATGAATGTGGGTGCCCTTGCATTTGGAGCATATATGTTCAGAATTGAGAGTTCATCTTGGTAGATTTTTCCTTTGATAAGTATGAAGTGTCCCTCCTTATCTTTTTTGATTACTTTTGGTTGAAAGTCGATTTTATTTGATATCAGAGTGGCTACTCCAGCTTGTTTCTTGGGACAATTTGCTTGGAATATTTTTTTCATCCTCATACTCTAAGGTAGTGTCTGTCTTTGTCACTGAAGTGCGTTTCCTGTATGCAGCAAAATTCTGGGTCCTGTTTATGTGTCCAGTCTAATGGTCTATAACTTTTTATTGGAGATTTGAGTTCGTTGATGTTAAGAGATATTAAGGAAAATGATTGTTGCTTCCTGTTATTTATGGTATTAGAGGTGGAATTATGTTTGTGTAGCTACATTTTTTTTGGTGTGGCTGGAAGATTACTTTCATGCTTTTTCTAGGTCGTAGTTTTCCTCCTTGTGTTTGAGTTTTCCATCAATTATCCTCTGAAGTGGTGGATTTGTGGGCAGATATTGTGTAAATTTGGTTTTGTCATACATGGAATATCTTGGTTTTTCTATCTAAGGTAATTTAGAGTTTTGCTGGGTATAGTAGTCTGGGCTCCATTTGTGTTCTCTTAGGGTTTGTATGATATCTGTCCAGGATCTTCTGGCTTTTATAGTCTCTGTTGAGAAGTCTGGTGTAATTCTTTTGTTTATTTGTTTGTTTGTTTTTGTTTTGTTTGTTTTGTTTTTCTAGACAGAGTTTGTCTGTGTAGCTCTGGCTTTCCTGGAACTCACTCTGTAGACCAGGCTGGCCCTGAACTCAGAAATCCACCTGCCTCTCCCTCCCAAGAGATGGGATTAAAGGCATGCACCATCACTGACTGGCTTGGTGTAATTCTTATTTGTCTGCCTTTACATCTTACTTTACCCTTTTCCCTTACTGTTTTAGTTTATTTTTCCTTTGTTTTATGCATTTGATGTTTTGATTTTAGTGTGACAGGAGGAATTTCTTTTCTGGTCTAGTCTATCTGGGGTTCTGGAGGCTCATTGTCTGCTCATGGGCATCTCTTTCTTTAGGTTAGGAAAGTTTTCCTCTATACTTTTGTTGAAGATGTTTACTGGCCTTTTAAGTTAGGAATGTTCACTCTCATCTATACCTATTATCCTTAGATTTAGTCTCCTAATTGTGTCCTGGATTTCCTGGATGTTTTGGGTTAGGAACTTTTTGCATTTTGCATTTTCTTTGACAATTTTTCAATGTTTTCCATGGTATCTTCTGCACATGAAATTCTCTCTTCTCTCTCTTGTATTCTGTTGGTGATGCTTGTGTGTATGACTCCTGATTTCTTTCCTAGGTTTTCTATCTCCAGGTTAGTCTCCCTTTGAGATTTCTTTATTGTTTCTACTTCCATTTCTAGATCCTGGATTGTGTTGTTTAATTCCTTCACCTGTTTGGTTGTGTTTTCTTGCAGTTCTTTAAGGGAATTTTGTGTTTCCTCTTTAAGGGCTTCTACCTGTTTACTTGTGTTCTCCTGTACTTCTTTAAGGGAGTTATTTATGTCCTTCTTAAAGTCCTCTATCATCATCATGAGAAGTGAATTTAATTCTATATCCTGCTTTTCTGGTGTGATGGGGTGTCTTGGGCTTGCTATGTTAGGAGAACTGGGTTCTGATGATGCCAAGTAACTTTTGTTTCTGTTGCTTATGTTCTTGCCCTTGCCTTTCACCATCTGGTTAACTCTAATGCTACCTGCACTCACTGTCTCTGACTAGAGCCTGTCATTCCAGTTATCTTGCTTGTGTCTGAACCCCTCAGAGTCCAGATGTCTTTGTGATCCTGTGATACTGATTTTCTGGGTGGAAGAACTGTTAGGATTCAAGTCTCCTCTGGGATCATGAAATCACGCTGCTCTGAGTGCAGTGGGTTCTTCTCTGCTCTGAGGACAATGTTTCCTCTAGAATTGCTCAGTATATGGTGGCTTCTCAGGAACAGATCAGCTAGATGTCTCCTCCAGCCAAAAGAACCAACCCAGGTATTCCGTGGGGGTGGGGAGTGGTATTCCAGAGGTGCAGGGTTTTGTTGTCTGATGAGTCCTGAGTTCTTCAGGCTCCCAGTTGCAGCTCTAAGGGATAGGGTAGTGGGAGAGGGTTCTTGCCCACTGCTCTGAGTGCAGTGGTTCCTCTAGAATGGATCAGGATATGGTGTCTTCATGTGAATAGACCAGCAGGTGTCTGACCTAGCCAAAAAAATTTAAATTTATAAACAAGAATAAAAATAAAAATACTCAGATACAGAGAAATTTAGACAAGCATTAGAAAAATCTCAACACATATATTCAGACACAGGTGTAAGTTTGCCTCAGCCAAGGTATCTGTTCACAGCTGTAAAACACTAACTTACACAGAAATTGGTACTTGGAATGACATATTCCTGTGATAGGTCTGAGCATGATTTGCCTGGAACAATGTGGATTTGGCCCATTAGGTTTGAAAAACTGTGGAATGCCTTAAGGGTTGCTTCATGGGCTATTCCAGTAAGAATATGACAGCTTTCATTGCTGAGACTGAGTTGAACTGTGCAGACATGGCCCAGGAGGATTAAGTGGAATAGGATTTCAGAATGTGGCATAGACACTGTTTGTGTGGTATGATGGTGAAGAACATGGCTGTTTGTATCCTTGTCTGAAGATTCTACATGAAGCTAAGCTGAGGCCTCATGATATATTATTAATTATAATTTAAAAAGCCCAGCAGAAACTTTATTTTCTGGGTAAGTCTCCTGACGTGCATTTTGAACAAGCATAGCAAGCTTACAAATATAAAATATATTGTTTGAGTATTACAGTAGCAGGACATTAAAAGGCTCAGAAGTCAGAGCATCAGGGAAGCAGCTTTGGTTCCCCTCTCCCATAGGTCTTTGGCTTCTTATGACCTGATCCTGACCTCGAAGCCTTCATCAGTAGCACACTAGAAGATAGGGAGACGAGATTTAGACCACTCCCATGTTACTGTTGTATCTGTGGGGTCCCCTGGAATATCCTAGTACCTTGAGTGGACTTGGTACCCACATCTGGGTCCTCACAACAGTGAGTGGAGTGTTTGGTAAATCCTACCAGATGCACACATTAACCTGGAGTTTTCTTCTGGCACACATGACATGAGTCAATAGCTAAAGTCAGCCTTTATCAGACTAACCTGTCCTTAATGTACAGTGTGGACTGAGGTTTGTTATTTTCTCTCCCATCTAGCTAAACATTCCCAACCTTGAAAGCATTCGGTAAACCATTCGGTAAACCATTCTCATGAAGCAGTCTTGAGATGGCAACAGTGTCAGGTGAGTGTCTTCATCCAGCCTACCATGTAATTGTTATAGAAGATGAATCGGGTTCCAGACCTGAAATGTGATTTAGAGGTAGACTATTTGCCTAGCTTTCACCTAGTAGTAGGTTGATCCAAGTCTGGGGGCTACAAGAGAAAAACAATAAAATAAAGAACCCAATTGTATTTGAGGTGTAATCTACCACAAAAGGAAAATCCCCATAGGTGCTTTCAAGTCATTCTAACTTCTCGGCTCCCTCCACAAACCCAGCATCCTTAGTAGATTCCAATTTTGGCGTATTTTTTATCAATACACACATAATTCCAAGCGTGCAAAGAACATGCACAATGTCTGAAATGCAGCACACACACACACACACACACACACACACACACACACACACACACAC
>JANHMN010000016.1:14173916-14188239 GCA_030674055.1 Rhabdomys pumilio
ACACACACACACACACACACACACACACACACACACACACACACACAAATCACAGAGATCATCGATGCAGATAAGGAGCTCATGAAATACCTTGGTTGAGATGATCAGCTGAGGAGATGGATCAACTCTTATTCATCTATGGTGCCAAACTTAGAAACATGAGTTCCTTCCTTGAAAATAACTTTGTAAGAAACCCCATATCTCCCACAGACTTCCTCTGATATGTGTGTTTGTGTTTGTGTGCATGTGTGTATGTGTGTGTATATGTGTGCATTCATGAACATAACACTTTCCAATATGACTCAGAAGACCAACTACTTTTGTGGTGTGTACTGACCTCTGTTAATGTGTTATGGCATCTTGAAGGTAACACTGACATAGTGGGCTTCTTCAATTCACCCTGCAACCAGGCTATGAAGGGTTTTCAGTGTGGCTGTTCTTTGCATCACCCACCACAGAGAACAGCAAGAGTTTCATATATTACATACTGCAGTTCCGTAGGTGAGGCAAAGCCACATCTGAATGACAGGGTGGTAGGATTTCATGGCAGGAAAGAAATCAGAGATCAAATCAATCAATTAATAATCAAAAAGAATAATATAAACAGTTATAGAAACCAAGAAGTGGTTCTTTGAGAAAATCAACAAGATATATAAGCCCTTACTGACATGAAATAAAAACCAGAGAAACATTAACCAAATTAACAAAATTAAAAATAAAAAGGGGACATAACAATAGACACTTAGCAAATTAATAAAATAATTAAGTGTAAATTCAGAAGCCTGTGCTCCAAAGAAATTGGAAGATCTATACAAAATGGGTAATAGTCTTAATAGATACCTATTACTAAGCTTAAATCTAGACCTGGTGACATAACTAAATTATTCTATAACCTCTAAGAAACCAGAAACAGTCATTAAAGTCTCCCATATCTCCCTCCCCCAAATAAAAAACCTGGAGCACATAGGATTAGGTCAGAATTCTACGAGGCTTTTAATGAAGACCTAACACCAATAGTCCTCCTACTGTAAGGCCCCCAAAAAGGGAGGACCTCACCCAAGCCTCAGGAATTCGCGGTCACCCAGTAACTCACAAGACACCTAACTTGATGTAATCAGCAAGAGGTATATTTTGATCAACATGTTGAGGTCAATACCCATGACCTACGCTGGGGCAGTGGGGTCTGACCCCAGGGCTTTGGAGACAGAGAGAATTTAAAGCCAAAAACCACAACTCAGGGGGGAAGCCACAACCCAGGGGGAGTAAAGGAGGGTTATTGGAGAGTACTTGTGGAAAGTTCCAACCCATTATTCAGTTTGTGACAGGGTGCAAGTAACAGTCAGGGAGAACATTCTGTATAGCCTATTCTCTAAGAGCCTATTTATAATCAACCATCTATCTTGTGGTCAGCCAAGTTCCTGAAACACAGAGTTCATGACCAAGCTGACCTGCACTCTTGCTTCTGCCCAGCTGCCTAGGAGACTTTGAAAATTTTTAACCCTTTCACAACTATTCCACTAAATATAAATAAAAGGAATATTGGCCAACACTTTTTGTAAGGCCTCAATCAACCTGGTAACTAAATCACACAAAGATACAACAAGAAAAGGGAATTAGACAGAAACTTCCACCATGAACATTGAAGGAAAAACACTCATTCAAATATCACACACAGAATCCAAGAACACACTAAAGACAGCATCAAAGATGGCCAATTTGGCTTAATCTTAGGGATGCAGGGGTGGTTCAATATAGGAACTGCTTCCCTGATGCTCTGGCTGCTGAGCTTTTAAATGTTCTGCTTTGCCAGTGACTATCCGTGGATTACTTCCTCAACACTTTAACTCTCTGACTGATCTCCAGTCTCCATCAGTCAATTCCGTTATTCTTATCACATAACAGTCACCAGGAAGAAGCACTTCAGGGCCAAGACACGGTTAATAACTCTATCTATGCAAGTGAGTTCTTGAATTTCTAGCTAGAATAATAAAACACCAAAAGTACATCAAATGAATGCAAATGGGAAAGAAAATCACAGAGGAGGTGATAGTGTATGTAAGTGATTGCAGAGGGTTTACCAGAAAACACCTCCAGCTGATAAACACTTCAGCAAAGTGGCTGGATAAATAAGGAACTAAAAACCCATAAGCACTCTTCATCCAAATGATAAACAGATGGAGACAGAAACAAGGAAAGCATCACATTTTAAAAGAGTCACAAATAATATAGAGTTTCTTTGTGTAAATCCAAGTAAGCAAGTGAAAAATTTTATGACATCATCTTCAAATCTGAAGAAAGAAACAGAGGAAGATATCATTAGAAGGAAAGATCTGCCATGCTCACTCCATAAACTGAGACAGAATTCTTAACGTGGAGTCTGTATTCCAACTAACCCAACAACTGGCAGCAGTGAATGGCAAGTTCAAAAGCCTTTGATTTGCTCAGTCCCACAAGGCTAGTCTTTTCTCCTGACTTCTCAAGAAGTTAGGACCCTGAAGGAGAAGGTTCCAATATAGATGCTGTCAAGTCAATACAAGCAGGTGAAGAAGAGAGATCTTCCTTGTTCCAATGTCCTTATAGAAGCCTCTAGTAGAAGGTGTAGCCCAGACTACAGATGTGTGCAACCACACCTGAATGTGGGACTTGCTTTGTTCCAGGTTGACCTTGAACTCAGATATGCTTTCTTCAGACTCCTATGATTTGGGGCATGAACACAGTGCCTGGAACTAAGCATTTCATGACCAATCTTCCTCAAGATCCATGACAAGATCCAGATAAGAAGTCTGTGTCCTCCCCTTCCTGTTGCTCTTCTTCACAGATGTGCCCTGTTTCCTGCTTCTAATTCATTGTGGAAATGGTCAGGTAGACAAGCAGGAAATAGCCATCATACCAAGTCACCTTCAAACCTCCATCTTCTTGTCCCAGTGTCTGGTATCTAAGCATGCTCTGGGCACCACCAAGAGCATAGGCCACTTCTCCAGCAATGCATGGTTGTCTCCTTTCTGTTCATGACATTCATGATAGTCAACCCATAATACTGGCATCACTAACTTGGTTCTTCTGTTACAGCAGGATTTCACTAATATCCTTTCATACACTCTCGTCACGTGTCAAGGTTCAACTTATTTGCAAGACCCCTTTCATCCTGGGACATCAGCTGCAACTGAGGCTTCACTTTCACTCATGGTCTTCCCTTGTCTCCCACACTACCAAGCCTCAGCTGCCCTTCATGTCCCCTTCATCTTTTCAAATAGTCCCACTGGGTGACCCTTGCATATTACCTAATCCAGTATGACCATTAAATGTATAACCTTAACTATCTCCAGAACAGTTTCTGTGTTCACTTAGAATACGGTCCCCAGATTTCACCTCAGTGGTGCTAGTTTCTTCTTAACAACTGCTAATTTCCAACCTCCTGCTAGGCAGCATCAATTGTTCCAGTAACCCCATGTACTTATTTTTTTTATTTTATTTACATTTCAGATGCCACCCCCTTTCCCTATTTCCCCTCCCTACAAAATACCCCTATCCCATGCCCTGTTTTCCTTTTTGCTTTTATACAATTTTTTTAATGTCAGTCAAAGGCTTTATAAGTTTGGTAATGCTCAATCAGAAGTGTAACCCAATGCCCAACCTAGATATATAAACTGTCTTTGACTGGTGGAGACACGTGAATATCTGCCTCCATGCACCCCATCTCTTTCTCTCTCTTTCTCTCTCTCAACACCTTGCTTCTTCTCTCCTTCATCTTCTGTTCTCCCTACTCCATCTCTTCCTCTTGGTGCTCCTCCCCCCTTAGCTCCTCCTACATATCACCCTTCCTGTTAAAATAACACTTTTCTCTCAAAATGCAATTAGAGCATAATTATTCCTATTTGTACCAGTGAGGTAAAAGATAATCGTAATACCCAGTCCATCATTTTGTCTTCTAACCAGAACCTCTGTCATCTTTCCTAACTAAAACACATAGTTTTGAACCTGGCTGTTGCAGAATAGTCGACTGATTATATCTGCCTAGACAGAGTAATCAGCCCTTAATAACTCTGCAGCACTAAGGTCTGTCAGATGGTTCTGGGCCAGAAAGCTGAAGATTTGATGCTCCAACATTCTGTAGTATAGGGGCTGTCCAGGTGTTCAGTGGTCTCTATAAATTGGATAAGTTTTAGAAGCTATGCGTTGTGCTTCTCATAATAACAGTTAACTCAGTCATTCTGGATTTGTGATGGGGTTGAAGACCTAGAGTCTCATAGCCAATCCTGACTATTTACCTTGATAGAAAAGATCTGAGTGGATGGATTTCAGCTGACATTCATTCTAAAACCCCATGTACTCTTCACCCTAACAGCAGAGCCATGGGCCTGAACCTGCCAAGTTCTACTTCTTGCTGGGCCTGGAACACGCACCCTTGTGCTACTACATCCGCACAGGATTTCAGGTTTTAATGATTTCATTCACTGTTAAGCTTCACAGACATGGAACTTGCTCTGTAGAGTGACCTTGAACTCAGACATCTGATGGCTCTGTCTCCTCAGTGATGGGACTAATGGCATAATCTACCATGGCTGGACCCAAGCTTTTGTCTACCTAGAACCCTCTCTCTTCTAGACTGGCCTTGAATTTGGAGATCTCCTTAAGGTTTCCATGGTCACTATTCTTCAAGGTCTAGATTAAAAGCCTCTGCTTCCAGCCTAAAGTTCTGGACCACAGTGTGGTCTTCATTGTGGAATAGAAGTTTGTAACAGATATAAAAGACAAAGAAAAACAATAAGCAGACAATAACACTGAATGTGTCATAACTATAGATAATTCATATTCAAACACAATAAACTTAGCTGGTCGGGATCATTTTGTGAGATCATTATTCCCTAAATCTGGTTATCTCCTTCAACCCAGGATCCAGCTCCATTTAACTTCCTAGGGCTGCTTTATGTATTGCACCTCATAGTCTGGACTTTCCTTTATCAGCTTGGTAAACTTCCTCATGACACTTTTCATGAAAGTGAACCAGAGAACAGTGTATGCTGGGATTTTGTTAGACTTCCTTTTTCAGGAAATCATTCTGATCTCTTCTTGCTAGCCTGTGCCTCCTCAGTCTCTTAAAACGAGGGCAAAACCCACCCAGATTCTTCAACAAAATACCACAAAAACAGTTTCTAGGCCACATACTGACATCTTTGTCATCTGAAATTTCTTAAGTCAGTTTAAATCAGCGTCATCACCAATTTCTTCCACATTTCTTGTAGAATGGGAAAAAGGCACTACTTAATAATACATTGAACCACTTTTCCAAATTGAAAATCCCCAATTCCACATTCCAACAAACAAACACATGGTCAGGCCTACTATATCAATATTCCATTGTTGGTACCAAAGTCTGACTTTGGGTTTATACTGCTGTTATGAGACAGCATGACAAAAGTAAATTTTGTAAATACAACTTTTAATCGGGATAGCTTACTGGTCCTTAGGCCCAGACAGTTACAGCATTGAGGAGCAAAGAATTACATCCTTTTCTGAATTTGAACAGGAGAAGGCTTTGTCACCTGTAGCCAGGAGGAGGGTCTCAATTCCCACCCCCACAGTGACAAACTTTCTCCACCAAAGGCACGTCTACTTCAACAAGGCCTCTTATCTTAAGAGTGACACTCACAGAGCCAATCATAATCAAGCAACCACACCCAGTGTCTTAGTTAGGGTTTCACTGCTGTAAACATACTCCATGACCAAGAGAAGTTTCATGAATGACAACATTTATTTGGGGCTGGCTTATAGCTTCAGAGTGAAGTTCTGTCTAGTATTGTGAAGTCTGCAACATGTCAGCATCCTTTCAGGCATGGTATAGGAGGAGCTCAGAGTTCTGCATCTTCATCTCAAGACTGCTAGCAGAATACTCTCTTCCAGGTAGGTAGGACAAGGTATTAAAGCCTGAGCCCACAGTGACACACCTACTCCAAGGCCACAGCTTCAAATAGTGCCACTCCCTGGGCTAAGTATACACAAACCATCACATTCCACTCCCTAGACCCCACAAGCTTGTACTAACATATGAGTCTGTGGGGGCCAAACCTGGCCATAGCATTATAAAAATATATATTTAGACAAGCTCCCAATTTGCCACCTTTTACATCAGTATCCACAATGCTAACAGTCCAAAGTTCAAAGTCTCTTCTGAGATTCATCCAATCACTTAGGTACAATTTCCAAAGGAAGACAGGAAACCAGTTGGGCAAACAGCAAAACTCTCCTTGTCTGATATCAGAGTAGTCTTCAAGTTTCTGTCTCCATTTTAAACTTTGTTGAGTACAAACTTCTTTTCTAGAGGTGGTTCGACTTTCTTTTAGCAGCCTTTCTCAGCAGACATTCTATGGCTCTGGCATCTTAAAAATCTTGGGTTCTCTAAAGCAACTTCAATGTTACAGCTTCTTGTTTCAATGGGACCCACAAATGACCTTTTGGGCTTCTCCAGAGGGCTGGAGGCACATCTCCAGCTCTGTCCTCTGTAGCACTCTAAGCTCATGTTGATCCACTCCATTGCTGCTGCCCTTCTTAGTGATTATCTCATGGTACTGGCATCTCCAACACACTGGGGACTTCAGGTGCAACAAGGCTTCACCAGTAGCCTCTCACAGACTCTCTTCATAGTGCCAATCCTTTTCATGACTCTTTTGGTATTGGTATGTTAACTGCAACTGAGGCTTCATCTTCATTAATGGCCTTCCATGAATTCTCACAGTGCCATGCCTCAGCTGCTCTCCATGCCTTCAAAACCAGTCCCATCATGGTGACTCTTACCCACTAACAAGTACTGTTGCTACACGAGGTACAATCTTGGCTCTCTCTGGAACACTGCTTCTGTGTGCTCTCAGAAATCACTTCCCAGAAGATATCACCTCAGTGATGCTGGTCTCTTGTCAATCACCATAATTTCTTAGTGGCAGCTCACCAGCATCAATTGTTGCAATATTCTTCTTCTCCTTTTGGCTGCAGACAGAGACACATGGCTGAAGATACAAAGTTCTGCTGCCTGCAGGGGCTGGAGCATGACCTCCTTGTTCTATTACATTGTCACTAGCTTTCTGTTTTTCATCTCCTTCAAGGCCTGTAACTGGCTGTCCTGGATCTTGCTCTGTAGATTGACCTTGAACTCAGAGAACTGCTTGACTTTATATCCCGGGATTATAGCTGTGAACCAGCATTCATGGAGCTACACTTAGCTCACTATGATCTTGTCTCAAGGTCACCACTTTGTAAATTCAATTTATGATCCTTGACCACAGGATTCAGTGTCATTTCACTTTCTTGTGCTACTGTAATACTCAGAAAATATATTTTATATTTTTCCTTTGTAAGCTTGCTATGCTTGTTCAAAATGCTCTTCAGGAGACTTACCCAGAAAATAAAGTTTCTGCTGGACTTTTTAAATTATAATTAATAATATAACATGAGGCCTCAGCTTAGTTTCATGCAGAATCTTCAGACAAGGGTAGAAACAGCCATGTTCTTCACCATCATACCACACAAACACTGTCTATGCCACATTCTGAAATCCTATTCCACTTAATAATCCTGGGCCATGTCTGCAAAGTTCAACTCAATCTCAGCAATGAAAGCTGTCATATTCTTACTGGAACAGCCCATGAAGCAACCTTTAATGCATTGCACAGTTTTTCAAATTAAATGAGCCCAAATCTACATTGTTCCAAGCAAATAATGGTCAGACCTATCACAGGAATATGTCATTCCAAGTACCAATTTCTGACTAAGGTAGAGTTTTACTGTTATGAACAGACATCATGACCAGGCAAAATTTCACCTTTGTCTGCCTATATGTGTTGATGTTTTTTTAATGCTTGTCTTAATTTGTCTGTGTCTGAGTATTTTTATTTTTATTCTTGTTTATAAATTTAAATTTTTTTTGGCTAGGGCAGACACCTGCTGGTCTATTCCCGTGAAGACACCATATGCTGATCCATTCTAGAGGAACTACTGTACTCAGAGCAGTGGGTAAGAACCCTCTCCCACTACCCTATGCCCCAAAGCTACAACTGGGAGCATGGAGAACTCAGGACCCATCAGCCACCCAAACCCTGCCCCTCTGGAATACAACTCTCTACCCCGATGGAATCTCTGACTTGATTCTTTTGTCTGGGTCAGACACATAGCTGGTCTGCTCCTGAAAAACCTCCATATACTGATCCATCTTAGAGGAACCAGTGTCCTCAGAGCAAAGAAGGAACCACTGCACTCAGAACAGCATGGTTTCAGGATCCCAGATGAGGCCTTAATCCTGTCAGTTCTTCCACCCAGGAACTCAGAATCACAGGATCACAGAGACACCTGGACTCTGAGGAGTTCTGACACAAGCAAGATGACTGGAAAGACAGCCTCCAGTCAGAGACAGTGAGTGCAGGTAGCAACAGAGTTAACCAGATGGTGAAAGGCAAGCACAAGAACACAAGCAACAGAAACAAAAGTTACTTGTCATCATCAGAACCCAGTTCTCCTAACATAGCAAGCACAGGACACTCCATCACACCGGAAAAGCAGGATATAGAATTAAATTCACTTCTCATGATGATGATAAAGAACTTGAAGAAGGACATTAACTCCCTTAAAGAAGTACAGGAGAACACAGGTAAAGAGGTAGAAGCCCTTAAAAGAGAAACACAAAATTCCCTTAAAGAAATGCAAGAAAAACACAACCAAACACATGAAGAAATTAAAAAAAAAACATCCACTATCTAAAACTGGAAGTAAAACAATAAAGAAATTTTAAAAGGAGACTTTTCTGGAGATAGAAAATTTAGGAAAGAAATCAGGAGTTGTAGACACCAGCATCACCAACAGAATACAAGAGAGAGAAGAGAGAATTTCGTGTGCAGAAGATACCATGGAAAACATTGACAAAAGTGTCAAGAAAATGCAAAATGCAAAAAGCTCCTAATTCAAAACATCCAGGAAATCCAGGACACAATGAGAAGACCAAACCTAAGGATAATAGGTATAGATGAGAGTGAAGATTCCCAACTTAAAGGGGAGTAAATATCTTCAACAAAACTATATTGGAAAACTTTCCTAACCTAAAGAAAAAGATCCCCATGAACACAGAATAAGCCTCCAGAACACCAAATAAACTAGACCAGAAAAAAATTCCATCTGTCACATTATAATCAAAACATCAAATGTACAAAAGAAGGAAAAAATACTAAAAGCCATAAGGGAAAAAGGTAAAGTAACATATAAAAGCAGACCTATAAGAATTACACCAGACTTTTCACCAGAGACAATAAAAGACAGAAGATCCTGGACAGATATCATGAACACCCTAAGGGAACACAAATTCAAGCCCAGACTACTATACACAGTAAAACTCTCAAGTACCATAGATAGAGAAACCAAGATATTCCGTGACAAAACCAAATTTACACAATGTCTTCCCACAAATCCACCAGTTCAAAGGATAATTGATGGAAAACTCCAACACAAGGAGGGAAACGACAACCTAGAGAAAACAAGGAATTAATCTTCCAAAAACCCCAAAAGAAGATAGCTACACAAACACAATTCCACCTCTAATCACAAAAATAACAGGAAGCAACAATCATGTTTCCTTAATATTTCTAAACATCAATGAACTCAAATCTCCAATAAATAGATATAGACCATCAGATTGGATACATAAACAGGACCCAGAATTTTGCTGCATACAAAAAATGCACCATAGTGACAAATGGTTCCAAGAAACAAGCTGGAGTAGCCATTCTAATATCAAATCAATTCTACTTTCAACCAAAAGTAATCATAAAAGATAAGGAAGGACACTTCATACTTATCAAAGGAAAAATCTACCAAGATGAACTCTCAATTCTGAACATCTATGCTCCAAATGCAAGGTACCCACCTACACAAAAGAAACGTTACTAAAGCTCAAAGCACATATTGCACCTCACAATATAAGTGAGGAATATCAACACTCCACTCTCAGAAATGGACAGATCATGGAAACAGAAACTAAACAGTGACACAATGACATTAACAGAAGTTATGAACCAAATGGATTTAACCAATATCTGTAGAACATTTCATCCTAAAACAAAAGAATATACCTTTTTCTCAGCACCTCATGCTACCTTCTCCAAAATAGACCATATAATTGGTCACAAAACAGGCCTCAACAGATACAAAATATTGAAATAATCCCTTGCATTTTATTAGATCACTATGGACACAAGCTGGTTTTTAATATTGGCAAAAAAAATGGAAAGTTACATGTGGAAACTGAACAATGCTCTATTCAATGATGAATTGGTCAAGGAAGAAATAAAGAAATTAAAGACTTTTTTAGAATTTAATGAAAACGAGGACACATCATACAAAATTTGTATGACTCCATGAAAGCAGTGCTAAGAGGAAAACTCACAGCTATAAGTGCCTACAAAAAGAAACTGGAGAGAGCATACACTAACAACTTGACAGCACACCTGAAAGCTCTAGAACAAAAAGAGGCAAATACACCCAAGAGGAGTAGACAGTAGGAAATAATCCAACTCAGGGCTGAAATCAACCAAGTAGAAAAAAAAAAACAATACAAAATATCAACAAAACCAGGAGCTGGTTCTTTGTGAAAATCAACAAGATAGATGAAGCCTTAGCCAGACTAACCAGAGTTATTCAAATTAACAGTATCCAAATTAATAAAATCTGAACTGAAAAAGGGAGACATAACAACAGAAACTGAACAAATTTTTTAAAAACTCATCACATCCTACTAAAAAAGCATATACTCAACAAAACTGAAAAATCTGGATTAAATAGACAACTTTCTCGGCAGATACCAGGTACCAAAGTTAAATCAGGAGCAGATAAACCATCTAAACAGTCCCACAATATCTAAAGAAATAGCAGCAGTCATTGAAAGTCTCTCCAGCAAAAAAGGCCCGGGACCAGATGGTTTTAGTGCAGAATTCTATCAGAACTTCAAGGAAGATCTAATACCAATTCACTTCAAACTGTTCCACAAAATAGAAAAAGAAGGAACACTACCCAGTTCGTTTTATGTAGCCATGATCATGCACATACCTAAAACTCACAAAGACCCAACAAAGAAAGAGAACATCAGACCAATCTCCCTTATGAATATCGATGTAAAAATACTCAATAAAATTCTCACATACTAAATTGAAGAACACATCAAATCGATCATTCACCATAATCAAGTAGGCTTTATCCCAGGAATGCAGGGATGGTTCAATATACAGAAATCTACCAATGTAACCCATGATATAAACAAACTCAAAGAAAAAAACCACATGATCATATCACTAGATGCTAAGAAAGCATTTGCCAAAATTCAGCATCCCTTCATGGTAAAAGTATTGGAACGATCAGGAATTCAAGGCCAATAACTAACCATAGTAAATGCAATACACAGCAAGCCAGTAGCCAACATCAAACTAAATGGAGAGAAACTTGAAGCAATCCCAGTAAAATCAGGGACTACAAAAGTCTGTGCACTCTCTCTCTACCTATTCAATATAGTACTAGCCAGAGCAATTAGACAACAAAAGGAAGTCAAGGGGATACAAATAGGAAAGGAAGAAGTCAAAATGTCACTATTTGCAGATGATATGATTGTATACTTAAGTGACGTCAAAACTTCCACCAGACAACTCTTAAACCTGATAAAAAAAAAAAACCTTCAGCAAAGTGTCTGGTAATAAACTCAACTCAAACAAATCAGTAGCCTTCCTCTACTCAAAAGATAAACAGGCTGAGAAAGAAATTTGGGAAATGACACCTTTCACAATAATAACAAATAATATAAAATACCTTGGTGTGAATTTATCTAACCAAGCAAGTGAAAGATCTATGTGACAACACTTCAAGTCTCTGAAGAAAGAAATCAAAGAAGATCTCAGAAAATGGAAAAATCTCCCATGCTCTTGGATTGGCAGAATTAATATACTAAAAATGGCCATCTTGCCAAAAGCAACCTAGAGATTCAATGCAATCCCCATCAAAATTTCAAATCAATTCTTCATTGAGACAGAAAGAGCAATCTGCAAGTTCATTTAGATAACAAAAACCCAGGATAGGGAGAACTATTCTCAACAATAAAAGAACTTCTGGGGGAATCACACTCCCTGACCTCAAGCTGTACTACAGAGCAATAGTAATAAAAACTGCATGGTATTGGTACAGAGACAGGCAGGAAGATCAGTGGAATAGAATAGAAGATCCAGAAATGAACCCAGACACCTACGGTCACTTGATCTATGACAAAGGAGCTAAAACTGTCCAGGGAAAAAAGGACAGCATTTTCAGCCAATAGTGCTGGTTCAACTGGAGGTCAGCATGTAAAAGAATGCAAATCGATCCATTCTTATGTCCTAATACAAAGCTCAAGTCCAAGTGGATAAAGGAACTTCACATAAAACCAGATACACTGAGAGTAATAGAAGAGAAAGTGGGGAAGACCTCAAATACCTAGGCACCGAACAGAACACCAATGGCTTATGTTCTAAGATCAAGAATTGACAAATAAGACCTCATAAAATTGCAAAGCTTCTGTAAGGCAAAGGACTCTGTCAATAGGACAAAATAGCATCCAACAGATTGGGAAAAGATCTTAACCAGTCCAACATCTGATAGTGGGCTAATATCCAATATATACAAAGAAGTCAAGAAATTAGACTCCAAACAACCAAATAGCCCTATTAAAAATGTAGTACACAGCTAAACAAACAATTCTCAACTGAGGAAACTCGAAGATCTGAGAAGCACCTAAACAAATGTCCAATATCCATAGTCATCAGGGAAATGCAAACCAAAACTACCCTGAGATTTCACCTCACAACAGTGAGAATAGCCAAGATCAAAAACTCAGGTGATAGCAGATCCTTGTGAGGATGTGGAGAAAGAAGAACATTCCTCCACTGTTGGTGGGATTGCAAGTTCGTACAGCCACTCTGGAAATCAGTCTGGCGGTTCCTCAGAAAATTGGACATAGCATTACCTGAGGACCCAGCTATACCACTCCTGGGCCTATACCCAGAAGATGGTATAACATATAACAAGGACACATGCTCCACTATGTTTAAAGCAGACTTATTTATAATAGCCAGAAGCTGGAAAGAACCCAGATGTCCTTCAACAGAGGAATGGATTCAAAAAATATGGTACATTTACACAATGGAATATTACTCAGCTATAACAAGCAATGAATTCGAGATACTCTTAGGTAAATGGATGGAACTAGAAACTATCATCCTGAGTGAGGTAACCCAATCAAAAAGAACACACAAGGCATGCAAGCACTGATAAGTGGATAGTACCCCAAAAGCTCGCAGTATCCAAGATTCAATTCACAGACCACATGAAGCTCATGAACAAGGAAGACCAAAGGGTGGATGCTTTGGCACTTCTTAAAAGGAGTAACAAAATACCATGGGAGCAAATATGGAGACAAAGCATGGGGCAAAAACTGAAGGAGGGTCATCCAAAGACTGCTTCACTTGGGTATCCATCCCTTGTGCAGTCACCAAAGTAGACATTGATGTGGATGCCAGGAACTGCATGCTGACAGGAGCCTGACATAGCTGTCTCCTTAGAGGTCTGCCAGAGCCTGAAGTATACAGAGGCAGATGCTGACAGCAAACCATTGAACTGATCATCAGGTTCTGAAATGTAAATAAAATATCCAAAAAATTAAAAAAGGAAAACTTAAAAACAATAAATCTTTATACAACAAAAAGCAATAAGTTAATAAATAAAAAACAAAAAACGTTTTTGATTAATTTAAAAAGAAATCTCTCTCTTATTCTCCTTGTAAGGCTTGTATCTTACCAATCCACTTTTTCTTTGGAATTTAAAGAAAATGAATTTGGCGATTAAGAATAAAGTACAAAATATGAAGATGATAAAACCATAATCTGTATTGAGCCAATTGCAGTGCAGTCGTTCAGCTTTTCACTTTCTGTTAGTATTGTCAAGCATCTAGAGTAGCACTGTTCAAGGTCCTCAAACCTTCCAATATGATGCTTCCCTACATTAACCTCCCAGGTGACTTGACAAAATCTGTTGACTTCTCAGTTTTTCTTCAGCAGGAATGATCTCTATGTCCATGGGTCTTAGCAGAAATAAGGAGCATCAAAATGTTGTTTTAACAGACAAAAATCCCAGCCATTTAACTTTACCAAGGAAGACACATGAGCCAGATGTTGGTATGAAAGACTGCTGTTTCAGAGACACAGGAAAACACTCAGCTTACCTCCCTGCTCCACTGACATCTAGAAAGGATACTTTCTACCTCCTTCTGTATGCT
>JANHMN010000016.1:14191575-14206263 GCA_030674055.1 Rhabdomys pumilio
TTATTGTATGCACCCCCAACTACTCACTGATTAGAACCATAGCTCCAAATTAGGAGCAAAGCCAAGGCACCAAATATCTTTCTTTGTCAACGTATAAAGGGGAAAAAATCCACAAAACCACAAGTAGCTCATATGAAGATGCAGGTAGTGTCGTGTTGACTGGTGGTTAGCGCTGATCAGGTTATTTAGAATCAAGTGAGGATACTGATCATTAATCTGATGAGTCCTATGCAAAGCTTTGTGGAATTTCTTAAGATTAGCAGATGTCACACAGATCACAGAACTTAAGAGAATATGTAGTCAGCACAACTTTTCCTGGAGTCAGAGTTTCTCTCTGTATCAATGATCCGCAGGCATATTACAGCAACAATATGGAATAGCTGGCAGGCATGGAACTAAATGCTTACATGTATACTGGCGTTGGGGTGTAGATCTCACCATTAAGAAACACAGGTCTCTCTCAGTGACTAGTGCTGTCCCCACAGTCCTTGGAGGCCCCTCTTGTAAGGCTGCCTCTTGGAAAGTGAAGGCAGGAGTATCTGAGCTCAATGTTAACATGGGATACAGGAGACTCTGTTTCAGAAAACAACACTCAGACACACCCTACATCCAAGGCCTCACCCACCAATCCTTGTCTATTACAAAGACCTTACCATGATCTCCCTTCCAGCCATTCGTTGTGGGGAGATGGAGAGGAATTAGCAATGATCAATCAATTCTAAGGACCTTTCTCTTGTCATTGTTTAGGTCCACAGTAAGACCAAATGCGAGTGGTCATCACCATCTTAGTTACTCAGTCATAGCCACTGCTCCTAGCATAGGACTATGCCTTTGAGAAACTCTGCTTTCACTAAATGATGCTGTCACAGCAGGAAGTGTACTGATCACTTCAGGAACCTAGACACAAGCCATCAGAGTTGCTCCACTTCTTTGTCCTGAGATTAAATCAAGCTGACACAATGCAAACCTAGTGGGCCATTTAACCATTCATCTTTCTCCCACCCTCCACATTTCTGGGTTCATTACAGGGCAGAGTTCAAGTACCTCCATCCCACTTTTATCTGGGTTTCCTTCCCAGGGAACAGATTTGTTAGAGGCTTGTGTGTAGTCAAGCAACAGTTGATTACTAGGTGTGGCTCACCCATAAAGAGATGACAATCATCAGTAATGAGGTGACAGTAACATTTCTTTACATGAGTATATTAGTGGAGAATCTAGCATAACTGAGGAGTGGATAGCCAGCACTGTGTCCTGGCCTTTGTGGGCGTGGCCCTGCCTCACAGGCAGATGGGAGCTCACCTTGGGATCCTCTGCAGGGACAGAGTGAGCCACAATGGGCACTGAGCAGGCTGAACAGCACTGCTGAGGCCCCCACTTCAGGTAACAAACACATTCTCTGTTCCCTATCCAAGGAGCTGCTGTAGAAGCTATGGACCTTGTCTGACCATGGTGAGGTCATGAAGACATCTGTCCTAATGATGCAGAGTTGTTCCTGTTGAAGCTTGTCCTCCTTGCATAGCTGCATCCATTTTGTTCCATGGCTGGGAGCTATTTCTTATTGTTGCTGTATATGACTGCCAGTCATGTATGGAAACAAAAGGACTCTAAGCAGAGTCATGGTCACCACGATCCCTGTTATGTTCCGTATGTTATGAGGTTTGTTCATCTTTAGACATTGCACAACTGTAACTTCACCTAGGATCCATCTGATTCAAGGTCAACATGAACTGTTCTGTCTAAAATGACTGGAATGAAGGTCCTCAGAAGGCAGCGTTTCCAGAAACTGTGAGTGAGCTCATTGTGGTTGTTATACTGAGCTGGACCTAAGAAATGACCAAAAACCAGCTTTGAGCTTTTGTCCTGGTTATTTAGTCTTGGGATGTGCATTCAATAAAGCATGTCTGCTTAAGTAAGATCAGTGTTCATGCGGTTTGTGGGGTGACTCCTAGATCCCTACATTTCTATTCAGCAGCACATAGGACGATAAGCCAAACTCAGAAATGGTGACATCTTGCCATAAATTATGTGACAACACGGATGGGAAATTTCTTTGTGTTAAAAATCAGGGATTTCCAGGCTGGAGCGATGGCTGAAATGTTAATAGCACCGACTGCCCTTGCAGAGGTCCTGAGTTCAACTGCCAGCAACCACATGATGGCTAATAAGCATTTAGAGAGCTAAGCATGAAATCTGGTGCCCCCTTCTGGCCTGCAGGCAGAAATCTTTACAAATAGATCAGGGGTCTTCTGGAGGGGAGTGAGAGGGGGTTTGAGTTCCTGTTGGCCATATGCACCAGCTTGAAGAGCCCAGTCCTGTTGATCCTTGGGAGTCCCATGATGATGCTCTCAGACATGCCTGGGAACAGCCAGAAGAATGCCCAGAAAGTTCCATTCATATAATGAAGAGAACACTGCTGGGTAATGCTGCAGGATGTTTGATCACACTTGAAACCTAGGATTGTGTTTCTTACTGAAAACCCCTTGCTGTGGTGTTGCTCACCCATAGCACAGACCAGTAACCCAAGAACTGTCTGTTTACTGTAAACAGGAGCTGTATCTGTCTGCTGTTGTGGCTCAGCCCCAGCACACAGATTTATTTCAAAGCTAAACAATGTCAATCACTACTCAAGAGGCAGAGCAAGTAACCAGCTGACAGAGAAACAACAAAAGTAAACAGAAAGTGGGTTCTTTGAACAATGGGCATTTAAGACAGCACACAGAAGGAGGTAGAAAGTATCCTTTCTAGATGTCTGTGGAGCAGGGAGGTAAGCTGAGTGTTTTCCTGTGTCTCTGAAACAGCAGTCTTTCATGCCAGCATCTGGCTCATGTGTCTTCCTTGGTAAAGTTAAATGGCTGGAATTTCTGTCTGTTAAAACAACATTTTGATGCTCCTTATTTTTGCCAAGACCCATGGACATAGAGTTCATTCCTGCTGAGGAAAAACTGAGAAGTCAACAGATTTTGTCAAGTCACCTGGGAGGTTAATGTAGGGAAGCATCATATCAGAAGGTTTGAGGGCCTTGAACAGTGCTACTCTAGATGCTTGACAATACTAACAGAAAGTGAAAAGCTGAACGACAGCACTGCAATTGGCAAAATACAGATTATGGTTTTATCATCTTCATATTTTATACTTTATTCTTAATCGCCATAATCATTTTCTTTAAAATCCCAAAGAAAAAGTGGATTGGTAAGATACAAGCCTTACAAGGAAAATAAGAGAGACTTATTTCTTTTTAAATTAATCAGAAAAGTTTTTTATTTTTTATTTATTAACTTATTGCTTTTTATTTGATAAAGATTTATTGTTTTTAGGTTTTCCTTTTTTAATTTTTTTGGGTATTTTATTTACATTTCAGAACCTGATGATCAGTTCAATGGTTAGCTGTCAGCATCTGCCTCTGTATATTTCAGGCTCTGGCAGACCTCTAAGGAGACAGCTATGTCAGGCTCCTGTCAGCATGCAGTTCCTGGCATCCACATCAATGTCTACTTTGGTGACTGCACAAGGGATGGATACCCAAGTGAAGCAGTCTTTGGACGGCCCCTCCTTCAATGTTTGCCCCATGCTTTGTTTCCATATTTGCTCCCATGGTATTTTGTTACTTTTTTAAGAAGTGCCAAAGCATCCACCCTTTGGTCTTCCTTGTTCATGAGCTTCATGTGGTCTGTGAATTGTATCTTGGATATTGCGAGCTTTTGGGCTAATATCCACTTATCAGTGAGTGCATGCCATGTGTGTTTTTTTTTGATTGGGTTACCTCACTCAGGATGATAGTTTCTAGTTCCATCCATTTACCTAAGAGTATCTCGAATTCATTGCTTGTTGTAGCTGAGTAATATTCCATTGTGTAAATATACCACATTTTCTGTATCCATTCCTCTGTTGAAGGACAACTGGGTTCTTTCCAGCTTCTGCCTATTATAAATAAGTCTGCTATAAACATAGTGGAGCATGTGTCCTTGTTATATCTTAGAGCATCTTCTGGGTATAGCCCCAGGAGTGGTATAGCTGGGTCCTCAGGTAATGCTATGTCCAATTTTCTGAGGAATCGTCAGATTGATTTCCAGAGTGGTTGTATCAACTTGTAATCCTACCAACAATGGAGGAGTGTTCCTCTATCTCCACATCCTCACAAGGATCTGCTATCACTTGAGTTTTTGATCTTGGCTATTCTCACTGGTGTGAGGTGAAATCTCAGGATAGTTTTGGTTTGCATTTCCCTGATGACTATGGTTATTGATCATTTGTTTAGGTGCTTCTCGGCCATTCGAGTTTCCTCAGTTGAGAATTGTTTGTTTAGCTCTGTACCCCATTTTTAATAGGGTTATTTGGTTGTCTGGAGTCTAATTTCTTGACTTCTTTGTATGTCTTGGATATCAGCCCACTATCAGATGAAGGATTAGTAAAGATCTTTTCCCAATCTGTTGGTTGCCATTTTGTCCTATTGACAGTGTCCTTTGCCTTACAGAAGCTTTGCAATTTTATGAGGTCTCAGTTGTCAATTCTTGATCTTAGAACATAAGCCATTGGTGTTCTGTTCCATGCCTAGGTATTTGAGGTCTTCCCCACCTTCTCTTCTATTACTCTCAGTGTATCTGGTTTTATGTGAAGGTCCTTTATCAAGTTGAACTTCAGCTTTGTACAAGGGGATAAGAATGGGTTGATTTGCATTCTTCTACATGCTGACCTCCAGTTGAACCAGCACCATTGGCTGAAAATGCTGTCCTTTTTTCCATGGACAGTTTTAGATTTTTTGTCAAAGATCAAGTGACCATAGGTGTGTGGGTTCATTTCTGGATCTTCAATTCTATTCCCTTGATCTTCCTGCCTGTCTCTGTACCAATACCATGCAGTTTTTATCAATGTTGCTCTGTAGTACAGCTTGAGGTCAGGAATGGTGATTCCCCCAGAAGTTCTTTTATTGTTGAGAATAGTTCTCTCCCTATCCTGAGATTTTTGTTATCAAAATGAACTTGCAGATTGCTCTTTCTATCTGTATGAAGAATTGATTTGAAATTTTGATGAGGATTGCATTGAATCTGTAGATTGCTTTTGGCAAGATGGCCATTTTTAGTATATTAATCCTGCCAATCCAGTAGCATGGGAGAATTTTCCATCTTCTGAGATCTTCTTTGATTTCTTTCTTCAGAGACTTGAAGTTCTTGTCATACATATCTTTCACTTGCTTGGTTAGATAGATTCACACCAAGATATTTTATATTATTTGTGACTGTTGTGAAGGGTGTCATTTCTGTAATTTCTTTCTCAGCCTGTTTATCTTTTGAGTAGAGGAAGGCTACTGATTTGTTTGAGTTGATTGTATTACCAGCCACTTTGATGAAGGTTTTTTTTTTTTTTTTAAATCAGGTTTAGGAGTTCCCTGGTGGAAATTTTGGGGTCACTTAAATATACAATCATATCATCTGCAAATAGTGACATTTTGACTTCTTCCTTTCCTATTTGTATGCCCTTGACTTCCTTTTGTTGTCTAATTGCTCTGGCTTGTACTATATTGAATAGGTAGAGAGAGAGTGCGCAGCCTTGTGTAGTCCCTGATTTTAGTGGGATTGCTTCAAGTTTCTCTCCATTTAGTTTGATGTTGGCTACTGGCTTGCTGTATATTACATTTACTATGTTTAGTTATTGGCCTTGAATTCCTGATCATTCCAATACTTTGACCATGAAGGGATGCTGAATTTTGGCAAATGCTTTCTTAGCATCTAGTGATATGATCATGTGGTTTTTTTTCTTTGAGTTTGTTTATATCATGGGTTACATTGGTAGATTTCTGTATATTGAACCATCCCTGCATTCCTGGGATAAAGCCTACTTGATTATGGTGAATGATCGATTTGATGTGTTCTTCAATTTAGTATGTGAGAATTTTATTGAGTATTTTTACATCGATATTCATAAGGGAGATTGGTCTGATGTTCTCTTTCTTTGTTGGGTCTTTGTGAGTTTTAGGTATGTGCATGATCATGGCTACATAAAACGAACTGGGTAGTGTTCCTTCTTTTTCTATTTTGTGGAACAGTTTGAAGTGAATTGGTATTAGATCTTCCTTGAAGTTCTGATAGAATTCTGCACTAAAACCATCTGGTCCCGGGCCTTTTTTGCTGGAGAGACTTTCAATGACTGCTGCTATTTCTTTAGATATTGTGGGACTGTTTAGATGGTTTATCTGCTCCTGATTTAACTTTGGTACCTGGTATCTGCCGAGAAAGTTGTCTATTTAATCCAGATTTTTCAGTTTTGTTGAGTATATGCTTTTTTAGTAGGATGTGATGAGTTTTTAAAAAATTTGTTCAGTTTCTGTTGTTATGTCTCCCTTTTTCAGTTCAGATTTTATTAATTTGGATACTGTTAATTTGAATAACTCTGGTTAGTCTGGCTAAGGCTTCATCTATCTTGTTGATTTTCACAAAGAACCAGCTCCTGGTTTTGTTGATATTTTGTATTGTTTTTTTTTTTCTACTTGGTTGATTTCAGCCCTGAGTTGGATTATTTCCTACTGTCTACTCCTCTTGGGTGTATTTGCCTCTTTTTGTTCTAGAGCTTTCAGGTGTGCTGTCAAGTTGTTAGTGTATGCTCTCTCCAGTTTCTTTTTGTAGGCACTTATAGCTGTGAGTTTTCCTCTTAGCACTGCTTTCATGGAGTCATACAAATTTTGTATGATGTGTCCTCGTTTTCATTAAATTCTAAAAAAGTCTTTAATTTCTTTAATTCTTCCTTGACCAATTCATCATTGAGTAGAGCATTGTTCAGTTTCCACATGTAACTTTCCATTTTTTTTGCCAATATTAAAAACCAGCTTGTGTCCATAGTGATCTAATAAAATGCAAGGGATTATTTCAATATTTTGTATCTGTTGAGGCCTGTTTTGTGACCAATTATATGGTCTATTTTGGAGAAGGTAGCATGAGGTGCTGAGAAAAAGGTATATTCTTTTGTTTTAGGATGAAATGTTCTACAGATATTGGTTAAATCCATTTGGTTCATAACTTCTGTTAATGTCATTGTGTCACTGTTTAGTTTCTGTTTCCATGATCTGTCCATTTCTGAGAGTGGAGTGTTGATATTCCTCACTTATATTGTGAGGTGCAATGTGTGCTTTGAGCTTTAGTAACGTTTCTTTTATGTAGGTGGGTACCTTGCATTTGGAGCATAGATGTTCAGAATTGAGAGTTCATCTTGGTAGATTTTTCCTTTGATAAGTATGAAGTGTCCTTCCTTATCTTTTATGATTACTTTTGGTTGAAAGTAGAATTGATTTGATATTAGAATGGCTACTCCAGCTTGTTTCTTGGAACCATTTGTCACTATGGTGCATTTTTTGTATGCAGCAAAATTCTGGGTCCTGTTTATGTATCCAATCTGATGGTCTATATCTATTTATTGGAGATTTGAGTTCATTGATGTTTAGAAATATTAAGGAAACATGATTGTTGCTTCCTGTTATTTTTGTGATTAGAGGTGGAATTGTGTTTGTGTAGCTATCTTCTTTTGGGGTTTTTGGAAGATTAATTCCTTGTTTTCTCTAGGTTGTCGTTTCCCTCCTTGTGTTGGAGTTTTCCATCAATTATCCTTTGAACTGGTGGATTTGTGGGAAGACATTGTGTAAATTTGGTTTTGTCACGGAATATCTTGGTTTCTCTATCTATGGTACTTGAGAGTTTTACTGTGTATAGTAGTCTGGGCTTGAATTTGTGTTCCCTTAGGGTGTTCATGATATCTGTCCAGGATCTTCTGTCTTTTATTGTCTCTGGTGAAAAGTCTGGTGTAATTCTTATAGGTCTGCTTTTATATGTTACTTTACCTTTTTCCCTTATGGCTTTTAGTATTTTTTCCTTCTTTTGTACATTTGATGTTTTGATTATAATGTGACAGATGGAATTTTTTTCTGGTCTAGTTTATTTGGTGTTCTGGAGGCTTATTCTGTGTTCATGGGGATCTTTTTCTTTAGGTTAGGAAAGTTTTCCAATATAGTTTTGTTGAAGATATTTACTCCCCTTTAAGTTGGGAATCTTCACTCTCATCTATACCTATTATCCTTAGGTTTGGTCTTCTCATTGTGTCCTGGATTTCCTGGATGTTTTGAATTAGGAGCTTTTTGCATTTTGCATTTTCTTGACACTTTTGTCAATGTTTTCCATGGTATCTTCTGCACACGAAATTCTCTCTTCTCTCTCTTGTATTCTGTTGGTGATGCTGGTGTCTACAACTCCTGATTTCTTTCCTAAATTTTCTATCTCCAGAAAAGTCTCCTTTTAAAATTTCTTTATTGTTTTACTTCCAGTTTTAGATAGTGGATGTTTTTTTTTTAATTTCTTCATGTGTTTGGTTGTGTTTTTCTTGCATTTCTTTAAGGGAATTTTGTGTTTCTCTTTTAAGGGCTTCTACCTCTTTACCTGTGTTCTCCTGTACTTCTTTAAGGGAGTTAATGTCTTTCTTAAAGTTCTTTATCATCATCATGAGAAGTGAATTTAATTCTATATCCGGCTTTTCCGGTGTGATGGGGTGTCCTGTGCTTGCTATGTTAGGAGAACTGGGTTCTGATGATGACAAGTAACTTTTGTTTCTGTTGCTTGTGTTCTTGTGCTTGCCTTTCACCATCTGGTTAACTCTGTTGCTACCTGCACTCACTGTCTCTGACTGGAGGCTGTCTTTCCAGTCATCTTGCTTGTGTCAGAACTCCTCAGAGTCCAGGTGTCTCTGTGATCCTGTGATTCTGAGTTCCTGGGTGGAAGAACTGACAGGATTAAGGCCTCATCTGGGATCCTGAAACCATGCTGTTCTGAGTGCAGTGGTTCCTTCTTTGCTCTGAGGACACTGGTTCCTCTAAGATGGATCAGTATATGGAGGTTTTTCAGGAGCAGACCAGCTATGTGTCTGACCCAGACAAAAGAATCAAGTCAGAGATTCCATCGGGGTAGAGAGTTGTATTCCAGAGGGGCAGGGTTTGGGTGGCTGGTGGGTCCTGAGTTCTCCATGCTCCCAGTTGTAGCTTTGGGGCATAGGGTAGTGGGAGAGGGTTCTTGCCCACTGCTCTGAGTACAGTAGTTCCTCTAGAATGGATCAGCATATGGTGTCTTCACGGGAATAGACCAGCAGGTGTCCGCCCTAGCCAAAAAAAATTTAAATTTATAAACAAGAATAAAAATAAAAATACTCAGACACAGACAAATTAAGACAAGCATTAAAAAAACATCAACACATATAGGCAGACAAAGGTGAAATTTTGCCTGGTCATGATGTCTGTTCATAGCAGTAAAACTCTACCTTAGACAGAAATTGGTACTTGGAATGACATATTCCTGTGATAGGTCTGACCATTATTTGCCTGGAACAATGTAGATTTTGGCTCATTTAATTTGAAAAACTGTGCAATGCATTAAAGGTTGCTTCATGGGCTGTTCCAGTAAGAATATGACAGCTTTCATTGCTGAGATTGAGTTGAACTTTGAAGACATGGCCCAGGATTATTAAGTGGAATAGGATTTCAGAATGTGGCATAGACACTGTTTGTGTGGTATGATGCTGAAGAACACGGCTGTTTCTACCCTTGTCTGAAGATTCTGCATGAAACTAAGCTGAGGCCTCATGTTATATTATTAATTATAATTTAAAAAGTCCAGCAGAAACTTTATTTTCTGGGTAAGTCTCCTGAAGAGCATTTTGAACAAGCATAGCAAGCTTACAAAGGGAAAATATAAAATATATTTTCTGAGTATTACAGTAGCACAAGGAAGTGAAATGACACTGAATCCTGTGGTCAAGGATCATAAATTGAATTTACAAAGTGGTGACCTTGAGACAAGATCATAGTGAGCTAAGTGTAGCTCCATGAATGCTGGTTCACAGCTATAATCCCGGGATATAAAGTCAAGCAGTTCTCTGAGTTCAAGGTCAATCTACAGAGCAAGATCCAGGACAGCCAGTTACAGGCCTTGAAGGAGATGAAAAACAGAAAGCTAGTGACAATGTAATAGAACAAGGAGGTCATGCTCCAGCCCCTGCAGGCAGCAGAACTTTGTATCTTCAGCCATGTGTCTCTGTCTGCAGCCAAAAGGAGAAGAAGAATATTGCAACAATTGATGCTGGTGAGCTGCCACTAAGAAATTATGGTGATTGACAAGAGACCAGCATCACTGAGGTGATATCTTCTGGGAAGTGATTTCTGAGAGCACACATAAGCAGTGTTCCAGAGAGAGAGAGAGAGCCAAGATTGTACCTCGTGTAGCAACAGTACTTGGTAATGGGTAAGAGTCACCATGATGGGACTGGTTTTGAAGGCATGGAGAGCAGCTGAGGCATGGCACTGTCAGAAGCCATGGAAGGCCATTAATGAAGATGAAGCCTCAGTTGCAGTTAACATACCAGGACCGAAAGAGTCATGAAAAGGATTGGCACTATGAAGAGAGTCTGTGAGAGGCTACTGGTGAAGCCTTGTTGCACCTGAAGTCCCCAGTGTGTTGGAGATGCCAGTACCATGAGATAATCACTAAGAAGGGCAGCAGCAATGGAGTGGATCAACATGAGCTTAGAGTGCTACAGAGGACAGAGCTGGAGATGTGCCTCCAGCCCTCTGGAGAAGCCCAAAAGGTCATTTGTGGGTCCCATTGAAACAAGAAGCTGTAACATTGAAGTTGCTTTAGAGAACCCAAGATTTTTAAGATGCCAGAGCCATAGAATGTCTGCTGAGAAAGGCTGCTAAAAGAAAGTCGAACCACCTCTAGAAAAGAAGTTTGTACTCAACAAAGTTTAAAATGGAGACAGAAACTTGAAGACTACTCTGATATCAGACAAGGAGAGTTTTGCTGTTTGCCCAACTGGTTTCCTGTCTTCCTTTGGAAATTGTACCTAAGTGATTGGATGAATCTCAGAAGAGACTTTGAACTTTGGACTGTTAGCATTGTGGATACTGATGTAAAAGGTGGCAAATTGGGAGCTTGTCTAAATATATATTTTTATAATGCTATGGCCAGGTTTGGCCCCCACAGACTCATATGTTAGTACAAGCTTGTGGGGTCTAGGGAGTGGAATGTGATGGTTTGTGTATACTTAGCCCAGGGAGTGGCACTATTTGAAGCTGTGGCCTTGGAGTAGGTGTGTCACTGTGGGCTCAGGCTTTAATACCTTGTCCTACCTACCTGGAAGAGAGTATTCTGCTAGCAGTCTTGAGATGAAGATGCAGAACTCTGAGCTCCTCCTATACCATGCCTGAAAGGATGCTGACATGTTGCAGACTTCACAATACTAGACAGAACTTCACTCTGAAGCTATAAGCCAGCCCCAAATAAATGTTGTCATTCATGAAACTTCTCTTGGTCATGGAGTATGTTTACAGCAGTGAAACCCTAACTAAGACACTGGGTGTGGTTGCTTGATTATGATTGGCTCTGTGAGTGTCACTCTTAAGATAAGAGGCCTTGTTGAAGTAGACGTGCCTTTGGTGGAGAAAGTTTGTCACTGTGGGGGTGGGAATTGAGACCCTCCTCCTGGCTACAGGTGACAAAGCCTTCTCCTGTTCAAATTCAGAAAAGGATGTAATTCTTTGCTCCTCAATGCTGTAACTGTCTGGGCCTAAGGACCAGTAAGCTATCCCGATTAAAAGTTGTATTTACAAAATTTACTTTTGTCATGCTGTCTCATAACAGCAGTATAAACCCAAAGTCAGACTTTGGTACCAACAATGGAATATTGATATAGTAGGCCTGACCATGTGTTTGTTTGTTGGAATGTGGAATTGGGGATTTTCAATTTGGAAAAGTGGTTCAATGTATTATTAAGTAGTGCCTTTTTCCCATTCTACAAGAAATGTGGAAGAAATTGGTGATGACGCTGATTTAAACTGACTTAAGAAATTTCAGATGACAAAGATGTCAGTATGTGGCCTAGAAACTGTTTTTGTGGTATTTTGTTGAAGAATCTGGGTGGGTTTTGCCCTCGTTTTAAGAGACTGAGGAGGCACAGGCTAGCAAGAAGAGATCAGAATGATTTCCTGAAAAAGGAAGTCTAACAAAATCCCAGCATACACTGTTCTCTGGTTCACTTTCATGAAAAGTGTCATGAGGAAGTTTACCAAGCTGATAAAGGAAAGTCCAGACTATGAGGTGCAATACATAAAGCAGCGCTAGGAAGTTAAATGGAGCTGGATCCTGGGTTGAAGGAGATAACCAGATTTAGGGAATAATGATCTCACAAAATGATCCCGACCAGCTAAGTTTATTGTGTTTGAATATGAATTAGCTATAGTTATGACACATTCAGTGTTATTGTCTGCTTATTGTTTTTCTTTGTCTTTTATATCTGTTACTAACTTCTATTCCACAATGGAGACCACACTGTGGTCCAGAACTTTAGGCTGGAAGCAGAGGCTTTTAATCTAGACCTTGAAAAATAGTGACCATGGAAACCTTAAGGAGATCTCCAAATTCAAGGCCAGTCTAGAAGAGAGAGGGTTCCAGGTAGACAAAAGCTTGGGTCCAGGCATGGTAGATTATGCCATTAGTCCCATCACTGAGGAGACAGAGCCATCAGATGTCTGAGTTCAAGGTCACTCTACAGAGCAAGTTCCATGTCTGTGAGGCTTAGCAGTGAATGAAATCATTAAAACCTGAAATCCAGTGAGGATGTAGTAGCACAAGGGTGCGCGTTCCAGGCCCAGCAAGAAGTAGAACTTGGCAGGTTCAGGCCCATGGCTCTGCTGTTAGGGTGAAGAGTACATGAGGTTACTGGAACAACTGACGCTGCCTAGCAGGAGCTTGGAAATTAGCACTTGTTAAGAAGAAACTAGCACCACTGAGGTGAAATCTGGGAACTGTTTTCTAAGAGAACACAGAAACTGTTCTGGAGATAGTGAAGGTTATACATTTAGTGGTCATACTGGATTAGGTAATGTGCAAGGGTCACCCAGTGGGACTATTTGAAAAGATGAAGGGGACATGGAGGGCAGCTGAGGCTTGGTAGTGTGGGAGACAAGGGAAGACCATGAGTGAAAGTGAAGCCTCAGTTGCAGCTGATGTCCCAGGACGAAAGGGGTCTTGCAGATAAGTTGAACCTTGACACGTGACGAGAGTCTGTGAGAGGATATTAGTGAAATCCTGTTGCCACAGAAGAACCAAGTTAGTGACGCCAGGATTATGGGTTGACTATCATGAACGTCACCAACGGAATGGAGACCAGCATGCATTGCTGGAGAAGTGGCCTAGGATCTTGGAGGTGCCCAGAGCATGCGTGGATACCAGACACTGGGACAAGGAGATGGAGGTTTGCAGGTGACTTGGTATGATGGCTATTTCCTGCTTGTCGACCTGACTATTTCCACAATGAATTAGAAGCAGGAAACAGGGCACATCTGTGAAGAAGAGCAACAGGATTGGAAGGACACTGGATTCTTATCTGGATCTTGTTATGGATCTTGAGGAAGATTGGCCATGAAATGCTTAGTTCCAGGCACTGTGTACATGCCCCAAATCACAGGAGTCTGAAGAAAGCATATCTGAGTTGAAGGTCAGCCTGGAACAAAGCAAGTCCCACATTCAGGTGTGGTTGCACACATCTGTAGTCTGGACTTCACCTTTACTGGAGGCTTCTATAAGGACATTGGAACAAGGAAGATCTCTCTTCTTCACCTGTTTGTATTAACTTGACAGCACGTATATTGGAACCTTCTCCTTCAGGGTTCTAGCTTCTTCAGAAGTCGGGAGAAAAGACTAGCCTTGTGGGACTGAGCAAATCAAAGGCTTTTGGACTTGCCATTCACCGCTGCCAGTTGTTGGGTTAGTTGGAATACAGACTCCACGTTAAGAATCCAGTCTCTGTTTTTGGACTGAGCATGGCAGATCTTTCCTTCTAATGATATATTCCTTGTTTCTTTCTTCAGATTTGAAGATGATGTCATAAAATTTTTCACTTGCTTACTTGGAGTTACACAAAGAAACTCTATATTATTTGTGACCATTTTAAAGTGTGATGCTTTCCTCGATTATATCTCCATCTGTTCATCATTTGGATGAATAGTGCTTATGAATTTTTAGTTCCTTATTTATCCAGCCACTTTGCTGAAGGTGTTTATCAGCTGGAGGTGTTTTCTGGTAAACCCTCTGCAATCACTTACATATACTATCACCTTCTGAGTGATTTTCTTTCCCATTTGCATCTGTTTGATGTCCTTCAAGTGTCTTATTGCTCTAGCTATAAATTCAAGAACTCTGTTGAATAGATAGGGAGAGAGTGAGTAGCCTTGTCTCGGCCCTGAATTTAGTGCAATTGCTTTAAGATTCTCTCCATTGATTTGATGTTGTCTATTGGCTTGGGTTTATTGCTTTTATTATACTTAGGTATGCATCTTGTCTTTCCCTACTCCACAGGACTTTTAACAAGAAGGTGTGTAGACTTTTCATCACCTTATATGATAACCATGTGGTCTTTTTTTTCCCAGTGGAGTTATTTTTCTGGATTGAGTTGTGGATGTTCCTATACTGAACCACCCCTGCATCCCTAAGGTCAAGCCAACTTGGCCATCTTTGATGCTGTCTCTAATGTGTTCTTGGATTCTGTTTGTGATATTTGAATGAGTGTTTTTCCTTCAATGTTCATGGTGGAAGTTTCTGTCTAATTCCCTTTTCTTGTTGTATCTTTGTGTGATTTAGTAACCAGGTTGATTGTGGCCTAGAAAAG
>JANHMN010000016.1:14206363-14221559 GCA_030674055.1 Rhabdomys pumilio
ATTACATGCTGCAGTTCCACAGGTGAGGCAAAGCCTTATCCCAATGAGAGGGTGGTAGGATTTGGTGGCAGGAAAGAAATCAGGGATCAAATCAATAATAAGACTGTTGATAACAGTTCTCCTTCAGAAACCATAATGGTACCTCCTGGCACACTGAAATCTTATCAGCAAGGAGGAATGATCTAGCTCAACACTGGTTGGTTTTCTCTACAGTTAAAGCAGATGGTGTGTTTAGCAATAAGATCTTACTATCTAGTTAACGTGGTAAATCAAGGAAGGTGTCAATAGCTGTACTCATTTTGGAAGAGAGAACCTAAATTGGAAAAAAAAATGGCACATCAGATTGGCCTGAAGGCCAATTGCACTTCTTGATTGATGGGGGAGGACTAAGCCCATTATGGGTTGGTTATATAAGAAAGCAGGCTAGGATAGCCCAGATGAGTAAGTCAGATTCTTCATGTCCTTTGCTTCAGTTCTTGCCTCCAGGTTTTTGCTCTGAGTTCCTGTCTTGATTTCCTTGGATGATGGACTACAAGATGTAAGGTGAAACAGCCCCCTTTCTCCCTTAAATTGTTTTTTTGTCATGGTATTTTATAATAACAACAAAATGAAACTAAAACAGTTTTTCTCACACTTCAAGGTACTGTTAAACTGCTGTCAGGGAAGTCAAGACAGCAACTTGAATCAGCAGCTCACACTGAGTCTTTAGTCAGAAAGAAGAGCAATGAACACTTGTGGCTAGCTCATCCCTTTAATCTTAGACCATAGAATAGTGCCACCCAAACTGGGCAAGACTTTCCTCCTTAATTAACCTTACTGAGCTAATACCCCACAAGCAAGCCTAAAGGCCCTCATTCTGGGTGATTCTAGTTATCATCTAGTTGATATTTGAGATTAATCATTATAACTCTACCCCTGGTGAACTTGACACTCAAACATATCAATTTAATTTTGTTTTTTTGTTTGTTTGTCTGTCTGTAGGTTTATTTATTATTTTTCAGAGAGAGATCATGACCCTCACTCCCACAAATTATGCAGTCATGTTTCCTACATTTGGGAAAATAGCAGGGCTCGACATGTCCAGAGAGACAAGCCTTGCAATGAAAAATCAACTTTCCGATTATGTTGTCTCCCCTTCCAGGAAAGCACTCAAAAACAGCAGTTTAAACCATTTTCTTTCATCCCTTGTTCCCACAGTCTTGTGTTTATCTTATAATGCAAATTACAAACAAATTTCAAAGGACTCATAATCCTTAACAATTCTCATAGTTTATCCCTCATGTTAGATTCAAGGGACTCTCTTACCTGTGAGTTCCAATAAATTTTTTTAAAGTTACATACTTCTAAATGACAGTGACATAGAACAAACATTTCTATTTAAATGAGAAAAACAGGGCATAGCAAGAAATCAAAGCAAGAAACAAACCCATCAAATCGTTTAGTACCACATCTTGTATCTAAGGTTTGTAGTAGAACTGGCTAGTTTACAAAGATCTTAGGTAGTCCTAACTCTCCAGTTCTGAAACAATGCAGCACATGGACGTTCTCTCTTGGTCTGGCTGTGGTCTGTGCCTGCTGGTTTCCTTGAAAGAGATTTTATAGTTCTGGCATCTCCAACATCCTCGTGTCATCATTGTAATTTATGCTTATTTATTATTCTATTTATTTACTAATTTTAATGCATTTACATTTAAAAAATTTACACTTATTTTTTTTGTATAGGCTATATGTGAGTATTGTATTTATATTATTTCTAAATTTCTTCATTCTTCCCTTGTCCTTACCTACTCCCTCCCATCTTCTTGAGCTCTTCTTTAATTATTGATGAATATATATATATATATATATATATACATATATATTATATTTAAATGCATATCTTGAGAGAGAGAGAGAAAGAGAGAGAGAAAGAGAAAGAGAAAGAGAGTTCACTTAGTGTTCACATACATAATTGTGTTTAGGCCTGACCACTTGGAATTGGATAATCTATCAGGAACTCATCTCTAGAGAAGACTGATCTTTCTTTCTCCATTAATTGCCTATAGCTCCTCATCTGTGGTGGGTCCTTGTGAGATTTTCCTCATCCATATTGAGAAACCAACCTAGTGTTGCCACTGTCCAGATCTTGTTTAGGTGGCCATATTGTTACAATATCATTGGTATAAATCCTTGTTTTGTTCAGAAGAACTGTACCAAGCGGTAGTTGTTCTGGTCCTCTGGCTCTTACCATCTTCCCACCCCCTTTTCCATGATGCTTTGTAGCCTTAAATGTAAGTGTCATAGGTACATCAGTTGGGGATGGGCACTTCACATGTCCTACAGTTTCTGTTGCTGTGACAGAACAGCATGACTACAGAAACACTTATAAAAGAAAACATTCAGCTGGGGCTTGCTTATAGTTTAGTACATTGTAAAGTTTAGTATGTTGTCATCATAGTGGGGAGCATGGCACCATGTTGGTAGGCATAGTGCTGGAGAAGTAACTGAGAATTCTGTGTCTTCAGACATCAGGAGAGAGGGAGATGGGGCTTGGCACAAAGCTTTTAAAACCATAAAGTCCACCTACAGACACACATTTTTTCCAACCAAGCCTAATCCTTTAAAACAGTGCCACTCCCTGGTGGCTAAACATTCACATATATGAGCCTATGGGAGACATTTTTATTCAAAGTACCTTTCTTTTTTTCCCTATGGACTCATAGAAGTACCAGTTTTTTTTCTTTTTAAGTCTGATGGATTCCTTCAATTGTCTTCTTGAATTTAGTGGCCATGAATTTCTTTGGCCTTTTTTTTTTTTTTTTTTTTTTTTTTTTTTGGGGGTTTTCTTTTTTTTTTTTTTTTAATTTGTTTTCTTTTTTTTTTTTTGGATTTTTTTTTTTTTTTTTTTTTTTATGATGATGGAGTTTTCCTTTCTCTTTTGTGACAGATAGCTATGCTATGTTTGTACTGAAAATTATTAAATTTAAGAACTTGAAACATCATTTTATGCTCTCCTGTATTTTAAAGTTTCTGTTGAGAAATTTACTGTTTTTCTGGTAGACTAGCCTGTATATGTGACTTTGTATTTCTCTCTTAGTGCTATTAATATACCTTTTTTGTTTTGTATGTTAGTATATATTATAATAGATGAGAAGAGATTATTTCCTGGTCTTGTCTGCTTGATATTCTAAATGAATCCTGCATTTTTAAAAAATTTTTAAATCTTTTTTATTTTTTGAAATTAATTTTTATTGGATATTTTGTTTACATTTCAGATGTTATCCCCTTTCCCCATTTCTCCCCCCACCTCAAAACCCCCTATCCCATCCCCCTCCTCCTGCTTCTATGAGGATATGCTCCCACCCACCCACTCTCACCTCCCCACCCAAGAATTTCTCCACACTGGGGCATCCAGCCTTCACAGGACCAAGGACTTCCTCTCCCACCTTTGCCCAGCAAAGCCATCCTCCCCTACACATACAGCTGGAGCCATGGGTCCCTCCTTATGTGCTCCCAGGCAGGTGAGTTAGACCCTGGGAGCTCTGGTTGGTTGATATTATTGCTCTCCTCATGGGGCCGAAACCCCTTCAGCTCCTTCAGTCTCCTCTCCAACTTCTCCATTGGGAATGCCATGACGAGTTCAATGGTCAGCTGTGAGTATCTGGCTCTGTATGTCAGGCTCTGGCAGAGCCGCTAAGGAGACAGCTATATCAGGCTCCTGTCAGCATGCACTTTCTGGCATCCACATCAGCTTCGGCCTTTGATGACTGCACGTGGGATGGATACCCAGGTGGAATGGTCCCCAGACGGCCCCTCCTTCAATTTCTGTCCCACACTTTGTCTCCATATTTGCTCCCATGAGTATTTTATTACTCCTTCTAAGAAGGACCAAAACACCCACAGTTTGGTGTTTCTTCTTCATGAGCTTCATATGGTCCATGAGTTGTATCTTTGGTATTTCAAACTTTGGGGCTAATTTCCATTTATCAGTGAGTGTATACCATGTATATTCTTTTGTGATTGAGTTACCTCACTCAGGATGATATTTTCTAGTTGCATCAATTTGCCTAACAACTTTATAAATTCGTTGTTTTTAATAGCCGAGTAGTACTCTATTGTGTAAATGTACCTCATTTTCTGTATTCATTCCTTTGTTGAAGGACATCTGGGTTCTTTCCAGTTTCTGGCTATTATAAATAAGGCTGCTGTAGGTAAAAATGGCTGGGGAACCGCAGGGCTCCTCACGCCAGTCCGTGTGTAGTTGACTGGGAGTGCTCTGGGTTCCTCCAGCTGGAAGTTAGGCCAGGCCCTGAGGCTCACTAATGGCCTCTCCACAGGTGCAGCCTCAACACAAGAGGAAGTCCTTTGGTTTCCCAAACCAGTTTATTGACATGATGGATGGTGGATAGATCTGGATGCACTCCCCCCAAAACCCAGGGCAGACCTGAGTTAAATAGGAAGGGAAAGAGGGGGGAGGGCCTGGGGAGGAATGCTTATTTGGCTCCACCCTCTGGACTTCAGGTACCTCATTAGTATGTAAATCTCTCTAGGACCTGAGGCCTGTCACACCCTCCACCTGTGTACTTTGAATGGAGATTAGACCTCCTGTCAGGAGCCTGGGTTCTGGGTGCATGGCCAAACCCACAACCCAAGAACCAGGATACCCTTCCACGGCTGCTATGAACATATTGGAGCATGTACTCCTGTTGTATGTTGGAGCATCTTCTGGGTATATGCCCAGGAGTGGTATAGCTGGGTCCTCAGGTAATGTTATGTCCAGTTTTCTGGGGAACCACCAGACTGATTTCCAGAGTGGTTGTATCAGCTTGCAATCCAACCAAAAATGGAGGAGTGTTCCTCTTTCTCCACATCCTCACCAGCATCTGATATCACCTGAGTTTTTAATCTGTTTTGAGTCTTGCATTTGAATTGGCATCTTTTCCACAATTTTGAGAAATTTTCTTTCATTATTTAAATAAGTTTTCTATGCCTCCAGAATGAAATTCTTTCCCTTCTTCTATGAGCATACTTCTTAAGTCTGGTATGATCATAGTATTTCAAGTATCTTGAGAGTCTTACTTATATATTGGCATTGTTTTTCTTTTATTTATTAAAATAATCCAACCTCCACCTTATCTTCAACTTTAGCTATGTTACTCTCTACTTGATTCATTATATTTGTTGGTATAGCCTCCCATAGAGTTTTTGAATTTGACTTATTGGGTTTTTTTCACTTCTAGAATTTCAGTTAGATTTTGTAAAAGCAACTTTTATTCACAGGTGTAATTGTCATCTCACTGGTAAATAACTCATCCTTTCCAGTTTTTTTTTTTTAACTGGTTTACTGGTTAAACTCAGCTGTTCTGGCTCAAACTCCTCTCCAAGCTCACTGATTCAACATAGCTTCTCTCACCTTCTCGCTGAATTGTTCTGTGTAGCCTTAAACTAACTCTGGTAATTTGTCCTAATCTTCTGGCTCTTTTTTATTCTCTGACTTCAACTGCCTCTGCTTACCTGTACTGAACTGCATGAATTCCCAAATGAACTCAACTCTGCTGCACTTTGCTCATTGCACTGACTCCACACTCACTGGCTGAACTGAACTCGTGAACTGATTCAGCAAAACTCCCTGACTCTACTTAGCACTCCTTTTAAATAGTTGTTCTCCTGAGAATTGGACATATCCTATCTCTGACTCATTCTGTCAAATCTTTCACTGATTCGTCACTTTGTCTGCCACTCAATTGTATGTGATTGTTTGGGATTAAATGTATGCAATAAATGACTCCAGACAGAGGGAATAAAGGTGTGTGCTAAGGGCCTGTGTATGTTCTAGCCAGATCACAGAGACTTAGAAGGTCTTTGGATGTGATCCCTTGCTAGAGCAGCCAAGTTACTTGATTGAAATTTTTCTACAAGATTTTCTTTATTGTTTTCATTTCTTTATTCTGCATCAAATCACTTCTTTATTTAATTAATATCTCTCTCTCTCTCTCTCTCTCTCTCTGTGTGTGTGTGTGTGTGTGTGTGTGCATATGTGTGTATGTATTCTCTTAGAATTCCTTGAGAAGTTACTTTCTTAAATAGGAATGGAGATTGAAGAAGGCACAAAGAAGAGAATATGAGGATGGCAGCTAAAACTAACATTGGCCAATTGAGGAGTTGTATGAAAACCTAATGTCGCAGAAGCTTTCTATGATATATATCCTATCTATCTATCTATCTATCTATCTATCCATCTATTTATCTATCTATCTATCCATCTATTTATCTATCTATCTATCTCTATCTATCTATTGATAGATATACAAATATAGGTATATATCATATATTCATTCATTTCTATGTCTTGTCATATATGTGACATATATATATACATATGAATGAATGAATGAAAGCAATCTAAATGAAATTCTCAAAATAATGTGTGTGTGTGTGTGTGTGTGTGTGTGTGTGTGTGAGAGAGAGAGACCAAACTGGATATCTCTAATTAATAAATGAAGCTTTTAGTACTGAGAATGAGTTACATCTAATAAAGTTGTTGGCCAAAGGGGTACCAAAGAAACCTCCTATCAACCCAGGCTATTGCCAAGGTTGCTCCTCACATACAGCAAGGTCCCACTGCAGAAGACAGTACCTACACAGCTCACTGAACATGGACAAGTGAACTGGTGACTACTTAGGGCCTTCACCTCTATAAACTAGTGATCATGGTCTGGAAGGCACTCTGCACACTACTAAAGAAGATAGGTAGAACCAACCCAGATATAAACCCTTTGATCTACATATGATAACCTTTCTGTAAGATACGCAAGTGCAATAGTGACACAAAGCTTGTGAGAGTAACCAACCAATAGCTAATTTGACTTAAGGCCACTCTATGAAATGAAACCCATACTCACCACTGCTTAGGTGACAAAGAACTTAAGACTAGATAAGCCAGGGACTTAGAGGAAGACCAAATATTATATAGGTATGGTCCCCATAGACTCATGTGTTTAAATGCTTGGCTCTTAGGAAGTAGCACTATTAGGAGGTGTGGCCTTATTTGAATAGATATGGCCTTGTTGAAGGAAATGTATCACTGTGAAGGTGGGCTTTGAGGTCTCAAATAAACTTAAGCTATGTCTAGTGACACAGTCTCCTTCTGCTGCCTGTGAAACAAGATGTACAAGTGTTGGCTCCTCCAGCACCATGTCTACTTGTACCCTGCCATGCTTCCTATCATGATGATAATGGACTAAATCTCCAATACTGTAAGCTAGTCACAATTAAAT
Source organism: Rhabdomys pumilio (assembly GCA_030674055.1). Taxonomy (NCBI): domain Eukaryota; kingdom Metazoa; phylum Chordata; class Mammalia; order Rodentia; family Muridae; genus Rhabdomys; species Rhabdomys pumilio. The sequence goes on from JANHMN010000016.1 coordinate 14,213,620, forward strand.
GTTTTCCTTTATAAGAGTTGCCTTGGTCATGGTATCTCTTCACATCAATATAACCTTAACTAAGACATCTGCTTAAGGACATAGGAATAAAATAACTCTTAATGACATCCTATACTTACAGATGAGTGCCTTGCTCAGCCATCATCAGAGAAGCTTTCTCCTGTAGCAGATGGGAACAAAAAGCAAAGAGTGAGAGATCTTAGAACACTCAATCCTAAACTGGATGTCCCCCTAAAATCTCTCCCCTTAGGGCTCAGGGAAATCTGTGGAAAAGAAGAGAGAAAGAGCATGAGAGCCAGAGGAAATGGAGGAAACCAAAGAATCAAGGCCTGTGGACCTAACAGGGCTGGAGCACCTATGAATGCACAGAGACTGAGGCAACATCCACAAGTCTTGTATAGGTCTGCATAAGATGAGGTCCTAGAGCTAAGAGAAGTAGATGCCCTCACCCCTAACCCAGAAGCCATCTCCAATCAATAGCTACTTGCAAATGGAAAACAAACTACTCTTAAATGTAGACTCTACAGCCCATTGTAGATGGCCAACACAAAACAAACTTAACGGCTTTTTTGCAGGTTCTTTGTCTCATAATGTTAAGCCATTTATTTTTTTCTTTTTAGTTCCCTTACAGGTCCTTTGAATATGTATTATGGCTTCTAATTTTATGTTTCTATGGAATTCCTGTGTATGCAAATATGTATGTTTCTGTTTCTTATGGGTTTTGTTGTGGTCATTGTTGTTTTGTTCTATTCCAAAATCTTTGTTTTGGTTTTATCTTATTGTATTCTGTTATTATTTCTTAATATCTGTTTGTTTTCTAGTGCAAGACAAGAAGGGTACAGATCCAGATGAGAGTGGAGGTGGAAAGGGACTAGGAGCAGTGGGAGGAAAGAGAAATCATAATTAGAATGTATTTTATGAAAAAATATTTTTAACAAAATTTAAAAATATCTATAGTTTTGGAATTTCCTATGTATAGTGTGTTAGGTTAAATCCACTCCCATCCTCTCCTGTCTAATTCTTCCCCTAAAACCCACCAATATTTCCTCCCAATTTCATGTATTCCTTTCCTGTTGAGACCTGTACTCTGTCTGGCTTGGGGGCCAAAATGTCCTGGCCTGTGTTGCTTCTCCGGTCTACAGGTCAGGGTTTAGCAAGAGAGAGTGTAGGGGGAAGAAGGGGAAGAGACGCGAGGAATAGAGACAAGCCAGAGGATCTGTAGTCAAGTCTCAAGTCTCTTTTATTGTCTCTCTTTTATTGTCTATCTCATTGAAGGGCTCCTCTCTTATTTTTCTCTCTTATTTTCTCTCTCTTATTTGTCCTCCTTTGAGGGGAAGTCTGGGGTATTTATAGGCTTTTGCCACGTGCCTTGTAGGCCCGTGGATACCACGTGTCTTGCAGGTGTGGATATGACATAAGCCTTACAGGCATGGATAGCGTGGATAGTACGTGGATAACACATGCACCGCATGCTTTGCAGGCATGAATACCACGTGTTCCTTGTAGCTGGGGGCACTAAACAGCAAAACAAGCTATGTGGGATAAACAAGATATTTATCAGAGTGTGCTTCAGCTATTGTAGGCTATTGAAAAGCAAGTCTCATGTCAGGGTATATGGCTCAAGATGGCTGCAAAGCTGATAGCTGCTTTCTAGCCACTTTCTGCTTAAAGTTGGCTCCCAACACTTTCCCCCCACTTCTTTTAATTTACTAAATCCACCTATGTTGTCAGTATATGTATGAATGTATCGCCACCTACTGGAGCATGAGTAGCATTTCAGTGGCCAGCTATCCTCCAGATGGACTCATCTATTGCCAATTTAGATTTTGTGACCACCTCCCCCCACCCCCGTGCTTTAATTTTGTCTGGCTTTATCTTGTGCATACAGTCACAGCTTCTGTATGAGAAACTGTCCTGTTGTGCCCAGAAAACATTGTTTTACTGTTGTTATCCACTGTCTTTGGCTCTTAGAATCTTTCCAACCTTTTTCTGATGATCTATAAGTGTGGTATATATATCCCACTTAGGGCTGAGCACTCCACAGTGTTTTATTCACTACATGTTGTCCAATTTTAGATCTCTGTGTTAATCACCGTCTACTGTGAAAAGAAGCTTCTCTGATGAGGGTTAAGAGATTCACTAACCGATGGGTGCAGCGGTAAGTCTTAGAAGTTGCTTACTTACCATATTTATTCAGCAGAACACTATTAGTAGGTTATCCCTAGCCGTGGTTTCTTGGCCTTGTTAATAGTGCTAGGAATGAATTCTGGAGTAGGCTGTAAGTCTAATTGGAAAGTTGTTGGTGACTGGCGTAACATTCACACCTCTGCTGTGCCACTGGGCATATGTTCTCAGGCTGTTTCTTATGGTAGCTTTTAGTTTAGGGTCACAGATAGGTAAGACTTGTAATAGTTTTTCTCCCTTGGTACCATGTCTATCTTTCAACACCATGAAAACCATCCATGAGAAATAATATATCCAGATCAGCACTAGCTTGGTTTCTTTATATTCTGTGGTTCAAGAATGTGGGACCTTTAGCATTAGGGTCTTGCCATCAAGTTCTAGAGGATAAACAGGATCATTGTCCGTAATATTTGGGTGGTGTGTGAGACCCCATTGACTCATAACTCAAAAAAGATGTATGCCTTATCTTCAGTGGACTTGTAGAAATATTTTCCCTGAGGTTATAATATAATGATACCATTTCCCCCTTCTCTTTTCTTCCTCCAAACATTTGCATACATTTCTCCTTGTTCACTTTCAATAATGGCCTGATTTTTCATGAATTGTTATTACATACATATATGTGTGTGCATGTGATATATATGTATTTATACACACACACACAACCTGTGAAGTCTCTATGTTGTTACTTTCATGCATATGTATATATTCAAGGCTGATCATTTGATATTGGATAGTGAAGTCAGGAACAAGACAGGGATATCCACTATCTCTACTACTTTTTGATATTGTTCGCAAAGCACTTGCTGGGGCAATAAGGGAAGAGAAGGAAATAAGGTATCTGAGAAATTATTGTTTCTGACCTTGGTACTCTCTCGGCATGGCTTAGCTTGGACCAGGTTGATGCTGTGTGTAAGTGGGCATCCTAGGCTTCAGAAGTAGTCTCAGTGTTCTAGGATGCCATTACATAGAGGAGGGGAGGTTGCAAGTCACTGCCTCGTGAGTCCCACAGACCCTGCACAGCACACCCCTTCAGCCTGCACTCTGCCTCAGCTTCACTTCTTATATTGCTGTTGTGCATGAGAAGTATTTCATGCCGGTTTCCACTGTAGCTTTATATGCTTGGGTCTACTTTCTTCTTTAAGAGATACCTTGCCAGGCTTAGTCAGTTCAATTACAGATCTTTCAAACAAAACGTATATATTATTTTGACTGTTTTCTTTTATAGGGTTTCTTTGGTGAGGTTTCTAATCTCTTACCTTACCCACAGTAATCATGTTTTTAAGTCTTCATAAAAAAGAGTAACATAAATCAGATACTCATAAACCATTTCTGGGGTCTATAAATGATATATGAATATGTGTGTGAATGTATTCATGTAGTCATATTCAAGATTATTATATAAATTATTGATAATATTGCTATCTTTTTTGGAACTAAAATAATTGTAGATTCACACACCAAAACAAAACAATCTACAAGGAATGTAATACATTCTTCCAATGTTCTAGTTTCTTCCCATGGAATCCTCTAGAAAACTACAGTCTTCTGTAGAAAAGTACAGAAAACCACAGAAAACCTCCCACAGGGCATTAATGTTGACACAGTCAAGATGCCAAATACTCTCATCACTACAAGGATCACTTTTACTATTCTTTCGTAACAATAACCATGGTTTTACCTGTTTCTTCAGATCCTGGACTTTACTGGCATCTTAGTTAGTTTTCTATTGCTTTGAAGACACATCATGACCAAAGTAACTTACAAAAGAAAATACTTAATTGGGGGCTTGCTGACCATGAACCCATTGTAAAAAGCATGGCAGTAGACAAGCAGACAGGCATGGTACTATAATAGTAACTGAGAGCTTATATCTGATTCACAAGGGAAGAAAGGAGGGATGGAGGGATGGGGAGAGAGAGATTCTGGTAAGAGAGAAATCACCAGACTTGTTCAAGTCTGACCCCAAGTGAGAGGGAAAAGAAAAGACAGAAGCATTTTTAAATTACTGGATCGCTGACATTTCTCTTAGGTTTTCTTGTTAGTACTTTAAAAATATCTCTTTGAAAATTTAAAAATAAAAAAAAATAAAATAAAACCAAAAAACAAAAAAAATAAAAAAAATTAAAAATATTTTAAAATAATTTTTAAAAGTCTTTTTATTCTGGTATTTACTTTTTAGAGGGTCCAACACAATCCCATGATGACAACGTTATTTTTTAAATGTGATGAAAGATGAGATAAGGTTTTAGCTTCTCAGTATTGTTATAGCATTCCAAAGGAAAAAGAAACACAATCTACTATTTTAACAACAGCAAAAACAACAACAACTTAACATCAAAGAATAATAAGGCCATAACAACTAGAGATAGAACATCTTTTCTCACTGCCTGCCCTGCAGAGTTTACATACCACATGCATACATATATGCAAGCCTGCCATGTGGTACAAGGAATGATTGAGATTAGAGTCCCTTCATTGGTGCTTAAAATTCTTCTGAAACACACACAGAACTTCTGTAATTAGAAACAGGTGTTGGGAATGATACTTAAAAATAATGACAAAATGAAGTTATTTCTCAAGTATATGAGAGTATTATTTATTTATGTATTATTGTATGTATTTTATTTTATTTATTTTTATACTTATTTATTTATTTTATTATTTAAGAGTATCTTCATTTCAGAGTACCTCAATTGCTTTATTAAACCAACAACAATAACAGCAGAAAGAGTTTTAGGTAAATACGTAAAAAGCAGAGCTACTATGGGCATAGCGAAAAGACCTTTTAAGGTCATGGTCAACGTTATTTAAGTTCCAAAGTTAAATTGGTCTTGGGGGAGTTTGTAGGAATTGGGTTTCAGGGCTATTGTGCTGAATGTCTTGTTTGTCCCTCTGGATACTCTCTCCTTTCTTGAGTCTTGCTGGTTTTTATGGACTGTGTTACTGGGATCCCTTACTCTCTGGCTTCTTGGTGAATTTGAGTCAATAGGAAGCATAGGTGAAAGATTAGAGAAAGAAAGGTGAGGTCATACTGTTCCACCCCTAGGGTTTAGAATAGTTGCTTCCCTCTACTGAAGATCATAGCTCCTATTAGGGAGCTCTCCTCAGAGAGTCAAGGTCTGCCCCCGCCCCGACCCCGCCCCGTCCCTGCCCCTACCCGCCCTCCTGTCTCTGCCTCTGTCTCTCTCTGTTTCTTGTGGCAGTGCCATCGACTGATATGTCTCAGGTTTCATTTACTCATAACTGTACTTGTGCAAATCATTACTTTGGGAAATGCTTCTCAAATGACTGCTTTGAGCATATTTGTTTCCGACAAATGTTTTGTCAATCATTGTAATGTATCCCTAAGCCATTTTTTTTTTTTTTGTGGCAGCAGGAGGAGAGGGGTCTTTTATCCTAACAAGTGGATTTCTGCATTTAAAGGGCATGCATTTCTGAATTACTTGAAATAGTTTTGGAGCTAATAAAGGAGTCTTGGACTGTAAATGATACAATAGAATTTGAAATTTGATTATATTATGGTGATGGTGTTGTAAGGCCTGCCAGAAAGGGAGGAACTCCCTCCTTGCTCTCGGGAATTCACGGCCACCCCAATAACTGCAAGACACCGAACTTGATGCAATTAACAAGAGGTATATTTGATTCAATGTGTTGAGGCCGCACTTCTAGCCTGTCCTATGTAGAGGCAAGCAATGAAGTACGACCCCCACTTAGAGAAGAGGTAGACCTTTTAAAGGAAGAACTGCAACCCAGGGAGACGAGGGGGGAAATCATGATTTAGTATCTATAGAAAGCACCTGTCCAGTGTTCAGCTTCCATGACAGGTTCAAGAAACGGTCAGGGGGGAAATATCTCATACAAGCTTTTCCTGGTATCCAGGGTGCACGGGCACACTGGCCTGAACTCCCAGCTAAACTATTCAATCTATCTTATGGTCAGTTCTGTTCCTGGTATCCATAGTGCACCGGCATGCTGACCTGAACTCTCAGCTCAAACCCTATTCTTATCTATTTTGTTTTGTGGATAGCTAGTTTCCTAGGACCCAGAGCGCAGAACAAGCTGATCTGCACTCTTGACTCCATCTATGGAAAGTTTAAAAATTTTTAACTCTTTCAGTGTACATACATATCAAAGTTTTAAAAATTCTATAAGAGTGCTGATGAGATGGCTCAGCAGTTAAGAGTACTGACTGCTCTTCAGGAGGTCATGAGTTCAAATCCCAGCAACCACATGGTGGCTCACAACCATCTGTAATGAGATCTGATGCTCTCATATAGGTGTCTGAAGACAGCTACAGTATACTTTGGGCCAGAGTGAGCAGGGCCAGAGCGAGCTGGGGAGGAGGGATTCGGAGAGAGCAGGGGCCAGGAGAAAGTGGGACCAGAACAAGAAGGAGATGGGAAGGGGGAAAACATTAAAAAAGAACAGAAAATTACTATATATACATATAATATATATAACTATATATAACTATAACACACACAAACACACACACACAAACACACACACACACACACACACACACACATTGGAGATGGGCTTCTTAACAGAAGCCAGAGGTGAAAGCCTACACATTCCAGTGCTATGAATTTAATGTATCTTAGAGACCTTCAGAAGAGTAAAGTATGTAAGAGAAGGAGGGAATAATCTGGACATGGTAGCCTATCATGAAGAACTGAGGCAGGAGGATTGAGAAGTCTAAACCAGCTGTGGAGTACATAGCAAGACCCTTCCAAAGCCAAACCAAACCAAAACAAACCAAACCAAAACAAACACAACAAAAGAATAAAGAGTAAAATAATTTTTTGATCTTTAAAGAAATGTTAGCTTGTTTAATAAATGATCTGCCCATTGCTAATACACATTTAAAGTTGGCTGGTATAGAATTTGATATTTTATATTTTCTAAGTATATTTAGAAATATATGTTTCCAGGTTACTATTTGGGAGCATTATTAAATCTGTTTATTTGATTACTGAGTTAATTCTGCTGTTTCACAGTGGCCTGGTCTAGCTTTGTACAGTGACAGTGTCGTAGCCAATGAGGTTTATCTGAGGCTCAATTATTGCTAATTGAAAATTTTTACAGTTACCCAGTCAGTGCTTTTCAAGGAGATAGTTTTACCTTCCTAATTTAGGTTGAATTGGAAAATAGATTATACACCACACACACACACACACACACACACACACACACACACACACAAACACACCAAATAGTGTTGACCTTATTTGAATGTGTTTAAGGCTTATCACTCAGTTTAGGATGGGACTCTCATTCCCCAAAAGCAGAAACAAAGCAAAACAATAACAACAACAACAACAACAACAACAACAACAACAACCTTGGTCTTTCTTTGCAAATAGTCGTTGATTCCCTGTAGCTCTTCAATCAGGGGTGGGGCCTTGTGAAAATATTCTCTAAATAGATTGGCATGTTGATTGGTGTGATACTTACGGGTCTTGTGCAGGCAACCACATTGTTCAGAGTTTATGAGAGCAACACCCCTGTCCTGTCCACAAGAAATGATCACACATGTGTACCAGTTCTCAGGTTCCTAAGAGTCTTCCTGTCCTCTCTCCCACAATGCTCTCTAAGTATAAGGGTTGTGTTACATATTTCCAATTTGAGACTGGCCACACCATGGTCACTCTCTTGAGTTTTGACTGATGTGGAACTCTCTAAAAGTCTCCACCTGCTGCAAAAAGAGAGAGAGAGAGAGAGAGAGAGAGAGAGAGAGAGAGAGAGAGAGA
>JANHMN010000016.1:14230570-14265570 GCA_030674055.1 Rhabdomys pumilio
TGTGTGTGTGTGTGTGTGTGTGTGTGTGTGTGTGTGTGTGTGTGTGTATGCATGGGTGTATGTTCTTTGTAGCAAACCAGCCACTGCAGTCTCTCCTTCCTCTCTGTTCCCATTCCCATTGATCATGCATATCTTTTCCTACAGCCTTCCTCCACTCCCTCATCTTTTTGTTCTAGCCAACAGCACCTATAGTTATTCCCTGGAAATCCTCTGGCCATGATGGCCAGGGAATCAAGTATGTAATCATCACTTTCCCTCCTCTTCTCTAACTATAATCATCCATTTTTACCCTCAGCTTTGTAGCAGAAAATCTGCTGTGGCTTCTTCTCTGTCCCCATTTCCAGGAGTCTACACCGATCCTGATGGCACACCCAGCTTTTCTCCCTTTTATGGACTCTCACAGGCCTTCTAGCTCACCCACATTTTTTCATCTCAGCTCCTAGTACCTCAAAACAATTTCTAACTAGAACCCTTAGTGGCCACACCTGGATTTCAGAAGCACACCCACACAGGCAACCTGCAGACACCACACTGTCCAAAGAACCCTGTTAAGACCTGTACTCTGTCTGGCTTGGGGGCCAAAATGTCTTGGCCTGCGCTGCTGCTCTGGTCCACGGGTCAGGGTTTAGCAAGAGAGAGTGTAGGGGGAAGAAGGGGAAGAGACTCGAGGAATAGAGACAAGCCAGAGGTTTCTGTTCAAGTCTCAAGTCTCCTTTATTGTCTCCCTTTTATTGTTTATCTCATTGAAGGGCTCCTCTCTTATTTTTCTCTCTTACTTTCTCTCTCTCTTTTTTTAATCTTTGAAGGGAAGTCTGGGGTATTTATAGGCTTTTGTCACGTGCCTTGTAGGCGCGTGGATACCATGTGCCTTGCAGGTGTGGATATGACGTAAGCCTTACAGGCGTGGATAGCACGTGCACCTTACAGGCATGTATGGTGTGGATAGCACGTGCACCGCATGTCTTGCAGGCGTGGATACCACGTGTTCCTTGCAGCTGGGGGCACTAAACAGCAAAACAAGCTATGTGGGATAAACAAGATATTTATCAGAGTGTGCTTCGGCTGTTGTAGACTATTGAAAACCAAGTCTCATGTTAGAGTATATGGCTCAAGATGGCTGCAAAGCTGATAACTACTTTCTAGCCACTTTCTGCTTAAAGTCGGCTCCCAACAGAACCCAAAAGAACAAAGGAAAACCAGGAATGGAACTCCCATGGAACAAAGACAAGACCTAATATCAGCACAATAATCCCAAACCAAGATGCTCAGATACCAGCATAAAAACGATAGCAGCCTTATTACAGTAAATAATAACAGCCAGGAAAATATGACTCCACTAGAGCCCAACAGCCTTATTACATAATAGGTCCTGAGAAATGCAATATAGCTGAAGTACAAGAAAGGACTTCAAAATAGCTATTATAAGTGTGGTTCAAGGACCTTAAAGAGAAGATGAATAAATCCCTTCATGAAATCCATGAAAACATATAGTGGAATGAAATGAAGAAAATAGTTCAAGACATGAAAGTGGAAATGGAAACCTAACCGAGGAAAAACTGAAAATGAAAAATGTAGGAATTCAATCTAGGAAGCTCAAGGGTAAGCTTGACCAATAGAATACTAGAAATGGAAGACATACCCTCAGGCTTTGAAGAAAGAAGAAAGCAATACCTTGATGAAGGAAAATGGTAAATATGAAAAATCCAGGCACAAACATCCAGATCTGTAACACTATGAAAAGACTAACTCTACAAATAATAGAACTAGAGGGAGGAAAAGAAACCCGGGGAAAAGGCAGAGAAAATATTTTTAACAAAACCATAGAAGAAAATTTCCCTAACCTAAAGAAAATGGTGTCTATCAGGGTGCAAGAAGCAAACAGAACACCAAATAAGCTGAATCAGGAAAGAAACTCCCCATACCATATAATAATCAAAACACTAAATGTACTAAGTAAAGAATAGTAAAACAAACAAACAAACAAAAAAAACACAATAAAAAACCAAGAAACATGTGAAGGCAGACCTATTAAAGTAATACCCAAGTTTTCAATGCAGACTCTATCTGTCTGTCTGTCTGTCTGTCTGTCTGTCTGTCTGTCTGTCTGTCTGTCTATCTATCTATCTATCCATCCATCCACTTTACATCCTGATTGTGTTTTCTCTCCCATTTCACTCCAGTCCTACCCTTACAAATCTTTCTCCCCATTACCACCTTTCTCCCCAGAGAAGAGACAGCCCACCTTGAATAGTGTTCTACCCTGGGACATCCAGTCGAAATAAAACTAAGTGAATCTTTTCCCATTGAGACTTAATCAGGAAGTCCAGTTAGGGGAAGGGGATCCAATGACAGGCAACAAAGTCAGAGACAGCCTCTGCTCCAGTTGTTAGGAGACCCACATAAAGACCAAGATGCACTTCTGCTACAAACGTGCAGAGGGCCCTAGGTCCAGTCCTTGCACACTCTTTAGTTGGTGGTTCAGTCTCTGTGAGCCCCCATGGGCCCACGTTAGTTGACTCTGTAGGTTTTCTTCTGGTATTCTTGACCACTCAGGGTCACTCAATTCTATCTGCCACTCTTCCAGAAGACCCTGTCCCCAGCATCACCTGATGTTTGGCTGTGAATTTCTGCATCTGTTTCCATTTGTTGCTGGATGAAGTCTCTCAGGAGACAGGCTAGTAAGTAAGCTTACTTAAGCTAGTCTAGTAGTTATCAATGGAAACTCTTAAAGCCAGAAGGTCTTAGAGACCACAGATGCCAGGCCAGACTACTATAACCAGCAAAATGTTCAATAACAAAGGATGAAGAAAGAAATACATTCCAATATAAAACCAAATTTAAGCAGTATCAACAAGAAGTAATCATCTCAGACCAGGATGGGTGGTGGAGAAGCCACAGCAGAACAACAAAACAATGGTATCTTATTTCATATTATGACTACTGTGATAAAACACCATGACCAAAGCAACTTGGGGAGTAAAGGGTTTATTGAGTTAACACTTCCACATCATCATTCACCAAGGAAGGAAGTCAAGACAAGAACTCAAACAGGGCAGGAACCTGAAAGAAGGAGCTGATGCAGAGACCATAAAGAGTGCTGCTTACTTACTGGTCTTGCTTCTCATGGCTTGCTCAGCCTGCTCTCTTATAGTACCCAGGATCACTAGCCCAGGGGTGGCACCACCTATAATGCACTAGACCCTTCACCATCCACTAATTAAGAGGATGCCCTACAGGTTTGCTTAGAGCCTGATTTTATGAAGGCATTTTCTCAATTAAGCCTCCCTCCACTCTAGATGACTCTAGCCTGTGTCAAATTGATTTAAAACTAACCAGCAAAAATGGAAACCAACAAACAGTGCTCATATAAAATTTTCAATATCAGTGATTTCAATTCCACAATAAAAAGACACAGACTAATTATACCTGATACAAAAACCAGTATTCATCCTTCTGCTATATCCAAGAAACGTACCTTAACATCAAGGATATACATCACCTTAAGATAAAGAACACAAAAAGCTATTCCAAGCAAATGGACTTAAGCATTAAGCTGGAGTAGCTATTTTAATATCTGAAAAAAATATAGACTTTAAACCAAAACTATTCAAAAGAGATAGGGAAGGACACTACATATACTCCAAAGGAAAGATCCACCAAGAAGACATTGAACATCTATATGTCAAACTCAAAGGCACTCAAGTTGTTCATAAAAGAAACACACATAGCTAAAAACACGTATTGACTCTCACACACTGAGAGTGGTAACTTCAATACCGTACTACCACCCATAGGTCATCCAGTGAAAAAAGAAATATTGAAGCTAACTAGCATCATAAACCCAACGGACCCAACACATATTTACAGAACATCTCATACAAACCTTCTTCACCAAATATTTTACCAAATACCTTCTTTGTAACATCTCGTGGAACTTTCTCCAAAACTGACCACATACTCAGATAAAAACAAGTCTCAACAGATACAAAAAAAAGTAAAATATCACCCTGTGTTCCATCTGACTGCCCCAGATTAAAGCCGGATTCCAACAACAATAGAAACAAGGGAAAGTCTGCAAACTCATGGAAACTGAAAAACTCAGTACTGAGTAAAGAATGAGTCAATACAGAATTAAGAAAGAAATTAATGACTTTTTAGAATTGAATGAAAATGAAAGCAGAATATATCAAAAGTTATGAGAGACCATGAAATTAGTGCCAAGAGGCAAATTCATAGCACTAAGTGCCTACATAAAAAACAATTGGAGAGATCTCATATGCATAGCTTATTAGCACACATAAAGCTTTAGAACAAAAAGCAATCATGTGCAAAAGGAGAAGATGGCAAGAAATAATCAAACTCAGGGTTAGAGTTGGACACCTTTCATCACCAAATGGAGCTTCCAGTGCTGAGAATGGATTACATTTAATAAAGTTGTTGGTTGAAGGGGCCTCAAGAGAACAGCCCCTGCTGTTGTCAAGGCTATTGGTTGTTTTTCACAAACTGACAGTAAAGCTCTATTGTTGAAGAAATCTCCTACATAATTCATTGAACACGGAGATGTTGGACTAGTGTCTACCTTTAACCTTTACCCCTATAGACTAGCATTTGTGGTACTAGAAGGTGGTCTGTACCAACCAGGCTACATACTCTTTCTTCTACAGCGATGACCTGTCTGTAAGATGAACTAGTGCAATGGTGGCACAAAGCAAGCGGGAGTAAGCATTCGTTTAAGCTGGATGCCATTTTGGCATTTGGTGGGACACCAAAGATTGCATTTAAGGCTTGCTTCATGAGAAGGAACCTATCCCTGACACTGCTGGAGTGGCCAAGAACCTAAAACTACATAGTCCATGGACCCAGGGAATAACCTAGTACTTCTATTCTACTGAAGGAAAAACAATAAAATGACACCCAGTGGCATTCTGCTATCCTTATAGATCAGTGCCTTGCTCAGCCATCATTAGAGAAGTTTCCTCCGGCAGTAGACGTAAACAAATAAAGAGACCCATGGAAGGACAAGATACAGAATGAGAGATCTTGGGACCCTCGGTCCTAAATGGGATTTTTTTTCTTTTTTTTTTTTATAAATCTCTGTCTCTCATTGTTCAGGGAACCCCATGGAAGAGGAGGCAAGAAGATTGCAAGAGCCAGACGGAATGTGGGACACCAAAGAAACAAGCAGAACCGATGAGCATAGAAACTTACAGAAACTGCGGCAGCATGCATAGAGCATGCAGGAGTCTGAATCAAATGAGGTTGCAGTGCTGAGAGGAAAAGTGGACACAAGCTCCCATCTCTGACCCAGACGCTGTCTCCAATTAATATCAACTTTCAAATGAAAATGTAGTTCTCTCCAGTGAAGGGGATACCAGTCAGTCAAGGACAGTCCCCATGCCCACATGCCCAGCGGTAGATGGCCAATACAAAATGAACTCAATTGGCATCTTTGCAGGTTCTTCGTCTCATAATATTTTGTTAGCACTTTTTTTTTTTTAAACTTAGAGGCACTTTTCTTCTATGTGTTTTTCATGCTTTTTCCTTGGCTCATTTTCTTCTGTTTTTTTTTGTTTGTTTGTTTGTTTGTTTCACCCTATTCTGATTTGTTTGGTTTTGTTTTATCTTATTTATTACTACACTAGCTGGTTTTGTGTGTTAACTTGACAGGAGCTGGAATTACCACAGAGAAAGGAGCCTCCCTAATGCCTCCATGAGATCCAGCTTTTTCTCAATTACTGATCAAGGGGCGAGGGCCCATTGTGGGTGGCGCCATCCCTGGGCTGGTAGTCCTGGGTTCTGTAAGAAAGCAAGCTGAGCAAGCCTGGGGAAGCAAGCCAGTAAGTAACATCCCTCCATGGCCTCTGCATCAGCTCCTGCTTCCTGATCTGCTTGAGTTCTGGTCCTGACTCCCTTTGTAGATGAACAGCAATGTGGAAGTGTAAGCTGAATAAATCCTTTCCTCCCCAACTTGCTTCTTGGTGATGATGTTTTTCTGGAATAGAAACCCTAAGACATTATCATTCTGAAGAAAGGATGAGGATTCAATAGGAGGTGAGGTGTGAAAGATCTTGAAGTGGCTGTGAAAGGAAACCATAATCATAATGTATTGTACAAAAATATCTATTTTCATTAAAAGAGAAATCAAGAAAATAAGAGAGATGAGAAGAGTTGTAGCATGTTAATAAGGAAAACAGTCCTTTGAGATGATATAGTATTGTAAATATTTACGGACTGAATCTTGAAACTTGTGATCATCTGAGGTAAGCATTAAAAGGTATGAAGATCAAGTAAATCCTGACATGGTGATTGTAGGTGACTGTGCTGGCTAATTGTTTTGTCAACTTGATACAAATTTACAGTCATGTGGGAAGAAGGAACCTTGGTTGAGAACTTTTTCTATTAGATTGGCCTGCAGGTATGTAGGGGCGTTTTCATTATTAATGATTCATGTGGGAGGGGCCAGCCTACTGTAGGTGGTAACACCCTTGGCCAGGCTGTCCTATGTTGTATAAAATAAAAGACTGAGTAAGTCATGGGAGGTAAAGCAAAAAGCACTGTTCTTCCATGGCCTCCCAGTTCCTGACTCTAGGTTCTTGCCTACATTTCTACCTTGGCTTCCCTAAGTGATAGACTGTGATTGGGGTCTCTGACTTTCCTCAGTGATTGATGGACTGTGATTGGGGTCCCTGGCTTCACTCAGTGATGGACTGTGATTGGGGTTTCTGACTTTCCTCAGTGATGGACTGTGATTGGATTCCCCGGCTTCCCTCAGTGATGGACTGTGATTGGAGTCTCTGACTTTCCTCAGTGATGGACTGTGATTGGGGTCTCTGACTTTCCTCAGTGATGGACTGTGATTGGGGTCTCTGACTTTCCTCAGTGATGGACTGTGATTAGGGTCCCTGGCTTCCCTCAGTGATGGACTGTGATTGGGGTCTCTGACTTTCCTTAGTGATGGACTGTAATTAGGGTCCCTGGCTTCACTCAGTAATGGACTGTGATTGGGGTCTCTGACTTTCCTTGGAGTTGTGCTGTGATTAGGATGTATAAGCCAAATAAACCCATTCTTCTTCCAAGTTATTCTATGTCATGGTCTTTATTACAGAAACAAAGCAAAACAAAACAGCAACCCATTGGCCCACTATCATATCTAGACAGTTCTTCTAAAGTGATATATTTAGCAAAGAAACTTTGTAGCAAAATTATACTTTGGATCTACTGTGTTCAACAGGTGTCTCCAGGACATTCTTCCGAATAGAGAGAGTACATCGTTCTCAGCAGTATGTGAAACCTTCTCTCCTTTTTTTTTCCACTCTAAACTACAGATTAGCCTCAATCCTTTCTTGCTATACTTTCATTCCTCTTCATGGGTTGGGATTATTTACTCTGTGTCTTTATATGTAGAAGCGTATAAACTTTTTCTTTCATTTGATAGTACTCACAGCTAAATGACTGCCTTGAGTCTTAGATTCTTTGAAACTGTTGGAACTGTGACATCATGAGGACTTTTGAAGTTTGCACACATTGGGCACAATGAAATGACTATGAGTGCAGGGGCACCAGAGTGGAATGTTGTGATTTGAGTATGAAATGTCTGTCAGTGCTTCATGTGTTTGGACACTTGATCCCTAGCAGGTGGCACTGTTTCGGGAGGTTGTGGAATATTCTGGGCATGGTACCTAGCTGACAGATATATGGCCACAGAAGAGGAACTAGCCAGTCTCCATTTCTCCCCAAGGTCTCTTTCTTCTTCCTGGTATGCTGATTTAATAGAAAACTCTCCTGACTATGCTTTCCCTACTATGAAACCTTGAACTAAGTCCTCCTGGCTCAGCTGCTTTTTGTCAGTTTGATCACAGTGGAGTTAAAAGTGACAATACAAACTGCAAACCTAGAGTAAGCATCACACAAATGGGAAAAGTATGAAAGTATTTCCTTTAAAACAAGAAAATGAGGCAAAGGTGTTCACTCTTCTCACTCTGACTCAGTTCAGAACTATCTAGATGGAAAAGTGGGCTCAGGAGTCACTGTTTTGTTTTGCTCTGTTTCCCTAATAAAAAGCATGACAAAAGGCACCTTGGGGAAGAGTAACCTTATTTGGCTTACATGCCAAACCTAGTCCATCACTGAGTGAAGCCAGGGACCCCAATCACAGTCCATCACTGAGTGAAGCCAGGGACCCCAATCATAGTCCATCACTGAGGGAAGCCAGGGACCCCAATCACTGTCCATCACTGAGGGAAGCCAAGGCAGGAAGTTAGGCAGGAACCTGGATAGAGGAACTGATGTGGAGGCCATGGAAGAACACTGCTTTCAATATACTGTTGAATGTCTTAACTAGAGCAATAAGACAGAAGGAAGAAAAGTGATACAAATAGGAAAGAAAAAAAAGCAAATTATTTCTAGGTGACATTGTCTTGAAAGATATTGGGACTGCTCCAGAAAACTCTTAGGTGTAACAAATACTTTTAGCTAAGTAGGAGAATACAAATTCAACATATGAAATTTAGTAGTTTTCCTATATACTGATAATGAACATGCTGGAAAAGAAATCAGGAAAATAGTACGTTTCACAATAATATCTTTAAAAATGCCTATGAATAAATTCAACCAAGAAGGTAAAAAGTCTCTAGAATGCAACTCTGAGGCACTGAAGAAGACAAGATGTGGTAGTGGTGAGTAAGGAGGAACCCTTAAATAATGTTGGGGGGAATAAGAATTATTTCGTGACTATGGAAATCAGTATAAAGTTTATTAGAAAAATGAAAAATAGCTCCAAAATCTCACCTAGATATACCACCTCTGTCACATAATGAAAAAAAATAAAACTTAATATAAAACAAAGATTTCAATATACTAATATTTAATATGGTAGTTATCATAATAGACAAATTATCAACTTACCAAGATATCTTTCCTCTTATTAATGGATAACAAATTTTGTTATATATATTTATATACATGTATATAATATAGTGAAATATTCAGCCACGAAAAAAATTATGTCATTTGCAAAAAATGTGTGGCACTGAAGACAGTCCAGCTAGGCAAATTAACTCAGAAATGTCACAGGGGAAAGACAAAGTGGAGGAAAGTTACCCACCTCATGTCAGTCAGGAAGCAGAGAGGGAACCAGAAGAAGACTCTGGTAGATGAAATAAACTCTTCAAAGTTTGCCTCTGTTAACATGCTTCCAGTAACTACCATCTTCCAACAAAGCCATTAAACCACAAATCAATCAATGGATTAATCCATTTATTAGGTCAGAGTCTGCAGGATCCATGCATTTTTTCAAGATGCAGTATTTCTGTAGACTGCAGGGGACCAAACCTTCATCACATGACTGCAGGGGACAAGCCTTCGTCACATGAGACTTCAGGGGGTATTTTATATCGAAACCACAACACAAAACAATTTTCATAAGTCTGAGGAGAATTTTGCTGAGTGAAAAAAAAAAAAAACAACCCCTAATGTCACAGTCTGTACAATTTCACAAACATGCATGGAGAAGCCATGATAACAGATAACATATTAATAGAGTTAAGGAGAAGTGGTTATTGAAAGAGTGAGCATAACTGTAATGACCAACAAGGGAGATTTTTGTGTGTAGCTTTTGTGTTTTGAACGTACACACGTCAATGTGATGTATCGTAACACTGGAAGATTATGCCATTAGGAAACCCTAGTAAAAGGTAGATCGACTATATGATCACTTCTCACAACTGCATGCAGACGGTGGTAATCACAAATGAAACTTAAATTTAAAAACAACCCACAAAAATCACAACGGCATCCATTAAAGAGAAAACATTTAAAATTGAGCAGCAATGAGAAGTGTTGAGTATCAAAACTCCAGAAAGAGCACCAAAACTATTTGTAGAACATCTAGCCTTAAATGCTTTTATTAAAATAGAACGATAATTTAGTGAGCTTAGAGAGCATTGCAGTAAACTTAAACGGGGAAGAAAGAGGGAAAATAGTTAAACGAAGAAATTTAAAAAGGAAAAGACGGTCACAGCAGAGACGCTCAACAAAATCCAAGTTTTATTTTACTCAATAAAAGCCGATTGACACACATGTAGAATAAAAGAGAGCTAGAAGATCGTAGCAATACCAGATGCTGCAAAATTAAATGAATCCGAGGTTATTACAACCAACTCTACACGAATAAGGTCTGAAAAGTGAGATGGAATATGTAACTTACCCAAACCGTCTGGAGACACAGTGAAGGAAGTCCTGCTGCCCACGCAAGGTTGTAGGTCACAGAGGTCTCTGATGTTCTCACTGTGTCCTCAAGAAACAACATTAATGAGTCCAGAAAACTTATACCTTCAAAGTTATCTCTGAAGATAGCTGACACAACAGGAGCTGCGTGTTAAAATTCCAGGGATGCAAAGCTCTCTCCTTATGAGAATTTTGGGCGGTTTGCTGGTTCTGGGTTGGCAATGAGGACAAGCTAGGTCTAGTTGGAGGATGGTAACCCCGTGGGGCTTTTGAAAGTCACGTGGGTGGATGCACTAGATCGGGATTTGCAGCAGTTCCCAAACCTTAGCCAGTTGCACACATTCAAAATTAAACTGCCTGTGTCATAATGTTGAAACATTGGATTCTCCTCTACCATGCTAGGAACCACAACAGCAAACTTCATACACACCTCCAATAACATCTCAGTGCTGATGCACATGAACCACCAAGAACAGCTCAATAGCACAATCCTTAAAGTTATATATTCCAAATGAGCAAGCGTCCTATCCCAGAAGCCTGCGTGATGCCAATGCCTTCCACTTTACAGGTCATCATAGCAATGTTTATCACTTGATACTTGATTGGCCTTGTTTTAAAGCAACGTTCTACCCTTTATTTCCTGGAAAAAGTACATAATGTATTATATATCCTGTTTCTTCGAATCTAAACTTTGTATGTATAAATGGCCAGGTAGGCACACTACTTTATATAACTGCATAACATTTTCATTTCTTTAGTATTGCTTAGAGTAGAGAGGGAAGATTCTGAATGACACAGGCATTGAAAGTGCTATCTCCTCTGTGTGCAGCAGCCCACCTTGGCCTGGTCCAAGCCAGTGGTGAACTTCTCAGCATCTTTACCATTACAGTTTTTCCAATTCTGCTCAATTAACAAGTTGAAAAGCAAAACACCTCAAGAGCATCAATTTCCACATCTTTTGTCTGCATCTTCATGGAAGAAAGTTATGGACTCAACAGAAATGACCCAGGCATGATGAAAGAGGTGTGTAAATGACAGAGTACTGCTACTTCTGGTCTGTCACCACTTCCTCCTATACACAAGGTCTCACGTGAGTAAGGGGAAGGAGGCAGGAAAGGACTGCCTTTACTGATATTATAGTTGTCTAGCACCTGATCCCACTGCCCACTAGTTACTCTCATATTCACATGCAACTGTCCAGTTCTGACCCTCAGCTACTCACTCCTGTTTGTTTTGCTACGCTGTCCAGCCACCTCTGCTGCCCAGCCACTCCCAACACAGTGAGAGTCACTCCCAATACATGATGGCCATTTGGCTCCCTGGTGTCCCCAGGCTCCTGATTACAAGCCCATGGCTCTTATGCAACATCTTATCAGGACACCAGGAGTCACCCTAACTTCATCAGTGAAAACTTCTCATAGTTATACATGTCGGTCCCCACCCATCTTGGTATAATAGTATAAAATTATAGAGTCATGAGTCAGATGGATTATTCATACCTGGGCTACATGCCACAAAAATATCAAAAGATAAAGTTGAGGGTGGGAGGCAGAGAGATCTGGGCTGAAATATTTGCTTGAGAAATTAAGCAAATGGCATAAAAGGGATGAATTTTCACTCTTTTCACTCCCAGCTTATGAAACTGAGTAGGTTTCACTTCTCACAGTGCTTCCTCTAAAACAGTGGCTCTCAACTTCCCCAATGCTACAACCCTTTAATACAGTTCCTCACAGTGTGGTGACAGCCCCCAGCCATAAAATTATTTTCTTGCTCCTTCAAAACTGTAACTGTGTGACTCTTATGAAATATAAAGTAAATATCTATGTTTTCTGATGGTCTTCGGCGCCTCTGTCAACACCCACAGGTTGAGAACCTCTGCTCTAAAGCAGAGTCTTGATAGTTGTTCCTTGAGTCAATCATTCAAAAACCACAGAAGAGGCCACTTGGGGGGAATCTATATGCCACTGTAGTACTGTTTTTTTTTTCAGACTGTCCTGTGTTCTAAAAGGTTTGCACAACCCCTAAAAGGTGCTGCAGGATCACACATATATAAAAAAAACTCTTAGAAAAGGAAAACAGGAGGAAGACTAATTAGGACTAAAAATAAGTGATGTGTGTGTGTGTGTGTGTGTGTGTGTGTGTGTGTGTGTGGTGTGTGCATGTAAATTCTTTTTCTTCTTTATACTGTATAAGCTCATAAGCAATTCTGGGGACAGTTTAAAATACACACACACACACACACACACACACACACACACACACACACACAGGGATTGTAGGGTTTGTCACTTTTTCTCAAAGAAGGTATTCATTCAATGACATTGTTTTCCTAGGCCCTTGAATGACATTTGGGGGGAAAGAATCAAACCTCAGCTCCTGTTTCTTACCAAGCACACGAGCCTTCCAAATCTCCCCAGCAGTCACTCTATGAGCATTCTGTTTCTGTCTCTCACATATGGGCTTCACACTAACATCCAACACACTATCAAGGACTTCATTTTCTAAACTGCCTGTTCCTTAGTGATTGGAGGTCTATGTTTTACACTAATGTAAACATTAAAGTGGTTTTTTCCCCCTTTCTGAAGATGCTGCTTTTCTTTCAGGAATATTAATAGAACTGTGCCTAATTTTCAACAACATCTTTAATGGAATGTCATGGCCACAGTACCATTTACAACAACACATAGTCCAGAGATTCTAAGCTCAGAAAATTATTAGCTTTGTTTTTAGAATATACTTAAACTTTCTAACCTCAAAAAAAAAAAAAAAACCTCAGTTTATTTTTGCCTGTTCAATAAACCGTTGCTGTAGACGCCAATAACAACGAAAATAATAGGAAAGAAGAAATTTTGTACTTACCCACAATTTCAAATTTCTTCTATGTGAAAAAAGCTTTTAAAAGGAAAAAAGAAAAACCTGTCCATTTTGATGAAGAAAATGTCTGGTGTCTGTATTCTCTTCCTCCTGAGATGTCAGAGAAAAACGACTTCATTTAGTCTCAATGTAAGTTTAACTAGTCTGTTTGTCTACCTTGATAACAGCTCAAACTGGCTGAGAAACACCAGGGTGTGGCTGATGCTGGCAGGGTGTAAGGAAGTGAAAACTGCTTCCCTTTCAGTTTCGATTCTCTGATACAGAAAAGAAGTCCTGAAATGCTTGTTTTCTCTTTTGCTGCTCTTTAGTACCAACTATGCCACCCTCTGGTTTGTTTGGGTAAAGCCCAAAGACTTAAAGTCTGAGATTTTTTTTCCCTATTAATTAATTAATTTCTTTATTCACGTTACATCCTAATCAATCAAGCTCCTCGTCCTGGTCCCCCCCCCACAATCCCTGCCCCATTCCCCCTCCCTTTTCCTCTGAGAGACAGAGTCTCTCCTCCACCCCCACCCCCTCAACCAGCACATCAAGTCTCTGCAGGGCTAGGTGTATCAACTCTCACTGAAGCCAGGCAAAGCAACCCAGTTAGGGGACTAGGATCCCCTGGCAGGCAAGATTTAGGGACACCCCCCCGAACCCCCACCAGTTGTTTGGGACCCACATGAAGACCAAGCTGCACATCTGCTATATATAGGGAGGGCAGGTCCAGTCCATGAATGCTTTGTGGTTGGTGGTTCAGTCTCTGAGACCACCTGCCCCAGGGGTCCAGGTGAGTTGACTCTGTTGGTCTTCCTGTAGAGTTCCTATCCCCTCCTCCACCCTTAATCTAACCCTTCCCCCAAGTCTTCCATAAGACTTCCCAAGTTCCATCTAGTGTTTGGCTGTGAGTCTCTGTACATGTTTCTGTCAGCTGCTGAGTGGAGCCTCTCCTCTCAGAGTCTGCAAGCATAACAGAATATCATTAATAGTGTCAGGGAGTGGTTCTCCCCCATGGGATGGGTCTCAAGTTGGGCCAGTTATTGGTTGGTCATTCCCTTAGTCTCTGCTCCATCTTTTCCCCTGCATTTCTTATAGACAACAAATTTTGAGCCAAAAGTATTGTGGGTGGGTTGGTGTCCTTATTCCTCCACTGGGAGTCCTGCCTTGCTATAGGAAGTGTCCACTGGAGGTTCCAGATCAGAAACCTGCTAGGAGTCTCAGCTAAAGTCACCCACACAGACTCCTGGGAGTCTCTGACCCCCCCCCCCCCATCCTAGAGATGCACACATGTCCCAATCCTCCCCAGCTGCAGATTTCCATTCGTTCTCCTGTCCCTAGGGCATCTCAACTGCCACTCCTCACACCTGATCCTGGACTGCACCCTTTCCCCTCCCCATCTGCCTTCCACCCAGTTCCCTCCCTCAATCTGCCTCCTATCACTATTTTATTCCTCCTTCTAAGTGAGGTTCAAGCTCCTCCCCTGAGTGTGAGAAGAAGTTCTTATGTTAAACTTCTATTCCCTAATTGGTTCTTGATTTGTCAATGAAGAAAGCTAGGAGCCAATTGCTAGGCAGAGGTACAGAAGAGCCCTCCAAGGTCCCAGATGGAAAAGGAGATGCAGGGAAGGAGAGAAAGGCTTTTCTGTCTTGCTTTGGAGGTAGAAGAACAAAGCAGTCCAGTAAGGCCTGGGGTGGGGTTGGGGGAAGCTAAAGCCTGCAGCCTCCTCTATAGGTGGGTGGCCAAGGATGTTTGGCCAGGGGCTAGGTTGAACTAACCACTAAGTTTAGGGCAGGTGGAGAGACAGAGATAACAAATAAGTAAGGGCACGCTTTTCCAGCAGAAGATATCTTTGCTCAGCAGTTGTGCCTAGAAGGCAAGTTCAAGAGTGACAAGCTATGTGTGTGTGTGTGTGTGTGTGTGTGTGTGTGTTTATCAACGGATTCAATGGTCTCGGGAGCCGGCTGGTAGTGCAGTCATCTTCTGGAGTTACAGGTGGGTAGAAAGGGAATGGGGGGTGGCTGGTAACTCTTCCCTTCTCAGGAAAAAGTGGGAGTGGTTTTAAAACTACACTTAACACTTGAGTTGTTTTTCTTCCTCCCTTGTTTAGCTTATTTGGGTCTCTGGAGTGTAACATGGGTATTTTGTACTAAAAAAAGACTTTGAAAAAATCTAACACCCCTTTATGTTAAAAATCTTGGAGAGATTGGGGATACAAAATGAATATAATAAAGGCTGTATACAGCAAACCAATAGCCAACATCAAATTAAATAGAGAAAAACTTAAAAGCAATTCCACTAAAATCAGAGACAAGACAACGCTGTCAACTCTCTCCCTATCTCTTCAACTTAGTACTTGAAGTCCTAAGGGGAGCAATAAGACAGCTAAAAGACATCAAGGAGATACAAATTGGAAAGCAAGAAGTTATAGGATCACTATATTTGCAAATGATTTCATAGTATACCCTAAAAACTCTACCAAAGAACTCCTACAGCCTATAAACACCTTCAGCAAAGTGGCTGGATAAAAAATTATCTAAAAAAAAAAAAATCAGTAGCTCTCCTTTTTACAAATGATAAATGGGCTGAGAAAGAAATCAGGGAAACAACACCCTTCACAATAGATACAAGTAATATAAAATATCTTGGTGTGATTCTAGCCAAATAAGTGGAAGACCTGTCTGACAAGAAGTTCAAGTCTCTGAAGAAAGAAACTGAAGAAGATATCAGAAGATGGAAAACCCTCCCATGCTCGTAGATTGGTAGGGTTAGCATAGTAAAATTGGCCATCTTACCCAAAGCAATCTACAGGTTCAAGGCAAATTATGAGTCTGTTTAACTGATCCCCCTGGGAATGCCAGTTATTTATTTATTTACTATATTTAATATTATTTTATCATATGTTCTGTTGCTATAACTAAAGACCACAGACTAGGCAATTCATAATATAAAACAATGTGTTCCTTACAGGGAGAATCTTTCAGCTGTCTGGGATCCTGCAGAGCACCCAGGTAGACAGAGCAACACAGGCTGAGGCAGAACTCACTTGGCTCTCTTCCTTTTCTAATGACACCACTAAGGATTTCATGAGGTCATGTGCCCTCATGATTGCATACAATATTAATTTCCTCTAAAAGACTCCAGCACAGAAGACCATTAACATAAGACGCCAGTGATCTTTAAATCCCCATTTAACTACAAGCTTTAAGAAACTACACACAGACAGATTATAGCACTTAATGTATGTCACTTCCATAAAGCTAACATTTTTATTGAAATGCTAATACTTCAGAAGATCACTTTGATTTCGCTATTAGTGTTTATAAGTTTTTATACTAAATAAGCTACTCAAAAGAATAGTGCTATAAGAAGTTGTTATGTATGTATGCATACTTAACATATATACATGTGTATATGCATACACATATATGTATGATTGAAAGATATTAAATGATTGTTTTGACATCTTCAATTGTTTAAAAGTGTCTCTTGGAGAATTCAAATATTCAATTAATGAAATTCATCTGTTATTTCTGAGGAAAGACAACATAAGCCTGCAGTGGCATACATGCATAATCTCTGAATCAATTCCAGTTTGATTTTCCTACATCCTATAACCAAATGTGTGCTATGGCAATAGCCTGGGTTGTATTGGAGTTCTGGGACATCTCTGACTATAGAAAAATGTCACAGACCTTACACTGAAATTTTTCTATGACTTCTGGGACCAACATTATCCCCACCCCCACTTGTATTATTTTAGCTGTTTTATAAATTAATGTTTCCATATGTATTTTTAAACCCATGGTTTCGAATAATCCTTTCCCTCAGTTCCTCTTTTCCCCATCACCCATATCCCCATCCCCTACCCCACACCACTGTTGTTTAAATTTTTCTATTCTTGTATTTTTTCTACTTCCATATAATATCTATTGTATTAGCCCTCTCCCAATACTTTAAAACCTTCAATCAACAAGCATTGTATGTTTCTTGCTTCTTGGCCTCCTCAGATACTCTAACTTAAACTCAGAAATCTCAGTATTGAACTTTAGAGTCCCATATGACAGAGAACATATACCATTTGTCTTTCTTGATTGAAGTTACATCATTAAATATAATATTTCAGTCCCACTCATTTTCCCGAAAGTTTCAGATTTTTTAAGCTGAGTACAATTATATATTGTGCATATGTATCATATTTTCATTATCCATCAGTTGATGGACATCTACTGATGGGCATCCATGGGTGTATTCTGGGTATGCAGTTGTAGGATATAGAGACTGCCTCATTTAGGGTTTTACTGCTGTGAACAGACACCATGACCAAGGCAACTCTTATAAAGAACAACATTTCATTGGGGCTGGCTTACAGGTTCAGAGGTTCAGTCCATTACCATCAAGAAAGGAGCATAGCAGCATCCAGGCAGACATTGGGTCTTAAAGCCCATGCACACAATGACACACTTCCACCAACAAGGCCAAACCTACTCCAAGAAGACCACACCTCCAAATAGTGCCACTTCTTGGTCCAAACATATGTAAACCACCACAGAGACTTTGAGTATACCACCAGGAGTGTAATAGCTAGATCATGTGGTAGTTCTATTTTTTATTGGATATTTTATTTATTTACATTTCAGATGTCATCCCCTTTCCCCATTTCCCCTCCCTAGAACCCCCTATCCTATCCCCCCTCCTCCTTTTTGCTTTTATACATTTGAATTACATGCAAGTATTCAGGTCAGTTCTAGGTTGAGGGGCTAGCAATAGATAAATAAAATAGATGCAAATAGTCAAGGACCAAGCAAGACAATAAACACAAATAGTCAAAGAATGCACAAGGCAATAAACAAAATTCCGTGAACAGTCCCATGATCACCGTTTCTAAGGACTTATCAGGATGACCAGAGTATCTGAGCTAATTTCCCTGTCCTAGCATAAAGTCATTTTCATGTCTGAAGCCTGTTTCCTTATTCTAGCCTAAAATTTAGATTCCCGATTGAAGTTATTTCTTGTTCTAACCTAATATTAGTTCTGTTTTTACTCTTTGAGAAACCTTCATACCAGTTTACATTCCAACCAACAATGAGTAAGGGTTTTTCATCACCCACATCCTTGCCAGTTTCTGCATGTAATAGCCATTCTGACAGGGGTTAGGTAGAATCTCAAAGTAGTTTTCTTTTGTGTAGCTGCCTGAAGCCACGGGTACCAGGTTCTCCTGAGATGAAGCCTGGGAATGAATGGGAGTCGAGGGCGAGAGAAACGTGGGGCCAAGACAAAGTATTCTGATCAAGGCCCGAAGTTTAATATTTTGCTTTCACATATAAAGGGGAAGCCCCCCCACCCCCAGAGTCTCTTCTGGATTCAGGCTAGGTGAGGAGATAGTAGTCTGGAAGGTGTCAAGGCTAGTTCAGCAGGCAGTCCATTCTTCTTAGCTAGGTAGCAGACTGCAAGGTGCCAAGGCTGGCAAGGCAATGCATTTCAGGTCCTACTGTTGCTTGGTCTATTGTGGTAAAAGACTCACAGGCCTGCTCAGGCCTGGGGGAAGGGCACAGTTCCCCCTCCCCCTTAATTTTTTAAGATGGCAGTGCCAATATCTGGACAGGGCACAATATTTCATCCCGTCTAGGGTCTAAAATGGCAGGGTGATCATGTATGGCTTATGTTGGTGTCTATATTGCTCCTATATTACCCGTCATTGAGGAAATCATACATAGCATATTGATGTATGCCTCTGCCTTAGGTTTAAAGGAGCTAAAAATTACTCTTATAATTACCTGTCATTGAGAAAAACATACATAGCATAATGATGTATGCCTCTGTCTTAGGTTTATAGGAGCTCAAAACACTCTTACCCATTGTTGACTAACCGGCCATCATTAGCTCACTCTTAAGACCCAGACCACATTCAGACCAAAGGACCTGTGGGCATGCACTAGATGCAATTCTTCACAGCGATGTGTAACTGCCAGGATGAAATAGCTGAGCTTGCTGAGAACAATGAATCTGCTTAAAATATAAGGTTCAAAGGTTAAAAGCAACATAATTATCCAAGCAATGTAGAAAATAAGGTTGAGAGCAGAAATGTTCCAGTATCTAATTCAACTGCTAATTAGCAGGGATCAGACACACAAGTCTAGCCAACAGGTATATAGTGGGTGGCTTTAAGTAATGATAAAAAAACACTCTCCATTAAGAGTGGAGATTATATTTCAAGTTAAATCAGCTGGTTGATAAAGATTTTGAGCCATCTTTATCATTAAAATAATAATTATTAGACTCAAGATCTGTGTCCACTTGAGGACCAGTCTTTCAGTCAGCCATCAGGCTCCATTCTCTTTTTCTGAAAAAATGTAGACTGACCCACGACCCCAAATTAGAACAGGATCGGGACCACACCAAGGATTAGTTAAGGGGTCTCTCCATAAGACCCTGGCAAATGAGCTAGAAGTAACTGGATGCCAGTGGCAATCTACTGCAGATTGATCTTTAGCATCAGTAAGGGACAAATATCAAAATATACTGTGTACATATATGAAATTGTAAAAAGTTCAAGTAAAAAACTCTGAAAAGTGCTGAAGTTCAAAATTCTATTACATAGAAACATAGAATTGTAGGTATTGGTGATTCCACATTGAAACAGTTTTTGACTGCTCGTTTTAAAAATTATGTTTGCAGAATTATGCTATGTTGACCTTTCTTGTTTTCATTAATCAATTAGATATGCTAATAGGTATTGTCTTAAAGTTAGAAGAATAAAAGCAATCTGGGGATAGCGACAACCTAATGCATAGAAGATGCTATATAGGTGTTAATTTTGACTTGAATGAGAGCACAAAAGTCAATTAAAATTTAAAAGGCTTTAATATAAAACCTGAAATTATGAAGTTGATAGACAAAAACATAGCTAAAATACATTGGGATATTGACAAAGACAGCTTTCTTAAAATCATCCTGGTATAGAGTATCTAGCATCACTGGTATTTCTAAGCTTAACATAAATTTATTTTTCTCTGATCTAGTTTCCTTGTTTAGCCAGTCAATCATGTGTTTGGAACAAACATGGGGAATGCTGTTATTATTGAAATGTATAATTTGCGTATCAGCTAACGATCACTAACAGGAAATATTTAGGAAACCTGAAGTTAACAGTGATGCTACATAACTATTCTTGACAGGATGCCAATTTAATTTGATGTTGGCTGTTGGTTTGCCGTATATTGCTTTTACTACCTTTAGGTATGTGCTTTAAATTCCTGATCTTTCTGAGACTTTTAACATGAAGGGGTGTTGTATTTTGTTAAAGACTTTTTCAGTATCTACTGGGAGGATCATGTGATTTTTTTTCCTTTGAGTTTGTTTATATACTGTATTATGTTGATGGTTTTCTCTATATTGAACCATCCCTGGGATGAAGCCTACTTGATCATGATGAATGATTGTTTTGATTTGTATTCTTGGATTTGATTTGCAAGATTTTTATTGAGTATTTTTCATCAATATTCATAAGGGAAATTGGTCTGAAGTTCTCTTTCTTTGTTGGGTCTCTGTGTGGTTTGTGTATCAGAGTAACTGTGACTTCATAGAGTGAATCAGGTAGTGTTTCTTCTGTATCTATTTTGTGGAATAGCTCGAGAAGTATTAGTATTAGGTCTTTCTTCTTTGAAAATCTGACAGAGTTCTGCAATAAAACCAAATGGCCCTGGGCTATTCTTGGTTGGGAGAATTTTAATGACCACTTCTATTTCCTGAGGGGTTATAGGACTGTTTAGATGGCTTATCTGATCCTGATTTAACTTTGCTACCTGGTATCTGTCTAGACAATCATCCATTTCATCTAGATTTTCCAGTTTTCTTGAGTATAGCCTTTTGTAGGAGGATATGATGACTTTTTTTTTTAATTTCTTCAGTTCCAGTTGTTGTGTCTCCCTTTTCATTTCTGTTTTTGTTAATTCTAATAATGTCTCTGTGCCCTCTTGTTAGTTTGGCTAAGGGTTTGTCTATCTTGTTGGTTTTCTCAAAGAACCAGGCCCTAGTTTTGTTGATTCTTTGTATACTTCTCTTTGTTTCTACTTGGTGGATTTCAGCCTTGAGTTTCTTTCCTGTTGTCTATTCCTCGTGGATGTATTTGCTTCTTTTTGTTCTAGAGCTTTCAGGTGTTCTGTTAAGCTGCTAGTGTATGATCTCTCCAATTTCTTTATGAAGGCACTCAGAGATATGAGTTTTCCTCTTAGCACTGCTATCATTGTGTCCCATAATGTGTTTGCTGGGTCTTCATTTTCGTTAATACTAAAAAGTCTTTAATTTCTTTCTTTATTTCTTCCCTGACCAAGTTATCATTGAATAGAGAGTTGTTCAGATTCCATGAGTATGTGGGCTTTCTATTGTTTTTGTTGTTATTGAAGATCAGTCTTAGGCCATGGTAGTGTGAAAGAATGCAGATTATTTCAATCTTTTTATATTGCTTGAGGTTTGTTTTGTGTCTAATTTTATGAACAATATTGGAGAAGGTACCATGATGTGCTTAGAAGAAGGTGTATTCTTTAGTTTTAGGGTGAAATTTTCTGTAAAAACTGTTAAACCCATTTGGTTCATATCTTCTGTAAGTTTCACTGTGTGCCTGTTTAGTTTCTGTTTCCATGATCTGTCCATTGGTGAGAGTAGGGTGCTGCAGTCTCCCACTATTATTATGCAAGGTTCAATAATGATTTGAGCTTTAGCAACATTTCTTTTATAAATGTGGATGCTCTTGCATTTGAGGTATTGATGTTCAGAATTGAGAGTTCATCTTGGTGGATTTTTTTTTTTCTTTAATGAGAATGAAGTGCCCTTCCGCATCTTTTTTGAAAACTTTTGGTTGAAAGTCTATTTTAGTGGATATTAGAATGGCTACTCCAGCTTGTTTCTTGGGACCATTTGCTTGGAAAATTGTTTTTTGGCCTTTTACTCTGAGGTAGTGTCTGTCTTTGTCACTGAGGTGCTTTTCCTGTATGCAGAAAAATGCTGGGTTCTGTTTACGTATCTAGTCTATTAGTCTATATCTTTTTATTGGGGCATTGATTCCATTGATGTTGAGAGATATTAAAGACCAATGATTGTGCTTCCTTTTATTTTTGTTGTTAGCTGTGGAATTATGTTTGTGTGACTATCTTCTTTTGGATTTGTCGAAAATAGATTACTTTCTTACTTTTTCTAGGGGATAGTTTCCCTCCTTGTATTGGAGTTTTCCATCTATTATCCTTTGTAGGGCTGGATATGTGAGAAGATATTGTGTAAATTCTGTTTTGTCATCTATGGAATATCTTGGTTTCTCCATCTATGGTAATTGAGAATTTTGCTGTGTATAGTAGCCTGGGCTGGCATTTGTGTTCTCTTAGGGTCTGTATGACATCTGTCCAGGATCTTCTGGCTTTTATAGTCTCTGGTGAGATGTTTGCTGTAATTCTGATAGGTCTGTCTTTATATGTTGAGGACCTTTTTTCCTTACTGCTTTTTATATTTTTTATTGTTGTTTTGTGCATTTGGTGTTCTGATTACATTGTAATGGACAACATTTTTTTTCTAGGCCAATCTATTTGGCATTCTGTAGACTTCTTGCATGTTTAAGGGCATCTATTTCTTTAGATTAGGGAAGTTTTCTTCTATAATTTTGTTGAAGATATTTATTGGCCCCGTAAGTTGAGAATCTTTGCTGTCTTCTATACCTATCATCCTTAAGTTTGGTCTCCTCATTGTGTCCTGAATTTCTTGGATGTTTAGGGTTAGGAGCTTTTTGCACTTTGTATTCTTTGACTGTTGTGTCAGTGTCTTCTATGATATCTTCTATGCCTAAGATTCTCTCTTGCCTCCTTTGTATTCTGCATCTTTGACTCCTGATCTCTTTCCTATGTTTTCTATCTCTAGGGTTGTCTTCCTTTGTGATTTCTTTATTGTTTCTCTTTCCCTTTTTTGAGTCTAGATATTTTTGTTTAATTTCACCTTTTTTTTTTACTGTGTTTTTCTGTAATTCTTTAAGAGATTTATATGGTTCCTCTTTAAGGATTTCTACCTGAGTTCACCTGTATTTCTTTAAGGGCATTATTTATGTCCTCCTTAAGTTCTTCTATCATCTTCATGAGATTGGATTTTAGATCAGAATCTTGCTTTTTTTTATGTATGTTAGGATATCTAAGTTTTGTTGTGGTGAGAAAACTGTATTCTGATGCTGCCAAGTAGCATTGGTTTCTGTTGCTTATGTTCCTGCCCTTGCCTCTCGCCATCAGGTTAACTCTGGTTGTTGGGAGCCAAGTCCTAGCAAAAAGCAGCTATCATCTTTGCATCCATCTTGAGCCATACACCCTGACAAAAGAGTTGATTTCAACTGCCCACAACAGCTTAGCACTCTCTGATAAACATCTTGTTTTTTTCACATATCTTGTTTTGCTGTTTAGTGCCTCCATCTGCAAGGTGTACATGGTAAAGCACCTTCAGCTGTGTTCCCCTGCTTGTCCACAGCTGCAAGGCACTTGGTAAAGCATTATAAATACCCAGGATTTCCTTTCAATAAATGAGACTTGATCAGATTCACTGTCTTGGTTCCCTTCTTCACGTCTCTTGTGCCTCCATCCCCACTTTCTCTCTTGCTAGACCATGTTGACTGAACCACGGACCAGAACATCTGTTGTTAAGTAGCCTTGCTGTCTCTAACTGGAGTCTGTCCCTCCTGTGAGCCTGGTTAAGGTGGCCTTCCTTGAGTCAGGCTGTGTATGAATATGTGAGGGTGTCTTGCCTGCTCTGTCAGCCTGGGTGTGTCAGAAGTCATGAGGATCGAATTGTATCTGTGTGGTATGGAGGGGTTGGGGAGGCAGGCTGGAGAACATCCTGTTTACAGGGTGTGAATCAGAAGAAAGGTGTCTCTGGCACAGTAGGAGATTCTGTGTCCTCTGTTCCCCAGGGGTCCTAGATAGGCTAGTATTGGGGCAGGAGGGGACTCAGATGTGAGCCTGAAGGTGACAGAACTGCTGGGGAGCCAAGCTGTCTTTGGGTGGTTGGGTAGGCAGCTGAAGGATAGGATTTGTTCCCAGGTGCAGGTGCAAAACAGAATTTTTTTTTAAAACTTTCCTCAGTGTTTTCATTATCTCTCAGGGTGTATCTCCCTCTATTTTCTTTTCTTCTACTTTTCCCCATTATGGCAGCTGCCAAGCTCTCTAGCTCCTCTGGTCTGTTCTCTCTTTCCTGCTCCCAGTAAATTTGTGATAAATTGTCCATGACTTCTTTTCTGAGTCTGTCTTCAATTTCATTTCTTACCAAAATTTAAGAACCCTCAGAGAGGTCTCTGTGCCTAAGCAACATGAAGTTAGCTGTGGCTCTCAGGGAAATCTAAAGTTTTTCATCCTTTCTTTATAAGTCCCACCCCTACCCCCCGTCCAGATCACACCCTTGGATGTCCTAATTTATAGATGCTACAGACAGAGCTTAGTTGCTTTGTGAGGAACTTAGGGATAAAACTAGATCCATGGGGCACTTCAGGAAATGTTGCCACTTGGAAGGGTTTGTTACCAAAGGGAGAGAGGTAGGATGTAGAGGAGGAAGCTGTTTTTAGGAATAGACACCAGTAGCATGTGTGGCTTCTGGAAATTGCCACGCCCAACTCGACCAGCAAGCAGACACAACACAGTTGGATTCTTCTCAAAAGCCTTTATTGTAGGAACTATAAAAATACTACGGGGGACCCCGTGCAGCCGAAGGGCACTGCTTATATAGAGGAGCAGGGGTTGCCAATGCAAGGATTGGTTAAGGCTACAATACCTCGTTAGCATATGCCCACTCGGGAGGGGCACACGCCAGAATCATGCAGACGCATGTGCAGAATACCTGTTTACCAGAAAAATCTGAAGAGGCAGGCAGGCAGTCAGAGCCATCTTCTAATGTCAGCTACAGACAGGAAATAAAAAGGTTTTTATGGACTATGTGAGCACCTCCAGATTCAGTGGCTGTAGGAAACCTGACAGAGTCCAGCCTTATGGATGACAAGAAGCATGGGGTCTGGAATAGCTTGAGAGATGAAACATAAATGCATATATAATATATAAATATCACTTTAGCATGTGTTTCATTTTCATGGTGATGAATAGCTTTTCAAATTTTAAGGTCTGGGATGTTGTTGGAAGTTATTCTGGCTACTAGATATGTAGGAATGAGCTGGTGGGATGCCATTTCCTGTACTAGACAGAGGCTAGAAAGGTTACATACTGCCACTGGGAAGCCAGGAACTTTGGGTGACCAGAAAAGAGTTCCTAGTGGAGGTGAGACTAGAATGGAATGGTGAAGGATAAATCCTTTTGGAGGGTGCTGGGTGGAACTAAGACAGTCTTGGAGGGAGAAGAGCAAGTGCTCAGAACAGGCTGAGATGTACTGAGAGTAAAAATGTAAGAATGGAGGGAAAAAAAGACAAGAGAGATGGAATGTAAAGTCTAGGTGGGGGAAAGTCTATGTTCACAGGTGGCAAGAAGGGACTATGAAGCAGGTTCACCAAGGATGGCGCTAGGAATGTGGTGAGTTCAACAAGAAACTGCTTCCAATTTTGTTCCTTTCCTCTTTGCATTCCTATAGTGAAAAGGTAGGAGAGGGAATGCTGTGTGGATGTTTGCATGCACTCTGGGAGTTTAATGGAGAGCTAGGTGCAACGAATTTACACAGACGGAAGCTTTAACTAAAACCAAGTGTTAGTAAGAGGTGAGCAGAACTCTGCAGGTGCTTGAAGTCACACTAGCCTACCCAGGCAATGCTTCCCCGTCCTCACACACACTCACGCACACATGTGAGCACACGTGTCAGTGGTGGTGCAGATGGTATTAGGCATTAAATTCCCTTGTGCTGAGTTTAGGAGGTTGTGAGCCACTGATGTGCATTTTGGGAACTGAACTCGGGTCCTCTGTGACAGTAGCAAGTGCTCTTCACTGCTGAGCTGTCTCTCTAGCACTACTTTCATCCTCTTCTTAGTGAAATCTCTGGTGTCATAGTGAAGAAATAATTCAGAAAAGTCATTTAATTTACAACAGATTTTTATTGATCAGCTAGAGTATGACTCATAGACACCAACTGAACCTCCTAAGTGAATATGTCTGTTTGGGAATTCAAATGGAGGATATGGAATAACTGATGCTTCTGTGGGCCAGTCTCTGTCGTATGGACATAGTTCCTGTCCTACAAAGTTTCCCATAACTGATTCAGAGAAAAGGATGCAAACTGTGCGATTATAATGAAGCCAAAAACGCCATGCAAATTCTATAGGCTAGAAAGATTAAGTACAATGGTAGATGAAAATTAACATTGTGGAACTAATACACCTCCTTAGATTACTTTTATGCCATATGCCAGAGGACCCTCAATGGAAAATCCTAGGTAGAAGGACACTCTCTCTATGTTCCTTCCACTTCTGAGTGGAGCTGAATACACAGAAGTAACTGGTATTTTTATTTTTGCTTCTGTTCCATATTCTAGTGAGATTAGTTTGCCTTCAGCCTGGCCATCCAGCAGGCGTAGGAGGCCTTTGACCTCTCCTTTTTCCCACACTACTCCACTCTGCCAGAAGGAATTTGAATCTTGTACTTCACTGAGGTAGCGCTCGATTTCAGCCTTGTGAACAAGACTGTTAAGACCCTTCTTCTTCCCCAGGTAGAAGAGCGTGCTTGGCTGCCTGGACCTGCACATGTGCTTGTACTGTCTCCTGAAAGATCGATTCAAGGATGAGACATACTTTTCTATTAGTGTGGAATCTTGATCTAGCTCTTTGTTTTCTGGCCAGAATAGGAGGCAGGCCAGGAAATAAGGATCGGGATATGAATGAGTTAGTCCCACAATCTGCAGGACCTCCCTGAGCTTTGTTTTCAGTGTGGTAAATGGCAGGATGTACTTGGAACTGGGTTTCAGACAACTGAGAATGATATTAGCCAAAATGAAATTTTGTGTGTCCTTTGTCAGCGCCTTTGACACTTGGTTATTTAGGGTGCGCTGTAATAAGGAGGTATAGTATTTCACTATATTTTCCATGTTGTTAGCTTCTTTGTGGTTTGGGTTAAGATATTCGAGGAGTCCTGAAAATG
The DNA here is from genome assembly GCA_030674055.1 of Rhabdomys pumilio. NCBI lineage: Eukaryota > Metazoa > Chordata > Mammalia > Rodentia > Muridae > Rhabdomys > Rhabdomys pumilio. The sequence continues at coordinate 14,257,732 of JANHMN010000016.1, forward strand.
TATCTGCTCGCCAAGCTTTTATCTGCTTCCTACAGTTCTCCTCTTGGAGTAACAGATCTTCTTTGCCCTGTAACAAGTTGGTATCCACATGGCAGAAAAGTTCTGCATATTTCTTGAAACAGCGGCTGACTTTCTTACTTATTGAGAGTTCTGTCAATTCTTTTGGAGTGTTCCTTGGTTTCAGGAGACCCATATAATCCCCAAAAAAGTCAAAGCATCTTTTCAAATCTGACTGTAAATTCTGTAGGAGGGATGTAAAGTTGCTGAGAACAACACAATATTCATCTTTCGAGTCTGCAGGGATGGTGCCCTTTCCAGATAGAAACTGTGCCATAGATTCTTTTGACATTTCATTTTCTTTATGGAAAAGGGGTGTGAGCTGAAGAAGCTGGATAGTGTCAAGACCTACTTCTATTTCCCCAAAGAAGCCGGCTGTATTGTATGTGTCATATCTTCTTTGGGACTTCTGTGGTGACCAGACCTCCGTTTCATAGTCTTTACTATCCGTTTGTTCCTGAGACTCTTTGAAGGCTTTTGAAGCCTTTTCAGCAACTTTTAGGAAGTGTGTTAGGTCATCCACACTAATACTTCTGCATGTGTTATTTTTACCCAACCACTGTCTGATCTCACTTTTGTAAACTTGACCAAGTGTATCTGAAATATAGGAATTCTTAGGTGCTTTCTTTTTGGCCAGATTTGCCCAGACCAGAGCAGTGCTAAAGTTCTTCTCTTTAAGATAAAAGTGTCTTGCTAAAGCTTGACAAATGAATGCATTTTGTGGAAATCGATCACTTCCTGCAGTCAAGACCTTTTCGGTTTGCTCATTCTGCAGTTCTTCAATGAAAGGGGAAAACAATGTGTCTGTTTCAGCTCCATGCTCCTTGCGTTGTCTTGTAAGCAAGAGAGTTTGCATATCGTGCTTAAATTTGTCCCTTCCTAGTCCAGAATCATAGAATCTGTTCTCTTCCAGCATATTCAGGGCAATCTGACACTTATCCATTCCGTAGCTCATTTCCAGTTCTTTTAAACAGTGATCAGCAATTAGGGGGTGAATGATGCGTATGCCAGTGTACCTCCCATAATCTGAAACTTCGGTTCTTATTAGAAGTGTGGAATAGGTTCCCATGTTGTCTTCTACAGTTTCTGGTTTCCCACGTTTAATGGTGTAAGTGATTCCCAGAAATATTTCACACTGGGATACTGAAATGGTAGAGTCTGTAACGTAAGAGTTGAGTAATGCCAGGTAAGAAATGAGCTGGCCTTTCTTGCTCTTAGCATCCAGGTCCTTCAGTGTATTCTTCACGACATTCTTTATGTAAGTTGTGTCAAAGTTGTCTTTCAAGATCATGAAGGAATAAAAATTTTCACAGTTCTTATACTCCTTTTCAATTTCCTGAAGTTTGGCCTCAAAGGCTCTCTTTTCTTTAGGAGAAAGTTGGTATTTTAGTGAAACGCTATCAGCTAATTTTGCACTTTCATCTGGATTCTGAGATCTCATGCAGTTCAGGATTATTACCAATGTTTTTTCATATCTCAGACCTTTTTCTGCTATAAAGGCATTGATGGCATTCTGCAGAATATAGGTGTTCTGTTGTTCTTCAAAATCATCCACAAGGAGAAGAACGGGAATGTAGTCTTGGTGGCAGGTAGCCTTGTAGCTGAACAGCTTGCTTACTTGTTCTCCAATCTCCACAAAATCAGTTGCTTTGTTTTTTAAGACAGCACACCGGAATGTCTGCTTTAAGTCCCAGAGAACATGCATAGCCAACGTAGTACCTCCACAGCCTGGGTGATGGTACAGGTTGATGACTTTGGCAAATACCGGTTTAGGAGATTCTGCACACTGTTGTATTAAAGTTGTTAGCTCTTCAAAACTATCCCTTTTTACAAAAGCTGAAGAATAACTTTCAGAAGAAAAATAAAAGTTCCACCAGGATACTCTGCCTCCTCGATAAAAGTGTTCTTCTCTTGATTTCTTAAATTCTAGGAATGCAGATTTATCTTTCTCTATGTCTGTATCTCTACACTCATTTTCACAGAGGATTTCCAGTGCACTCATGATATCTTCATCCATTTTTTCCAGAATAACTGAAGAGGAGCCACAGGAAGGCAAAAATCTCCTCGAAGACTGAATCACTGATTTCAGTTTGAGGATGGTATTGTTGACCAGTTCTATGTTTAAAGTAGAAATGCTATGTTTTGCTAAATCCTTTTCGATTTCCAGTCTTATTTGTAGTAGATCACTCCACTGTTGGTAGATAGCTGAGTTTACACAGATGCACAACATATTGTCCATTCCATTGAAAACTTGATAGAAAGCACAGAAAGTCTCGAGGAGTGGATCTTTTTGGTTTTCTACTGGAGAAAGTAAGAGAAACACCACCAGAACCTTCCCTCTTACTACTATGTTCTCATCTGTGAGGAATGAAATGAGTCTTCTAACCCCAGAAGCTCTATCTCTCTGCCATAAGTGTGGCTCTAGAGGTTGACAAGACAAGTCTACTCCGCCATTGCAGAAGATCCAGCTGGGCTGCTCATAAAGTTTCAGAGTAGAAATTTTCTCCTCTATGGTAGTTTTTTCCTCATAGTGACTAAGTAGGTGGAGGTTTGCAACTCTGCTTTCTCTGTAAGCTTTCAGCACTCCCTTGATGTGAGAGTAAGGATCAAAATCTAGCACAGCAAACAATTTAATTTCCTTTATGAAATCTAAGTGCTCTATTTGAGTTGGTACACAAGTATTTGTTACAAGAATGTACCAATCATAGTAAGATTTATCAAGTGAGCGTTGGTTTCTGGTCAACAGTTTAGACAGTTTTAGTCCTTCACTCTCTTTCTTACCTACCATCCTGAGTTGTTCTTCTTCAGCTGCTTTTCTAGCTGCTATCCATGTCTTTAAATCCTCTAGAAATTTTTTTAACTCCCTATCCCGTTCTTTGGGATTGCCCAGGATATTCCTAGAGCTAGCTCCTTCTCTTACAAACAATGAAGTATCTTTGCTTTGTTTCCATGGTGTATCTGTGCAGGTTTGCATCATGGTGTAAAAATACTTTTCTTGACATATTGAATGATTGGGTATAACATCTACTTCAATGACAAATCTATTAGAGTGTGTACTGTTCTGCAGAAGGACTTCCACAAACCTTGGTTCCCTGATACATGCTCTAGCTTCTCTGATTTGACTGTCTTCAAAATACTTGGTGATCATTAGGTTGAAGTGGTTAATAAAGATGTCTTTACTGGTAACTTCCACACCAACAATTTCCCCATGTGGTTTGTCCTTTACTCCAAAATGAATAGTGCCATTGGTGCGTGAATTCATACAAGCTGCTGCAAATCGGAAAGTCTCATTGCTAAATTTCATCTTTATATCCTCTTGTGTGGCTGTCTCCGTGTTTGTCAAGGCTTTGAATTCATGTACTGGGTCGATGAGATTGAGCGGCCCTGTCTCTGCAACTCGTAGAATAGAATGCTCTATGTAATGTTTGACATCATGGAAAGAATTAAAAGGGTAAGGCATGCAAGACATCTGTTCTGGTTTGGGCTTATTACCTTCCATGTCTTTAGTCACTTTGTCACCTAACACATTTTGTTTCATAAGACTCGGTTCTTGTTCTTCATTCTGGCCTGGCTCTCTGAGACCCAGATCACTGTTGGGTGAAACTGAGTTTTCTTCCTCATTTTTGGTCTTTTTTTTCTGTTCTTTTATAGATAGCTTTTTATTATTTAATTGTCTGGAATTTTGATTGGGACTTTCAGGGGAACTAATTAGTTTGTTATACATCCGTTTTACCAGAAGTGCTGGACCCCGTGGCAAGCCCATTTCTCTGAGATCCTCTTCAGTTAGTTCCTGCAGGACCATTCCTGTTACCTCTTCGTCATGCAGGATTTGAGCATATTTCTCATCAATGTTAAGGTCTTCAGTTATCCATTTTGTTACATGTTCTTTGGTCCAGTCTTTGATGAATTTCGGTTGAGCATCTTGTCTATTCATGTCTAAGCTTCACAGTTGTTCCCTGAAATAAGTAATATAATAATATCATAGCATTATACTTTGTCATGGGAATTACATAGGCAACTTAGAATACAACCTCATACAAATTATATACAAATGCTTGATATTTTTTAAAAAATAACTTAAAACTTCTTGAGTCATTCTACGGTATATAGACCTAAGAACTCTTCATTTCACAGGCAATTTTAGTTGTGATTCTGAAATAAGCAGTAGCTGCTTGCCAGTGATAAACTCCTTGTCTTTTATAATGTTTCCTCTTAAATTTTAAATATGTGGAAGTTGGGATTTTGTAACTTAAAACTAGAATCTTCAGTAGCAATATTACCTTTTCATAGAATAACATTTTAGTTACATTTTAAACGTATAAACATCCACAAATTAATATTCTTAAACTCAAACTGATCAACAAATGATCTGAAGAAGCCAAAGCAACTCTAAGCATAAAGAATGATGTAGAGGTATCATGATACCTGATCTCAAATTATACTCCAGAGCCATAGTGAAAAACCAACACGGATTTAGCACAAAAACAGACTCATAGACTAGAGAATCCAGATATGAATCCTATAGCCACAATAATCTAAATTTCTCCCCAACTGTCAAAATCACACACTGAAAAAAATATAACCTTACAAATAAGTGTCTCTTGAAAAATTGCATACTGACCCAAGAAATAAAAAACAGGTGAATATTTCTCACTCAGCATAAAATACAATTTCTATGAGATCAAAAGTTTTAATGCAAGATCTGAAACTGAGGAAAACATAGCTAAAGTATTTCAAGATATAGGCAAGTAACAGGTTTGGTCAAAATGAAGATACCTGAAGATACATAAAGAGATAAGAATATCTTTCAATTTTGCCATCAAACTGTTGAAATATTAGATGCCAAAGAAATAGCAATTTTCCTCCAGAAATCTCATGTCAAGAAAAGAAAAGGGGAGAGAGAGAGAGAGAGAGAGAGAGAGAGAGAATGTCCCTCTCAGAAAGAGATTTACACAGTTGTAAAATCTTGTTAGACCATTTTACAGGATGAGACTCAAGCCCAGACAATGATGGGAGTGGTAGATGGAACCAAATCCTGACCAGAACTGCTTAAAGGTATAGATCCTTGGTCCTCTCTTTTAACTTTAATCTCACTTTAGGACACAGAAGGATTGTGAGGCTACATTGAATAAATGTCATTTTTCTGATTTCCATGGTTTTTTTCTCTTCTAGTTGTCTTATTAAGGACAGGTGACACATCTAGAGTTTGAGCACAGATTGTGATCCCCACGTTTTATAATAGGCATAAACAAAAGCTTTCTGAAAAAAACTGTAGTAGCACAGAAAATAATCCGAAGACTTGACAGATGGGCTGATATGTAATTTAAAATCTTCTGCACAGTAAAGGAAGCAATTACCAGAGGAAAGAGGCAACTTTTAGCACCTAAGTCTCAGACCCAGGATTGATATCTAGTGTTAGCATGCCTTCTAGTCTCTGCCCCACAGTTACCTGACACACTGTAAAAGGGGCTGTTTGCTTCCTCATCACTCTTACTCTTATCCTCTTGCTCTCTGGTTCTTCTCTCCCTGCCCCTTCTCCCTCTGTCCCCATAGCCCTCTATCATTCTTTTTTAACATAGAACAAATACATGACTTTCCTCCAGGTGGAGCTGTAGCTTCAGTGCCATCATAGCTAAGGGTGATCATGTGGCTGGCTGTACCTTCAGTGCCATCTTAACTAAGAGTCCCAGGATAATTCACCATCTTTGTTTGGGCAGTCCCCAGTTTGCTGCCTTTACAAGTACAGCCTGTCAAAGTCACTTGGCAATTAAGATGAGGTTTTCTTTCTATCCTTGGTAAATAATGATTTCTAAAGAGTAAAAAGTTAAAGATCACAGTCTTAAATATACATTTAGCCTTGGTTTTTCTACAGTCATTAGTTACCATGTGCTCTCTCTATTTGCTAGATACATTGTTAAACAGATAATTAAAGAAACACAGGTTGTCTAACGTAGATATGCTTAATAGATACTGGATCTCAGTCTTGTCAGAAATCAGCTAAATATAATGTTAAATATTTAAACTTATTACGATCTACAAAGACTCCCAAAGCCTAACAGTGATCGCCCAAGGTCTCCAGGAAGATGTGGGATTGCCAGACAAGATTCCTTGGATTATGGTATGATAACTACTAAGAAACTACTGCTTCATTGCCTTACCTGCTGCTGGGGCTTAGTCTACACTGTGGATAAAAGATACCCAGAGAGTTAACTGTCTCATATTGCCTAACTCAAGGTGGGTCATTTCTCCAATGTACCTACTCCACAGAAAAAAAGCTTTTCATCTTTTGGGCCTGACGGCCAGACTGACTCTGCCCAAGTTACAGTGGGGACCATGGGGACCTGGTATAGGAAGAGCTAGGGTGGGAGGTGTAAGGAGAGGAAGAGAAAAAGGAAGAGGAGGAGCTAGAGGGAGAGCAGAGATGTAGGAGGATGGAGAGCCATGCAGGTATGGAGAGCAGTCTTGGGTGTAACAACTTTTATTTAGGTTAGCTAAGTGGGAAACAACTCTCTTCGTATGAGCATAATGTTATTGAGCATTACCAAACATATAAAGCCTTTGATTAATCTTTAAGTGTTAGAGTCTCATTTTCTTACTGGGCCAGCATGGATGGTGGGATGGTCTGGGCAATGCCCAGTCTTGAGGAGACAGCGTGGAAGATTGGCAGAGCCATCTCTCAAGCTGGTGTTTTGTGGGTGGCAGGGCTGGTGTTTCTGGCTGTCCATTTCTAGCTGAAGTGGCCATGTGGCCTCCCGCCACTGAACATGGCATCTGAGCTAGGCAGAGTCACCACAGCTTAGAAGGTCAGCTTGACTGGAGGCTGTTTTAAATATTCACTTCAACAAAGTGGCGCAGCAACTTCAGGCACAAATTTACTAGAAATTTAAGTCTATTCACCTGAGAGCAAAAGTTGTTTTTGTTTTGTTTTGTTTGTTTTTTGTTTGTTTGTTTAGAGAAAGTGAGCGAGTGATTGGCACTGTTGGAGTTATGTGAATCCTAGCTAGGAAACCCTGAACAAGAAACTGCAGCTGAACTCCCCTGCTGTGGGGAAATGCAGGTTGCTTTTTGTTAGGAAAAGAAGAAAGTATCTGACTAGATAGTACAATGTCTGTGAATTAAAATTGAGATTATTTGTTTTAAGATAGATTTAGAAACAGTTCTGTCCAAATTCACGTGGGAAATCTCCCCTGTGGTTCAGAACAAAGATAGATAGGGTAAATCAGGTGTATTTAGATAATATAAAGTTATATTGCTTCACAGACTAGGGTTCTGTCTGAAGTGGGCCCCATGAGAATTCTGGGTTCATTCCCTGCTTGGCAAAATAGGGAAGGAAGATGGGTGTGATTTTCAGTTTTGTGGTTATAATTTTCCTCTGGGAAAGAGGTCAAGATAAAGGGTTTTCTGGTTACTGGCTCAAAGAAACACTGTTTTGTGAAAAAGGTTTTAGCTGTGTTTTTTCAGAAGAGATGATTAAGGTATTTCTACCTCCTAGAATTATATGGATTACACATGACAGAGGCAGGCTGCCAGAATACTACATTCCAGAATTCAAACAAAAAATTATCTTGATACTAAAATTTGTTTTGAGAATTTTATATTGCAGAATACACAGCCTTGGTGTATCTACTCATCAAACAAGGTGAGCAGACCTGCTCGAACCTCTGATGTCCTGGAATTCCAGGTGGATGCAGTGAAGACACAGACATCAGATGCTTATCAATTTACCTCCCCCCCACCCCTCTTCTAATATCTCAATGCCCAAATTCAGCTTGAAGAAGTTAA
>JANHMN010000016.1:14270570-14277354 GCA_030674055.1 Rhabdomys pumilio
TCCCTTTACAATGCAGTTGGGGTGTTCTCAGAAGTTCCACAAAACTAGTGTGTCTATTGTATTCAGAGATAGGTGCTTACCTCCATGTATTCATTCCAGAGTAAGTCAGTGAAGATCTAAAGTGGACAAGACACGATGTTCATGGAAATCAGTTGTGACACAGACAGTCGTCAAGTTCTTCCATGATACTTATACTCCATTTAAAAGGATTAAAGATAAATTTCATACAAGTTACCCAAGCATATTCAGAAAAGGCTATAATAATAAAGTTGTGGTAGGTGTTAGACATAGAGAGGGGCATTAGGCGGGGATATGTGGAGAAAGTGCTCTGTGAGTAGGAGAAATACGTGAGACTGTCTTATGTGAAGCTAAAGGTGGGAGGGAGGAGGAAGAAGATGCCTTGGAGATGAACTGAAGGAGCTGAGTGATAGTCTGCCTAGGCTTCTTCAGTCCTGCTTGGTAGTCTCAGGAATATGGTATGTGTGCTCCAACAGTACAAAACAGCACTGGTTTGTTTTAGAGTTGTCCTGGTCAAAGAAATACAGACCAATAGCTATTCTAGCTTGGGGACTGAGAGAAGATCCCTGATATGCCTTACTTCTCTACAGACATCTCATGTGCCCATGTTCTGGTTTGAATCTAGTGTTTCCAGTGCTTGGGAGGGCAGTAAAACCTTTAGAGGGTTAGGGTGGGGCTTATCTGGCAGAAGTAAGTCCCTAGGAACAGGCCTTTGAAGTTTACTTCTGGCCCCTAGTTCCTGCTTTCATCTCTGCCTTCTGGTCTACCATGATCTGAACAGCTCTCCTCTGCTGTAGGTCCCTACTACCACAAGGTCCCATCTAAGAACACAAGCCCAAAGAAAGCTCTGAAACTATCAGGAAAAAATACTTATTTTTGTAGGAGGAGCTAAGGTGGGAAGGGTAAGGAGAGGAAGAGGGGGAGGTAGGGAGAGGGGTGGATGAGAGAGAGGGGAACATGGCAGAGGATGTGTGCATGTCTCTAGCAGTCAAAGGTAGTTGATATATCTAGGTTAGCTATTGAGTTTTACCTCTAATTGTGTGGGCATCTTGTTATTGAGCATTACCAAACATATATAAAGCCTTTGGATAATCTAAGCATTAGAGTCTCATTTGTACCTGGCCTGCATGGATGGTGGGATGTTCTGAGCTCAGCCCAGCCTTGTGGAGACAGCATGGAAGATTGGCAGAGCTGTCTCCCACTCTGGCATCTTGTGGGTGGCAGGGCCTGAGCTGGCCACTTGAGCTGGCAGCCTGAGCTGCTGCTGCTGCTGCTGCTGCTGCTCCCGGCCTCAGGCCCTGACTAGTTGGGAACATGGCAGCTCAGTAACTACAAGCCAGATAGCATGCCACTGTTTTAAATATCTCCCTCAACATATTCTTCCTTTGAACTGTTTTGTTTGTTTGTTTGGTCAGAGCAACACAGAAATAGCTAATTCCACCTCACTGAGGAGAGTGGCCTTGCCATATTGTATTATTTATAAACTCTAGACAGAAGTGATAGTGTAAGCGGTTATTCATTATATTTCTGAAGATTTTTCTGAAGTCACTTTAGAAAAGAAGGTGATTTTTTAAAATTCCTCTCTTTCATATGGGATATTGAAAATATAAATCTTATTATTAAACTTTAGTCTGATGTGGGGCTGGAGAAATGGCTTAGGGAATAAAGTATCCCAGCAACTGCATAAATAGTTGGGCTCCTTCTTGCAATCCCAGCACTGGGGAGTGGAGACAGGATAATTCCTGGAGCTTGTTGGCCTGGAAGTCTAGTTTATCTAGTGAGCCAAGGGTTCAGTGAGAGGCCCTGTCTCAAAAGTAAGGATGGAAGGAAAAGTATTGAAGATGCTTATATTGACTTCTGACTTCTATACACAGGTACATATATAGGGACAAGCACACATATACAAACTTGTACACACAATAATTTTCTAAATAACTGATTTTGTTCTTTTATTTTCAAATTTTGTGGCAAGTCTACATGTAGCTGTGGCTGGATTGAAACCTACATACTTCCTGCCATGAGCTTTAGGTGTTCCACCATGCTCAGATGAGTTTTTATACACTTTCAGAAATTTTTACAGACAGCTCAAGAAGTCTTTTATGTTTACAGATACTACTTTGGGTCATAATTATTGGTAGTTTAATAGAGAGAATTAATCCACCTAATCTCTTGGCCTTTCACCTTGTTTACTACCTCTTCTTGTTTCATGATCTCAGCCACAACTTACTCCCACTCCTGTGGTCACATGCTTGACCTTGTCATTATTATTACAGACTTGTAGACTAAACTCTGCCCTCCCATGCATACAATTTCTAGTGTCTATTACCTAAGCATATGATCTTACTCATGGACAAAGTTGCTTTATGTGCCAATACTTAACATGAGAGGCCATTAGGGAAGAGCCTAATCCGTTATATTTCATATCACTGCCAAAGGGGGGATGCATTTTTGTTGAAGTGATTCAATTCTGGGTTCTTTATTAATGGCAGTCCTAAAATTAGATTAAAATTATTGTTGAGATTAGTCTATGTCCTGTTCTTAGTTACTCCACATTATATAAAACAGGTTTTTTGTTTTCGTTTTTGTTTTTTTTTTCAGACTAAGCATTGTTCTGAGACACTTCAGTTTACAAGCAGTTTTAACTCTATTTTGAGGGAAGCATATGGTTGTAGGCCAAGTGGACTGGCAAATCACATGTTTTGTATACTACCACCTATGCAGCACAGACTGAGGAGTGGCTTATCCCTGGGAGTAGAGAGAGTGCCACCCTAGAAGTTTATTGGGAGGAATTGAGACTGTAGGGACACAAGGGAACATTAAAGCTTGTCTAGGAACAGAAGACATGCTAGATCAGGGAAATGTGTCACTTTAATCTGGTTCCCATAAAATATCAAAAGTGAAGACAGACACAGAAGAAACTTGAGTGCACTTTGACATCGAGGGGTGGAGTTAAGGAATGAAGAGAGTAGTGTGAGCTGGGAGGACCAGAGACCTACCTACCACAGCAATGATAATGGCCCCACACAGCTCATCATCAGATTCCTGTCAAGTGTATAAGGGCCAATGGGCAGAGAATGCCCAACAATCCTTGGGTCTCAGATCTACTCAGTCCCTCACTGTTGATGCAGCTGCCTTGTGCCAATCACCTGCTCGCTACAACTGCCACAGAGACCGGAAGTCAATCCAGCTCTGCCCTCATCTTTGCAGCTAACTACAGTTTTGCTCTCACTTATGCTTCACCTGAAGCCTGTTCCCCAAAGAAGCAGATTCTTATCAATGTAGATTCCACTTGGTTTTTCCTCAGCTCTGCTCTGAAACTTCCCCAACTCTACCATAGCCTACATCACTAGTATTCAATCTGTAAACTGCATATGTACATACGGAGAGATATATTTTCTGAGTGCTGTGTATTACTGTGAGTAATTGAGAACTTGCATTGTCCTCGGTCACATTACTGAGGTAGGCAGAATTATCTGGCAAACCGATGCCACTGAAGCCTCTGAACCTTGTGAATTTACTGTAATTCAATAAATTAGGATGCTGTGGAAAGGCACAAGGATGTTGGTCTGTTTCTGGCACACAGTGCTCATGACAGTACTTCTGGCTGCTTTCATAACTCACATGTATTATGTTAGCTAATACTTGCAACCTCAGCTTCCCTGTGCATCCTGTTTTCACGTTCCTCTCTGCCTGCTGCCATCACTCTGAGTCACATGCCCTTGCTTTGAGTTCTAATCAGCTTACAGTCATTTATTTTTATGTTCTGGTTTTAGCCCAACTCCCCACCTTCTTCTGTTTACAGCATGATAATTGACATGGTTAATGTAAGTTGAATTGCCAGACTCAAAAACTTACAGTGCCTTCTCATTTCACTTGAATTTAAGCTGAATGCTCAATGTTCTACTGGCTCTGTCTATATGCTACACATATGACATCCCTGCCTCTGCTCTGACTGTTCCAGCCATGGGCTTGCCTGGCTGCTCTCTAGACACACCAGCCTCAGTCTACTGCAGGATAGGCCCCACGAGCTATTTCCTCTGCTCAGACTGTTTTTTGCCTCACACCTACATCACTTCTAAACACATTGGGGCCTCTGTGGATGCCTTTGTTAACACTTAATGTGAAATAAGACTCTCTCTTCCTTCCTCCAGAGCTTTCATCTTGTCTTTGCTGTCTCAATTTTCCTTTTTAAGGTCTATACACAATGTCTTACTTAATTGTCTTTTTCATCCTGTCTGAAACTAAGACACAACATGTAGAAAAATGACCATTTTTATTCCTCATTCACAGGTGAATCCCTAGGGCCCAATACTTGTTAAATGAAGAAATTGCAGTTTTCAAGTATCAAAACAATTATATTTTATTTTTGGAAACCCATGGCTTAGCAATGTCTGTGTTGCAAAATACTTGGAAACCTCTTTATTACCCAGAGACAAGATCTAACTGTCATTTCTAAGTTAACTATTCACTGTAACTAAGAGAAAGGTATTCTTTAAAAAAAAAAAAATGGTAAACATATACGCTTCAGGGACCTGAAGCCTTGTCATGAACTCTAGTTTCCTTATCAGCTGTGGTTTGCCTAATTACTGCTCCCCAAAGAGCATGTTTCTCAGACAAGCTTTCCTTTTCCTTTTCCTTTCTATTCAAGATTCTCAGCCCTTGCAGTTCTGGGAAACCAGACCCTCATTTGAAAGGCTCCTGTCATGCTTGGCACACTGGCCCTGGTTTGTCTTAGGTTGTATCTTCTCTTGGCCAGAGACTTCTCCGAGTAAGTCAATCCACCAACTGCTTCCTTACAATATCACAAAGATTTTAAGAAGCAGCTATGGGCTTCCTCTCCTCTACTGGTCAGTAGTTACAGCTATTTCTATACATGTTAGCCATCTATAAGAGCAGTACATTAGGCTGTCCTGTTCACTGGTTACTGTGTACATAGTGACAACTCTGTATGAGTGTATATGTGGTGTGTGTGTGTGTGTGTATGTGTGTGTGTGTATGGGTATGTGTGCATTTTGTTGTATGGACAGTGTGTGTTTACATGGTATGTGTGGTGTACATGTGTTGTTTGTATATGGTATAGCATATATGTGTGTGGTGCATTTGTTTGTCATGTGTGTGTATCTGTGTGTAGTATATGTTTATAAGGTAGAAAACTATCTTTTATTTGCCTGATGTGATTGTTGTCTCAGCTTACTGCTGAATAAATTCACCCTTTCTAGCTCTTTCTGAACTCTTGACTGTGTGATTCAACTCAGCTGTTCTAGCTCAAACTCTTCCCCAAACTGATTTTATTTGGCTTCTCTCAGCTTCTCAATGACTTACTCTGCTTAGCCTTAAACTAACTGGCAATTCATTCTAATCTTCAGACTCCTTTTTATTCTCTGGTTTCAACGGCCTCTCCTGACCTGCACTGCATGAACTGCAGAGACTGAACAGAACTCATGAATGAATTCAACCGCATTGCACAAACTTCATCGACTGAACTGATTCCCAACTGATTGACTCTCCGACTTCTCCTTCCTGTGCTGTTTTCATAAGAGTTGGGTGTCTTCTATACCTAACTCATCCTGTCAAATATTTCTCTGATTTATCACTCTGTCTGCCTCCCAAGTGGCCATCACTTTCAGGCATGGCTGCTTCCTTCTGCAAACTAACCTTACCTTCATTGTTAGGGATTAAAGGTGTGTGCTAAGGCTATGTCTGTAGTCAGATTATGCAGACCTAAACCATCTTTAGATGTGGTCCCTTGCCAGGGCAGTTCTTTTGTTGTATTAAAATACCTCTGTAATGTGGTTTGTCTGCATACCTACATGGGGTGTGTGTGTGATGTGGGGCTTCTGAGACCTTTGTTTTTGTATTATCTCACACAATGGCAGTCTCCCTTCATTGTGTCCTTTACAGGTTGAATTACAGGGAAATAGAAGCATCAAATACAGTGACTGTCATCTGTTCTCCCCAAGCTTGCTATCGTTTTATCTCTTCCTTATTACAGAAGCTTCCTCATTGTTCAAGGATGGAGATCTGGATAATGTAGTGAAACTCTCAGTAAAATTATAAAGTTGGGTTTTTTTTTTAAAGTGGTTTGGCTGTAGTGTCACGACAGAGTCCTTGCCTAGCAGGTACAAGGTCCTGATTCAATCCCAAGCACTACAAAAAGAAAGATGGAACACTTTATAACATCTCAACTTCCTCAGCTCCCCAGCTCTACAATGGTTGTTGGAAAGTGATGCAATATTTTGCAGGATACAGTCCTCTCTCTCTTTCCCTCTCTCACCCATCCTCCCTCTCTCCTCCCTCCCTCCTTTCCTCTCCCTCCATTCTCTCTCTTGTTCATACTGGGAGCAGAGCCATCTGGTAGGCATGTACTCTACACTGAGCTGTATTCTAAATTTACAGCTATTGCATTTGTGATACTTTCTCATGATTTCCCACCTCTGTCAGTCTAAAAAAAACACATTTTATACATCCATGCAGCTCAATGCAGAAGCTATGTATTCATTTACTTCAAGTGGCGATGGTTACCAAAGCCACAGAGTTGTTACCAGGAATAATATCTGATGGTCATAATAGGTCTCTTCCCAGCTAGCCTGTTCCATAATAGGGGGCAGTATGAGGGAAACCATTGCTATTTTTGTTCACCTGTTTCAGAGGAAATGCACAGGAAACCTCTGTGTTAACATGGGAGAGGGATTCTGGCTGCTGCTTGGACAATCTTCCTCTGTATGCTTAGGCAGACTGAGCAGTTCTGGGTTCTGTTTTCTTATTA
>JANHMN010000016.1:14277364-14314547 GCA_030674055.1 Rhabdomys pumilio
TAAGAGAAGTATGTTGTCATGGCCACGGACTTTGTCAAGGCAACTAGGACTGAGCAACAGCCTTAAGGTGGGGCTAGAGCCCAATAGGGCACACCCTGCTTCTGCTTTCACTTTTGGAAGACAGGAAATTGCACAGACTTAGTTTCAATTTCCTGAACTGTATATTACAATAATGCTTCCCCCCTCCTCTGCCCCCAGATTGTTACTAGTGCTGTCTGGAAAGGAAAGACTCAATGAAAATGGTGACTAACATTTTCAAGTTTCTGTCTTTGCTTAGATGTAACTTGTGTCTTGCTACATAGTATAGAGTGCGCGGTTGGTTATGCTGTGCTACATCGTTTAGTATGCTGAGATTCTTGATCATCCCCAGTCCCCAGACCCTTCCACTGTAGCTCTCTTCAGACACACCAGAAGAGGGCATCTGATCCCATTACAGATGGTTGTGAGCCATCATGTGGTTGCTGGGAATTGAACTTAGGACCTCTGGAAGAGCAGCCAGTGCTCTTAACCACTAAGCCATCTCTCCAGCCCTACCCCAAGCATTTTTAAGCGTACCCTTTATAGAATAGTGAAAGGGATAATTTTTTCCTTTTCCTTAAGCATCTTTCCCCCTGCTTAAGCCATTAATAAAATAAACACTCAGTAGCATGGTGCAAAGCTTGCTTTTCTCCTCTTCTACACACTACTTGCACTGTGAGGCAAATCTTCAGTGAATGTACATCCAGCATCACTTGCCACCTCTCCCTGCCTGTCCAAACTACTGCTCTGGTCTCTCCTGAATCTCAGGTAAAGCTCAACAGCTCAGTTTCCCTATGGTCATTTTTAATCCTTTCAGAGGCTTTTCCAAATCCCCCTAGAGGGACTGGCTTACAAATGCCAGTGACATCATGCAAGTCTGTTGGGAGCCGACTTTAAGCAGAAAGCGGCTAGAAAGCAACTATCAGCTTTGCCGCCATCTTGAGCCATATACCCTGACATGAGACTTGGTTTTCAACAGCCTACAACAGCTGAAGCACACTCTGATATTCCACATAGCTTGTTTTGCTGTTTAGTGCCCACAGCTGCAAGGAACACTCGGTATCCACGCCTACAAGGCATGCGGTACACATGCTATCCATGCCATACATGCCTGTAAGGCTTACGTCATATCCACACCTGCAAGGCACGTGCCCAAAGCATATAAATACCCCAGATTTCCTTGTAATAATGTGAATATGAGTCAAGAGAGAATATGAGTCAGGGGGAATTTGAGTCAGAGAGAATATGAATCAAGAGAGACAATAAAGGAGACATGAGAGACGTGAGACTTGACTACAAATCCTCTGGCTTGTCTCTATTCTTTGCGTCTTCCCCCTACTCTCTCTCCCTTGCTAAACCCTGACCCGTGGACCGGAGCATCCTTGCAGGCCGGGATGTTTTTGGCCCCCAAGCCAGGCAGAGTATGGTCCTCAACCCAAGTATTCTGCCCTTTTCCCCCAGTGGTTTCCATCTGATTGACAGGGTAAAGCCTTACAGGATGAGACATGCGTGCTGCTACCCCTCTGGCATCACAGCATTACTCTGATTTTTCATCCCTCTGAAGCACATCTAGTTGCTTGGCCCTCTTGTTGCTTCTTGTTCTGGACAGTGCAGCTGTTTGCCGCTGTTTGCAGCTGTTTTGGGGCTGTTCCTCTCCCTGCAATTCCCTTGCACACCCATAGTTCTTGGTTGTTTTTTGTTTTGTTTTGTTCTGTTTTGTTTGTTGTTTTTTTAATATTGCCTTCTCATGGGGCACTGCTTGGCTGTTTTACTGGCCTCATTTACCAACATTTCCCATTCCTTTTCTGGAATTTATTTATTTTTTTATTGAAAACTTACCACAAACAAGTGTTTTATATGTGTTTACTTATTTATCTTCTTTAATTTGTCTCACTCATTCTAGGTTCTACATAAGACTGAGGCTTTGTGCTGGCCATCTTCAATCCCATATCATACACATCCTGGCTTCTTAACAAAGCATGCTGAACAATTGGAATACATTCACGCAATGAAAACATGCATCTTTTGAAAGGCCTCCAGTGCTCAGTGTCTCATCTTACCAGGTAATAATTTTACTTGGGTAGATGGGAGACAGCTAGCTACCCGGGGATCCTTTTAGTGGTGATAGACTTTTTTTCTCTCTCAGTGATGCAGATTCAGGCATGATTAAGCCAGATTAAAAGTAGATAAAGGCAGGTTAATTAGGAGGCAGCTCAGGTGGGTTCAATGATCTCACACTTGGAAGTCAGTCAGTGAAGTCACACATCCAAGCTAAATTAAGGGGAGTTTATAGGTCTTGGGGTGATGACTTGTGAGCTAGGAGCAGGGACTGTGCCCATATATTGTCAAAAACTAAGCCACTGGATGGTACTCTTGGGTGGGTTGTGGGAAACTCAAAGACAGAGTGATGACATGTTTGCCTGAAATTTTCCCCAAGCTGTGGCCGCCTGTGGCCACAGATCAACTGGGTTCACCTGAAAGGGAAGCTGGAAATGATGAAAGGGAAGGAGGGCTAGAGGAAATGAAACCAAGACAAGGTTCTCTGATCAAATGTTCAGGTCTCAATTTAAAGGGAAAGGCCCCACCAAAACCTTTTCTTGTTTTAGCTGGAGATGGATTGGGGGTACCCATCCTTGGTCACAGTTGGGAGATATCTCAAGGCAAGCCCAGCAGGCAGTTTTCTTTTAAGTTCCTATGCAACCAAGGTGGGTAACTCCACCTAGATCCTATCACTTGGTCTATTGTGGTAAAAAAGGTCTTTCAGGCCTGCTCAAGACTGGGGGAGGGCACACCAAGCAGGTAAGGGAGTTTTGTTAGTGGGGTTGGGATTGTAGGAAGGAGGGCAGAACAGGTTTCAAAGCTTGTGCAGGGCCTGAACAGGGGGTTCAGGCTAGCAAGTGTTCCATCTATTAGGCTAGGAACAAGCTGCAGACTCTTATCAACTGGTCACAAAAAAAAAAAAAAAAAAAAAAAAAAAAAAAAAAAGTTTTAAGAAAAGGCAAGATGATGACTAATCAGCTTATTTTTTCCTGCAGTCCTTGCAAGCTTCCAGTTCACAACATGACACCTTCCTGTTGGGGCACTCAGTCCCAGAAGAGGCCACTTCTACAAAGCAGCTCTGACTGAGGCCCCTTTGTTCAGGGCCTCAGTGCCCACAGCAGAAACTGACCTCCCTGCCAGAGACTTGCCCCTTCCCACAAGCTCACCCAGGCAGGATCAGGAGCAATGTAAGTTTCCAGTGGAAAGCACTCGGTTAAATATTTAACCTGCCACCCTCCCTCTGCTTATCTAGAAGTCTGGGGGTCAGATTTCCTCTTTGGATTTAGCCAAAAATGGAAACAGAAATTCCAACAAGATTCAGTATTCCAGAAAGCACCGAACATCAGGAATTTCCTCATTCTTTCAGACAGTAAGTGATGCCAAAGACCTTGGAAACTACCTGGGCTGTTTTCACTCATTCAAAACCAGGGGCTGCCAGTAGACACCAAACTGGTAGATTCTCAGATAGAAAACACCTTGACTCACTGATTCTCAATCCTATTAAGTGGAACACCTTGTCTCCATATGATATGCTAAACTCTTTCACAAGTTCCCTTAGAAACACTGAAATGTCAAAAATTCCCCAACCTGCTTCCAACACTCTAGCCATCCAGAACACAATTCAAATCTATGATATTTGTTCAGTGAAGCTTTTAAAAACCTTGACACCTGACAAATTTTAAGAGCATCTTGTTGGGAGCCGACTTTTAGCAGAAAGCAGCTAGAAAGCAGCTAGAAAGCAGCTATCATCTTTGCAGCCATCTGGATCCATTTACCCTGACATGAGACTTGGTTTTCAACAGCCTACAACAGCTGAAGCACACTCTGATATCCCACATAGCTTGTTTTGCTGTTTAGTGCCCCCTATCCACGCCTACAAAGCATGCAGTGCATGTACTATCCTCGTGCTATCCACACTATCCATGCCTATAAGGCTTACGTCATATCCACACCTGCAAGGCATGCGGCAAACGCCTATAAATACCCCGGACTTCCCTTCAGAGAGGGAAGAAAATAAGAGACAATAAGGGAGAAAATAAGAGAGAAAATGAGAGAAAAATGAGAGAGAAAATAAGAGAGACAATAAGAGAGGGAGACAATAAAGGAGACTTGAGACTTGAACAAAACCTCTGTCTTGTCTCCATTCCTCGTGTCTCTTCCCCTTCTTCCCCCCAACTCTCTCTTACTAGGCCCTGACCCGTAGACCGGAACAGCAGCACAGGCAGGACATTTTGGCCCCCAAGCCAGGCAGAGTATGGCTCTCAACAGCATCTGGACGTTTACTGTTGGAAAGAAGTAAATCAAATTGCTATGGTAGGTTTGAACAACTTTTGAGAATATCAAGTCATTAAATTTTTGCTCCTTAGAACCCCTTAGCTTCCTGTTTTAAAGTGTGAACAAAAATATTATCGTTAACTATGTTAAATATTCAAAGCAGCTACAGGATATCAAACTCCAGAGAACTTGGCCTTTTAAACTCTCCTGTGCTAAACAACAGGACAAGCATACCTTCACCTCAGGGCTCCAAGACAGCAGCTTGGGCTCCAAGGCCCAAGAGAACTGCTTAGAGGGACAGAAACATCCCAGTTTTAACTGCAGCCCCACGGAGCTATGCACTCTGATGGTCCCAAGAACTGAAACTAAACACAAGCAAGGTAGTTTTGTTTTTGTGAAGAACACACTAACACAACATAATACAATAAAATAAAACAAAAGAAAACAACAACAACAAACCCCTCACCACTCCCTCAGCTCCCATGCTGTCTGAAATAGACTTAAAAAAAAAATTAAATGGTTCGCTCTGAAGAGTGTTGCTTTTGATGAATTTGCAAACAAAACTTGGGAAAAAAAATCTTACATTACATAGAAAGGAAGGTAGAAATTGACATTAACACCCAGGACCCAGGTTCCACCTCAGCTTCTTCTTGTTGAATTTCACACTCTTTTTGCATTATTTCTCCATCTTTCTTATCTGTCCATCCAGCACAACAAGGAACCCACTCGTTACCCAGACCAGTCCTCATGGTTCTAGTTGTACTTAATGGAGCATTTCTGTCTAGGAAAGCATTTCCATGTTAGTATCAGTTAAATATACTCCTACCTGTGTAATGTGCTGCTGTTGCTAACTAACTTAATATTTTATGCATAATGGTTCATTTAAAAGTATGGATTGATACAAAAATGCAGCTAGAACTTTTAGAAATAATTTTCTCATCACAGGCATAATAATGAGAAAAGATGTCATAATTCAGAAACTTACCAGTTTCCTGAAAACTTTATTATTCCACAAGCTTGGAAGCAGTAACTTTAAGCTGTGTTTTCTTATTTTTCTTCAGATATGATTCTCAAGATCCTGTTCAGAAAAAAAAAAAAAAAAATCTGGGTTGTTAAGCTCCCAAGTTGTCTGCCTTCCATGCTCAGCCTCTGAGGGCTGTGGAGCAGAATGAGAACAAGGAAGTAGTTTTAGTTTTGTTTTTGCTCATAAGCTTGAAGAGGGAGTTTTTAATAGGGCTGGTGACAATAGCCCAATGGTAGAGTACTTGCTTAGTATTCATGAGGCTCTGTGTCTGGTCCCCAGTGCTGCAGCAGACAATAGATAGATTTATAAATACATTATAGAAAATTATCAGTAAATGTGAACCATGCATAACAATCTTTCACTATGCATATTTTTAAATCACAAGAGCTAAGACACTGGAATAAAGTCACAAGGAATCGTACTATTAAAGGGCTTTGGCTAAGTTACATCCCCCTGGCTTTACCGGTCACCACAGACTGCTCATCTCATAGGCTCAGGCTGGCTCCACTTCACCAGCTGCTGCTGTCCTTTGTGATTGTCTCAGAGTCCTGGAATCATCAATATCTTGAGATCTCCACAGTAACTGAGGGCTCACTTTCACCAACCACCTCCTGGGCTTTCTACGGGAACTGCAATGCTGTCACATGGGCACGGCGGCCCTAACACTCAGCTTCTCCTCATGACCTCTTCAGTCTTGGGGTTCCCAGTGGCTTCTCTCAATGCCAAGCCTCCGCTTTTTTTTCTTGACCCTCTCAAATCCTGTGGTTTTCATAATGCCCAAACCAGTACTACATATGATACCCTTACATATTACCAGAGTCAGCTCCCATTCTAAGATGCAGCCATGGCGCTCTCTCTCTCTCTCTCCCTCTCTCTCTCTCTCTCTCTCTCTCTCTCTCTCTCTCTCTCTCTCTCTCTCTGGACCACACAATAATAGGAAAGAAGAAATTTTGTACTTACCCAAATTTTCAAACTTCTTCTATATGAAAAAAACTTTTAAAAGGAGAAAAAAAACCTGTCCATTTTGACGAAGAAAATATCTGGTATTTGTATTCTCTTCCCTCTGAGATGTCAAAGAAAAACAACTTCATTTAGTCTCCAAGTAAGTTTAACTAGTCTGCTTATCTACCTTGATAACAGCTCAAACCGGCTGAGAAACACCAGGGTGTGGCTGATGCTGGCAGGGTGTAAGGAAGTGAAAACTGCTTTTCTTTCCGTTTCCATTCTCTGATACAGAAAAGAAGTCCTGAAATGCTTGTTTTCTCTTTTGCTTTTTAGTACCAACTATGCCACCCTCTGGTTTGTTTGGGTAAAGCCCAAAGACTTAAAGTCTGAGATTTTTTTCCCTATTAATTAATTAATTTCTTTATTCACGCTACATCCTAATCAATCAAGCTCCTCGTCCTGGTCCCCCCCCCCACAATCCCTGCCCCATTCCCCCTCCCTTTTCCTCTGAGAGACAGAGTCTCCCCTCCACCCCCCACCCCCTCAACCAGCACATCAAGTCTCTGCAGGGCTAGGTATATCAACTCTCACTGAAGCCAGACAAAGCAACCCAGTTAGGGGAATAGGATCCCCTGGCAGGCAAGATTTAGGGACACCCCCCAAACCCCCACCAGCTGTTTGGGACCCACATGAAGACCAAGCTGCACATCTGCTATATATAGGGAGGGCAGGGGGTAGGTCCAGTCCATGAATGCTTTGTGGTTGGTGGTTCAGTTGAAAGAGTTAAAAAATTTTAAACTTTCCACAGATGGAGTCAAGAGTGCAGATCAGCTTATTCTGCGCTCTGGGTCCTAGGAAACTAGCTATCCACAAGACAAAATAGATAAGAATAGGGTTTGAGCTGAGAGTTCAGGTCAGCGTGCCCATGCACCCTGGATACCAGGAACTGAACTGAAATAGGGTTTGATTCTTAAGAGAACAAAGAGATATTTCCCCCCTGGTCGTTTCTTAAACCTGTCACAGAAGCTGAACACTGGACAGGTACTTTCTATAGATACTTAATCATGATTCCCCCCTCATCTCCAATGGGTTGCGGTTTTTCCCTTTAAAAGGTCTAGCTCTTCTTTAAGGGGGGTTGTACTTCAATGCTTGCCTCTGCGTAGGACAGGCTAGAAGTGCGACCTCAACACGTTGATTTGAAATATACCTTTTGCTGTTACATCAAGTTCGGTGTCTTTGCAGTTATTGGGGTGGCTGTGAATTCCCTAGAGCAGGGAGGGAGTTCCTCCCTTCCTGTTGGGCCTTACACAGTCTCTGAGACCCCCTAGGGGTCCAGGTGAGTTGAGTCTGTTGAGTTCCTATCCCCTCCCCCTCCCTTAATGTAATCCTTCTCCCAAGTCTTCCATAAGACTTCCCAAGCTCCATCTAGTGTTTGGCTGTGGGTTTCTGTACACATTTCTGTCAGCTGCTGAGTGGAGGCTCTCCTCTCAGAGGATAATCATGCTAGGCTCCTGTCTGCCAGCAAAACAGAGTATCATTAATAGTGTCAGGGACTGGTTATCCCCTAATGGGATGAGTCTCAAGTTGGGCCAGTTATTGGTTGGCCATTCCCTTAGTCTCTGCTCCATCTTTTCCCCTGCATTTCTTATAGACAGAACAAATTTTGAGCCAAAAGTTTTGTGTGTGGGTTGGTGTCCTTATTCTTCCACTGGGAGTCCTGCCTTGCTATAGGAAGTGTCCACTTGAGGTTCCATATCAGAAACCTGCTGGGAGTCTCAGCTAAAGTCACCCACACAGACTCCTGGGAGTCCCCCATACACACCCATCCTAGAGATGCACACATGTCCCAATCCTCCCCAGCTGCAGATTTCCATTCGTTCTCCTGTCCCTAGGACATCTTAACTGCCACTCCTCACACCTGATCCTGGACTGCACCCTTTCCCCTCCCCATCTGCCTTCCACCCAGTTCCCTCCCTCGATCTGCCTCCTATCACTATTTTATTCATCCTTCTAAGTGAGGTTCAAGCTCCTCCCCTAAGTGTAAGGGGAGGTTCTTATGTTAAACCTCTATTTCCTAATTGGTTCTTGATTTGTCAATAAAGAAAGCAAGGAGCCAGTTGCTGGGCAGAAGGTACAGATGAGCCTTCCCAGGTCCCAGGTGGAAAAGGAGATGGAGGGAAGGAGAGAAAGGTTTTCCTGCCTTGCTTTGAAGGTAGAAGAACAAAGCAATTCTGTAAGGCCTCGGGTGGGGTTGGCAGAGCTAAGGCCTGCAGCCTCCTCTACAGGCAGGTGGCCAAGGATGTTTGGCCAGGGGCTAGGTTGGACTGACCACTAAGTTTAGGGCAGGTGGAGAGACAGAGATAAATAAGTAAGGGCATGCTTTTCTAGCAGAAGATATCTGCGCTCAGCAGTTGGGCCTAGAAGGCAAGTTCAAGAGTGACAAGCTATGTGTGTGTGTGTGTGTTTTATCAATGGATTCAATGGTCTTGGGAGCCGGCTGGTAGTGCAACCATCTTCTGGGATTAAAGGTGGGTAGAAAGAGAATAAGGGGTGGCTGGTAACTCTTCCCTTCTCAGGAAAAAGTGGGAGTGGTTTTAAAACTACACTTAACACTTGAGTTGTCCTTCTTCCTTCCTTGTTTAGCTTCTTTGGGTCTCTGGAGTGTAGTGTACTGAAAAAGATTTTCACAAAATCTAACACCCCTTTATATTAAAAGTCTTGGAGAGATTAGGGATACAAGGATAAATATAATAAAGGCTGTATACAGCAAACCAATAGCCAACATTAAATTAAATGGAGAGAAACTTAAAAGCAATTCCACTAAAATCAGAGAGAAGACAATGCTGTCAACTCTCTCCCTATCTCTTCAACATAATTCTTAAAGTCCTAAGGGGAGCAATAAGACAGCTAAAAGACATCAAGGAGATACAAATTGGAAAGGAAGAAGTTATAGGACCACTATATTTGCAAATGATTTGATAGTATACCCTAAAAACTCTACCAAAGAACTCCTACAGCCTATAAACACCTTCAGCAAAGTGGCTGGATGAAAAATTATCTAAAAAAAAAGATCAATAGCTCTCCTTTATACAAATGATAAATGGGCTGAGAAAGAAATCAGGGAAACAACACCCTTCACTATAGATACAAATAATATAAAATATCTTGGTGTGATTCTAGCCAAATAAGTGGAAGACCTGTCTGACAAGAAGTTCAAGTCTCTGAAGAAAGAAACTGAAGAAGATATCAGAAGATGGAAAACTCTCCCATGCTCATAGATTGGTAGGGTTAGCATAGTAAAAATGGCCATCTTACCCAAAACAATCTACAGGTTCAAGGCAAATTATGAGTCTGTTTAACTGATCCCCCTGGGAATGCCAGTTATTTATTTATTTACTATATTTAATATTATTTTATCATATGTTCTGTTGCTATAACTAAAGACCACAGACTAGGCAATTCATAATATAAAACAATGTGTTCCTTACAGGGAGAATCTTCCAGCTGTTTGGGATCCTGCAGAGTGCCCAGGTAGACAGAGCAACACAGGCTGAGGCAGAACTCACTTGGCTCTCTTCCTTTTCTAATGATACCACTAAGGATTTCATGAGGTCATGTGCCCTCATGATTGCATACAATATTAATTTCCTCTAAAAGACTCCAGCACAGGAGACCATTAACATAAGACCCCAGTGATCTTTAAATTCCCATTTAAATACTTTAAGAAACTACACACAGACAGATTATAGCACTTAATGTATATCAGTTTCATAAAGCTAACATTTTTATTGAAATGCTCATACTTCAGAAGATCACTTTGATTTTGCTATTAGTGTTTATAAATTTTTATACTAAATAAGCCACTCAAAGAATAGTGGTACAAGAAGTTGTTAAGTATATATGCACATATGGAAGCATATATACATGTGTATATACATACATATTTATGTATGATTGAAAGATATTAAATGGTAGAAATCTGTATAATTAGTATCAAGATGAAGTTATAATTTCTTTTTTTCTTTTCTTTTCTTTTTTTTTGTTTTTTTTGTTTGTTTGTTTTTTTGGTTTTTTCGAGACAAGGTTTCTCTGTGTAGCCCTGGCTATCCTGGAACTCACTTGGTAGACCAGGCTTGCCTCGAACTCAGAAGTCTACCTGCCTCTGCCTCCCAAGTGCTGGGATTAAAGGTGTGCACCACCACCGCCTGGCATTATAATTTCTTAAATGGTACAAAATTCACTTGGATTTCAAATTTAAGGTTTTCATTGGTATGAACTTCTTATTGATATAAAAGTGAAATGAATATCAATACTCTCATGGGCACTGTGCCTGTATAACACATTTAGGAATACAAGGCTTAGACCCAGTCCTTCTTTAACTTTTTTAACTAACTTGGAATGATTAGCCTGTGAGTTAAGGGACTATAGCAAATTCATGACTCTGAGTTTATTGTTAGGGTGTTTTCTATATTTTATTTAGAAATAGCTGAGAGGAGATAACAGACAACAGTCCAGGTTACCTTACATGGATAGTTGGATTTCAAAACATCAGAAATCCATAGAATTGACGTCACAAATATTTCTATATTAATGTTCATTTTGATTAGAGACCTGTCTGCTCCTGACAGCTTCCTGTCTTGGATTCTAAGAAGAAATTGAGCATCCTTGGAGTTACTCCAGTTGTGCAAAGACAGCCACCAGGCAAGAATTGCCTCTCTCCATCTACAGACAAATTACTGTCCAGAAAAGGACACACTTGCAGAATAGTCGACTGATTATATCTGCCTAGACAGAGTAATCAGCCCTTAATAATTCTGCATCACTAAGGTCTGTCAGATGAGTTTGGGCCAGAAGGCTGAAGATTTGATGCTCCAACTTTCGGTAGTATAGGGGCTGTCTAGGGGTTCAGTGGTCTCTATAAATTGGCTAAGTTTTAGAAGCTATGCTTAGTGCTTCCCATAACTTCAGTTAATTTAGTCATTCTGGATTTCTGACGGTGTTGAAGACCCATAGTCTCATAGCCAATCCTGGCTATTTACTTTGAGAAAAAAAGATCTGAGTGGATGGTTTTCAGCTGACATTCATTCTAAAGCCAAGAAAAAAGCCAGGTTCAAAACTAAGTGTTCTAGTCAAGAGAGACAACAGAGGTTCTAGTTAGTCAACAAAAGGATGGACTGGGTATTAAGACTATCTTGTACCTCACTGGTACAAATATGAATAATTATGCTCTAATTGTATTTTGAGAGAAAAGTTTTATTTTAGCAGGAAGGGTGATATGTAGGAGGAGCTAAGGGGGAAGGAGCACCGAGAGGAAGAGATGGAGTAAGGAGAGGAGAAGACGAAGTAGAGGAGAAGCTAGGTGATGAGAGAGAGAAAGAGAGAGGGGGGAGCATGGAGGCAGATGTTCACGTGTCTCCCCCAGTCAAAGATAGTTTATATATCTAGGTTGGGTATTGGGTTACACTCCTGATTGAGCATTACCATACTTATAAAGCCTTTGATTAATATTTTAAAAAATTGTATAAAAGCAAAATGGAAAAGGGGGTATGGGATAGGGGTTTTCTAGGGAGGGGAAATGGGGAAAGGGGATGGCATCTGAAATGTAAATAAAATATCCAATAAAAAATTCTTTTAAAAAAAGAAAAATATTAAATGATTGTTTTGACATCTTCAATTGTCTAAAAGTGTCCCTTGGAGAATTCAAATATTCTATTAATGAAAAAACATCTGTTATTTCTGAGGAAACACAACATAAGCCTGCAGTGGCATACATGCATAATCTCTGAGTCAATTCCAGTTTGATTTTCCTACATCCTATAACCAAATGTGTGCTATGGCAATAGCCTGGGTTGTATTGGAGTTCTGGGACATCTCTGACTATAGAAAAGTGTCACAGACCTTACACTGAAATTTTTCTATGACTTCTGGGACCAACATTATCCCCACCCCCACTTGTATTATTTTAGCTGTTTTATAAATTAATGTTTCCATATGTCTTTTTAAACCCATGGTTTCGAATAATCCTTTCCCTCAGTTCCTCTTTTCCCCATCACCCATATCCCCATGCCCTACCCCACACCACTGTTGTTTCAATTTTTCTATTCTTGTATTTTTTCTACTTCCATATAACATCTATTGTATTAGCCCTCTCCCAATACTTTAAAACCTTCAATCAACAAGCATCGTATGTTTCTTGCTTCTTGGCCTCCTCAGATACTCTGACTTAAACTCAGAAATCTCAGTATTGAACTTTAGAGTCCCATATGACAGAGAACATATACCATTTGTCTTTCTTGATTGAAGTTATATCACTAAATATAATATTTTCAGTCACACTCATTTTCCCAAAAGTTTTCAGATTTTTTTAAAGCTGAATACAATTATATATTGTGCATATGTATCATATTTTCATTATCAATCAGTTGATGGACATCTACTGATGGGCATCCATGGGTGTATGCTGGGTATGCAGTTGTAGGATATAGAGACTGCCTCATTTAGGGTTTTACTGCTGTGAACAGACACCATGACCAAGGCAACTCTTATAAAGAACAACATTTCATTGGGGCTGGCTTACAGGTTCAGAGGTTCAGTCCATTACCATCAAGAAAGGAGCAAAGCAGCATCCAGGCAGACATTGGGTCTTAAAGCCCATGCACACAATGACACACTTCCACCAACAAGGCCAAACCTACTCCAACAAGACCACACCTCCAATAGTGCCACTTCTTGGTCCAAACATATTTAAACCACCACAGAGACCTTTGGGTATACCACCAGGAGTGTAATAGCTAGATCATGTGGTAGTTCTATTTTTTATTGGATATTTTATTTATTTACATTTCAGATGTCATCCCCTTTCCCCATTTCCCCTCCCTAGAACCCCCTATCCTATCCCCCCTCCTCCTTTTTGCTTTTATACATTTGAATTACATGCAAGTATTCAGGTCAGTTCTAGGTTGAGGGGCTAGCAATAGATAAATAAAATAGATGCAAATAGTCAAGGACCAAGCAAGACAATAAACACAAATAGTCAAAGAATGCACAAGGCAATAAACAAAATTCCGTGAACAGTCCCATGATCATTGTTTCTAAGGGCTTATCAGGATGACCAGAGTATCTGAGCCAATTTCCCTGTCCTAGCCTAAATTCATTTTCATGTCTGAAGCCTGTTTCCTTATTCTAGCCTAAAATTTAGATTCCCGATTGAAGTTATTTCTTTGTTCTAATCTAATATTAGTTTTGATTTTACCCTTTGAGAAACCTTCATACCAGTTTACATTCCAACCAACAATGAGTAAGGGTTTTTCATCACCCACATCCTTGCCAGTTTCTGCATGTAATAGTCCTTCTGACCTGGGTTAGGTAGAATCTCAAAGTAGTTTTCTTTTGTATTTTGCTGATGGCTAAGGATGTTTTGGTACTTTTTGTAAAGTGTCATGCAGGCTGCTGGGGTTGAAAGGTGATCAATGGTCTTATCCAGCTATTAACTCTGTATACTGACATGCCAAGCAAGGTACGTCACTCTACAGTAGTGGCATGGATGTCAACTCTATTCTGACTGAATTTGAGTCCTACTTCACAGAAGGAAATTTATGTCTGGTATTCTAAATTTTGTCAAAAGCCCATGCTGGTCACAATGAATCACAATTGTTGCTGTTTTGTTAAATGAACATGTCAAACAGCTTTCTGAATATTTGTACTCATATACTAGCAGCTCTTTAAGCCTTGATCAACAAGTGATTCTTTCAGGTGACATCCATTAATGAAGAGACTGTGTTGAGAGTAAATGACTTTTGAGAACTCAGTACTAAGAGAGACATGTGTCTCACTCTGTCCAGGATCTGAAAAACATTACAGAAGAGGTAGTAAAAGAATGAGAGCACTAAAAGATAGGACGCAGTGGTAGACTGTCTTGAGGATATGCCATAGCTACTGCAATCACAAGCTCACAGCATCTCTATATCCCTGCATAAGACCAGGAGAGTGATCTCATCAACAGTCTATCATGGATGGGGAGGGACTCATGAGGCTTGACTGAGCTTTTGGCAGTTAATGATTGCTCAGGGTAGGAAAAGTCACTTTCTTCAGTGAGGAAGCCACTAAAGTAGCACTTAACTCCCTACTCATTATACAAGGAATTCTGATTAAAGTCACTGCAATTAGGAGAGGGGTTAATTGGGAAAAACAAGAGGTGTATCAGGAGTAGGAAGAGAATAAGTAATGAGGGACAAACATCAAAATATATTGTGTACACATAGGAAATTGTAAAAAGTTCAAGTTAAAAAACTATGGCTGCTTCTGGGGACACCAGATCCCTCCCGGAATACAGAGCAGTAGGTAAGAAGACCCGCTCACTACCCTAGGCCCAGAGCTGAGTGCGGGGAGTACTTAGATTCCAGCAGAACCCCAAACTCCGCCCCTGTGGAATAGCACACCCCTTTCGCCCCTCTCCTGGATCTGAGGCCTGCCGCAGACCCCCGCCCGGTCTGCTCCTGGGGACACCAAATTCCTCCTGAACCAC
Source organism: Rhabdomys pumilio (assembly GCA_030674055.1). NCBI lineage: Eukaryota > Metazoa > Chordata > Mammalia > Rodentia > Muridae > Rhabdomys > Rhabdomys pumilio. Next base: position 14,292,190 of record JANHMN010000016.1, read on the forward strand.
CTTAGAGTATCCACTGAACCCAGAGTGGCAGAGGACCAAAGGAACTCAGAGCCACAGACAACATATCCCGAGACATAATAGAGGAGCCACTGCACTCATAGCAGTGGACACATTAGCCTGAGACATCCTAAAAGAGACATTACACCCAGAACAGTGGACACCTAGCTGAACTGCTACCTAGGAGACACCATATTCTGAGTCATCCTAGAGCTACCATTGTATTCAGAGCAGCTGGAGAAGATCACAGAGACATTGGGACCCCGAGGAGACCAGACACAAGCAAGATAACTGGAAAGGGAGGCCTCAGTCAGAGACAGAAAGTACAGGGAGCACTAGAGTTAACCAAATGTCAAAAGGCAAGCGCAAGAATGTAAGCAACAGAATCCAAAGTTACATGGAAACATCAGAACCCAGTTCCCCCATCGTAGCACTAGAGTTAACCAAATGGCAAAAGGCAAGCTCAAGAAAGTAAGCAACAGAATCTAAAGTTACATGGAAACATCAGAACCCAGTTCCCCCAACAAAGCAAGCCCTGAAAACCCCATCACACCAGAAAAGCAGGATTCAGAATTACAATCTCTTCTCATGATGATGTTAGAGAACTTTAAGAAGGACATAAATAACACTCTCAAAGAAATTAAGGAGAACACAGGCAGACAGATAGAAGCCCTTAAAGAGGAAACACAAAAATCCCTTAAGAAATTGAAAGAAAAAATAACCAAACAAGAGAAGGAATGAAACAAAATCTTCCAAGATCTAAAAACGAAAGTAGAAACAATAAAGAAATCACAAAGGGAGACTATCCTGAAGATAGAAAACCTAAAAAAAAATCAGGAGTCATAGACACAAGTATCACCAACAGAATACAAGAGATAGAAGAGAGAATCTCATGTGAAGAAGATACCATGGAAAACATTGACACAACTGTCAAAGAAAATGCAAAATGCAAAAAACTACTAACCCAAAGCATACAAGAAATCCAGGACACAATGAGAAGGCCAAACCTAAGGATTATAGGTATAGATGAGGGGGAAGACTCCCAACTTAAAGGACCAGTAAACATCTTCAACAAATTATAGAGGAAAACTTTCCTAACCTACAGAAAGAGATGTCCATAAATATACAAGAAGCCTACAGAACTCCAAATACTTTAGACCAGAAGAGAAATACCTCCCGTCACATAATAATCAAAACATCAAATGTACAAAACAAAGAAAAATACTAAAAGCAGTAAGGGAAAAAGGTAAAGTAACATATAAAGGACGACCTATAAGAATTACACCAGACTTCTCACCAGAGACTATAAAGGCCAGAAGATCCTGGACGGACATCATACAGACCCTAACAGAACACAAATGCCAGCCCAGACTACTATACCCAGCAAAACTTTCAATCAATATTGATGGAGAAACCAAAATATTCCATGACAAAATCAAATTTGCACAATATCTTAACACAAATCCAACCACTTCAAAGGATAATTGGGGGGAAACTCCAACACAAGGAGGGAAACTACAACCTAGAAAAAGCAAGAAAGTAATCTTCCAACAACCCTAAAAGAAGACCGCTACACAAACATAACTCCAATGTCAATAACAAAAATAACAGGAAACAACATTCATTATTCCTTAATATCTCTTAATATCAATGGACTCAATTCTCCAATAAAAAGACATAGACTATCAGACTGGATACATAAACACAACCCAGAATTTTGCAGCATACAGGAAATGCACCTCTGTGAAAAAAACAAACACTACCTCAGAGTAAAAGGATGGAATACAATCTTACAAGCAAATGATCCCAAGAAACAAGCTGGAGTAGCCATTCTAATATCAAATAAAATCAATTTTCAACCAATAGTAATAAAAAAAATAAAGAAGAACACTTCATACTCATCAAAGGAAAAATGTACCAAGAGGAACTTGCAATTCTAACATCTATGCTCCAAATGCAAGGGCACCCACATACATAAAAGAAACTTTACTAAAACTTAAAGCATATATTACACCCCACACAATAATAGTGGGAGATTTCAACACCCCACTCTCAGCTATGGACAGATCATGGAAACAGAAACTAAATCGAGACACAATGAAACTAACAGAAGTTATGAACCAATTGGACTTAACTGACATCTATAGAACATTTCATCCTAAAACAAAAGAATATACCTTTTTCTCAGGACCTCATGGTACCTTCTCTAAAATAGACCATATAATTGGTCACAAAACAGGCCTCAACAGATACAAAAAGATTGAAATAATCCCTTGTACCCTATCAGACCATCATGGACTAAGACTCGTCTTTGACATGGACAAAAACAATGGAAAGCCCACATACACGTGGAAACTGAACAATGCTCTACTCAATGATAACTTGGTCAAGGAAGAAATAAAGAAAGAAATTAAAGACTTTTTAGACATAAATGAAAATGAAGACACTACATATCAAAATTTGTGGGACTCCATGAAAGCAGTACTGAGAGGAAAAATCATACTCTAAGTGCCCACAAAAAGAAAATGGAAAGAGCGTACATTAACAACTTGACAGCACACCTGAAAGAGTTAGAACAAAAAGAAGCTAATATACCCAAGAGGAGTAGACGGCAGGAAATAATCAAACTCAGGACCGAAATCAACCAAGTTGAAACAAAAAGAACTATACAAAATATCAACAAAACCAGGAGCTGGTTCTTTCAGAAAATCAACAAGATAGACAAACCCTTAGCCAGACTAACCAAAGGGTGCAGAGACAGCACTCAAATCAATAAAATTAGAACTGAAAAGGGAGACATAACAACAGAAACAAAGGAAATTAAAAAAAACATTAGATTTTACTACAAAGGCCTATACTCAAGAAAATTGGAAAATCTGGATGAAAAGGACAGTTTTCTAGATAGATACCAGGTACCAAAGTTAAATGAGGAGCAGATAAACCATCTAAACAGTCCTATAACCACTAAAGAAATAGAAGCAGTCATCAAAAATCTCCCCACCAAAAAAAGTCAGGGGCCAGATGGTTTTAGTGCAGAATTCTACCAGACCTTACAGGAAGACCTAATACCAATTCTCTTCAAACTATTCCACAGAATAGAAACAGAAGGAACAATACCCAATTCATTCTATGAAGCTACAATTACACTCATACCAAAGCCTCACAAAGACCCAACAAAGAAAGAGAACTACAGACCAATATCTCTTATGAATATTGATGCAAAAATACTCAATAAAATTCTCGCAAACCGAATCCAAGAACACATCAAAGCAATCATCCATCATGATCAAGTAGGCTTTATCCCAGGAATGCAGGTTTGGTTCAATATTCGAAAATCCATCAATGTAATCGACTACATAAATAAACTCAAAGAAAAAGACCACATGATCATTTCACTGGATGCTGAGAAAGCATTTGACAAAATTCAACATCCCTTCATGTTAAAAGTCCTGGAAAGAGCAGGAATTCAAGGTCCATACCTAAACATAGTAAAAGCAATATACAGCAAGCCAGTAGCAAACATCAAACTAAATAGAGAGAAACTTGAAGCAATCCCACTAAGATCAGGGACTAGACAAGGCTGTCCACTCTCACCCTACCTATTCAATGTAGTACTGGAAGTCCTAGCTAGAGCGATTAGACAACAAAAGGAAGTCAAAGGGATACAAATAGGAAAAGAAGAAGTCAAAATTTCTCTATTTGCAGATGATATGATAGTATACTTAAGTGACCCTAAAATTTCCATCAGAGAACTCCTAAACCTGATAAACAACTTCAGTAAAGTGGCTGGATATAAAATCAACTCAAACAAATCAGTAGCCTTCCTATACTCAAATGATAAACAGGCTGAGAAAGAAATTAGGGAAATGATGACACCATTCACAATAGTCACAAACAATATAAAATACCTTGGAGTGAACCTAACCAAGCAAGTGAAAGATCTGTATGACAAGAACTTCAAGTCTCTGAAGAAAGAAATAGAAGAAGACCTCAGAAGATGGAAAGATCTCCCATGCTCCTGGATTGGCAGGATTAATCTAGTAAAAATGACCATCTTGCCAAAAGCAATCTATAGATTCAATGCAATCCCCATCAAAATTCCAAATCAATTCTTCATAGAGATAGAAAGAGCAATTTGCAAATTTATATGGAACAACAAAAAACCCAGGATAGCGAGAACTATTCTTAACAACAAAAGAACTTTGAGGGGAATCACCATCCCTGACCTCAAACTGTACTACAGGGCAATAGTAATAAAAACTGCATGGTATTGGTACAGATACAGGCAGGAAGATCAATGGAATAGAATTGAAGACCCAGAAATAAGCCCACATACCTATGGCCACTTGATCTTTGACAAAGGAGCTAAAACCATCCAGTGGGAAAAAAATCAGCATTTTCAGCAAATGGTGCTGGTTCAACTGAAGGTCAACATGCAGAAAAATGCAAATCGATCCACTCATATCCCCTTGTATAAAGCTCAAATCCAAGTGGATAAAACACCTTCACTTAAAACCAGATACACTGAAACAAATAGAAGAGAAAGTGGGGAAGACCCTCGAATACCTAGGCACAGGGGAAAAGTTTCTGAACAGAACACCAACGGCTTATGCTCTAAGATCAAGAATTGACAAATGGGACCTCATAAAATTGCAAAGCTTCTGTAAGGCAAAGGACAAAATGGCAACCAACAGGTTGGGAAAAGATCTTAACCAATCCCACATCCGATAGAGGGCTAATATCCAAGATTTACAAAGAACTCAAGAAATTATACTTCAGAAAACCATATAACTCTATTAAAAAATGAGGAACAGAGCTAAACAAAGAATTCTCAACAGAGGAAACTCGAATGGCTGAGAAGCACCTTAAGAAATTCTCAACATCCTTAGTCATCAGGGAAATGCAAATCAAAACAACCCTGAGATACCATCTCACACCAGTCAGAATGGCTAAGATCAAAAACTCAGGTGATAGTAGATGCTGGCGAGGATGTAGAGAAAGAGGAACACTCCTCCACTGTTGGTGGGATTGCAAGCTGGTACAACCACTCTGGAAATCAGTCTGGCAGTTCCTCAGAAAACTGGACATAGCATTATTTGAGGATCCAGATACACCATTCCTGGGCATATACCCAGAAGACGCTCCAACATATAACAAGGACATATGCTCCACTATGTTCATAGCAACCTTATTTATAATAGCCAGAAGCTGGAAAGAACCAAGATGTCCCTCGACGGATGAATGGATACAAAAAATGTGGTACATCTACACAATGGCATATTACTCAGCTATTAAAAATAATGAATTCGAGAAATTTATAGTCAAATGGATGGATCTAGAAATTATCATCCTGAGTGAGTTAACCCAATCACAAAAGAACACACATGGTATTTACTCACTGTTAAGCGGATGTTAGCCCAAAAACTTAGAATAGCGAAGACTCAACCCACAGACCACGTGAAGCTCATGAAGAAGAAAGACCAAGAGGGGATGCCTCAGTTCTACTTAGAACCAGTAACAAAAATACTAAAGGGAGCAATTATGGAAAAAAAGCATGGGACAGAAACTGAAGGAGAAGCCATCAGGAGACCATTCCACCCGGGCATCCATCTCATGTACTGTTACCTAAGCTAGACGTTGATGTGGATGACTGGAAATTCATGTCCCTCAAGAACGTATTATAGCTGACTCCTTAGAGGTCTGCCAGAGACTGACACATTCAGAGGACGATGCTCACAGCTAACCACGGATATGATCAAGGGTTTCCCAATGGAGAACTTAGAAGACTGAAGGAGCAGAAAGGGTTTGTGACCCCAAGAGGAAAGCAACAATACCAAACAACCCGAGCCCCCCCAAGGTCTAAACCACCAGCCTGGGAGCACATAGGGAGGGACCTATGACTCTAGCGGTATACTTAGGGGAGGACAGCCTTGTTGGGCATAGGTGGGAGAGGAGATTCTTGGTCCCATGAAAAACGAACACAGAAGCGGGGGGAATGTGAGGGTGAAGAGGGGTAGTGGGGGTGGGGGTAGGTGCGGGCACAGCCTCATAGAAGGGATATAAGGAGGGGGGATGGGATAAGGGGTTCCTGGGTGGTGGGGGAAATGGGATAAGAGGATAAAACTTGAAATGTAAATATTATAACCAACTACATAAAAGGGGAAAAAAGTTGTTAGAACCAACATCTTTAAAAAAAAAGTCAGCCCTCTAGGAAAAAAAAAATCTTTTCTTGATACTAAAACTTGTCCAGAGAATTGTATATTGAAGAATACACAGCCTTGGTGTATCTACTCATCAAGCAAAATGAGCAGACCTATTCAAACCTCCAGTGTCTGGGAATTCCATCTGGATGCAGTGAAGACACAGCGTCAGAAGCTTATCAATTTACTCTTTCCCCCACCCCTCTTCTAATATCTCAACGCCCGTAATCAGCTTGAAGAAGTTAAAGAAGAGTCAGCGCCCCTACTCCCCAGGCTTCGGGACTAAGGTGGTTAATATGGGGCTGTCTCTCTGGGGAAAAGTAGTGATTTTGTTGGAACAGGGAGGACTAGCTAGGATTTATAGCATAGCCATAACCTATTGGTAGAAATCTGTATAATTTAGTATCAAGACGAAGTTATAATTTCTTAAATGGTACAAAATTCACTTGGATTTCAAATTTAAGGTTTTCATTGGTATAAGCTTCTTATTGATATGAAAGTGAAATGAATATTGATACTCTCATGGGTATTGTGCCTGTATAACACATTTAGAAATACAAGGCTTAGACTCAGTCCTTCTTTAACTTTTTTAACTAACTTGGGATGATTAGCCTGTGAGTTAAGGGACTATAGCAAATTCATGACTTTGAGTTTATTGTTAGGGTGTTTTCTATATTTTATTTAGAAATAGCTGAGAGGAGATAACAGACAACAGTCCAGGTTACCTTACATGGATAGTTGGATTTCAAAACATCAGAAATCCATAGAATTGACGTCACAAATAATTCTATATTAATGTTCATTTTGATTAGAGACCTGTTTGCTCCTGACAGCTTCCTGTCTTGGATTCTAAGAAGAAATTGAGCATCCTTGGAGTTACTCCAGTTGTGGTGAGACAGCTACCAGGCAAGAATTGCCTCTCTCCATCTACAGACAAATTACTGTCCAGAAAAGGACACACTTGCAGAATAGTCGACTGATTATATCTGCCTAGACAGAGTAACCAGCCCTTAATAATTCTGCAGCACTAAAGTCTGTCAGATGAGTTTGGGCCAGAATGCTGAAGATCAGGTGTTTCAACGTTTTGTAGTATAGGGGTTGTCCAGGTGTTCAGCAGTCTCTATAAATTGGCTAAGTTTTAGAAGCTATGCTTAGTGATTCCCATAACTTCAGTTAATTTAGACATTCTGGATTTCTGACGGCATTGAAGACCTATAGACTCATAGCCAATCCAGGCTATTTACCTTGAGAGAAAAGATCTGAGTGGATGGTTTTCAGCTGACATTCATTATAAAGCCAAAAAAAAGCCAGGTTCAAAACTAAGTGTTCTAGTCAAGATAGATGGCAGAGGTTCCGGCTAGTCAACAAAAGGATGGACTGGGTATTAAGACTATCTTGTACCTCACTGGTACAAATAGGAATAATTATGTTCTAATTGTATTCTGAGAGAAAAGCTTTATTTTAACAGGAAGGGTAATATGTAGGAGGAGCTAAGGGGGAAGGAGCACTGAGAGGAAGAGATGGAGTAAGGAGAGGAGAAGATTAAGTAGATGAGAAGATAGGTGATGAGAGAGAAAGAGAGAGAGAGAGAGAGAGAGAGAGAGAGAGAGAGAGAGAGAGAGAGGGCGGGGGAGCATGGAGGCAGAAATTCACGTGTCTCCACTAGTCAAAGATAGTTTACATAGCTAGGTTGGGTATTAGGTTACACTTCTGATTGAGCATTACCATACTTATAAAGCCCTTGATTAACATTTAAAAAAATTGTATAAAAGTCAAATGGAAAAGGGGGGGCACAGGATAGGGGTTTTCTAGGGAGGGGAAATGGTGAAGGGATTGGCATCTGAAATGTAAATAAAATATCCAAAAAAAAAAAAAAAAAAAAAAAAAAAACCTCTGAAAAGTACTGAAGTTCAAAATTCTATTACATAGAAACATAAAATTTTCAATTGTAGGTATTGGTGATTCTACGTTGGAACAGTTTTGATTGCTCGTTTTAAAAATTGTGTTTGCAGAATTATGCTATGTTGACCTTTCTTAGTTTCATTCATCAATTAGATATGCTAATAGGTATTGTCTTAAAGTTAGAAGAATAAATGCAATCTGAGGATAGCGACAGCCTAATGCATAGAAGATGTTATGTTTCTCAAGTAATTCTATCTTGTGGCAAGTTGACATTTAAAACTAAGCAACTCAGCTGGAAACTAACTGAACTCAAGAAAACTTGTTCCTGCTTGAGGGGAAGCTATCTGCTTCTTAAGATCCATGACTCTTGCTACCCTCAGTCTTTTTAACAATGTTTTCTCCATAAATTTATTCTGAGAGGCCCACTGTTGGTTGACTTTCCCTTGCCCATCCAGAACTCAGAGCTGTCATACATTTTTTGGCAACGTGTTGGCTGATAACCTTAGGCTTGACAACATTTAAAGTTATAATACTAAATGGCAATATTATGGTATTGAGAACCAAAAACCAACACTGAATTTTATTTTTATGTCCAGGACAAACTTACAGTCTTCCTGAGATGAGGAGAAGAAGTGTCCTCAACCAAAGTTAAGGGGGCTTTTCATAACAAAGCACCCCCCCACCAGCTGATTATAAAAGTAGATTATTTGCAATTAGCAGTTACCTTTTTTTTTTTTTCATTATGTGGAAAGCACATGTTGGCGGTTTTTTTCAGTCATAATGGAAACAACTCATGATGTACTTACTGATCACAAGATTATAAAGGAAGAATGGGTTAAAAACAAAAAAGAACAAAAAACCCAAGTTGTCCTTGGGGCATGATTACAGCAAGTACCATAAGGAACGATACAGAAATAAACCAAAATTTGACTGAAGGAAAAGTAGAGCCAGCTGTTCCACAAAAGTCACTGCTCTCAGTTGTCATTCTGAAACTGCTGGGAGTTTACAGCCTTTATATTCATGTTCGGGTTGTTGCTGGTGTGTAATAAATAAAAATCCATCATCTGTGTCTACATACTCAATTTCTGATTATGATGAGACAAGAACTCAATAGAAGAATTAGCTGCCTTATTAATAACAAAAACCAGACAGAGACATAATCAGCACAAAAAGATTTGTTATTTTAATATGATAAAATGAAGTACTTAAATTGGTGGAAGAACTATGTCCAGCTGTATATTTTCAATTTCATTGGACATAAATAGTAAATTTAAAATGCCCATAAGCTTACTTTCTGTTTCACGGTTAATGAAAAGTTTGTTTCCAGTGTGGTAGTTTTCAAACAGGTAAATACTGTGTTTATTTAAAACCTACATGTGAGATTCATATGTGAACAAGAGTAAACCAAACAGGGTAGGAAAATGGAGTACTGATGAATATATTTCCTTAGACAAAGTCTGAAAGTTGTAGGAAAGGCTTGATAAAAGTAAACTGTCCTTCATGACTTCATGACTTCACTCTGACCCAGCTATGAACCATACAAGCGGCAATAATGTCAGGGACATCACGAGAGAAAGCAATCACTTTCTGATTGGATTTAAGTAGTGCTCCACAAGATGAAACCCATGGTTGGCATGATTCTTAGGTTTCAAACCTGTGTTCAGACAGGGCATAGGATCTAGGTAAGAACCTATTACTATGAGTTGGCTAAATGGACATAGTATTAAACTTATTCTTAATGATTTATTTTTATACACATAGATTAATCCATCTCTCAACTATGATCAGAGAAGCATCTATTTGTAGTATCTGGTAATTAACACAGACTCCCACAGTTAATTAAGGCATAGGGAATATTAGATCATGGAAGACTCACTCTAAAGGGGTCATCTATATGCAGATGGGCACAAGGTCCTTGTACTCATGGATAGCACTAGAGAGATCAGTAATGTTGAACTCACTGGGTTTTCTCTTCAACAGAAAATATTTACATCCATTTCCACCTAGAAGGCTGGGAGTGGTTGTTGTTAATAACCTAGTGATTGGCTCTCTATAGGGCCAGACTTCACCTGAATCTCCTTGGCTTTAATGTTTATCCCAAACCCCCGAATACTGTTTCTAGTCCGTAGAAACCATTCTTATAGCAGTGGTCCCATGTATTTTGCAAAGCACATGTACTTTGCAAAAGAGTTTCGATGCAGTCATGCCTTAAGCTTGGTGTGAAAATAGTCACGAGGAAATGTTTTCCCAATGTCCTGTGCTTATAAATGCCAAAAATAGACTACTCAGCTTCTGACTCTGGAAGTCTGAACACTTGCTAACTGGGATGTGCTGAATCTGATTTCCTTCTTCCCTCACAGGGATCATCCCTCTGCGGGCCTTAGTGTTTGCAGGGATCCCCACATCTATATCACACTCCTTCCATGAAAGACTCAGAGATCATTGCGGAAGAGAGGAAGAAAAAAGTGCAAGAACCAAAGTACGTAGATAACTACAAGGAAACACTGTCCCCTGGACACAGTAGGGCCGTTGCACAGTGGTTATAGCAGAATTTAGGAAAGCAGTGCAAAATTTAGCCAGACCAAATCCTAGGCTGGAGACAAGGTGTGGACACAGAGTTCCATTTCTAGCCAAGAAACTTTGGGCTTCTGGGGGTAGACAGAGTCTGTTGGGCTGTTTTGTTTTGTTTTCTTAGTATAGAATAGAGTTTATTCAGGGCATGGGGAGGGGAGTTAAGAGGGTAGTAGAGGCAGAGAGAGGGAGAGAGAAGGAGTAAGAGGAGGAAGAAGAAGATGAAGACAAAGATGACTAAGAAGAGGAGGCTGGCCATGAGCAAGTGGAGAGAGGGAAGGGGGTGGAAAGGAAGAGCCCAAGAGGGCAAGAAAGAAACAAGAGATCAAGAGAGCAAGAGTGGGAGAATCAGTTTTCTTCAAGAATATAGCCCACTCTCTGGTCATCTATAACCCACTGGAAGGCCACACATCCAGGAGCATACAGACATTACAAATTGAATTTGTAAGGGAAAAAAAGACCCCAAATTTGTTGAGTAAGGTGGAAGAATGAATCTGAGAGGAGTTAGGAGAGAGAATGAATAGAATCAAAACATACTGTATGAAAATTTCAAAGAAGTGGTGTAACTGTGCAGCCGTGGTATGATTTTTTTTTCTGTATGAAAGGAAATGGAAGTGCTGCTGTGTTGTATAACATGGATGAGCTGGAAACGCTCTGAAAAGTAAAATAAGTCATTGTATAAATTCATTTATATAAAAGTTAATCTTCATCATGTTCTTGTAATTAGTTTACTGCCTGAGTTTATACAAGAAGAAATCACTGCACTACTTTTCCCATGAAAGCAAACTGAGAAGCCAGGCCAGCTGGCACATACCTGTAATCTCAGTTGTTGGGAGCCTGAGACAGGCTGAAAGTTAAAAGTCTGCATGGGATACATTGTATCAGGCTAGTTAGTCCTACATCCTGTCCTTTTAAAACCAACCCAAACCACCCAAACCAACTAATAATCGACAGAACACAGCAAAGGACTAGCAGAGAGAAGTTTGCACAACAAGTGTCTGTGTCCTTCCTAATGCTGGGTTTATTCACTAACTGTTTTGGTTGACTGTTTCCAAATGATAAGACATGCAGCTGCTTTGTTGTGTTCTTTTCCGTTGTTTTAGTCTGCCATTTGCTTGGAGCTAGGTGAGATACAAGGAGGGCACTGAGCCCAAGAAAGGAGGAGTTGAGGAAAGAAAAAATAGGGTTAACAAGTAGTATCCCAAACAGATAAATATTCACTCTTAACAATTTTTTCTATCATATTTCCTTGATGACATAGCATGAAATGGAATAAGATAAAATATAAGTCCACTGTAGCGGGACATTTTCCCCGCTCCATTTGCAATAAAGCTCAGTAACTTGGGAGGAGCTAATGTGGGAGGATCGAAGAGTAGGAAGAAGGAACAGGAAGAGGGACAGGAGGAGACTGGCAGCCATGGAGGAGGACGAATTAGTCGAGAGCAGTCCTGGGTAACAATTTCTATCTAAAGGTTAGGTATTGGGTAAGAACTCTAATTGTGTGAGTATTTTGTTAATTGAGCATTTCCAAATATATAAACCTTTGGATATTCTTTAAGCAGTATGAGTCTTCATTTCCACTGGGTACCGTGAGGATGTTGGGTATTGTCTGGGGTTCAGCCGAGCTTTGTGGAGACAGCATGGTGAATTGGTAGAGCCATCACCCATGCTGGCATCTGGTGGGTGCCAGGGCCAGTGTTTCAAGATAGTTGAAACCATGGTCCAGAACTGGAGACTCAGGAAAATGGCAGCTGTTAGGGAACAAACTGGGCCAGGTGCCACTTTTAAAATATTAGCCATTATAGACCACTATAAGTTTTTTAGGTGGAATTTTCCCACATAACACAATAAAGCCTCAATCAGCTATACCAGAGGCCACACAGGTACCCAGAACCCCAGAGGCCATACCAGTGCCCAGAACCCCAGCACTCCAGAATTCATTCAGGCAACCAAAACCCTAGGGGAGGCTCCCCACTGGACAAGAGGATTTACTGGTTACCAGAAACACAAGCCACTAAGGCCAGAAAACCAAAGAAGAAATAGAAACCAAAGGGAAAAATCCATCCAACAAAGATAAACTCTAAAACTGATACCTAAACCTATGATTATACCAAACCTAGATGCCTACAGGCCAGCATAAGAACACAATCAAAAATATCCAGGGTAATATTTCACTACCAGAGTCCAGCTATCCCACTACAGCAAGTCCTGAATATGTCAACATAGCTGAAGCACAAGAAAGTGACTTTAAAACCAACTTTATAAAGATGATAGAGGTCCATAAAGAGGAAATGAGTGAACCTCTTAAATAAATTCACTGAAACACAAACAAATAATGGGAAATGAATAAATTCCTTAAAGGAAGTTGAGACAGCAAACACACAGATGAAGGAAATGAATAAAACTGCTCAAGACCTGAAAATAAAAATAGAAGAAATAAAGAAAAGACAAAGTGAAGGAATCCTGGAGATGGAAATTCTAGGTAAGCTAACAGGAACTATAGACACTAACATCATTAACAGAATGAAAGAGATAGACTAGAGAATCTCTGGCATAAAAGATATGTTAGAAGAAATTGATATATCATTCAAAGAAAATGTTAAATCTAAAACAGTTTTCACACAAAACATCCAGGATCAAAGAAGCAGAAGATATTTTTAACATCATATATTTTTTTTCTAACCTTAAGAAGGACATGCCTATAAAAAGTACTAGTAGATTAGACAAGTAGATTAGACAAGAACAGAAAGTCCCCCCATAAAACACTGCATAACGATCAAAACACTAAACATACAGATCTAACAAAGAGTATTAAAAACTGCAAGGGAAAAATGACAAGTAGCACATAGGGACAAACCTATTACACTCAAATTTTCAACAGAAAGTCCTGGACAGAGGTCTTGCAGACTCCAAGAGATTATGGATGTAACTACTATCTTCAGCAAAACTTTCAATCACCATAGATAGAGAAAACAAGATCTTCTGTGATAAAATCAAATTTAAACAATATCTATTTACAAATCCAGCCCTATAGAAGATACTAGAAGAAAAACTCTAACCCAAGGAGGTTAACTACACCCATGAAAACACAGGATAAAATAATCTCACACCAGAAAAAAAGCAAAAAAAAAAAAAAAAAGAGAAACACACACACACACACACACACACACACACACACACACACCATCACTATCACCAACAAAATAACAGGAATTAACAACATCTGGTCTTTGATCTCTCTTAATATTAATGGAATCAATTGCCCAATAAAAAAGATACAGGCTAAGAGGATGGATGAGAAAACAGGATCCATCCTGCTGCATACAAAAAACACACCTCAACATCAAAGATAGTATTACCTCAAAGTAAAGAGTTGGAAATCGATTTTCCAAGCAAATCAACCAAAGATGCAAGCTGGTATAGCCATTCTAATATCTAATAAACTAGACTTCCAACAAAAATTAATCAAAAGAGATGGAGAACACTTAATAGTCAGCAAAGGAAAATTTCAGCAAAATGATGAACTCACAGGCTCAACTCACAGGCCCTCAATGGTCCTGGCCTCATCTCTGGCCAGTGGACCCCTGACACTTAGTTTCTTACTGTTTTGTGCATTCTACAGCAACAACTTGGGGCTCAGAAGTCAGGGAATACCAGCTTCGGCTTTCTCACATCTCAGACTGTGATTTTCCACTCCTGGAGTGGTGGCTCTCTGCTTCCCTGTATTCCCCACAATGTAGTGGGGTGGAATGCTGGCCCACAAAGAGCTAGCTATACTGCTCCTGGGCATATACCCAAAGGATGCTCCACTAGACCACAAGGACACTTGTTCTACTATGTTCCTAGCAGCTTTGTTCATACTAGCCAGAACTGGAAACAACCTAGCTGTCCCTCAACTGAAGAATACATAAAGAAAATGTGGTACATCTACACAATGGAATATTACTTAGCTGTTAGAAATATGGCAGCATGAAATTTACCAGCAAACGGATGAAACAAAAAAAAATCAGCCTGAATGAAATAATTCAGTCCCAGAAAAACAAACATGGTATGTACTCACTTATAAATGAATATTAACTGTAAAGTCTATTCATAACAACCCATAGACTGAGGGAGGCTAACTAACAAGGAATGCTCAGGTTGGGAAGCATGAATCTTCCTGGGAAGGGAAAATACAATAGATATTTCCAGTGGCCTGGGGATAGGTGAATATGGGAAATGGAGGGAGAAAGTTCTGAGAGAAATAACTGTAATTGTGGGCATTTGGGGGCAAGGTAAAAAACCTAGTGTAATAGAAACTCCCAGGAATCTATAAGGGGGCTCTACCTAAGACTCCAAGGAATTGGGGGATATGGAACCTGAACTGATCATCTTCTGTAACTAAGCAAGGCTTTCAGCAGAAGGAATTGAACACTAACTTTGACCTACAATGTCTGCTGCTTGCAAGATGTACTGCAGTAAAGGTGGCACATGGAACTTGTGACAAGGACCCATCAATGGCTGATTTAGCTTAAGACTCTGCTGAGAGGGAACCCATCCCTGACACTACCTGGAGGGCAAGGAACCAGAGGCTTTGGTAAGGATAAAGCAACACTGGCTCCAAACAGGGGGTAACTGGGACCCACTAGAATCCAGGAAGTCACTCCTGGCCTGGAGCACTGGTTCCTTCTGGTCTGCACCTGAGCACTGAGCAGATCTTGGGCTCCAGCTGTAACCCCAGTAGTAACACCCAACCCACATAGTTCTGATACAACCAAGATAATAGGAAAGACAGGCTCCAGTCAGAGACAGGGCAATTAGAACTAAGGAGATCCAGATGGGAAAAGGCAAGTGCAAGAACATAAGCATCAGCAACCCAGGATACTTGGCATCATTAGAACCTAGTTCTCCAATGCTAGAAAGTCCTGAACTCCCCATATCACTAGGAAAGCAAGACTCAGATTTAAAATCACTTCTAATAATGATGATAGAGGACTTTAAGAAGGACATAAATAACACTCAGAAATTTTGAGAACACAAGAAACTTGTTTCCCAACAACCCACAACAGCTGAACACACTCTGATAAACATCTTGTTTTTCTCATATATCTTGTTTTGCTGTTTAGTGCCCCCACCTGCAAGGTGCACATGGTAAAGTGTCTTCAGCTGTGTTCCCCTGCTTGTGCTTATAAATACCCAGGATTTCCTTGCAATAAAGGAGACTTAGATCAGACTCTCTCTTGCGAGACTCTGTTGACTGACCCACGGACCAGAGCACTTGTCCCCCAAATGTGGGGTAATGTGGAGCAGTGCAGGCTGGGTCATCTTGGCGCCTCAATGTTGGAGCTCCAGTAAGCGGGATACAGTGAAGGACACCACAGGAGTTGGAAGCTAACATCCTCACTCCTGCGCTGGAGAACCTGTTGACTGACAGAGCTGGCTTGGCCTTGGGGCTCAACTTGAGGCAGCAAAAACCGGAGACCCATTGAAGGACATTTTTGAGACCAGTAGGTCATAGTAACGAAAATGGGGTAAGAAATAAGTCAGCAGGAACAGATGAAAAAGGCTTTAAAGACTTGAGGAGTAAATTGCAGGCTGCTCTGAGTCAAGAGAGTCAAACAGATAAATAGATAAATAGAAAGTTGCTCTAAGCAGAGAGGTGAACAGAAAGTTAGTGATAATCGGTTGTATTAGATTGATTTAACTTTCAAAATGGGTGTGATTCTGAGTTGTGTAGTTATATTTTTTCTCCGGATGAAAGGTCAGTATAAAGGCTCTTCTGGTTACTGGCTCAAGGATAGGCAGATTTTGGGGGAAAAAAGGGTTTTTTTCTATCTGTTTTTTTGAAGAGGTCATTAAGGTAGTAGTTATATCTTCCAGAATTATATGGGTCAGACATGACAGAGGTAGGCCTCCAGAAGACTAGATTCCAGAGAATCAAACAAAATAATTATCTTGATACTAAAATTTGATTTGTATATTGGAGAATACACAGCCTTGGTGAATGAATCTTCCTGTCACCTGCATGTCCACTGATGTCCTAGACTTCCAGCTGGATGTAGTTAAGACAGACATCAGAGGCTTTTCAATTTACCCTTCCCCTCATTCCTCTTCTAATATCTCGACGCCCATATTCAGCTTGAAGAAGTTAATGAAGAGTCGGCGCCCCAAATCCCTGGGCTTGGGGACTGAGATGGTTAATATTAGGCTGTCTTTCTTGGGAAAAGTAGTGGTTTTATTGGAATAAGGAGGAAGAGCTAAAATTCCCAGTTAGGCTAATATTAAGGCAGGAGGGGACTCGCCTGTGAGCCTGAAGGTGTCAGAATTGCTGGGGAGCCAAGCTGTCGTGGGTGGGTGGGTGGGTGGGCAGCTGGAGCATAGGATCTGCTCCCAGGTGCAGATGCAAACCAGCATTTTATTGTCTTTCTTCAGTGTCTCCGTTATCTCTCAGGGTGTATCTCCTTCTATTTCCCTTGCTTCTACTTTCCTGCATTCTGGCAGCTGCCAAGCTCTCTAGCTCCCCTGGCCTGTTCTCTCTTTCCTGCTCCCAGTAAGTTTGTCGTAAACCGTCCATGACTTTTTTTATGAGTCTGTCTTCAAATTCACGTCTAAGATTAAATACCTTCAGAGAGGTCTCTGTGCCCAAAGGACATGAAGTTAGCTATGGCTCTCAGGGAAATCTAAAGTTTTTCATCCTTTCTTTATAAGTCCCACCCCCACCCCACCCCACCCCCATCCAGATCACACCCTGGGAAGCCCTAATTTATAGATGCTACAGCCTGTGCTTAGCTACTTTGTGAAGAACTTAGGGATAAAACTAGATCCACAGGGCGCTTCAGGAAATGTTGCCACTTGGAAGGGTTTGTTAGCAGAGGAAGAGAGGTAGGATGTAGAGGAGGAAGCTCTTTTTAGGAACAAACAGTGGTAGCATGTGTGGCTTCTGGAAACAGGAATGTTTTTATGGACTATGTGAGCACCTCCAGATTCAATGGCTGTAGGAACCCTGACGGAGTCCAGCCTTATGGATGACAAGAAGCATGGAGTCTGGAATAGCTTGAGAGATGAAACATAAATGCACATATAATATATAAATATCACTTTAGCATGTGTTTCATTTTCATGGTGATAAATAGCTTTTCAAATTTTAAGGTCTGGTTGTTGGAAGTTATTCTGGCTACTAGATATGTAGGAATGAGCTGGTGGGATGCCATTCCCTGTACTAGAAAGAGGCTAGAAAGGTGATATACTGCCACTGGGAAGCCATCAATCAGGCAGGGACTCTGGGTGACCAGAAAAAGTTCCTAGTGGAGGTGAGACTAGAATGGAATGGTGAAGGATAAATCCTTTTGGAGGGTGCTGGGTGGAACTAAGACAGTCTTGGAGGGAGAAGAACAAGCGCCCAGAACAGGTTGAGAACTACTGAGAGTAAAAATGTAAGAATGGAGGAAAAAAAGGCAAGAGAGATGGAATGTAAAGTCTAGGTGGGGGAAAGTCTAAGTTCACAGGTGGCAAGAAGGGACTATGGAGTAGGTTCACTAAGGATGGGGCTAAGAATGTGGTGAGTTCAAGAAACTGCTTCCAATTTTGTTCCTTTCCCCTTTGCATTTCTATAGTGAAAAGGTGGGAGAGGGAATGGTGTGTGGATGTTTGCATGCACTCGGGGAGTTTAATGGAGAGCTAGGTGCAAGGAATTTACACAGACGGAAGCTTTAACTAAAACCAAGTGTTAGTAAGAGGTGAGTAGAACTCTGCAGGTGCTTGAAGTCACACTAGCCTACCCAGGCAATGCCTCCCCGTCCTCACACACACTCACGCACACATGTGAGCACAGGTGTCAGTGGTGGTGCAGATGGCATTAATTTCCCTTGTGCTGAGTTTAGGAGGTTGTGAGCCACTGATGTGCATTTTGGGAACTGAACTCGGGTCCTCTGTGACAGTAGCAAGTGCTCTTCACTGCTGAGCTGTCTCTCTAGCACTACTCTCATCCTCTTCTTAGTGAAATCTCTGGTGTCATAGTGAAGAAATAATTCAGAAAAGTCATTTAATTTACAACAGATTTTTTTTTCATTGTCAGTTTGCCTTCTTGGCTCAATTGCTGGGCTCGACTATCTCCCACCTGGGAAACTCACCCTTGTCTTTACTCCTAGCTCTGCACCTCCCCCTGCTCTTACTTAGTCAGTTGAATCTACTGCTTGCTAAACATCTCTGACCACAGGCCACTGCTCCTCCTGAGAACTCACATGGCTGCCTGGTTCTCCTCGTTCCAAAGCATGATGGAACACTCCTCCTACCCTTCTTTGTGTCCTCTTTCCCTCCTGGGACCCAGAATTTTTGCCAGTACCTTTTGCTCAGCAATTGGCCCATGGCTTTCTTTTTTATCAGAGCAAGAATCAAATGGGGAACAGGACCTTAACATCAGAACCCCCCCAACTTCAACCCTAAAATTCTTGAAGATAGAGAAGGTGGAAAATCCCCCCACCCCATCCCCAGATAAAATAGTCAACGCAGGCCCAAGCAAGAACAGATGACTGGCCTGTCTAAACAGAGAAGGATGACATCATGGGTTGAGAGGTGCTGGCTCACTAGTTTCCCCTCAGGAATAATAATCAAACCATGCAAGAACAGATAACTGACAAAGCATTGAGAAACATGGCATCATGGGCAGAGAGGCTGTTTCACTAGCCAAAGAATGTGGCACAAAAAAAAAAAAAACAAAAAACCAATACCCAAGAGTTGTTCTCTGATCATCACACTTGTACCTGCACATATGGAGATATCCTAATAAGATTAAGAAAGGCCCAAAGAAGCAGTGTCAATTCCCACATTGTGAGTTATACATAAGTGCATAGTTATCAATAATTATGCTCAATGAATAACTGAAAAACAGTTCTAAGGGGGTAGAACATCCTCTGGGCTTAACTCTTTGTCTCTAGCTAGGCTGGCAACCAGCACTGCTCTTGTCTATGACTTATCCCTGCAGAGCTGGGGCTCTGGGAAGACACAAGACAATGGCCAGCTCTTTACTTGGTTGCTAGTGTTTGAACTCCGGTCCAACTTGCAGGGGATGCAGTCTTAACTCTGAACCATTTCTCATCACTGCTCAGCTTGGAAGGTAATTTTTTTAAGGCAAAAAACCTCATACTAGCTGTCTTAAAAGAAAGCTAGTGAGGCTGGGTGGTTGTGGCACATTCCTTCAATTCCCAGCGCTTGAGAAGCAGAGGCCGGTGGCGCTCTATCAGTTTAAGACCAGCCTGCTCTACAGAGTAAGTTTCAGGACTGCCAGGACCACACAGACAAATGCTGCCCCCCCCCACCCAAAGAGAGAAAAAAGAAAGAGAAATGAAAAAGTTCAGTAGAAGGGTTGGCAGGATAGTTCAGTGAGTACAGAGCCACCCAAGTCCTACCCCTTGACCCACAAGGTGGAAATCCAGGACTGACTCCCCTGGTCTCAAACTTTGAGATCCTCTGTCTCCTGAGTGGGGATAAAGGGTGCCACACCTGGTCTTTACAGAAGATCACAATGTATTCTCAGTAGGAATTTACAGGAATCTCAACCTTGGCACACTGCTTGTAACTGGCTGTCATAGACAGGGGATTATAAGGTTATCCACAGAGTTTTTGTAATATTCAAATTAGTGAGAGATGTTTAACAACTGTACAAGTGTCCTTACAGATGGCTGGATTCCAGTGCTGGCTGGAATAACATCGTTTTATATGCCCCGGTAGGTAATCTGATCGTCCATATGCCATGTTGCAGTGGTTACACTTGAAGGGTGTCACGCCAGTGTGCTTTCTCATGTGAGAGCTCATCTGAGCGAAAAAATTTCCATGTGCATCCGGGGCTCGTGCACTTATTTGTAGGGCTTCTCCCCGGTATGGTGAACAATATGGCTTTTGAGGTGGGAAGATTTTGAAAAAGACTTTCCACAGTTTTCAAACTTGCAGATGTAGGCCTTCCCTTTGTTTTGGGTCTGGGTCCTGAGGTCCTTCTTCCTGTCTGGGAGGTTTCCTGGTACCACAGGAAATCTTGCAGAGCCTGCTGAGAGTTGTTCTGGGGCCAAGTGGAAGTTTGGAAAGTCTAAGACTCTGTCATCAGAGGGCATCTGGCTACTAACGAGAGACATCATCCATTCTGTATTATAGGTTTGGTCACCACTGGGGGTTGTCGTCGGCATGTCGTAGAAGGTTGGGTCCCCATAGAAGACTGGCTTACCATCGAAGGATGTCAAATGGTATCTGTAGAAGGTTTTATCATCCTTCGGGGTTGGGTTGTCTTCTGACTTCCACAGAGAGTCTAGACACCAGTTATCTGAGCCCTGTAGTAAGACACATTACGCTGGGAATCATTGCCTGACCCTCACAGAAGGTCACCAGTGTAGGTTGTCCTTTGACTCCCATAGAGACTTTGGTTACCATCAGAGAGTATCGTCTTGTTTCCATAGAAGGTTGACTCATCACTGGGAGTGGTCTCCTGACTTGTGTGGAGAGCCTGGTTACCATTGAGGGGCATTTTCTGACACCCATAGACAGTCTGGTCAAAAATGGGAGTTGTCATCTGATTGCCATAGGAAGTTTGGTCGCTATTAGGGGGTGTCATCTGTGTGCATTGTCATTTGACCCCTATAGAGAGTCTGGTAGGTATCAAAAGGCATTATCTGACTCCCATAGAGAGTTTGGTTAGAATCATGGGGCATTGTCTGACCCCCATAGAGAGTCTGGGTAGAATCATGGGGCATTGTCTGAACCCAATAGATTGTCTGGTTAGAATCGTGGGGCATTGTTTGACCTACATTAAGAGTTTGGTTAGAATCAAAAGACATTGTCTGACCCCCATAGACAATCTGGTTAGAATCATGGGGCATTATCTGACCCCCATAGAGAGTTTGGTTAGTATCAGAAGACATTGTCTGACCCCCATAGAGAGTCTGTTTAGAATAATGGGCATTGTTTGATACCCATAGAGTTTGGTTACTATCAAAAGATATTGTCTGACCCCCATAGACAGTTGGGATAGAAACATGGGGCATTGTCTGATGCCCATAGAGAGTCTGGTTAGCATGATGGGGCATTGTCTGACCCCCATAGGGAGTTTGGTTAGTATCAAAAGACATTGTCTGACCCACATAGACAATCTGGTTATAATCATGGGACATTATCTGACCCCCATAGAGAGTTTGGTTAGTGTCAAAAGACATTGTCTGACCCCCATAGAAAGTCTAGTTAGAATCATGGGGCATTGTGTGACCCCCCCATAGAGAGTTTGGTTAGAATCATGGGGCATTTTCTGACTCCCCAAAGAGAGTCTTGTTAGAATCATGGAGCATTGTCTAACCCCCATAGAGAGTCTGGTTAGAATCTTGGGGCATTGTCTGACCCCCATAAAGAATTTTGTTAGAAACATGGGGCATTGTCTGACCTCCATAGAGAGGTTTTTTTTAGAATCATGGGACATTGTTTAACCCACATAGAGAGTCTGGTTAGAATCATGGGACATTGTCTGATCCCCATAGATAGTTTGGTTAGTATAAAAAGACACTGTCTGACTCCTATACATTGTCTGGTTAGAATAATGGAGCATTGTTTGATGCCCATAGAGAGTTTGGTTAGTATCAAAAGATATTGTCTGACCCCCATAGAGAGTTTGGTTAGAATCATGGGGCATTGTCTCACACCCATAGAGAATCTGGTTAGCATCATGGGGCATTGTCT
>JANHMN010000016.1:14323275-14337100 GCA_030674055.1 Rhabdomys pumilio
GGTGTTCTGTTGTTCTTCAAAATCATCCACAAGGAGAAGAACGGGAATGTAGTCTTGGTGGCAGGTAGCCTTGTAGCTGAACAGCTTGCTTACTTGTTCTCCAATCTCCACAAAATCAGTTGCTTTGTTTTTTAAGACAGCACACCGGAATGTCTGCTTTAAGTCCCAGAGAACATGCATAGCCAACGTAGTACCTCCACAGCCTGGGTGATGGTACAGGTTGATGACTTTGGCAAATACCGGTTTAGGAGATTCTGCACACTGTTGTATTAAAGTTGTTAGCTCTTCAAAACTATCCCTTTTTACAAAAGCTGAAGAATAACTTTCAGAAGAAAAATAAAAGTTCCACCAGGATACTCTGCCTCCTCGATAAAAGTGTTCTTCTCTTGATTTCTTAAATTCTAGGAATGCAGATTTATCTTTCTCTATGTCTGTATCTCTACACTCATTTTCACAGAGGATTTCCAGTGCACTCATGATATCTTCATCCATTTTTTCCAGAATAACTGAAGAGGAGCCACAGGAAGGCAAAAATCTCCTCGAAGACTGAATCACTGATCTCAGTTTGAGGATGGTATTGTTGACCAGTTCTATGTTTAAAGTAGAAATGCTATGTTTTGCTAAATCATCTTTGATTTCCAGTCTTATTTGTAGTAGATCACTCCACTGTTGGTAGATAGCTGAGTTTACACAGATGCACAACATATTGTCCATTCCATTGAAAACTTGATAGAAAGCACAGAAAGTCTCAAGGAGTGGATCTTTTTGATTTTCTACTGGAGAAAGTAAGAGAAACACCACCAGAACCTTCCCTCTTACTACTATGTTCTCATCTGTGAGGAATGAAATGAGTCTTCTAACCCCAGAAGCTCTATCTCTCTGCCATAAGTGTGGCTCTAGAGGTTGAAAAGACAAGTCTACTCCGCCATTGCAGAAGATCCAGCTGGGCTGCTCATAAAGTTTCAGAGTAGAAATTTTCTCTGCTATGGTAGTTTTTTTTTCATAGTGACTAAGTAGGTGGAGGTTTGCAACTCTGCTTTCTTTGTAAGCTTTCAGCACTCCCTTGATGTGAGAGTAAGGATCAAAATCTAGCACAGCAAACAATTTAATTTCCTTCATGAAATCTAAGTGCTGTATTTGAGTTGGTGCACAGGTATTTGTTACAAGAATGTACCAATCATAGTAAGACTTATCAAGTGATCCTTGGTTTCTGGTCAAAAGTTTAGACAGTTTTAGTCCTTCACTCTCTTTTTTAGTTACTGTCCTAAGTTCTTCTTCTTCGGCTGCTTTTCTAGCTGCTATCCATGTCTTTAAATCCTCTAGAAATTTTTTTAGCTTTCTCTCCCGTTGGTTGGGATTACCCAGGATATTCTTAGAGCTAGCTCCTTCTCTTACAAACAATGAAGTATCTTTGCTTTGTTTCCATGTTTTGCCTGTGCTACTTTGCATCATAATGCAGAAATACTTTTCTTGACATATAGAGTGTTTAGGAATAACATCTACCTCAATAACAAATCTATTAGATGGGGTATTATTTTGCAAAAGCACTTCCACAAACCTTGGTTCCCGGATACATGCCCTGGCTTTACTGATTTCACTGTCTTCAAAATACTTTGTGATCATTACGTTGAAGTGGTTAACAAAGATGTCTTTATTGGTAACTTCCACACCAACAATTTCCCCATGTGGTTTGTCCTTTACTCCAAAATGAATAGTGCCATTGGTACGTGAATTCATACAAGCTGCTGCAAATCGGAAAGTCTCGTTGCTAAATTTCATCTTTATATCCTCTTCTGTGGCTTTCTCTATGTTTGTCAAGGCTTTGAATTCATGTACTGGGTCAATGAGATTGAGTGGCCCTGTCTCAGTCACTCGTAGAATAGAGTGTTCTATATATTGTTTGACGTCATGGAAAGAATCAAAAGAGTATGGCATACAAGACATCTGTTCTGGTTTAGACTTATTACCTTCCATGTCTTTAGTCACCACATCACCTAACATATTTTCTTTCATAAGACTTGTCTCTTGTTCTTTATTCTGCCCTGTCTCTCTGAGACCATAATCATTGTTGGATGAAACTGAGTTTTCTTCCTCATTATTAGTATATTTTTGCTGTTCTTTTGTTGACAATTTTTTATCATTTAATTGACTGAAATCTTGATTGTGACTTTCAGGAGAAATACTCAGTTTGTTATACATACGTTTTATCAGAAGTGCTGGACCCCGTGGCAAGCCCATTTCTCTAAGATCCTCTTCAGTTAGTTCCTGCAGGACCATCCCTGTTACCTCTTCATCGTGCAGGATTTGAGCATATTTCTCATCAATGTTAAGGTCTTCAGTTATCCATTTTCTTACATGTTCTCTGGTCCAGTCTTTGATCAATTTAGGTCGAGTTACTTGTCCATTCATGTCCAAGATTTAAGCTTATTCCCTGAAAAATGTAATATGATAATATTTTAGCATTATAGTTTATCATGGAAATCATATAGGCAATTTGGATTATAATCTCATACAAACTATACACAGATACATGATATTTTTCAAGGATAATTTAAAACTGTTCTGGAATCATTCTATGGTATACAGTCCTAAATATTGCCCATTTCACAGGCAATTGTAATTGTAATTCTGAAATAAGCAATAGCTGCTTGCCAGGTGATAAACTCCTTGTCTTTAATAATGTTCCCTTGTAGACTTTGTCTATGTGGAAGTTGGGATTTTGTTACTTAAAGCTAGAGTCTTCAGTAATAGAATTACTTTTCCATACAATAATATTTTAGTTAAACTTTAAATATATAAAGAATACCCACAAAAATTAAAATTCTTAAACTCAAACTGATCAGCAAATGCAATAATGACCTGAACAAGCAAAAGCAACTCTAAGCATAGAAATAATGATAATACCTGATCTCAAATTATACTGCAGAGTCATAGTGAAAAACCAACATGGATTTAGCACAAAAACAGACTCATAGACTAGAGGATCCAGAAATAAATCCTATAGCTACAGTAATCTATATTTCTACCCAACTGTCAAAATCACACATTGAAAATATATAACCTTGCCAACAATTGTCTCTGACAAAGCTTAGATATTCATATAAGAAGGAAAAAACTAGGTGAATATTTCTAACTCAGTATAAAATCCAATTTAAAATAGATTAAAAATCTTAATGCAAGATCTGAAACTGAGGAAAACATAGCTAAAATATTTCAAGATATAGGCAAGTAACAGGTTTGGTCAAAATGAAGATACTTGAAGATACATAAAGAGATAAGAATGTCTTTCAATTGTGCCATCAGACTGTTGAAATATTGGACCCCAAAGAAATAGGAATTTCCTCCAGAGATCTCATGTTGAGAAGAGGACAATGCCCAAGAGAGGGAGGGAGGGAGGGAGGGAGAGAGAGAGAGAGAGAGAGAGAGAGAGAGAGAGAGAGAGAATGTCCCTCTCAGAAAGAGATTTACACAGTTGTAAAATCTTGTCAGACCATTTTACAGGATGAGACTCAAGCCCAGACAATGATGGGTCAGCGGTAGATGGAACCAAAATCTTGACCAGGACTGCTTAAAGGTATAGATCCTTGGTTCTTTCTTTTAAGTTTAATTTCACTTTAGGACACAGGACATGATTATGAGGCTACACTGAATAAATGTCATTCTTCTGATTTCTACATTTTTTTTCTTTTCTAGTTGTCTTATTAAGAACAGGCAACAGGACCTGACTTTGGGCACAGACTATGATCCCCAAGTTTGATAATAGGCATAAACAAAAGATTTCTGAAAAGTACTTCAGTATCACAGAAAATAATCCTAAGACTTGACAGATGGAATGCTGTGAAATTTAAAATCTTCTTCACAGTAAAGGAAAAAATTACCAGAGGAAAGAGACAGCCTTTAGCGACCTAAACAACTCTGAAAGTAGCAAAAGAAATAACCCACTAAATGAGTCAATGAACTGAATTAGGCAGTTTTCAAAAGAAAAAATACAAATGGCCAAAAATACTGGAAAAAATGGTCAACATCTTTAGATGCCAGGGAAATGCAAATTGAAACTGCTTTCATATTCCATCTCACCCCATTTAGAATGGCAATTATTGAGGAAACAAAGGACAACAGATACTGGCCAAGTTGTAGGGAAAGAGGAACCCTTCTTTCCTGCTGGGAGGAATGGAAACTGGTATAGACACTAGGGAAATCAGTCTGTCAAAAAATGAAAAATAGAGTTGCCATTATGAACTCAATGGCCCCTAGGTACATAATCAGAGGACTTTGTTTATTGTTTCCCTATAACAATAGCCAAGAAATGGATCCAGCCTACATGTACATCAATAGAGGAACAGATTTAAAAAAAAAAAAAAGGTGGTACTCATACACAAATGAATTTCATTTAGTGGTAAAGAATAAAAGATTATTATACTTACAGGAAAATGGATCAAATTGTTAATGAAGTAACATAGACTTGGAAAGGCAAATGCCACACACTGTCTCTCATATGGGAAACTTAGATTTTAATTTTTGTAAGGTGTGTGTGTGTGTGTGTGTGTGTGTGTGTGTGTGTGTGTGTATCTGTGTGAAACTAAAAAAGAACATGAGAAGAAAGAAAAAGTCTTAAGAGAGAATGGAAGGGGACAAAATAAGAAGGTATAGAATACTTGTGACTTAACAGTAAAGAGAGTGCTACCAGGGGATCCAAGAAAACCACCAGAGGTGATACAAGGAGGATCAGGGAGGCTCCTGGGAAAAGAAAATCAACAACAACAAAGTATAGGGAAAGGCTATGATGAAACTTATTACTTTGTATGCTGATTTAACAAAATTATTTTAAAGAGATTTAAGGAATGTCTGTTTAAAATTAATGTATTAACCACTCGTTATAAAGTCTAACAAAATATAAATTAAACTAAACTATGATTGGCATTTCTTACAAAAATTCCCCTGGAAGCTCTTCTCAAAGCCAGAACAGGAAAGTAATAAGAACTGGGTCTTGAGAGTGCAGGACTGTGATGGGCCAAAGAAGGAAAAGAGACGGGTAGTATATTTATCAGAATGATTGGCATAGGCTACAGCCATTGAGGAGCTTCCACTTTATTGCATTTCTTTCTGGTTGTCTTAGTGTCTTAAATTCTCTTAGTTACTTTTGGTTTCAGTCTGAGGTCGAAACCAGTCCTAAGCCAATCGGGAGGGGCATTAGGCTGGAATATGTGGAGAGTGCTCTATGAGTAGGAGAAATATGTCTTATGTGAAGCTAAAGGTGGGAGGGAGGAGGAAGAAGATGCCTTGGAGATGAACTGAAGGAGCTGAGTGATAGTCTGCCTAGGCTTCTTCAGTCCTGCTTGGTAGTGTCAGGAATGTGGTATGTGTACTTCAACAGTACAAAACAGCACTGGTTTGTTTTAGAGTTGTCCTGGTCAAAGAAATACAGACCAATAGCTATTCTAGCTTGGGGACTGAGAGAAGATCCCTGATATTCCTTACTTCTCTACAAACATCTCATGTGCCCATGTTCTGGTTTGAATCTAGTGTTTCCAGTGCTTAGGAGGACAGTAAAACCTTTAGAGGGTGAGGGTGGAACTTATCTGGCAGAAGCAAGTCACTAGAAACAGGCCTTTGAAGTTTATTTATGGCCCCTAGTTCCTGCTTTCATCTCTGCCTTCTGGTCTACCATGGTTTGAACAGTTCTACTCTGCTGTAGGCTCCTATTACCACAAGGTCCCACCTAAAAACACAAACCCAACGAAAGCTCTGAAACTGTCAGGAAAAATATATATTCTTCCTTCAAAAGTGTCGTAGCAACTGCATAAAAACTTGGGCTCTCACTTGTAATCCCAGCATTTAGGGAACAGAGACGGGAATCCCTGGAGCTTGTTGGCCAGTCAGTCCAGTTTAAATGAAAGGGTTAAAATTTTTCAAAAACTCCTAGCAGACTGAGTGGAACCAAGGATGCAAGTCAGCTTGTTCGTGAGCTCTGTGTTTCAGGGACTTGATGGACCACAAGAGATGGTTGAATATGAATAGGCCCTTGAGAATAGCCTATACAGAATGTTCTCCATGATTGTTCCTTGAACCCTGTCACAAACTGAGACTTTCCACAGGGACTTTCCAATAACCCCCTTCACTCCCTCAGGTTGTGGCTTTTTCCTTGTGGTTTCCTTGTGGTTTTTTTCTTTAAGTATCTTCTAACTCCAAAGCTAGGGGTCAGACCCCACTACTTCTGTGAGGGTTACAGGTCTTGACCTCAGCATGCTGATTGAAATATACCTCTTGTTGATTGCATCAAGATCAGTGTCTTGTCGGTTATTGGGTGGCCACAAATTCCTGAGGCTTGGGTGAGGTCTTCCCTTTGTGGGGGTCTTACATAACTAGTGAATCTCAGGTTCAGTGAAAGACCATTTCAAAAGCTAAGATGTAGAGTTATTGAAGAAAATGCTTTTATTGACCTCTAACTTCTACACACAGGATCATACATAGTGACAAGCATGCATACACAAATTGTACAAACAATAACTTGCTAAATAATTGATTTTTGTTCTTTTACTTTTAAATTTTGTGACAAGTCTACATGTAGCTCTGGCTAGACTGAAACCTGAGTACGTTCTGCCTCAGCCTCCTGGTTACTGAAATTTTAGGTGTTCCACCATGCTCAGCTGAGTCTTTATACACTTTAAGATATTTTTGCAGATAGCTCAAGAGGACTTTCATGTTTACAGATATTATTCTTTATCATAATTATTGGTAGTGTAATAGAGAGAATTAATCCATCTAATCTTTTGTCTTTTCACCTTGCTAACTATTTTTTCTTATTTAATGATCTCAGCCTCAATTCACTTATACTCCTATAGTCACATACTTGACCTTGTCATTATGATTATAGACTTGTAGACCAAAGTCAGCCCTCCCCACACAAGTTTCTGCATTCAAATTCTACTTTCTATTACCTAAGCATATGAACTTACTGATGAACAAAACTTCTTTTATGTGCCAATACTTATTAATGTGGGAGGTCATTAGAGAAAAGCCTAACCTGTTGTATTTTTGTATAACTTAGGTGGAGTCACCAGACTGCTCAAAAACTTCCAGTGCCTTCTCATTTAACTTGAATTTGAGTGTCCAGTGTTCTATAGGCTCTGTCCACATGCTACGTTTATGATATCCCTGGCTCCACTGTCTGTTATCCATTGGTTTGCCTGGCTGCTCTCTACATATACCAACCTACTGCAGAATAGGTCCTACTAGCCATTTCCTCTGCTCAGACTGTTCTTTTCCTCACACCTACACTGTTTCTGTCATTACACTTCAGTCCTTTACTCAAATTCATCAGAGCCTCTGTGGATGCCTTTGTCAACACTTAACATTAACTAAGACTCTCCTCTTTCCTCTAGCACTCCCACTCATTCTTTCTCATCTTGAGTTTTCTTTTTAAGATCTACACACAATGTTTTACTTAATTGTCTTTCTCATCCTAACTCAGAAACTAAGATACAACATGTAGAAAATACTATTTTTATTTCTCATTTACAGGTGAATCCCTAGGGCCCAATATTTGTTGAATGAAGAAATTGTAATTTTCAAGTAGCAAAATGAGTATACTTTAATTTTGGAAATTCATGGTTTAGCAATATCTATGTAACAAAGAACTTGGAAACCTCTTCACTTTATTACCCAGAGACAAGACCTAACTGTAGTTTCTAAGATAACTGTGTACCATAACTAAGAGAACAGTAACTATATACTTTTTAAAAAGAGAAGTTGATAAACACATATTCTTCAGGAGCCTGAAGCCCTGTCATGAAGCCTAGTTTCCTTATCAGCTGTGATTTGCCTAATTATGGTTCCCCAAAGAGCATGTTTCTCAGACATGCGTCTCAATGCCGAAGCTACTTTACATATTTATTTAGTTCAAGGTGGCAATGGTTTGGGTAAAGAAGTATTCTTAACACTTCCGAATAATCCCTTGTCTCTTTTCATGACTTCAACTTTAAATCCTGGATGAATTTTAGGAATGTTTTTTGCCTTTGATACTGAGCCGAAAGCCACATTGTTGTTACCAAAGCCACAGAGTTGTTACCAGGAATAATATCTGATGGTCATAATAGGTCTCTTCCCAGCCAGGCTGTTCCATAATATGGGGCAATATGAGGGAAAACATTGCTGGTTTTGTTCACCTGTTTCAGAGGAAATGCACAGGAAACCTCTGAGTTAACATGGGAGAGGGATTCTGGCTGCTGCTTGGACAATCTTCCTCTGTATGCTTAGGCAGACTGAGCAGTTCTGGGTTCTGTTTTCTTATTAGTACTCAGTTCTGCAATCTGTTCCCAAAATACTTTTACTTTGATGTCTTTGGGGATCAACAGTATAAGAGAAGTATGTTGTCATGGCCACGGACTTTGTCAAGGCAACTAGGACTGAGCAACAGTACAGACATCTCTGCCTTAAGGCCTGGCTGGAGCCCAACAGGACACACCCACCTTCAGCCTGGCTGGAGCCTAGCAGGACACACCCACCTTCAGCCTGGCTGGGGCCTAGCAGGACACACCCACCTTCAGACTGGCTGGGGCCTAGCAGGACACACCCACCTTCAGCCTGGCTAGAGCCCAGCAGGACACACCCTGTCCTCTCACCTGGAAAACAGGAAACTGCACAACACTTAGCTGCAATTTCCTGGAGGGTATATTACAGTAAAGCATTTTTTGTTTTTCAGATTGTTACTACATGCTGGCTGTAAAGGGAAGACTTAATGAAAACGGTGACTAACATTTTCAAGTTTCTGTCTTTGCTTAGATGTAACTTGTGTCATGCTACATAGTATAGAGTTCGTGGTTGGTTATGCTGTGCTACATCGTTTAGTATGCTGAGATTCTTGATCATCCCCAGTTCCCAGACCCACCTTCCACCTTCAGAACATTCTATATGTTCCAGGCTGTCTACAGTCAGTAATAGTACATGGACAAAAGAAATGATACTTCTCCTTCTTGCTAGAATATTTAATAAGAACAGGGGTTCAGGCTAACAAGTGTTCCATTTATTATGTTAGGCTAGGAACAAGCTGCAGATTCTATCAACTGGTCACAGTAAAATAGTTTTAAGAAAAGGCAAGATGATGACTAATAAGCTTATTTTTTCCTGCAGTCCTTGCAAGCTTCCAGTTCCACAACATATTGTCTCACCTTCCTGTTGGGGCACTCAGTCCCAGAAGAGACCACTTCTACAAAGCAGCTCTGGCTGAGGCCCCTTGGTTCAGGGCCTCAGTGCCCACAGCAGAAACTGACCTCCCTGCCAGAGACTTGCCCCTTCCCACAAGCTCACCTAGGCAGAGTCAGAAGCAGTGTAAGTTTCCAGTGGAAAGCACTCGGTTAAATATTTAACCTGCCACCCTCCCTCTGCTTATTTAGATGACTGGGGTCAGACTTTCTCTTTGGATTTAGCCAAAAGTGGAAACAGAAAATCCAAAGAAAGTACCGCACATCAGGAATTTCCTCTGCAGCCCATCCACTCTTTCAGGAAGTGAGTGTTGTCAAAGACCTTGGCTGCTACATGGATTGTTTTTGCTCATTCAAAACCAGAGGCTGCCGATAAACACCAAACAGATAGATAGATTCTATCTGTCTATAGTACAGGATAGGAAACTCCTTGACTCCCTGAATCTGTCCTGATAAGTGGAACACCTTTGTCTTGGTAAGATATGCTAAACTCCCCAAAAAATTCCCCTAGAAACTCTAAAATGTCAAAAATTCCCCAACCTGCTTCCAACATTCTAGCCATCTAGAACACAATTCAAATCTATTCAATTCAGGGAAGCTTTTAAAAACCTTGACACCTGACAAATTTTAAGACCATCTGGTCGTTTACTGTTGGAAAGAAGTAAATCAAATTGCTATGGTAGGTTTGGACGACTTTTGAGAATATCAAGTCATTAAATCTTTGCTCCTTAGAACCCCTTAGCTTCCTGTTTTAAAGTGTGAACAAAAATCTTATCATTAAATATGTTAAATATTCAAAGCAGCTACAGGATATCAAACTCCAGAGAACTTGGCCTTTTAAACTCTCCTGTGCTGAACAAGAGGACAAGCATACCTTTACCTCAGGGCTCCAAGACAGCAGCACTCTTGATCTCCAAGGCCCAAGAGAACTGCTTAGAGGGACAGAAATATCCCAGTTTTAACTGCAGCCCCACGGAGCTATGCACTCTGATGGTCCCAAGAACTGAAACTAAACACAAGCAAGGTAGTTGTTTTTGTGAAGAACACACTAACACAACATAACACAATAAAAGAAAACAACAACAAACTCCTCACCACTCCCTCAGTTTCCTTGCTGTCTGAAATAGATTTAAAGGGAAATTTTAAATGGCTAGCTCTGGAGAGTGTTGCTTTTAATGAATTTGAAAAAAAAAAAAAAGTTGGGGAAAAAAATCTTACATTACATAGAAAGGAAGGTAGAAATTGACATTAACACCCAGGACACCAGGTTCCACCTCAGCTTCTTGCTGTTGAATTTCACACTCTTTTTGCATTATTTCTCCATCTTTCTTATCTGTCCATCCAGCACAACAAGGAACCCACTCATTACCCAGACCAGTCCTCATGGTTCTAGTTGTACTTAATGGAGCATTTCTGTCTAGGAAAGCATTTCCATGTTAGTATCAGTTAAATATACTCCAACCTGTGTAATGTGCTGCTGTTGCTAACTAACTTAATATTTTATGCATAATGGTTCATTTAAAAGTATGGATTGATACAAAAATGCAGCTAGAACTTTTAGAAATAATTTTCTCATCATAGGCATAATAATGAGAAAAGATGTCATAATTCAGAAACTTACCAGTTTCCTGAAAACTTTATTATTCCACAAGCTTGGAAGCAGTAGCTTTAAGCTGTGTTTTCTTATTTTTCTTCAGATATGATTCTCAGGATCCTGTTCAGAAAAAAAAAAAATCTGGGTTGTTAAGCTGCCATGTTGTCTGCTTTCGATGTTCAGCCTCTGAGGACTATGGAGTAGAATGAGAACAAGGAAATAGTTTCAGTTTTGTTTTCGCTCATAAACTTGAAGATGGAGTTTTTTTTTTTTTTTTTTTTTATAGGGCTGGTGACAGTAGCCCAATGGTAGAGTACTTGCTTAGTATTCATGAGGTTCTGTGTCTGGTCCCCAGTGCTGCAGCAGACAATAGATAGATTTATAAATACATTATAGGAAATGATCAGTAAATGTGAACCATGCATAAAAACTTTCACCAGGCATTTATTTTTATGACATATCTTTTTTTAATTGGATATTATATTTACATTTCAGATATTATGCCCTTATCCCACTTCCCCCTCCCCCGCCCAGGAACCCTCTATCCAATCCCCCCTCCTCCTGCTCCTATGAAGATGTGTCCCCACCTATACCCACTCCCACATCCCCACCCTCGAATTCCTCCACACTCGGTGTCCAGCCTTCATGGGACCAAGGATCTCTTCTCCCACCTATGCCCAACAATGCCATCCTCCTCTACATATATAGCTGGAGTCTGGGTCCCTCCCTACGTGCTCCCAGGCTGCTGGTTTAGACCCTGGGAGCTCTGGTTGGTTAGTATTGTTGCTCTCCTCATGGGGCCACAAACCCTTTCAGCTCCTTCAGTCTTCTCTCTAACCCCTCCATTGAAAACCCCATGATCAGTTCAATGATTAGCTGTAAGCATCCCCCTCTGAATATGTCAGACTCTTGCAGACCTCTAAGAAGATAGCTATATCAGGCTCTGGTCAGCATGTACTTCCTGACATCCACACCAGTGTCTACCTTTGGTGACTGCACATGGGATGGATACCCAGGTGGAATGGTCTTCAGACGGCCCCTCCTTCAGTTTCTGTTCCACACTTTGTCTCCATATTTGCTTCCTTGAGTATTTTGTTACTCCTTCTAAGAAGGACCAAAGCACCCACACTTGGTCTTCCTTCTTCATGAGCTTCATGTGGTCTGTGAGTTGAATCTTGGCTATTTCAAGCTTTTGGGCTAATATTCACTTATCAATGAGTGAATACCATGTGTGTTCTTTTGTGATTGGGTTAACTCACTCAGGATGATATTTTCTAGTTCCATCCATTTACCTAAGAATTTCTCCAGTTCATTGCTTTTAATAGCTGAATAATACTCCATTGTGTAAATGTACCACATTTTTTGTATCCATTCCTCTGTTGAAGGACATCTGGGTTCTTTTCAGCTTCTGGCTATTATAAATAAGGCTGCTATGAACATAGTGGAGCATGTGTCCTTGTTATATGTTGGAGCATCTTCTGGGTATATGCCCAGGAGTGGTATAGCTGAGTCCTCAGGTAATGCTATGTCCAATTTTCTGAAGAACCGCCAGACTGATTTCCAGAGTGGTTGTACCAGCTTGCAATCCCACCAAGATGGAGAAGTGTTCCTCTTTCTCCACATCCTCGTCAGCATCTACTATCACCTGAGTTTTTGATCTTAGCCATTCTGACTTCACCAGGCATATTTTTAAATCACATGAGCTAAGACAGTGGAGAGAGTACAAATACAAAGAAAACAGAGATTCCAGGAAAAGTTACAATCCTTTGATTAGGTCTGATTATTTGTTAAGGATTAAATTATATCTCCTCTAAATTCATATAACAAAGTTCCAAGACTATGTAAGGTTTTTTGTTTGTTTGGACAACAATTGGAATTAAATTATTGATAATCTTTTAGGGCTTGACTATTAAACAAACTAAATCTGAAACAAAGCAGATGCCTTTCACTGTGGGTTATAGTCCATGAGATCGTGTGTGTGATATGTCTCTCTGTGTTCATTTTCTCCTTTTTTTTATTTTTGAGTTTATAATTTAATTATATTTTCCGTTCCCCTTCAAATACCCTCTTATACACATTCTTGCTGCTCTCTTTCAAATCCATGGCCTCTTTTAAAAAACTAATTGTTATTACATGTATACATAAAAATTCCTAAATATAATCTGCTCAGTATAAATTTTTATTTATACATAAAAATTCCTAAATATAATCTGTAGTGCTACCTGTATGTATGTTCTCAGATCTGACTGTTTGGCACTGGACAGTCGATTGGTCTGCTCCTCCTTGAGAAAGGTGTCTTCTCCCATTCCCACCTTCCTCAGTTGCCTATAGTTCTGTGACCTTTAGGCATCCATTGGGAACAGAAGGCTCTTTAAGGAGGGAGGTAGTGGCAGGATAGAAGTGACCTGATAGGAGGAGGGAGGAAGATAGAGAAGAAGGTAGGAATAAATAGAACTGATCCTATGGAGAAAAAGGGAAAGGGGGGTCTCTTTAGGGAAGAAGATGGAAGTAAATATAGAAGAAGAAGGATATGGGTAAGATAACAATAAGAATAAAGTCACAAGGAATCGTACTATTAAAGGGCTTTGGCTAAGTTACATCCCCCTGGCTTTGCCGGTTACCACAGACCACTCATCTCATAGGCTCAGGCTGGCTCCACTTCACCAGCTGCTGCTGTCCTTTGTGATTGTCTCAGAGTCCTGGAATCATCAATGTCTTGAGATCTCCACAGCGACTGAGGGTTCACTTTCACCAACCACCTCCTGGGCTTTCTACAGGGACTGCAATGCTGTCACATGGGCATGGCGCTAACACTCAGCTTCTCCTCATGACCTCTTCAGTCTTGGGGTTCCCAGTGGCTTCTCACAATGCCAAGCCTCAGCTTTCTTCCTTGACCCCATCAAATCCTGTGGTTTTCATAATGCCCAAACCAGTACTACACATTACCAGGGTCAGCTCCCACTCTAAGATGCAGCCATGGCTCGCTCTCTCTCTCTCTCTCTCTCTCTCTCTCTCTCTCTCTCTCTCTCTC
>JANHMN010000016.1:14337110-14381248 GCA_030674055.1 Rhabdomys pumilio
CTCTCTCTCTCTCTCTCTCTCTCTCTCTCTCTCTCTCTCTCTCTCTCCCTCTGGACCACTGTTTCTGTGCAGTAACCCTGAGGAAACACTTTCAAAAAGATTTCAACTCGATGCTGGTCTCAGTCACAACTGATGCCAGCATCAGTTGTCCTAGTAAAGCAGTCTTTGCTTAAGTAGGACTGGTATCCTCTTCATCGAAGACTATTCTCCAGCCTCAGATGACCACAAATTACAGACTGTTAATTCAAATATATCACATGAACATCCTTGACAGAGTCTTCCCTCTGAAACTTCACCAGCCAGGCCTTCATCATCAGCATTGCTCTAAGCACTCTTAACTTCCAGGCTCCCCAAAAACAATCCACTAAGCTTTGAACATTGATGGATTTTCTAGTCTGAAGCTCTGAATACTTCTGCAATCTTCTCTGCAACATCATGGGTAGGTCTGACATAATAATAGCCTGCTCTCTGGTACCAATGTCTCTCCTAGTTTGATTTCTATTGCTATGATAAGCTAGTGACCAAGTACAACTTGGAAAGGAAAGTTTGACTTGTATGTCCTGATCACATTATATTCAGCACTGAGGGAACTGAAGCAGTAAGCTTCTAAAGTTGACTCTAGTTTGGGTCAAGTTAGGAAAACAAAACAAAATAAAAAACTAACAGGCACACCTCCCTTAAAGATGTGAAAATAACCAAAAATGATAATGGTTGGAATCTGTTATAAATGTTCCAAAAGGTCAAATTAAACAAATCATTGTTAATTAAATCTAGAAAAATTAGAACATCAAATCTAACTGTAGAAATATACCATAACCCATCGAATGGCTTAGAAACCCTGCAAATGTAAATGAATAAATAAATGGAAATATTTGTGGGAAATATAACATGTATTTTGTAACATTTGAAATTTCATCTTCACAAAAATAACTTCTAATGGCAAAAGAAGAAAAGCCAGCATCACTGTGGGGAAGCCTAGTCTAAGTAGACCCTTTTAGCTAGAACTTTCAACTCATCAAAATGAATGTTGGACAAATGATGATCGTTTGTAATTGGACAAATGATGTACCGTCTGTTTGGCCATCCTCTTCTTTAGCCACCATGTGAGGGGTCTCTAGCATACACTCCGGAGTGTTAGGAGCTCTGGCATACCCTTTCACCCATGAGGGACTTATACTCTCTGCTTCCATCTCTACCCTTTGATTTTTTTTTAATCCATTTTGGAGGAGGAGGATGACTGCAGGCCCTACATGGATCCAGAACTGCTTTTTCAGCTGCCATCCATCCAGCAAAGACTAACATATCACTTATTTCTGGGAGTAGAAAGGGAGCCCGTTTATATAATTATTGAGGAAATTGAGAGTGTGGGAGCATATGTGTGTTTTAAAATCATATCACATAAACCAGACTCAAAAACTTACCAGACATGCTAGACCAAGGCAAGGGTATAACTTTGTAATGGCTGGTTTTGTTGTCAATATGACACAAGCTAGAATCATCAAGAGAGTAAGGAGCCTCTGTTGAGAAAATGCCTTCATGAGATCCAGCTATAAGGAATTTTCTCAATTAGTGATCAATTGGGGAAAGTCCAGCTCATGGTGGGTGGTGCTGTCCTAAGTCTTTTTGATCATGGTGTTTTGTCACAGCAATAAAAACTCTTAAGACAAACTCAATCTGGATTCCATAAAAGTGATGGATACCTATCATGGGAACCACATGGTCCTAGCCCAACTACCAACTAATGCCTGGGTTTACATCAAGGAGATATAAGCAGTGGACTCCTGAAATGTCCCTGGAGCTTCAGCTTGGCTTGATTTCCCACAGGTGACATAGCCTATTTGACTGCCTGCCTGTCTTCCTGAA
This sequence comes from Rhabdomys pumilio, assembly GCA_030674055.1. Classification (NCBI taxonomy): domain Eukaryota; kingdom Metazoa; phylum Chordata; class Mammalia; order Rodentia; family Muridae; genus Rhabdomys; species Rhabdomys pumilio. The sequence continues at coordinate 14,338,974 of JANHMN010000016.1, forward strand.
AGCCAGTATGGATCTGTGTGGAGCGCTGAGCTATGAGAGACAACCAGGTGCCCAGTCGAACGAGCTTCTGAACCCCGGAGACCCTTTTGGGACAGCAGGTGTTCAGCTCTGTTCCTGGCCCCCTGTCTCTCCCAGCTTCTGCCCTTCACAGCCCCTCCCACAGAGAGAGGTTGGGAGGACATAGGAATAGTGCCCCAGGCTCTACCCACATGCATATGAGGCATCCCCAATGGGATTACCTGCTGCTAAAACCTTCACCCATTCCAAACTGTATATATTGAGCTTAATTGAGAAATAAAGTGCGCAAGAACCATCCTGTTGTCGGAGAGCTTCTGTCTCGGACCCTCCCCTCTTCACCTGCTAGCTGGCTCCAGAGCTGTTAACACTGGGCAAGAGATCTACTCTCTTTCCCTGCTACCTAGCCGGCACTTCCTGGCTTAGCAAAGAGCTGTAACACTTCAGAACCCCCGGCTCTCCCAAAGTACTTCGGGGCAGGCAGACGCAGACCTTCCCCACAGATCTGGACATTAACCCCTTATTTCCAAATCTAGAGCTGCTTTGGCCTTTTATCTCACAGCTGAACTTTGCAGTAGCTTTGCTCTCAGGTCCAAAGTCCAGCAGCAATTATCCCCAGCACTGTGTTGCTTCATTAGTTTATTGTAGGAGGCGGTTCTGATGATAAGGTCCCATTCCCTAATTGGCTCTTGATCTGTTGGTAAAGAAAGCCATAGAACAATTGTTCAGCAGAAGGGACAGGCAGGATTTCCAGAGCCCAGGAGGCACAGAGAGAGAGACACAGGGGTGGGGAAAGAGTTACCCATGCTTTGGAGAGAGGAGAACAGGACAACCCTATGAGATCTGGAAATGGAGTGACCACACAGGCTGCTCCTACAGGGATGGTCAGGGGAGTTTAGCAACGGAAGTTTAGGGCAGGTGGAGAGACAGAGATAAGAAATTGGTGAGGGCATGCCTTTCTAGGTAATAGATAGTATTGCCCAGCAATTGTGCCAGGCTAGTTGTAATTGAACAACTATGTGACTGTGTCTTTTGTCCAAGGATTCAAGGGAAGCTGGGTGGGGGCTCATATCATAGTCACCTCCCGAAGCTAAAGGTGGGTAGAGCTTAAAACTACAAGCTACAGTTTACCAATAAAGACTCTCTCTCAGATCACTTCTGAAACTCTTAGAACTCTGCTACAACCTTTTTAATGTGTGCATTCACTCTTTAAACAGCATATATGCATATAGAAATAGCTATTGTATGCTATGTGCCATGAGAATTAATATTTGTATTTAAGAACCTGCATCTACCTTGGCTAGGATGCCAGGGCAAATAAGATTACAGGACAAATTTTGTGTCATTGAAACCAATAAGCCTTATTAATTTATCATTATTAAGTAAAACCTGACATTGTGAGAGACACAAACATAATTGGTTCGTGTTTCTGGCACAGTGCTCTTACAGTGGGCTCCTTAGGGCTGACCTAACTTGTATTTTCTTTTCCTGATAATTCACAACAGTATCCTGTGGGCATAAATTTTTTGCAACCTACTTTTAGTAAGGGTTCAACCTCTCCTCCAGCCCACCACCCAGCAGAGGTAGTAGAAGAGAAAAGTCATTAGGATATGGGGGAAGTGGACCTGTTTAGCAATAGAGATTTTTGTTTTGTTTTGTTTTGTTTTGTTTTGGAGGGGGGGGCAGCTCGATCATCTTTGGCAGTAGTTCAGTCCCGTAGCAAACACCAAATACAACTCAACAGCTTGAGACCAGTCATTCAGGCAGGTAGACACCAGGCATGAACCAGCAGCAGCAGTTAAATCCTGAAGAAACCTCAAGGTTTGCCACCCAGCTACACAAAGATTGTGAATACTGGCTATGCCTGTGTAGACCCAAACAAATTCTCTGGTGGTGCAGTCGGTTACACGTTAACCTGTCGTACCTGTGCCATTTCTTGCTCTTTGAGGCTGCTGGAAGCAGGGTTGGGTGGCAGTTTGCCTTCCAACCTAGACACTTCTACCTCTACCCACAAACTCTCTAAAAGCATAGCCAGCTCTGCAATCTTTTCTAACAGAAGAGAATTCTCAGGTTTCTCATTATATTTTTTCAAAATAGTACACATGAAAACTATCATTAGGAAAGAGCAATGAGATGGAGCAAACCAAAGCTCAGTTCTCATCTCCTGGGGTTGTTATTTGTACTACTTCATCACGGGTCTTTTCATTTCTTTAGCAAGACATCCTTTCACCTGTGTGCCCCAGCAAAATATCATTTGATATAACTAATTTTCCAAAAGAAACATGGCCTCAGATGCATGTTTCAGCACACACAGCAGTGTTCACACATCTGCAGTGGCCTGCTGATACTCTCCTCCTTTCAGTGTTACCTTTTGGGACTTCAGAGTGTGTTCTAAACCAGAATAGCTTTGTTCTCAGGGTATCCCTGTTCTCACCCTGGGTGGTGTTTTGAATGAGAAACCACCTATAGCTATAGATGTTTGAATACTTGTTTCTCAGTTGGTGATAGTGTTTGGGGAAGATATAGAAGCTTTAGAATGTGGAGGAAACATGTCATTGGGAGGTGGAGTGGGCTTCGAGATTATGTAGGCTCACTCTACTTCCCATTCAGTTTCTGCATTGTATGTGTGCTTGAAGACGTGAGCTCTCCGCTTCCTGTTCTGGTTGCATTCTGCCTACTGCCATGACTCCTCTGCCATTATAGACTCCCCTTCTGGAACTGTAACCCAAAACAAATCTTTTCTTTCATAGTTCACTGTTGGTTATGGTGTTTTATCACAGCAGCTAAATGTCACTACCATATCTTACTTTTCAAGACACTCCATGCAACATAGAAGACTGTCCCCATGGGATTCCCACTATAGACATGTTTGTTTCCCAATGGCTCAGTCCTCATTATTTATCATAATACTTATGGCAAGAACAATGCAACTACCACTGTATAAGAAGGTATACTATCACAAACCATTCAGTGACCTGTGGCCATTGAGATCTACCAGAGATAGATTACATAATACCTTATTAATTTTACAATTTTTAAATGTCAGTAAGACAGGTAGCACAGTTGCTGAAAAACACTGGATTTTAGAAGGGACTGATGAATTACATGATCCAATGCCCCGTCCAGCAGGGCATTAAACAGGGGTCTGGGGAAGTCACCTGAAAGAGAGAGTGGGGAAACAGGCAGATGCAAAGAATGAAGGTTTGTCTATAGGCTTGGTGCTTAGAATCTATATGTGCCTTTGTGATTAAAACTGAGAGGATTCACTTAGACACCTTGTTAGGCCAATTAGACCGATTAAGTTATCTCTTTCCCTATATTTCACCCTAGTTTCTGCACAAGTCCTTTAAAAAGCTCCCAGAGTAGCAGTTCAATGGTATCCTTTTTTTCTGGGACCTCTCACACCCCTGCGATACATGAGCTCTGTTCTCTCCTTCCCTCTTAAGTGCCCACCTATGGATCAACAGCAAACTTCTCTCTAAAATTCACCTTCCATGGCCCTTGTGAATCTCATTCTTTAAATTCGAGACACAAAAACCTGAAAACCATTACCTTGGAAATTACATTTCTGAAATACTAGCTGCTCAAGAAATGTTTGTTTTTTTCATTCTCAAAGACATCTCCAATATTCCTTTATTGTCACCTTTGAGTATCTATTTGTTGTATTATTTTTTTACCAGGGAGATGTGAACAAATGTCAAATCACCCAGATAGAGACTAATGTTAAACCAAAGTATGATGTCAGTAAAGTTCAACTTAATGGAACCAGAGATTTTGGGGGTACCTGCTTACAGAGCATGCAAGAGGGGTTACTTACAGGAGCATGGGTGGCCCCTAAACAGTTGTATCACCACAAAGCCCCACATGTTTAACATGTATAACAACCTCATGGAAACTAATTAACGGGATCCCAATTTCAAACAATCTTCCACTTTCTGGCATTTTTCACTAAGAACCCCGGGGTAGGAGAATCTCAGAGTTTCCTAGGCCACCCTTAGTCTTAATCCATTTCCTAGGCAATGCCAGTAACTCTCTTACCATTATAGTAGATGTCCCTAATGTATTGTCCTCTAGTTGGGAAGGCTAGCTGGGACAAATCCCCAAATGAGATCATGTTACCTCTGGAGAAAAAAAAAAAATCTGCCAAACAAACAGCTTTGATTAAAAACTGTGTGGAATGATAGTAAATTTTTAAAAAGTTTAAGTCTATAAATGATAGGTTTTTCATTATCATGTATTGGTCAATACATACTGAAAATAAGTAGCAACGGGAGTGATTTAGAGTAACTATTCTGTCATCGAGTATCTAGCTAATCACTCAGTGGTCTGAAATCATATTGGGAGTTTAGTGTTGGTCTCTGTAGGTTGCAGATAGGAACTTATCAGTGGCCATTGCCAGATCAGCCTATGTGAACAGAAGTTCTTATTGGTGATGCCATGTATAACCTATATCCTTATCCATGTCCACTTTGCTTATGAAGCCCATTGAATGATGATATGTGAGTTATGGTCGTTTGAATGAGAATGGCCCCCAAAGGCTCAAAGATTTGAATACTTAGTCGCCAGGGAGTTGCACTATTTGAAAGGATTAGGAGGAGGTATGACCTTGTAGGAGGAAGTGTGTCACTGGAGATGGGCTTTGAGGTTTCATGTCACTCCCAATGTGCTCTCTGCTTCCTGTTTGTGGATCAAGATGTGAACTCTCAACTGCTGCTCCAGTGTTATGCCTGCCTGCTTGCAGTTATATTCCTCACTGAGGTGGTAATGAACTCTTAACCCTTTAAAACTGTAGCTCAAAATACATTCTTACTTTTATAAGTTGCTTTCACACACACACACACACACACACACACACACACACACACACACACACATATACATATATATATGTATATCATTACATCAAAAGAAAAGTAACTAAAGCTCCAGGAAATGGGCTATTTCTGTGGCAGACCTTTATGATTTTTTGGAGGAGTGTGAGAGACTATCGGACTTTGCATTAGGAAAGCAGTTGAATGTTGTAAACAGAGATTAATAGGTCATAATATTAAGATCTTGGAAGATAGTGGTACTGAGAACTGTATGTACTGTGAGGACTGAGCTCAACACATTTCAAAGAAGAACAATATTAGCACCGGGGGCTATAGGCCATTCTTGTAATATTTTGACAAAGAGTGTATCTGTTTTCTGTTCTTGTCAGAAGAACAGAAGCTAAGTTGTTGGAAGCTTCTTGTCAGAAGCTAAGTTGAAAAGTAGTGGACTAATTTCTTTGGTGGAGGAGATTTCAAGACAGGCTAATACTGACTCTGACACAGGTTCACCTCACGGTGGTAGCCAGACTTGGTAGTGTCCTCCTCGTAGTACTGGCTTTAGAGTCATGAAGCATATGCTAGTTAAGGGGTTATAGAATCTTCCTTTACATTTATGAAGAACCACTGAGGCCAGATGTGTGGGAGGGGAGTTCCTACATGGAGGCCCTGAGAGGCCGTTGTGAGGAGCTGTGAATGGGAAGCTTGGATTGAATTAGAGACCTCAACATATTGGAGATTCCAAAGCCATGAGACATATGCCAAAGAGAACTGCATACATGGGGTAGAACTAAGAGAAAAGAATGTCACAGGCAGTAAAGCCTGAAAGAACAGAGCCAGATATGCCTTCTGATGTCAGTCATGAAGCTATAGAATTTTATGTTTTTCCCTGCTGGATTTTTGTCTTGCTTTGCACCAATATTTCTTCACTCTAACCTCATTCCTGCTTTGGAATTGTAATGTATACTCTGTGCCACTGTATGTTAAAATATATAGTTTATGTTTGATTTTACATGGCGTTACAGTTTTGACATTTTTCACTTTGTATTTTTTAAACAGTACTGAGACTGAAAGACTATGAGAACTTTTGAAAAGAATGTTGCATTGTGATATGGCCACAAGCCTGTGGAGGCCAGGGAGTAGAATGTAGTGGTATAAATGAAAATGTCACCATTGCTTCTGCTATGTATGTAGCAAAGAATTGCCTTATCTGGCATCAATGAGAGGGGATACCCTTGGTCCTGTAGAGGCTTGTTGCCCCAGCATAGGGGAATGCTAGAGGGGTAAGCTGGAAGTGGGTGTGGGGGAGCACCCTCTTAGAGGCAAAGGGGATGGGGGATGGGATGGAGGGTTTGTGGAGGGGAGACAGGGATGGGGAAAAACATTTGAAATGTAAAAAAATTAAATAATAAATTAATAGAAAGAAAGAAGGGAAGGAAGGAAAAAAGAAAGAAAGAGGAAAGAAAAGAAAGAAAGAAAATATCCCTGTCTGCTCATATTTGAGTATTTGGTCCCCAGTTGATGAAACTGTCTGGGAAGGATTAGGAGGTGTGGCCTTGCTGGAGGAGGTGAATCACTGGAGGAGGTGAATCACTGGAGGAGGTGTGTCACTGGAGGAGGGCTTTGAGTCCTTGTCAACTACTGTGTGCTCTCTGTTTCCTTTTGGTGAATAGAGATATGAGCTCTCAACTGTTACTTGAATGCCAAACCCACCTGCCTGCTGTCATCATCCACACTGTGATGGTGATGAACTTTTAATCCCCTGAAAATACAAGTCCGAGATAAACTCTTCTATAAAATCATCATCATAGTATCACAGCAATAAAAATGTGACTCGATGTTATCACATTTTCTTTGCTTTCCTTCCTTCCTTCCTTCCTTCCTTCCTTCCTTCCTTCCTTTCTTTCTTCTTTTCTTCTTTTCTGTTTGAATCAGTTACAGAACCATCTCTTGGTCTGTTCTCAGTGACAAATAGGAGGCTTTCAGGATAGTTAATAGACTTTAGTTACATACCCAGATGTAGAGTCCATTCACAGGACAGTGTCCCTTTTTTATGGTTTTAAGAAACACCAGCTGTATACCTTTAGAAAAGATATCTTGATATGATCCAAACTTTTGAACTCCTAAAAATTTCTTTAGGCTAATAGACCTCTGAATGTTGTCTTAATTTTCTATACTTTAACATCAATGTAATGAACAAGTGTCATCTTGTGTTGGTTAGACTACAGCATATGAGTAGAGAGCATGCAGGACTGAAAGTGATGCTATACTGTTAATCTTGATAACTGAATGTGAACTGCTTCACTGGAATGTAGGGAAAGGTAGAGAGAAAAGATTATCTGTCTTATTTAAAGTTTGCATTAGGAATACCATGAGATGTGTTGATTTGTTTAATCTATGAAGTCACGTGTAGTATAGTGGCTACATCTGGAATGTGGTAGTTTGAATGAGTTTGGCACCCAACCTTCATATCATCAGAGAGTGGCACTTGCTGGAGTACTTGTGGCCTTACTGGAAAAAGTATCACTGAAGTTGAACTCTGAGGTTTCCAAAGCCCGTGCCAGGCTCAGTATCTCTGCCTCTGCCTGAGGATTAGGATGTAACTCTCAATTGTTTTCCAACACTCTGCTCCCCACCATGGTAATAATGGACTAAACTTCTGAAACTATAAGCAAGCAATGAATTAAATATTTTCTCTTGTAAGAACTGCCTTAATCATGCTGTCTCTTCACAATAATAGAATAGTGACTAGAACTGTGGTATTGCTGTGTCAGACCCGAACATGCTGTTTGTTGGAGGAATGTGGAAGACTTTGGGACTTTGGAGTAGAAAAATAGTCAGATGCTAAGCAGGCCTCAGTGGACCATCTGAGGAGGAACATAGACAGCGGCAGTGAGGACACCAATTTGAACTGAGAGGCACTGCCTCAAGAAGTTTCAAAGGGGAAGAATATTTATAAATATTTATAAATGGCCCAGAGATTATTCCTGCGAATGTGGCTGCTTTTCAACCCTTGTCCTAAAATTCTGCCTGAGGATAAAGAGAAGAATTTTCAGTTAATGGCATCAGCGGAGAATATTTCAAGACACCTTAGCATTGACTGTGCCTCATGTTATTATTAGTCATTCTTGTTATGCAGATCTACAGTGAAAAGGATCGAGCTGAGCAAGAGAAATTATAAAGTGTACAGTTTGAGGGAAAAAGGAGTACTAGGAGGTGTCATGGAGCTAAGTCCAGCACACAGGGAAAAAAAACATTAAAGAAAAGCTAAATGGAATAAAGGAATAATGGACCTCAGGGCAGGAGTTAATCCAGCTAAGCTTCTGGAATACGATGAGAAATTACAAAGAAGCATAAGTCATGAAGGAAACCATCAAAAGCAGAACGGCGCCGAGGCAAATGTAGGTAAACAGGGGGCAAGTTTCAGCCCCATAGAGCAGCAGAAAGTGACAGATTTGGTCACATGGTTCTGGCTTTAGTGTCAAAGATGCGAGAAAGGGGCTGTGAAATCTTCCTTCTGAGGCCATGCTTGTGTCAGCAGTGTCTCTGCATGTAGACCCAGAGAGGTCATTGTATTATGAAGGCAAAGACTAGACTGTGTTGGAGACTTCACGATGTTGGAGATGCCAGAGTCCTGAGATACCTGCCAAGAAGAGCAGCAGACCGGATATGGAGCCCAAGAGAGCAAAGTCCGTTACAATCAATAAAGGTGAAAGGAGTTAGATCCAAAAATAGCTTTGACATCAGACATAGGGGTGCAGAATTTGGAGTTTTCCCTCCTAGTTTTTCGTCTTGCTCTGGTTTCATATTTCTTCACTATGCTTTTTTTTTTTTTTAATTCCCATTTGGAATGGCAATGTATATTATGTGCCATTTCATGTTGGAAGTACATAATCTGTTAGGTTTTTTTTTTAATTTTATTTTATGGTGGGTTACAGTAAAGAGAGTACCATGAGTCTCAGAAGAGACTTTTTATTTTTAAACAATGTTGAGACTCTGAAAGACTCCAGGAACTTTTGAAGTCGGCTCCTGTAGGCTCACATATTTAGTACTTAGTCATCAGGGAGAGGCACTAGTTGAGAAAGATTAGCAAGACTAGGGCAATGCACACTTTGGACATGTCTTAAGCTTTGTTGTATTCACAAGGCTGAGCTCATTATTTGTTCATTTGTTTGTCTGTTTGATTCTTCCAAAATCATGCAATGCTTAAATTTGGCAAAAACATATGAGCTGATGTTAGACTTTAGAAGTCCTGGCCCAGCACCAGTAGCAAAATCAAGCTGAACCAAGTTTCATTCTTGCCTGTTTACAGGTTGTTTCCCTGTTGACTGTAAAGCCCCCAGGGACCCAACCCACTACTTTCCCCTCCTGAAAGGTTTTAAAATGTCAGATTTCTCTTTTATTTCAAGGATTAGTCTGAATCATCAAGAAGACCACTAAAGAGATTGCCTGAAGACTGCTTTCTGAAAGAGACTCCTCTGGCCTCCTCCCCTCTTCCCTGTCATGGCAGCACCCCCTCTTCTTTCTTTTTCCCTATTTGTCTTTCACTGTTTCTCTTTCACCTTTTCAGCATCTCTCTTATTCTCACTCTTAATGATTCTTTCGACTGTGCTTTAAAGGGAAGCCTCTCCATCCCTTCAGTGCCCCCATCATGTTTAAATCATCATATTACATTACTTCTGTCTAACGCTCCCCCTCTCACCTTAAGGTCCGTCATAGCCTTTAAATCTTTTAATAATAGTAAACCTCATGTGTCAATAGAATATGTCAGCTTTTATTCTGAACTGACCACTGCTGTTATTTTCCATTATATTTGGCATTTTTATCTGTGTGAAATCAAGGCATGCCCAGTTTTGCCAAGCCAGTCACAAGGTCTTACTTTTTTAACACAATTATTTTACGTTTATGGGTGTTCTGCTTGTATGTATATTTGTGTATGACATACACGCCTTATGCCAGTGGAAGCCAGAAAAGACTTTCAGATTTCCTGAAACTTGTGTTATAGGAAGCTGTGAATCACTATGTAGGTGTTGAGAACCAACCTAAGTCCTCTAGAAGACCAGCCACTGCTCTTAACCACAGAGTCATTCCTCCAGCCCCCTAGTCACTCACAAGTTTTAGTCAAGTAAAAACCATGATGGTGACGATGATGGTGGTGGTGGTGGTGGTGGTGATGGTGGTGGTGGTGGTGATGATGGTGGTGGTGGTGGTGGTGGTGGTGATGGTGATGGTGATGGTGATGGTGGTGGTGGTGGTGGTGGTGGTGATGGTGGTGGTGGAGGTGGTGGTGGTGGTGGTGGTGGTGGTGGTGGTGGTGGTGATGGTGATGGTGGTGGTGGTGGTGGTGGTGGTGGAGGTGGTGGTGGTGGTGGTGGTGGTGGTGGTGGTGGTGGTGGTGATAGTGATGGTGGTGGTGGTGGTGGTGGTGGTGGTGATGGTGATGATGACGACGACGATGATAATGATCACCATTGAATAGCACTAACAACCCACAGAAAGCCATTAGAGACTTTACTGAATCCCTCTACTGCCTCATTGTAGTTCTGTTTTCTTAGCGAACCCACGCCAAGAGAGTCATCCCAAACCAAACTTATCTTTTTTCCATTATTTTCTTCTCTTATTATCCACTCCTAGTCATGTCCCAGGGCTTTCTGACTACATAAAATCTAATTAATTAAAGGCATTGGATGATGGTATAAAAATTCACATAACATAAACCCAAATAGATTAAATTTATTGACAAGGAAATATTCTATGATTTCATATTTAATATCCCGGCCCAGAAGTAATGTCTTATAGTAAAATAAGTCAAGGTTATGGTGCTGACTTGGGAATATTTAATAAGTGATCCCAAGACTCAGAGGGAAGAATAATTATGTCAGAGAGAAAAAGAAATATGTCAGAATAGATATATTTTATTCTCCAAAAAGCTCTACTTATTATTCCTGAAAACTCACCAGAGGACATTCCAGAGCAATCTGAGAAGCTCACTGATGCTGTTTGCTGAGTGTCATTGACAGTTGTAGGAGACACAGCCACAGAACTGGGCTTGGTAAGGACAATAGTGTTTCAGAATGACGGTGTTCAAAGGACATCACTTAAATATGGAAAGTGTGTAGAACAGGAGAGAATCAAGCTTGTGGTTGTCTAAGGTTCCAGTGCGGTCCTGGAAGTAAGACTCATGAAACCAAAAAGTATGCTAACTATGGCCAAACTTGCTTGATGAAAAAGATTAAAATTAGATTAAAGGTTAAAAAAGAAAATGTTTGATAGAAGTCATTGGACAGTAATGATGCATGCAAGCAGTTAATAGATATGGATTTCATTCCGCAGCCAATAATATGATCAGACTCGGGGCTCACAGAAGGAGGCTGGCTAGTAAGTGTGCTGGTTCTGGTCTGCTTCATAGCAGAGATCGATTTGCAAGCTTTCATTGGTTATCTCTCCTATTCTTAAGCGTGCAGCTGAAGTGAAAATTCTGCTTTCTTGAGAAACTCAGTTGTGTCGTGAGATGTTTTTCTGGAACCTGTGTTGTGAGAAGATATTTTGTTGAAATAGACATATGAGGATGTTTCGCTGAAGCAGACATATGAGGATGTTTTGCTGAAGCAGACATATGAGGATGTTTTGCTGAAGCAGACATATGAGGATGTTTCGCTGAAGCAGACATATGAGGATGTTTTGCTGAAGCAGACATATGAGGATGTTTCGCTGAAGCAGACATGTGAGGGTGTTTTGCTGAAGCAGACATATGAGGATGTTTCACTGAAGCAGACATATGAGGATGTTTCGCTGAAGCAGACATGTGAGGATGTTTTGCTGAAGCAGACATATGAGGATGTTTCGCTGATGTAGACAGGAGAAGAGGATATGTGATGTTTGGAAAGGGTACTATAAATGGAGCCCCACAAACAGTGAAAGGATGCTTGTCATTGAGACACCCGTGCAATGCTTCACCGGTCTACATTTCATAGAGATAAATGCACCACCAAACTTCTCGTGCTATTCCAGGGGATTCTGGCTACTTCTGCTAACTCATGGCTATTCGGGAGCCTTACAGTTTCTGCTGAATTGCACTGCTGCTACTGATTTATGTTTGGTGTTTGCTATTGGACTGGAGTGCTGATATCCTGACAACAAAGATTGGAATCACTCCCAAAGAACTACTTCTAAACAGGGCCACAGCCCATTAACCATTGGTCTCCCCAGCCTTTGGTTGGTGGGCTAGAAGGGAGGTGTTCAGAGAAAAATCTAAGTCTACAATCTGACTGTGATAGATTTCATTATTGGCTCACAATATTTGTACTTGATTTCACCAGCTATGTGACCAGAGCCATGATGTTAGACGGGAAAAGCATCTGAAAGCTGAGTAGAAGCATCATAACTTCTATTGCCAGTACAGTAAGTCAGAAGTAATCCTTCACCCTGAATAGATGTAGAGGTTAAGATTCCTTTCAAAAACTCCAAGGAAGAATGAGTGGTTACGTCTAAAGTCGTTTCATTTAAATCACCTGCATAGTTACTGTAAAGTTACATGAATCAATTATGTGGTGGTGGGCTACCACCATCTTAATGAAATGACAGTCTTAGTCACAGGTTTGTTAGCTGCTCTATCACTGATAATAGCCAAAACCAGTTTGCTTTCACATTAGGGTAAGATCAGGCATTACATCTCTCTCTTCTTTTAATTTAATTTTATGTTGTTATTTATTCACTTTACATCCCACTCACTGCCCCCTCCTGATTACCCCCTCCTACCATCCTCCCTCAATCCCCTCTCCCCTTCTCTGAGTGAGTGGGGGAGCTCCTAGGGTGGGCCTGGTACTTCAAGTCTCTGTGAGCCTAGGCACTTCCTCTCCCACTGAGGCCAGACAAGGCAGCCCAGCTAGAAGACCACATCCCGCATACAGGCAACAACTTTTGGGATTGCCCCTGTTCCAGTTGTTTAGGACCCGTATGAAGGCCAAGGAACATCTACAAGAAATGTATTATATCTCTTAATACAATCTAAACGGAGCCAGATCATGCCACAGCTTCACAGGATATCACACGTGTCAACCATTTGGACTTTTGTTTACTTACTAAGTTATGCTAGATGATATTGGTGAGGGCCACATGGCGACCAGTTTTACTTGATGAAGTTCTAACAATTCAACATCGTGGACCACAGTCCTCCAGCATCCCTTTATTTTCATCTTTGATGATTCTCATGATGTGTTATGAGTTGTCTTATGTATCTTCCCTTCAGGAAACTTTGTTCGAGCTTTGGTAGAGGGTAGTGAGTGTATACAATGGTAATCCCTCTAAAGAAAACCATTCTTTGGAAAAAAGTCTCTGCCACCGTGAAACCATCTAGCATGATAATTCTGACTAGTCCTACATAACAATCTCCACTGTTCCCTGTTTGCATCAAGAATAGAGAAGTTAAAGATTTATGGTTTCAGAAAGTCTTAAGCACTTACACCTGGGCCTAAAGATAGAAACACACAATCTAGAGAAACAGTGGCCCAGACCCAGAGTCTGAGGCCTTGGCAGTTAAGGTAAGAGTTCAGTTAATAAGTATAGAGTAGTATCCATGGTTAATTCCCTGGGTACGTGACTTACAGGATGAGTCTGGTATGCCCCATGAGAAACAGGATCTGTTAAGTTAGACTGCTTGATCCCCCTCTGCCATGTACAGGAGAATGCAGTGACGGAATCGGGATGATATAGCATAACAGAAAAAGAGTAGGATGTCCTTCCCCTAGGGGAGTGTATGAGGAGAACAGGTCCAATTGTAAGACTAAGGCACAGAGGAACACAGTTAGGAAATGGTCAGTGCTCGTTGTGCTACATGGTACAGACATTGCATCATGCTCCTTAACGAATGAAAGTTGCTCTTATGAGTTTGTTTCTTAGGACTCAGAGTCTGGTACCCCTGATCACAAAAGTTGGGAGCATGCAGGAAGTGTAAAAGCCACCTAGTAGTGTTATTGAACTGTAGAAAACAATAGGGACTTAATTGTTTTGCTTCAAAGTAAAATACTGTAATAAAATTGATTACCTCTTTTACTCTGGATGCTGAAAAATAGGGCTAACTAGGTTAAAAAACAATATGCAAAAAGATGATATATTTCTTGGAATCACTAGTCTGGTTTCAGTATTATCTGTGACTAAGCTACTTTGCAAATACAGAGTATAAAATATATAGCTTTTTTTCAATAACCACAGGAGCTATCCTGGTTCATTCCCAAATCATGTCAGTTTCTTTTCCTCACAGACTCCACACCTCCTCTTTGGCACCTGAACCCCACTGGAGCTGGACTCTGGCATAATATGCCACAGAAGTCTACCATCATGTCAGTAGAATGAGTTAGAAACTGTACATATAGGAAGTCAGAATTGAAAGAACTCTGTGGAGCCAGACAGCCAGACAAGCTTCTTTGCTGGTAGAGCAGACTTCATGACACTCTGCACGTACCCCAGAAACGAGGCAAGGTGACAATTCTCAAGGATTCTGGAGTATTGACAATCTATATATGTAGATTGGAGTTTCATGCAAAAAAAAAATGACTTGATGTTTGGAAAATACCTAGAAGAAACCTAGAAGAGACTAACCATGGAGCACCGAGTAATTATGTTTGGACTACCCTAACACAAACAGGATATTATCAGTTTTACTGTGAGTAAGCACAAGACAGACTATTACCAGACCCAATTAGTCATTGGGGCCATCACATGAAATGGCAGTCGGTGAAATCATGCAATGACTTGTCTACATTGGATCTGATCAAGTCCAGAGGTCACAAGCAATATCAATAATAGGTGTCATGGAGTTCCACATAACCTATTTCATTTGCATGCTTTCATCTTCCTCAAATTATCCTTATGACATCACAAAGTATTCTTTATGACTAAATGAGACTAGGTTCATAAAACGGCCAAGTCAGTATGTTGACATTAACAGAAAATAAAGTTACAATATGAGAGCCATACATAACAGTAATCTTGACAAAAATGAAAAAGCTTTTCAATGATAGAGCATTGACAGTGATCATTCATTCACATGAAGGATTAAATTATTCAAAGTATGAATATTCATGAGCCTCTAGAGCAGTAGTCCAGCATGATTCTTGAATGAGCAAAATGGAAAAACTAGAAACAAGGGCATCTGGGGATGAGGCCTGCAGATGGGTCCTCTGGAATGCCTATCTGTGTGGAGGAGCCCTTCGCTTTCTGTCCTATTCAGAGAACATCCTCTAAGAAAAGATATGAAAACTGGGCGATGGGACAGATGGTAAAGTAGCTGCCAAGTGAGAACCAGGACATCAGCTGTGAGCCCCAGTACACACATAAACTGTGGGCACAGCAGCATGACTTGATTCCACAGTGAACTGGATTTCTTACAAGGTCATTAAGATGAGAAGGTATGTAGATTGGGAAATTAAAAGTAAAATTATTAGCACTATTAAAACTAATAAGGCTGCTGAGAGATAGTAATGACCCAGATCCGTGTGGTGGTGGAGATGCAAAAGATGCATCTGAGAAGTCAAAGCAAAACTAATAATGTTAGAGGATGAATTAATGGTCACGTGAAGACAGGGGAATCTTTAAAAAAGACCTTTGATATTTGGGTTGTATAATTTGATGGTTGGTGAGGCCATTTATAGAACAGAAAGGGAGTGCTGAAAGAGTAAATTTGTAAGGGAGATAAGTTAATATTTGGTTTAAGAGATCGAGGTGTCTTAAAGAAGTGAAGTCGTGTGTGTGTGTGTGTGTGTGTGTGTGTGTGTGTGTGTGTGTGGTATAGAGTGTTTTCCTGGGACCCAGAGAAATGCCCTGTGTTTGAAATTAGAGTTTAAGATTTATTTGCAAATAGATGGTCATAGAAATCATTTCTATGAAGAAGTTACCTAGGAAAAGATTAAAGAACTAAAAGGTCTGGAAAGAGAGCTCATCACTTGAGAGCATGTGTTTCTCTTGCAGAAGACCCAGGTTTGATGGCTAGCATCCATGTGGTGGCGAACAACCACCAGAAACTCCAATTTTGGGGATACACTGCCCTCTTCTGTGGGGCAGTGGAACATGAGAGGAAACCTGGTAAAGTCGAGCTAGGGATTGAAGCCCCGGGGACCCTGAAGGGACAGTGGGAGCTTCTCCTGCTTCTGGCACCAGGCTCCTAGCACATAGCCACAGCCCACCATCGAGAGAATTGTGACCAACAGTCGTGTAGGGGCAGTGCCTCCAAGCCCCTACACATGTAGATGAGGCATCCCTAAACATCTTATACCAAGCCAATAGGAAGCACCTGTTGTCAGACTCCAACCCACCCCAAACTGTATATAAGATTCTATCCAGAAGGAATAAAGGTGTGTGGGAATTACTCTGTTGTACAAGAGTTGCAACATTTCCTGGGAAGAGAACGCTCTCCAGAAGCTTTTGCGCTCCTCGTGCTTGCTAGCCAGTCCTCTGCAAGTTCAGCTCAGTACAGCCAGTGTCTCAGAGCAACAGCAGCTGCTGGGGCAGCAGCACCAAAGCATCAGGAGCATAGGCAGTGGTGGCGGGGCAGTGGCAGCAGAGGCGGAGACACTTCCCCCTCCGTGCTAGCGTGCTAGTACCCTTCCTCCTTTGCTTGAACTCTCCCACCAGCTGGGCCACGGAAAGCCTCTGGTACACAGAGCAGCATTCTTCTGTGGTTTTGGTTTTTCGTTTGTTTGTTTTGTTTTGGCACGAAGTATACATGCAGTGTACTTACATGTAAGCAAACCGCTCATACACACAAAATAAAATAAACAAATCTTAAAGGAGAAGAAGAGAGCTGGGGACTTAACTGAATACTTAGTGGCCAAGGAGAGAAGGCTGAACAGATTAGAGCTGAGATTAGGCAGAAGGACCAATGCTAATGAGTGTAGACTGCTTCCGAGGCACAAGGAATACTGAACACAAGCCCATAAAGTAATTTCATTCGTTTATTTAGCTTTAATACATTTGTACGAGTCGTATCTGAGACAATGTGTTCTGGATCCCAGGCCTGGAGCATACTGTGGAGCCAAGACTGATTCTGAACTTCTCATGCTCTTGCCTTCATCTCTGGAGTACTGGGATTGTAAACGTATGCTGGCATACTCAGTTTATGCGTCGTGCAGGGAATAAATCCCAGGATATGCATGCTAGGAGTGCTGGCTAGTTTATGCCAATTTGACACAACTGAAACCTCAACTGAGAAAATGGCTCCATTAGATCTGGCTGTAGGGCATTTTCTTAATTAGTGACAAATGGGTGAGGACCCAGCCCATTGTGGGTGGTTCCACCCCTGGGCTGGTGGTCCTGGGTTATATAAGAAAGCAGGCTGAGCAAGCCACGAGGAACACGCAAGAACGCAGCACTTCTCCATAGGCTCTGCCTCAGCTTCTGCCTCCAGGTTCCTGCCCTGCTTCAGCTCCTGCACTCAGCGCTTTTGATGATGGACAGTTACAAGGACCTGTGAGTGAAGTAAACCCTTCCCCCCCACACAAGTTGCTTTTGGTTGTGGTGTTTCATCACAATAGTAACCCTGACGAAGACCCGAGCCAAACACTGTACCAACTGAGCCCTGCACCTGAGCAGCCCATGTTTATCAACATGGAGACCATCAGTGACTTTCCAGAAAGCTGTCTTGACAGAGTGATGGAGCCACGTGCCACACTAGAATAAATTCAGGCTTAGGAAGAAGGTGTAAAATTTGTGCTGCTAAATAAAGAAGATTCAGAAGCCCAACCACGATGTAAGCAACAGGAATAGGATAATCGTTTGCCAGAAGTGTGGGAGATGCGGATTTGAGTGAGGAAATTTTTATATTTGATTTACAGTTCCATTCACTACCATTTGTTTTCAAGGCAATGGTGAACAGTAAATTGAGAGGAGAAGCTACTTATGCAAAGGAGAAGAAAAGGAATTGTGGGTAGTGAAAAGTTCTTGCAGGTAACAGGGCAGAATTCAGAGCTGAGGTGTAGCCATCAGTCCCCTCTATGACAATTTAAGAGACATTAATTGGAAAGGAGGCACAAAGCACGGTGTTTTATTTGAAGACGATGGAGTTTCTATATGGGGGATTTCTGGTTTTTTTTTCCATTTTTCCCTGTTTTTATTATATAAAACAATTTTTAAATTTAAATATATTTTGATCATATTCTTTCTCCTCTCCTAAAAATTAACAAATAAACCAAAAAAAAACCACAATACAACAACAAAAAAACGCAAAACCAAAAAAAAAAAAAAAATACAACACTCTCCCCAAAAGCCTGAACAGTAGACACACACACACACACATACACACACACACACACACACACACACAAACACACACACACATTGTGGAGTCCATTATATGGTAGTCAACCATCCCTGAACATGAAACCTGCCCTGGAGCACTTGATATATACACAATGTCATTCTGCTGGAG
This sequence comes from Rhabdomys pumilio, assembly GCA_030674055.1. Taxonomy (NCBI): domain Eukaryota; kingdom Metazoa; phylum Chordata; class Mammalia; order Rodentia; family Muridae; genus Rhabdomys; species Rhabdomys pumilio. The sequence continues at coordinate 14,357,217 of JANHMN010000016.1, forward strand.
AAAACTGATTTTTCCATCTTCTCTCAGCAGGTCTAAGTGACAGCCCAGTTGTTAACCTTTACCCTAGTAGCTAGGTTTTTGTTCCTTCCTTCATTCATTCATTTTATTTCAAATATAACAAAATAAAATATAATAAGATAAAATATGTACTATTACATTGAAGTTGAACAAGACAAACCAAGAGAAGAAAAAAGAGCCTATGAGAAGGCACAAGAGTCATAGACACACTGTTCACACACTCAGGAATTCCATAAAACACTACGCTGGAAGCCATAAAACTGTCTCAGAAGATCTGCTACAAACCCACGCAGGTCCTGTGCACCCTGCTTTAATCTCTGTGAGCTCCTATGAGCTTCACTCAGTTAACTCAGAGGGTTTTCTTCTCCTCTGTGTCCTCTGTCGCATCTGGCTCTTACATTCTTTCTGCCTCCTCTTTCTCGGGATTCCCTGAGCTTTGAGAGAAGGGGTTTGGTGGAGACGGCCCACTTAGGCACGAGCATTTTAAGGTCTCTTGTTCTCTGCATAACATCTGGCTCTATGTTTCTATATTTGTCTCTATCTGGTGCAGAAGGAAACTTCTCTGATGATGGCTGAAGAAGGTACTTACCTATGTGTATAGCAGAATGTCATTAGAAGTCATTTTAACACTACATGCTGTGCTTGCTTGCTTGCTTTCAAAGAGCAGTCTTATCTGCCACCTCCCCCGCCCCACTGCCAGGTCCCTGGGCTATCAAGTTCTTTGTCATCCAAACAGTGTTAGATTTCAGTTCTATCTGGTGTAGTGAACCTTAAGTCAAATCAGTTCCTGGTTGGTTATTCCCACAATCATCTTGCAGGCAGTACGCTGTTGTAGACAAAGGGTTTGTGGCTGGCTTGTTGTTTACATTTCTATTTTGACAGTCGGCAGAGCACATTCCTGTACCAAAGATGCTAGAACACAGAGGTAAAGGCTCTATGTAGGTATCAGCCTGACGCTGTATGTTCAATGAGCTGTGTGGGTGCTGTCTTCAGCAATAGGGCTTTGCTGTCAGTTTGTCAGTTTGTGGAGAACAACCTTACAGTCTTGGCAACAGCCTGGATTGTTTGGGAATTCCTATGGGGCTCCTTTGGTCAACAATTCTGTTAGATGTAACCTAAACCTGGTACTAGAAGCACTGTTTGGTGACAAGAGGTTGACAGTTGGGACTCTGTTTCCACATTCCTTCGAACACACACACACACACACACACACACACACACACACACACACACTCTCTCTCTCTCTCTCTCTCTCTCTCTCTCTCTCTCTCTCTCTCTCACAGACACACACATACACACACAGAGAGAGAGAGAAAGAGACACACTCTCTCTCTCTCTTACAGACACACACACACACTCTCCCTCTCTCTCTCTCTCTCTCTTACAGATACACACATACTCTCTCTCTCTCTCTCTCCCTTTCTCTCTCTCTCTTTCAGACACACACACACACACACACACACACACACACACACACACACTTTGGGAGGTTAGTACTGTATTAGATCTCCATGCTACCCATACAACACCCCTTCATTTTAGTTGTGTCTCCCCATAATTGCTGCTCTTTTCATAATCCCCATAAACTGGAGATTATGAAACTTCAGAAAACGTACACGTCTCTCAGCAGAAGAATGGATAAAGCAAATGTGGTACATTTACACAGTGGAATATTACTCAACCATTAAAAAGAATGACACCATGAAATTTGTAGGCAAAAGCATGGAACTAGAAAAAAAATTCATCATGAGTTGGGTAGCTAAGACCTAGAAAACAAACACGGTATGTATGTGCTCATATGTGGACATTAGCAGTTAAGTCAGTGATAACTAGGCTACAATCCATAGAACCACAGAGGGTAGGTATAGAGTGTGGAACTAGGAACTAGGGTGAACAGACAGATCTTGCTTGGAAAGGGAAATAGAATATATAGTTATGCATGATGAGAGAGAGTCTGGAATTGGGGGATCAAATGGGGAGGGGTTAAGGAGAAGGGGCTGTGGGGGGGGGAATATGAGGAGAGATTTGTGTGTTCTTTGTAAAGGGCTTTGTATCATTTATCTTGGCTGGTAAGTGTGTCAACCTCTAAAACCTCTTTTGGCACATTCAGAAATTCTATTTCCCAGGCATGTGTCTGTCTAGTGTTGAGGATTATTAATTGTATTATTTTGGTGTGCTATTGTGTATTGTAGATTTAGATGGTGATTTAGGGTTTGACTGTTTATAAAAGACCTAACTTCTTTCCATAGGGAGAAAAGTTATAGATTACAACTGAATGGATTTTCTTTCCTATAACAAACTTCAAAGCGGTTATGCCATGTTTCATAATTAGTTACTTGTTCTTCTAAATAATACTATACTAAATACGTTTATACCTTCATCATTTTCTGGACATGCAATTACTGGGTTGAAGAGTCTAAATATCCTTACTCTTGCCCTGTCAAATTATCATCCTGAGTGTTGTTCAGTCCATGGAATTAAAGCCAAGAGGCAAAGTACAATCAAATGATGATGCTATTAATTTCGAGCTAGGAGACGTCACTATAGTTATAATTTGCTTTACACAAACACTTTCTAAATTAGTACCCTAGGTGGCACTAACAGATTAAAGAATGTGAACATTTGGAATTTTGGTTAGAAAGTATCTAAAAGGATGTCTCAGATACTCTTTTAGAGCAGGTAAGCCACCAGCCATTCTTTTTTTTTTTTTAATTTTTTTTATTGGATATTTTATTTATGTTTCAGATGCCAATCCCTTTTCCCATTTCCCTTCCCCAGAAAACCCCTATCCCGTGCCCCCCCCCCTTTTCCATTTGGCTTTTATACAATTTTTTAAACGTTAATCAAGGGCTTTGTAAGTATGGTAATGCTCAATCAGAAGTGTAACCCAATACCCAATCTAGCTATGTAAACTATCTTTGACTAGTGGTGAACTTCTGCCTCCATGCCCCCTCTCTCTTTCTCTCTCTTTTTCTCTCTCATTACCGAGCTTCTCATCTACTTCATCTTCTCCTCTCCTTACTCCATCTTTTCCTCTCGGTGCTCCTTTCCCCTTAGCTCCTCCTACATATTACCCTTCCTGTTAAAATAAAGCTTTTCTCTCAGAATACAATTAGAGCACAATTATTCCTATTTGTACCAGTGAGGTACAAGATAGTCTTAATACCCAGTCCATCCTTTTGTTGACTAGCCAGAACCTCTGCCGTCTCTCTTGACTAGAACACTTAGTTTTGAACCTGGCTTTTTCTTGGCTTTAGAATGAATGTCAGCTGAGAACCCTCCACTCAGATCTTTTCTCTCAAGGTAAATAGCCTGGATTGGCTATGAGTCTATAGGTCTTCAATGCCGTCAGAAATCCAGAATGACTAAATTAACTGAATTTATAGGAAGCACTAAGCATAGCTTCTAAAACTTAGCCAATTTATAGAGACTGCTGAACACCTGGACAACCCCTATACTACCGAACGTTGGAGCATCAAATCTTCAGCCTTCTGGCCCAAACTCATCTGACAGACTTTAGTGCTGCAGAATTATTAAGGGCTGGTTACTCTGTCTAGGCAGATATAATCAGTCGACTATTCTGCAAGTGTGTTCTTTTCTGTAGATGGAGAGAGGCAATTCTTGCCGCCACCAGCCATTCTAGAGAAAGATGTTTTCAAGATTGTATCTAACTCTGGCTATACTGTTACCCTTTTCAGGCAATAAATAGATCACGAGTCAGAAAAACCAGCCACTCCCATCCTATCATAAAGCTTAACACACTGAGGTTGGACATGAATTTATGTGATACACTTAACTTGGTAAGTTGCCTTAATTTAGCTTGAAATGAAAATCAGAGAGTACCTTTTATTCTGTAACCTTCTTCAGCACTAATACTAGAAAAATATTAAGCTTTAAAAATGTTTTAACTGACAACAAAGTATACATATTTATGGGATACAATATAATAACATTGTGTGTATGTAACATATAATGATCAAATCATGGAAGTTAGCATATCCATCTTTTAAAAATTTTTGTAATTTCTCTGTATTGGCAGTTTAAAACTCTGCCCTTTTGTTTCTTTATAAAGCATACAGTAAGTTGTTGCAGTCTACTACCAAGAAACTCTCAGTCACACTATTGTGTTGGAGAGTTTAGAAATTACTGCTGCTGTTTCTCTGTATCCTGGTGCCTCCGTGTCTCTGTTGACTTAGATTTTAATCTTGGCTACCATGCCTGGAGCTGCAATGATCACGATCACGGGAGGACACACAACTATTTCATATGATTATGCCATTCACTTTTTGATATATTATCCTGTAATAGAATAGTTGAATCATACACAAGTATGATTTCTACTTCTAGCTCAACAGTAGAAAATTGTTTTTAGTTAATCTCTGTTTATAGTTAGGAGACAGGAAGCAGGGAGAAGCCTTATGACATTCAAGTTGGTGCTTTAGAAAAATGGGTGCCTCCCTCATAGAGGCAGGGGGAGGGGAGATAGGATTGGGGGGGTTTCTGAAGGGGAGAACAATTGAAAAGTAAATAAAAAACTTATCCAATTAAAAGAAAAAGAAGTGGGTGCCTAACCCCAGTTGGTACATCGTCTATGCAACCTCTGTGATGTTCCCCTAGGCTCAGGGAAGATGGAGAAGATGGTTAGAACCAAAGGACCCAGATGCCTGTTGCTAGACATAGTGTCTTCTAGACATGATAGGGAGGTGATAGTCGTGGAATCTCTGTATTATGGCTGCTTAAACAAGACCTGCATAATGACAACACCAGCTGACAGGCCAATGTGGATAGAGAAAAGCTTATAAGGCTGCACTCTTAGATGGAGACCTATAGAAAATCAAGGGCTTCAGTGGTGCAGAGAGAGGGAGAAGCCTTTTTTTTTTCTCTTGGAAAGAGCCCCCTAATGGGTTATCCAATCCTAAACGGTCAGCCATCAACACATGCACACGCAAGCATCATTAAATGGACTCAGTAGATTTTTATCAATGTCAGTAATAATTAAAGAAGAAAAAGTCATGAATTAAAAAGGAAGTAGGCCAACCAGGAGAACTAGGAGGGGTGCAAAGGGGGTGAGAATGACGTAATGCATGAATTTCTCAAAAGTTACTCAAAAAGTCTTAAAATGTGAATCCTGAAAACTTGACACTTCCAGTAAATTTGTTTTTGTTTTTGTTTTTTTTTATTTGTTTGTTTTTAGATGCAGAGGCCATAAGAGTTGGATCAACAAAGTAAAACTGGTTTACACACACACACACACACACACACACACACACACACCACCACCACCACCACCAACAACAACAACAACAACAACGACCATCACCACTCCACTTCTTCTGGGCCTTCAAACACAAATAAATCTCTTTTATCAATGTTCTGCAACAGTTAAATATTAGAGACAGAAATTGCAATTGTGCCTGTTCAATTCTAGAAATGTAACGAGCACCACCTCACGATTTTCTGCAGAAGAAGGTTCTGATTTGCTTCACAGCCACAGAAACATTGTGTGAACACAGAAAACACGTGTGTAAGTCTTTCTACAAATGAACAAATGCATATGTGTGTGCGTAAAATCAAACATGTGCCAGCAGAGACATCCTCTTTTCCACGAAAGCATAATTCTGAAAAAGTCCTTCACTTTTGCTCCCTTCTGTAGAAATCCTCTGAACCTCAGACAAATTAGCACTTGATATCAATCTAGATAGCTGAGACCCTCTCGGGGCCTTTGTCAGCAAACTTCCTGCTTCAGAAATTGCAACTATAACCACATAAAATATCCTTTTCAATGGTGCTGAGTGTAGCATGCGAATTGACCCACTGGTTGAGAACACCGTAAGCTCCCTGGCCCCTATGGAACCTCAGGTATTCATTTATAAAACAGAGATGATTCTACAAATCATTATAAAGGTTCAAAGAGAAGACACTATCAAACTTGCCTGAGTTTGGTCAGTATTTCACACCACACTGCAACAATAAGTCAACTAAATAAATTCATGAAAAATCTTTGTATTTTGACCACTCAACATCGGTCAAGTCAGTTCAGTGCAATTTTAAGCCATAGGACACAAGGTTCCCCAGCACGTCTCTTTTGAAAAAAACGCCCAAGTTGCCACAGTTGTTCAAAACCTAGCTCTTCAGATGGGAGCTTCTTTATCTCGTTTCACTTTTACTTTCTACAGCCCAGTGGGATAGATAGCTACAGCATTAAAGCCAGCTGTATACACATTGGCGAAGAAAGAATATTTGAGGCTTCCATGTTATAAACATCCACAATCAGCTGCGGAATCTTCCTGGCCACACAGCTCAGAACCCATTATTTGAGGATCCCTGTGCCTGACTCTGAGTCTCCAGTCAACACAAATATCATCTGCTGGCACGCACTTTCAGACTTTTAACTTTTCAGCAATTCAGTTTAGAGCACAGAGAAAGGAAATGAAAAACACCATGTAGCAAAGAGAAATGAAACCAGACAAAGGGAACCCCATAGGAAGAACAACAATATCAACCAACCGGACCCCCTAGAGCTCCCAAGGACTAAACTAGCAACCAAAGAGTACACATGGGCAATGGGATAGGAGGTTTTCGGAGGGGAACTGGGAAAAGGGATAACATTTGAAATGTAAATAAATAAAATAACCAATAGAAAAAGAAAAGAAAATCGTAGAGGCAACAAAAAATATAGATGAAGGGGAAGACAAGAAGTATGCCCACATACATAGGAGATATGTGCTATAAAATGCCATTCGTTTTATATTTTATTATATTTATTCATGACAATGAGCTTTACATTTTTATTTGTTCTTTGGTGATTCATATAGGAATACAATCTATTTAGATAATATTCATTTTCCCCACTTCCAGCTCCTCCCAGATTCCCTTTCCATATCCTGCTCCCAATTTCATATCTTCTCCATTCCCCCACCCACAATCACTTCTCTCCCTCCCAGTCCTCCCTTAAGACTCACTGTTTCCAATTACTGCTCTCCATATGTTCATAGGTGTGTGGCACCATCTACTGGAGCATGGGTGTGTGGCACCATCTACTGGAGCATGGGTGTGTGGCACCATCTACTGGCGCATGGGTGTATGGCATCATCCACTGGCGCATGGTCAACAGGTCATTTGAGAAAACTGTCTTTCCCTTAGCACTCATCAGCAGCCAATAGCACCTCAGTTAGTGGTGGGACTTACAAATCCCTCCCCTCTCCACTCTGGAGTGCTAAAGGTCAACACACTTTTCTGTAAAATCAAAATGAAAAAAATTATTCCTGCTCCCTGTTGCTCCTTTATTCTTCCTAGAGATAGTTTATGAAATATTTTCTATGGATATAGAAATATGCTTTAATTCACCCATGGACTCCTAACATAAAGCTGATCTACAGCATTGCATTTTCCTACATTGTTATATTTAAATTTGCCTCTTACCCCTTTTTAAAATATATTTTATTTATATGAATACACGAATACACTGTAACTGTCTTCAGACATACCAGAAGAAGGCATCAGATCCCACTACAGATGGTTGTGAGCTATCATGTGGTTGCTTGTGGTCTGAAGACCTCTGGAAGAGCATTCAGTGCTCTTAACAACTGAGCCATCTCTCCAGCCCACCTCTTACCTTTCAATAGCTGGAGTTTCTTAGATTTTATTTAGATGGAGGCCTGTTGATTCCACTTTGCTCAGGTCTCTTATTTCCTTTCTTTAAACATTTGAAAATGAGAAAATTATTAGAAGAGGTTTGAATATTGTGTTTAGTGGTGGATATCTGGCAGAGATTATTTATGTATAATGATTTGATGGTGTTTGCAGTAACTGGCACTGTCCAGGGATGTTGAGGGGCCCAGGGAGGTCCTGTGATAGCCCTCTGGTGAGAAAGCAAACCTTTTACAACCAGTTCCTGGTTCAGCTACTGAAGCAGAGGCTATAGTTTGGGTAGGAGATTCGGACCACATAGTATCTGCCTGTTGAAAGGATACTGGTACTTTTAGAAAACAAATAACATAGTCACAGACAGTGGCACTTTGAGGAATCGTAGAGCATACGTGGTCTTCCCACTCAAATTAGATGTCCAAGAAATAGACAACAAAAGGTGTTTGGTTTTACATGGACATGGATGCTATTATGGGGGTAAAATAACTAATAGGCTTGTAACCTTGTGATTGGTTTATTATTTTAAAATAGCTCTATGTTTTGTAAAGTATGAGGAAATAGACATGCAGTTAGAACTCCAAGCAAGCTTTGTATCTGCAGTGTTATGACATGCTGTCTTGGACGTTTCTGGAGAAGCAGCTCAGCAAAGGTGACAATGGCTCGGATAGTCTCAAAGAATAAGCAAGGTTTTTGTTCCGGGTGGGAAAGGAGGCAGAAGAGAGTGTTTCATGTATGGTCATGATACAATTCACTGTTCAGATTGGAACACTTCTGGTTGTGAGGCTTTGAGATGTGTGCGCTTTCAGTGTCTGTGTCGGAACAGTAGGAAGATGATAGGCGATGTTCTCTACAGTGTGGGAAACGAGGTGAAGGTCAGAGGTTGTTTGATGGATGAATCAGGGATCAAGCAGATACATTTGTTAGCATCCAGGTATGGTTGCTTGGCGGATGAGCCTCTGTTACCATGGGTTTGTTTGAAACCAAGTGTCAGGATTTCGAATTGTTAATGTTTCTCAACCTGGAAATGACGATAGTAAAAACAAAAGTAATTATATGGTATGGATGGATGGATTAGACTAATAAAATTTCATTAACAAAGAATTATCTGAGAAAATGGCTTTGGGAGGCCAGCACAAACACAGGAACTTTGTTTATCAGGGTCTGTCATACACAAGGGCACTCTTTTTTCATCTGTGGCTACTCAATATGAAACTCTGTACTCCTTCCTGACCTCACTTTGAGTTTCTGGCCAAGCTTCTCTCGTGCTCATAGTATGCCTTAACCTCTTCTCATTCACTCTGATTCCTATAGTTTGTCTTTCCAAGATACTTCGTACTTCCCTGGGACTTGGCTTCCACCTCATCGTGAACGTCTGTTTATTTCCTTTCCTTGTTCCCATAGAGCTCTCAATTTTATCTATTGCTCTCCTCTCCAACCCTGCTCGTGTGCTTCTGGGGGTGTCGGCTGTATTTTGAACTCTAAAGATGAAATCCTGAGCATTATCTTAAGATAATGAGTCCTGTACCTTTGCCATCAGTTGACTGGTTTGGTCAAGAAACCACTACTGGAATTCCAGCAGAGGCTGCTGGGAACAGTTTCCTCACGTCCAAGAAAACATTGTAAGGAAAGGTTAAGAATGTCGGTGCATTGTGATGAGTTTTGTAGGAAATTACAGGATGCTGACATTTCCTTTTACTGGTATTACATTACCTATGCCCCACCCTACTCCCCATCACTGTGGCATTGTTGACAGTTACTCAGATGGACCATGGTGCTACTTGCCACCAAGACTTTGCCCAAGCTGTTCTCTCTGTTTCAAGTGCTTCCCTCACAGGTCCTCACCTGGCTGATTCTTTGACCCTGTAGGCTCAGCTCATCTTTCCTTAGGAATCTGTTTGAATCCCCTGGTCTCCATCTGACACACTCATCAAAGCTTCCATGGTGTGCTCTGTGCTGTTCCTTCATAGTAAGCTTGTCTTAGTGTGTGCTCTGTGCTGCTAACGTTACTATCAAATACTCTGTGTCTTGTTCTCTGATGGATTTCAAGTCCTTAGAAGATAAAGAGTGAACCATGTCTGATCCTTCCCTGATCCTTTTGGCACTTGGAAGAGAGGAGACAGAAGAGTAGCAACATAGATTTTCCCTCTACATGTCCCTTGCATTGCATGTCTGCCTGCCATACTTTCTCATCATGCATTACAACAGTGCTCCACGTCACATACTCAAAAGCTGGTAAACTCTTTAACTGTGATAGCGTATGCGCTGTGAGACATTTTTCTAGAGTGCCTTGACACTCTCACACGCTTCCAGAGCTGTGTCTCAAGAACAGCACTGTAATCACCTCTATATAATTGACCCACAGCATAACCACAGTGGGGTGTGGGGTGACAAAGGCTTCATGTGTAATGAGAACATAAGAAAGAGCCTGGTTAGCTTAAAGCCATCTGTATGAAGGGTTCACTGTGAGCAAAACTACTGTCCTTGCTGGTGTGGTGTAGAGTCTTGTGCATCCTGCAGGTGCTATAGCAATGGGTCACAACCCAGGCACAGTGGGATAAATTAAGACAAGAAAGAGGCCTTTTTTCATTTCTCTTCTGCATGTTTTGAAAGCAGAACAGAGGCCCAGAGTATTTGAGTCTCAGTTTTACTATCTGTAAAATGCCCAGTGACACCATCTGTAACTTTTGAAACTGTAAACATTATTTTGTTAAGTAATGAAAATAGCATATATGGGTACAATCACACGTTCATGACTCTACTTAAAGAACAAACAACTTGAACCATAAGTACCATGGTGAACCATAAGAACTCAGTTATTAAGTGACCCCGGGAGTCAAAGAAACTTGGTTACTAGAAACAAGGTAATTTAGTTATCTCCTATAGATGGAATTTTTATTAAACGTACAGAGAGATGTAATGCAACTCAACCAAGTTAACAAAGTACTTATGATGTGAACACTAAGATGCGTTTGGCAGAAAAGAGGCCACCGGGGACTCTCGGAAGGTCAGGCTGCTTGGGGTGCCTGGAGCTTTACCTGCTGTGACAGTTGTTTATGTTAGATTTAAGGAGGGCATCTTTCTAAACCCAAGGTACCATTCTGCTGGGGATTTTCTCAGGCGTGGAGACAATTTATCACTTTAAGTTTACTCTCTGTCCAGTGAAAGCCCTTGGGCTGTCATCTTTCCCGGAAACATTGAAATGTGGAAGTTTTTAGACAAGGAAGTAAAGAAACTGTTTTCAGGAAAGCCAGTTGGATTTGAAGCTAATACAGTTCTCAGGGAAAGGCTGACAGAAGATACATGGCTCTGTGCCCTGTTTTTGAATGCCTCATCCAGAGAATCACGTAGGGCCCTGAGATGGACGGTTGCCCCCCAGGCTTAGAGCCAGATATTGAGTTACAAGTTCTCAGCTCAGTCACTCATTGTCATTAGGGAAGTGACGGAAACCCTGCAGTCTCAGCTTCTCTGCCTGTGAAGTGAGTATACTTGTTTTAGTTCCGAGGTTCCTTGTGTGTTCTCTAGGAAGATTGAGGGAATTATGTATGCAAAAGCACTTACAGATAGATGCCAAGGTTCAGAGGCTGAGGGTATGGTTGAGTGGCAGAGAACGCCCTTAGCATGTACAAGGTCCAGAATTTTATTTTCAGCACTGGGCTAAAAGAAAGAAGGAAAAGGAGGTGGGAGAAGAAAAGAATAAATAAAATAAATAAAAATAAAAAAGAAAAGAATAGAAATCAAGACTAACTTTACAGTCACCATACATAGTGTATTTACACACTATGTATAAATGAGATAAAAGGAGAGGTACAGACTTATATCCACATTTAATCTGTGTCGACGGAGGAAGAAACGCCTTGCTGTCACATTGTCTTGCGAAGCTAACGTATATGTATGTGTGTCTGGGTGTGAACTATAAGTGGATAAAAAGAGCGACATGAATAAATATGATTGTACACAACAGTGTAGAAGCAGAAGACAATGACTTTGTGGGCATAAATGCAAACTTGGCAAGAACTCAGTGAGATTCGACCCCCACTTGCCCAGTATTTGCTGGGCTGGCACTCTGGTTCTCATAGCAGAGCGTTTGAAGGACCTCATCTCCCGGGATGAAACTTCATGTGGACTTGTTTTCTGAGACTGTGTCAAATTTATTGAAACTGCCTTACTCACATGAGATTACAAACAGAAGACCAAGGAAAACGGCATTTTACGTATTTCTAATTTTTGCTTGCCATTCACCCACAAGACGAACTGTTTGAAAATAATGAGCACCGAGCCAGGGTTCCTTTCTGAATGATCAGTGCTAACAGGGAAGCTAAAATCCATCAAGATTGTGTTTAGTAATAAGGAAAGAACTTTCAGCTGGTTTTTAAAGATTAATTTGTTAATTAGGTGAACATCTGGGCTTTGGTTCATGACTTCCCTTGGAAACCTTGATTAATTTATGAGATTTTTCATCCCCCATTTACTAAAAAAGCAGCGAGTCGTCCGGCGTTCCACGCCAATGAAGGCAAAAGTTAATTGGATTCTGAGATCTTTCTCCTTTCCCCCCTCAGCAGCTCCTCGCTGCTGCTTCGAGTGGAACCAGGCGCTAAGGGATTCTGCCTATTTGTGTGTGTGAGAGAGAGATACAGAAATGAGAAGAATTACAAGTGACTGGAAAGTGAGTTTGAAAAAAATATATTATTTGGTATTTCCTTTGGTTTGGATGGGAAAGTCAGAAGGGTGAACAGAAAGCTAACCCCGGAACTAGTAAGCACATTGGCTTGCTGCACACTTTGATTTGAGGATTGTGTGTATGTGCTACGAGAAAGGGCTGTCTGAGGGTTTTTTTTTTTTTTTTTTTTTTTTAGTGGATTGAAGTGTTTAGGGTTTGGAAAGAGTAAGTCAGAAATGCAGCCGGACTGCACTGCTAATGAGAGATGGGTCCGCAGATAACACGTCCCACCTCCCTCTCCTCCAGGAAGAGCATGGCGTGGGCGAGAGACAGAGAAGGGAAGGCAGAGGTGGCTAGAGCTGACTGCCGATATGGACAACGGCTCATGGCTTTTAAGAAATCACAGGCAATGAAAGACAGCCATCACGAGACAAACGTGCATTTGTCTCTTGATCACACAGACAGCACTCACGAGAAGGGGAATTCATTGTACCTGCCTTCCTCTATTCCACTTTCTCTCATTGTCTTTCTCTGGTCTGTTTTTCTTCACAACTTTATTTATTTATTTATTTATTTATTTATTTATTTATTTATTTTGAGTTACATTTGACCTTCGAATCTACACACTTACTTCAGCCCACTGCGGGGACCTGAAGGACTATGGTACCCATATGAATAACGCAGGGAAATGCTGACAGGTTGTTCCTGAAAGCTGCAAGGATTTTAATTGCATGGGAGCCAGTGTTTGGCAGCCCCAGATGTATGCATATGATTATGATGATCATAACCTCGTTTTCTAATCAGACTGAGTAGTTCAGGTTTTTACTAAGTACAGAAGAAAGTATTTGTGGTAACAAGGATTGACTTTTTCATCAGAAAGATATGTGAGCACAGTGGAGTTAGAAGACAGAAGGAACTGTGAGTCTCAGTACCGTTTCACTTGTACCATACACAGTCGTGAAAAGATGGAACAGGGAAAGCATAGTGGTTCACTTCAAATGTTTTTAAAAATAAATTCCATTAAAATGTTTTTTCTGCATAAAATAAAAAAGGAATAGGTTTTGATTTTAATAACTTTTCATAATGTTCATTCTTATTTATATAATGGCAAATAAGAATAAAATATCTTAATTCTTCAATCTGGCTTAAAAGTAAGACTTGACAATCTAAAGAATCAGGGCTATGTAAAAAGCAAACAGAATACTTTATTTCAGCTTTCTCTTTCTTTGAACAAAAATGAAAATGAAACTTTAACAAACCATTTTCTTACACATGTTGCCAGTCTTTCTGAAAACACCACTGATATCAAAGTTCACTGAAAGCCGGGGAGAAGGCACAGACTTACTTTTGTGTTAAGCATCTTTAATTTTTTGTGACACAAATAACAAGAAATCAATTTGGGACAAAAAAAGGGGGGGGGAGGTATTTTCACAGCAGTAATGAGCACTTAATACAACAAAGCTTATCGCGAACATCTACCAAGGCGAAGCCACCGAGTTTGTAGGTGACACAGGGCAATGCTGTGCTGATCGAGTGGAGCATGGGTGAGCCCCAATTGGGATGCTTGAAACCGGGGAGCTTCGTTCTCTTCTTCCTCCCAATCTGGATGATAAACTGTCCACTGAGGAATATTCCCACGGTGTTCCTCCGTCACACAGTCCATTGCGCATGTCAGAAAACCGGCCTGCAGTCTGCACAGGTGCCTCTACTCTGCATTTAGACGTAACTGAGGATTTTATTTTTCAGATTTCAGATGTTTCCTTTCAAAATGCTTCTTTGTGATTTCACTCCAATCTCCTATGTTGCCCGTGGAGTCTCACCTGGCAAAGAGATACACGAAACACATTTAAGTGTTCTGTAGATCTCTAGGCTTATGGGTAAAAGAACCTTAGCTCCTCCTTAACTACCTCACGCCTTTTCATAGCTGTGAAGATGAAGAATATGAGTGTTTTGAGCCCATTCCAGAAAAACTATACCTATTGATCAATAGAACAAAGGGTAAAAGATGCTCTCATGAATAATTGCATTTTGGGACTCAAAGTTTAATGATCAAAATGTCTGGTTTTCAAGGTAATAATACCCATGTGAGTAACCAACCACATTTTGGTTGGGTTTAAGGCTCACTCCGTGAGATAGAACCCTTATCTAACATTACTGAAGTGCTCAACAATCTGAGACTGGAACGAACGCAGTGAAATGAGCACAGCAGTGAAACGAATCCTAATGATACATCTGACACATCGCTATATCCGTACTCCTGAACATTGCTCAACTCTTATCAGAGATGCTTCCTCTTGCAGTAGACGGTAATTGACAAAGAGATCCACAACTGGACGTTGTACTCTGAGAACTCAGCCCTACGTGGGACGTCTTTATCAAACTCCTCTCCAGGCGCAGGGAACTTTGCTAAAGTGGGCACACAAGGATTCTAAACATCAGAAGTGGTAAAGGATGCCAGGGAGACAGTGTCTTCCAGATACCACAGGACTGATGCACATTCGAACTCACAGAGTCTGGGACAACAGGCACAGTTCTGCACAGGCTCCAACCAGATGAAATCCCAGCACTGAGCAGAGGAAGTAAATGCAAAGTCCCACCTCTAACCACAAAGCTATTTGTAATTGATACCAACTGGGAAAGGAAATGTAAAAGGGGTAATTTCTTATTTGGTGCAGTAGGGGTGATATTTATGTTCACATCTTTTAAAAAAAAAAGTGTAGACGAGGAGATAGTGTTGATGTCTGAAAAAGAGGGCAAACTTGAAGGTGAAGGGGAGAAACAGCCATTGGAAGATACACAGAGAACCAAACAGATGAATGAGTCTCAGGAAGACAGGATTCTGTGAGGGGATCTGTGAGCAGGGTTGGGGGGTCTGGGTGTGGGCAGGGTGGAGGGTGGGCAGTAGGATTGGAGAGGAGGAGGAGCTAACCTAAGGTGACTGCCTATAATAGCCTCATGTCCTCAGTGGCATTTTACAAATAGTTCTTTGCTTAGGAAACCATTTCTGCTTTGTTTTCAACCATCGAAGATTGTTTCTGAGGTAAACTTTTACTGGGTCAAGGATTTTTAAATATTTTGCTCATTTCAGACAGACATCTATTTACAGAGAACAGTTTTTAAAACTTTTTTTTTTAAAAAATTCATTTTTATATGAAAATTATCCTTTTACTTTATTCTGCATTCTGAAGTTGCACCTGCTATATTCACAACTTGAAATTTATTTCTGTCTTAGGAGCCTTTCTTAAAAGACAAACCTTGAGTCTTCATTGGCTTGTTAACATTCTAGTAGCAGAAGTAGATTTTTAGAACATGAAGAACACAGGGCACATAGAAAAACAACTGAATTTAAATAGAGATTCCAAAAATTATCGTAAAAAATTTTATATGTGTGTGCATGTGTGCACATCACATATGGATGAGTGTGTGTGTGTGTGTGTGTGTGTGTGTGTGTATGTGTGTGTGTGCATATGTGTGCAAGTGGAAATGTCACCACCAGGCATCTTCCTCAGTTGCTTTTCACCTCATTTGCTTGTCTGTTGGAGACATGTTCCCCTGAACCTGGAACTTGATAGTTGGCTAGAGTGGTCCACTCTGGTTCCCAGTGCTCAGGTTTCAGGTGCTTGCTGCTTTGTGGGGCTTTTTATGTAGGTTCTGGGATTCCAAACTCAGGTCCTTACTCTTTCATGGCAAGTACTTTATAAATTGAACCCTTTCCCCAGCTCCAGAGTAATTCTTACTTTTACTTACTTATTTTTTTTTTTTTACTGGATTCGATCTTACACGGCCAACATAGTCTTAGAAATAGTGATAGATTGTGCAAGGTGTACCTGGGCCAGAATATTACTTTGTACCCCATAACTATGCACAACCAACATGTAACAATCAAAGAAGAAAAGAGAAAAAAAAAATGAAGACAGAAACACTCCCCTGTTTCCCGCTCCAGAAAGTAAAGAGGCCAGCTGGTCCTTTAATTTTCTTTTTCGAAAATCATGTTCTTGTGTCTCCTTCTTGGACTGTAATTGTTGCAATAGATTGCTTAGAGCTGAAATGTTTTTAAAATTTCAAACCAGAAATTCTTGGTTCCATTAGGAGTTCTTTTTCTCTACCTTCCTTTGAGAGTGTTTTCTCTGACAGGGCTCTCCGGTGTTTCTTGTCACGTACTTGGCCCTAAAACCACCACATTGTCCCTGGCTGCGGGTTTTCTCCATTATGTGATTTTCAGTGCACTCATGAACTCCACTGAGCAGTTATTTTCAATGTTTGCCCAGAAGTAAGCAGGAATTACTTTGTTGGGGCTGCTCCATTTGCTGCAAGGGAATGATTATTAATGTTCTTTTCAAAGTCAACAAATGACAGCAGAAAGAAGAGCAGAAGGAGACTGTGGCAGTTAGGCCTGCAGGCAGCTACATACACAAAAACAGAAGTTGGTTTCATTATTTTCAGACTGTGGGCTTAGCTTCTCCATGGCAAAGAAGAGATAGATCTTCTTGTAACAGCCTTGAGCTTAACTGGGTAAGTGGTTTGATGCCTTTGGCCTCAACACAGGTTTTGTCCTTGGAGAAACCAATCTTATGTAGCTGGAAATAGCCTTGCATGGAAACCTGTTGGGCCTTTGATGCTGACTAGGCCATTCTCCCCTGGTAGCCTTTTTGCCTGGCCTTATAATTAGTGACAGAGCATTGTGGCTATAAAGTTTCTATGGTCACTGGAAGGTCATGAGGATAATTAAGGCTGTTTGAGCACTGGCCTGACTGGGTCTTTCACACCCTGATGTGGATTCCTTAGAGACACAATGATAAGGAGAAGCACATGCAGCATACAGGAGTTCTGCCTCTTGCCCACCTGCCCACGTGCATGGCTCTCTACATGGTATTTCTATATTGGCCTGTTTCATTTTTCAAAACTAGTTTCACATGAGACTGTATCTTGAAGAATTTTACATGTTTTGAAGCTGTAGCTTCCTCTTTTAATGTTTTGGGGGCTTCCAGAAATGCAGCTGCTGGCCTCTGAGAGGCTCCATTACACCCAGCACACGCAGACTCATACTTACTCTGTGTTGTCTTGCTGTTGTGCAGGGATATACTGAATGACTTCATAAATTGTTCCGTGAAAATCTTGCCCTGTTATACCATCAGAGGCTGGGGCAGACCTACCGGACATCTAGAAAACACAGCACATTAAAAGACAAAACAGTCCAAGATTAGCTGGAAAAACGCAGCAGCTTGAGGGATGGAGAACAGATGCTGGACACCTCTGGAATGCTACTTCCTCCTTTCTAGCTTCCTGCACTCACTCTATGTTATTTCAGGAGTAGCTTGACCAACCAACCACTTTTTTCATCATTTAAGAAAAAATATGAAAAATATTTCACAGAAAAACAATAGAAAGAAAAGTAGCAAAAGGAGAAATCAAAACAAACCAAAACAACAAACAACAGCTTAATAACAGGAAGCACATACAAAACATTGTATCTTAACGGCTCTTTTGGCTACTTTTTGCCAATTACACAAGTAGGATGGCTTTTGAAAGGATAATTCGAAGCCCAAAGTCCTCATCGTATTGCAAGTGAGTAAAAGGGCAAAGGGAGATGCTTTGGTCTTACTGTGAGGACGGCTCTGGAGACTACAGGCTTAACTGAACAAGGAAAGGATGGAGTGTATTTATCTGGTAAAAAAAAAAAATCATCACAAGCTTTGTTGAAATCTGTGTTTCCTGCACGTTCCTCACATACTTCCTATTCTGTAATTTCTTTTTTCTATAAACATTGCCTTCCAGCTGATTGCCTCATCTTCCTTCCCATGCGCCCCTATTTTAACCAGCACCCCTATTTTAACCACGCTTCTCTCTACCTGTAGTCCTTCCTGTTTACACAGCACCCCTCCCCCAGTGAAGGGTTTGCCCTGGGTTACGCTGAGGCATGTTTTCTGCATTGGGAGGCCTTAGTACTCTGTGCTTTTGGAAATCGTTTCCATTTCTCTTACTAACATTCTCAAGGGAAGCACTATGGCCATGGGCCGTGACTTCTTCAGTCATTCTGGGTTGAAATTTCCATAGAATTTATAATTGAGATTGAATCTGCATTTTCCTTGGCGTGAAGGCAGTCAGGGGCTATGGTAGATGTATGCTAATATATACGATCTAATATTGAAGTATCGAATGACAGCAAATTTGTTGATGCTATGCATTTGTCCTCTGTCCAACTCCCGGAAGAGGTGCTAAATGGATAACAAAATGCACAACAGGTAAAGGGAGAGCAATCCATCTAATCCGTACTACAATAACCAAAGAGATTGTTTTGATTTTTTTTTAAGATGCAAATAAATTAGTAATTAAATTTATTTCCCCTCTTAATGACACTTTTGAGAATTTTTCTTTCATTAATAGTTGTTTTCTTCTTATGTTCATTGCCTTGGGCTGTCCATTTTCACATGTAAATGGCATCCTGGCTTCTTTCCACTCAGCTCATCCCCACATATCCCTGTCCTCACTCTCCTCCTTGTCCTGGTTTCTCACCACATCTCCAAAGCACCTGACATGGCCAATTAAGGAGGTCAGAAGAATTCTCAGACATTTCTGATTTGAGATTGAGCATGGTTCCAAACGAAGTCATGCTACGTGTTATAGAATCAAGCAAATCTTCTGAGGTGCAACTCAAGGGCATGCTTGCCTGCTTCAAGTCTGCGGACACTAAAGTACTTGGGGTCAGCAGAGGGCTTCAATTAGTGTTCCAGTCTTTGTACAATCAACACCCTATTCTTAGTATTGATCACCATTCACTCCTTTATAATGATCCATTAAGAATATATGTGTGATTTTTTCTTTTAAATAAAGAAATTCTATGTTTCAAAAGTCAATATGTCCTCTTACCTCTTTGGTCTCCTGCTCTAAGCATTGGAGCTACACCTTAGAAGGGATTTGTTGTCACAGCACTACGAAAGTCCTTTTAGCTAATGGATCAGTCACATATTTATTTTGTCTTTTTGGGTTCTGGAGGTGTGGAGTGACACCATCCTTTCTAAGACTGAAGGGGTCACTGGCACACCGTTGTCAGGTGTGTCTCCTCTTCTTCTATGGCACTATGGGAGCTACTTACTCAACCTCGGGAGGGTGAAATCTCATCAACCCCTCTCCATTACTCATGGGACATTTCTGAAATAAAGTCTGTAGCCAGAAAACTCACTGGATGAAGCACACACGGTGATAGAATGCTTAGAACAAAGGGGCTATTTCCGAATGGCAAATAGTTCTCTTCTAAAAAAATGGAAGAAAGAAGAAGCCAGAAGCAAGCAATCCATTTCTGGTTCCATCCTTAAGTGGACTATTACCGAGGAAAGAGGAGACAGAGGAAAAACCAGTCCTTTACAAATCTATGAGCGCTCATGAGCTAAGAGTTTAGGGGCACATTCTGTTTAAAACTGATTATCTACAATTTTTTAAAGAGACTGACTGAAAACAAATGGTTTCAACTATAAAAGCCCCTGCCTTTTTTTTTTTTTTTTAAAGGATTGGACCTTTAGGGTAATAATAAAAATGTATACCTGTATATTACTTGGTTTGTATTACATGATAACTCCCTTATGACAAGCAAGTAGCTTCAAGGATAGGATCGAATGTCTCTGAAAAGCTATTGAGGTTATGAGGCAGAAAGGGAGGGAGGGAGGGAGTTCTGCAAAGTGAAGGGATGAGATCACTTAGGCAGCATGGATAACTTAAGCCAGGGACTCTGGGTTCTCCATTCTTCTTTTCTCTATATACTCGACCTAGCTAATTCTCTATTCATAGACTATACCAGGAAAAGAGTATGCATCCTTATTTCTGACAGCTTTACTATCTCTATAAGAGAAGAAAAATGAAAAAAAATGCTCCACAAATCTCACTGTCCAGTGAATCAACACTGTGGAAGACAGTGAGGGCTAACGAAGCCATTGGATACCACTGCCCTGTTCTTAAATGAATGCTCTGTTTAATCAACCACTAGGAAAACCAACCCTGGGAACACCAGGCGCATCTGGAAAAGCCACAAACTCATATATCCCGAAGTCACCCAGGGCATCTTCATGGCCTGAAAGGAAAAAAATCGACATAAGTTACAGAAACAAAGCTTTCCTCTGATACTTAAATTTCCATGCATTTATTTTTGTTTCTTAGGAATACGCAAAGAACTTAGCTTTATTGTCTGCTTCTTTAAGTGGTATTTGCATGAAACCATTGAATATATCCTAGTCCCACATGGTTGTATTGGCATTGAATGGTTTGGGGAATAAGTCCTTAAGAGAAAAAAAATTAAACTGAACTTGACCAATTGTCCCCAAAGTCTCCTGTAGGAATATTGTATTACATGCTCAAATATACATATGTGGACAAGACTGGGTATTTAAGAACACTAGGGCCTTAGCCTAGAGGTCACAGCAAACTTTGATCCACCCATAATATCTACTGAGCTTAGATCAATAGATCTAACAGAGAACATTAGAAGAGAATAAGTATTACCAGTAGCTACACTGACTCAAAAAACAAAGAACAAACAAATAAACCAAAAAGCAGTTGCAGTACAATAGGGATATTGCTCAGCCTTTATCTCAGAAGTGAAGAAGCAAGAGGTGGCTGGGAGGAGGGAGATGGTCTCCCTTCCTCTCTGTGACAGTCAATTATTGTAAGCAAGCAAAGACTAGGCAAGAGGAAGAACCTTTTCTTTTCATTAAGAGTCACCTTAGGCTCTTCATATCATCTTATTTTACTTCTCATAGCAGCCCCAGGAGGAAGTCTCTGTTAAATAGATAAGGAATTCAAGGCCAAGAAAAAAAATTTCCAAGGATATATGTCAGATATAGAGAACTGAAACCTGGCTCTCGGTGACACCACCATCCAGGCATAAGCTCCGTTGTTAACTAAGAACAACTCAGTGTAGAGTCCACAATGAAGGTTAAGGGTCAGCTGGGGACAAAGGAGCAGACCGGCCTGACCATACCTCTGTTTCTTCCTCTCCTTAGGATGGAGCTGCCAGCATTGTATATCCTCCAGAAGCTACAAAAGTCCCCCTTTGCTCTTACAGACCAATGGTAAGAGGGCTAACAAGTGAGAATGGAGCAGAATTCAACAGCTCCATCTCTGAACTTTCTTTGCCTTGTCTGTAATTGAGTGGAGAGTCCTCCCCTAGCTTATCTTACAGACCTGTGTGGCATATATAAAACCACCACAGAGGCAGCATTTTGTAAAGGGAAGACTCTGAACAATGTAGAAATTGTGGTTGTGCTAATATCAGCTTTGATTAATTCGATTACATTGACAGCAATATCTGTAAATATGAGCAGAAAACACTGACAACTAATAGACACCACTATGGACAACATTCCTCTCCACTCTGGCCATTACCTGAAAATGTTTGAGCTTTTCTGTATTCTGACTCGGGTCTGAAAAGACAAACATGCATAAATCAAGGGTTAGAATTGAGGAGAAGGTTTTAAAAAGTTATTTCATAGACATACATTACCTGCCTTCTAGCTTCTGCCTTATAGCTGGAAAAAGAAAGGGGAAAACTCAGTAAGGTATGTTTTAGAATGTTTCTAAAATGTTTTTTTTTTCTTTTTTTAACCTACCTTTGTAAGGTTGATATTTTTTCCACAGAAAAAGAAGACACATGGCTGTAATCAAGAACAGTGATATTCCAGTTATACTTGCTAATGGGGACAGTGATTTTCCCCTTTGTGCAAGCTTCTCCAATCCTGAAAAAATAGCAATAAATTACTAAGTAATCTGAATTGTTTAAGGTTATTCTCTAGTTAAATTGACACCATTGCCTATCCCTCCCCCTCTCTTTTTCTCTCCTTAAATTCCCCCAATGAGGGGTTACAGTGGTTTAAAACTTAAACCCCAAACTTCCTGGGGATATTTGTGATTGGAAATGTGGCTGGTTGCCTGGGAAATACTGACATAATGTACTAGCCATAGCCATAGGAAATTGTTCCTGTCCTTCATTTCCCTGGTGTCTACCACTTTCCCATTAATGTTTCAGCTCTTTGTCCCTACATGGTCAGATGCAGGATGTTCTCTGTCCTCCATTCTTGCTGTTTTAGCAAGATTCAAGGGTGTGACCCTTTCAAAGACATAGTAGTATATTTACGGATATGAGAGGAAGAGTACTTATCTCAAATACACCTTACTACTTTTTTTTTTAACCAATCAAGAAATACCAATTTCTCAAATAACACGTTCATACAAATCTCAATAAAATATCTAAAGTCAACTTGAAGACTTACCCAAGTTTGATACTAGAACCCACTGTGGAAGGAGAAATTTGTCTCCTGATAATTTTTTCTGGTCTCCACAAGTGCATTGTGAAACATCATGCGCACAAGCGCACGCACGCACGCACGCACGCAGGCACGCACGCAGGCACGCACGCACGCACATGCACTCATGCATGCACACAAGGCAATGTAAATGTAAAATCCCATTCACCTTGCAACTAAAAGTCACTTTATTTTGTGGAACATATCTTTTATTACTAGAACTATATTGTGTATGGCGCTAATAGCTGTAATACATATGCTAAGTGTTTACAGTATACCAAACTCTGTGCTAAGGATGCATGGCCTGTAGTAACTGCTGAATTTCCTGGGCCATCTTATTAGAGAGCAATTATATTATTATCTCTTCTTGATGAGGAAGCTGAAGCTTACAAGTCATTTAGGTTATTGTAGTGGGGATAATCCCAGGCTTTTAATATTTCATTCTGCCTCCTTCCAATGCTGTTTATACAACGTATTGACTATGGTTATGTTAATACCAGCCCTGGACTATAATATGATAAGTTATATATTAACCTGTAAAGAAGGAAGTAATTGTAATCTTTAACATGCAGCTCTGATACCGCTGTGCAAATGAATCGTGGCAATCATCTGACTACTCAGACTGATGTGTCCTGAAATCATAATTCAAAAACTGTAATACCACTTCCATTTCAGACATAGAATCTGTGTGTAGTCAGTAACATAGTGGCTACTCGGTTCTTCAAGAAATGCCTTGCCAGCATCCTCTTCCTCTTCTGCCATAAAGGTTCTGTTAGTGCCTCCAGGAGTTAACATGGTCAGAGCCCTTACCCATCTCCTTTTCTCAATACAGGGCTATCCAAAACATCTCAGTTTTACCCCGTAGAATACCATCATTTACAAATGTCTTATCTTTTTCTGCTGTAGCATGGCTTGTATACAGCAAGCTGTATTAGACCGGTTATGAAGCCCATGCTATCTCCTCTTATCTGACCATACACTGCTGTTCTCATATCCTCTTTAGGTCTGTGAGGAAAGGGTGTTTTTAATTATGAAAAATTCTGTGTCATTTTGGGGTCACTGTGATTCTGTTAACTATCTACCAATGCTCATATAAATACCTGTTTGCTCATCAGTGATGCAAACAATTTCTCTGCTGAACTGGATCTTAATCAAGCATTTATTTGAAGTCTATTTTGGCCACATTATGGCTGAATGTCACCATAGGTTGACTACAAATATAAGAACTCACCAAAATACTCAAAAAGTATTATGTTGTAAGGGACAATCTCTTTCCAGGAGACATTTTCTCCCTCTGGTTGGTGCCAAGGCCCTAACACTTCCTTCTTTTGTCATGGATTCTTGGAAAATTCCAATTAAAGAATTATTTTTATTTGTGTGTGTGTGTGTGTGTGTGTGTGTGTGTGTGTGTGTGTGTGTGT
>JANHMN010000016.1:14381258-14398884 GCA_030674055.1 Rhabdomys pumilio
TGTGTGTGTGTGTGTGTGTGTGTGTGTGTGTGTGTGTGTGTGTGTGTGAAAGTATATATTTCACTTCTCCACTTCTGACCTATGAAGGCCAGTAAAGGGTGTCAAATTCCTTGAAGTAAGAGCTACAGACAGTTGTGAGCTATATGATCTGAATTTGGGTCCTCTGGAAAAACAGTAAATGTTCTTAACAGCCAAACTACCTCTCCAGACCCAGAAAATTCCAAGTCTTAACATCAAACTTCATATCCCTCAACCCTTTCACCTCACAACAGCCATCCTGCTAAAATTCAGAACATTTAAAAACAATCAGGTGCTAATTTATTTTATTATGTGGCAAAACATTTTAGTACAGTCTTGGCTGGTTTTTTGTTTTTTAATTTTACTTTCCTAAAATGAAAAATATGCCAATGATGTCTATGTCAGAGTGCTTCTCTTTCCTATGGTGGATTCACTCTGGCATCCATCATTGACAGATACATTTATGATTCTTAAACCTGGCAACAGACTTAGCATACAATAGCTGGCAGTCTTACTCTAAGATACATAAGACACACTTTCTCCTATCCTTCATTTTTTAACTTTCCCCCAACTTTTAGATTCTCTTCCACAGAGGTCACAACCTTCTTGTTTCTCATCCTTTCTTCTATCCTTAGACTCCTCCTTTATCGTCCTCTCCCTCCCTCCCATTGGCTTCTATTATTCTGCAACCAGAGACCCACCTTGTTAGTGATCAATTCCTGTCAGTCAAAAGCTTGGCAGTAGTGAAAGCCAGTGTTCTCTCTGTGGAGAGCGAGGACACACACAGTCCTTTTCTGAAGACAAATGATTGTTCTTGGACCCCCGCATCTGAGTGCCATGGTTCCCTGAACTTGTCCCTGTTTCTTCATCTAGAATGCATGCCAAAAAGTACCGATGCTATAGTCTCGGACATTGGCAAATGTGTTTTGGATAGATGATCTTCTAGAACTCTGACTTTAAGAGAGGACAGTAGGGGAATTCTGGTCTCATATTGGGACCTGTAATGCAGGTCTGGGCACTTGGAAGAGCACCTCTCTTTCTTCTTTTAGAATTTATGTTATTCATTTGTACATAGCATGCCATCCTCCCCACTGTTTAAACACAATGGGCTCCTTTACCAAAGCCAGAGTGCAAATGGTATTTGCCCCCTCCTTAAGCAAACAAATAAAATGGAATAACATGCTAAGTGCAAATATGGGCAAGAGGTGTGGTATCCATGGTATCGCTACCCTGCTGTCTGAGGCTGTACCCAGAACAAGTCAGCCATATGCTACATAGGCAGTGTGTCTATTCTGAGATGAGAACGGAGTCCTGAGAACTCTTCCATCCAATCTGTTCAGTAATTATGGCAGCTGCCTCATGTCCCCACGGAGATGAAGATGCCATACTCTGTGCTGTGTTACTTGTCCACTCCTCATGGCCTAGCCTGACAGACACATTATTCTGTGGTAGGTTCTCAAGCAGCTATCAGCAAAGGTCTCAGGGTTCAGACATCAACGCTGTGTCTCAATCTGTGTCTTCGCTGACTCGGAGTTGAGAAATTTGTAGCTAAATGGGGGAACGTAATCAATCTCTTCCTATTTTGCATCCTTTCCTACATTTTAGCAGTGAAAAGTTTTGGATTATAATTTTGAAATAATTGATTGACCCACATTACATGTGAATCTAAAACACATTTATTATAGATAACTTTTAAGCCATGTCCGCATGTCCTCAGATACTTGTGATTATACACTTGGACATCTTTATATACAAGCCTTTAAATTCCAAGCAGATGGTAACATTTCCATAAATATTCTCATATATATATATATATATATATATATATATATATAATCTCATAGTAGTAACTTAGGGTTAGTTAATAGTTAATATTTAGAAATATGGATATCAGTATTTAAAAAGTCCTTAATTAAGGTAATAAAATCATTAATTTTTAAATATAACTGCTAATTATTATTTTAGTGGCTATTATGTCCTCGAAACAAATAGACATTTTTTTTAGCTATAGATATTTCATTGTTTCTCATTAGTATGAAATAGTCGATTTTGTGGACAAGGTATCTGTATGTTTGTACTAAATTAGTTGAAAAAAGTTATTCAAAGAAAATTTATTTAAATACATATCCATATTTTAAAGTATTAACTGAACCTAAATCTTTACTATGAGAGACAATGCACATACACTGCTTTATAAGCACAATTATATATGTATTGATTAAAAGGACAATAGTCACATCAATAGCTTAATGACCTAAAAAGAACAGAATTTTTAAGACTGTTAAAAAAGAAAGGATTTGAATTCAGATGTTAGTTTGCCATGCGTTTGATGTGTGACTCTGCCAATTGCCTCTGTTTTCTTTAGATATCTCCACTGAGCTACAGAAAGGTCAATTAATACTATCTCAAATTAGATGTGAATCACAGCCCACAGAGGTAGAAATCTCCATCTGTCTTGCTTCCTCCAGGCTGAAGACAGAGAGCTAATTGTCACATTCTCCAACCTTCCTCTCCCTAACTGAAAGTTGCCAATAAAACTTTTGATTATTTCCTGGCCTTGTTATTTTTGTTCCATGTCTGTGACCCTGGAGTCATCTGGACTCCTTTCTCCCTTGCCCTCCACACCTTATTGCTGACACTTTAAAGCAAGTATGTAGTTTTGCCTCATTAAAAATAAGAGATTCATTTATTTCCTGCAACTTGCCTCTGGGGACACGAAACTTCAATTTGGTTCTAGAAACATCTTAAAGGCAAACATCCCATCCTCAGAAATGATTTCAAATTCCCTACAAGTCTTAATACAGCTTGTTTGTCAGAGTGAATTTTCCATAAGTGTTTAGCTGACCTTATAAGCAATGGTCATGTGTCAGTTTGTGTATGTTTAATCTGTGTTGGAGAAATTTGTTCATTTTGAAACGGAAACATTAAATACAATATATCACATCGGCACACACTACACAATATATCACATTGGCACACACTGATGGTCTTCCTTTTTTTTTTTTTTTTTAACTGTTGCTGGAGTCAAGGCTCTGTGAGGACTGAGGACTGGAAAACAGCTCTGTAAAACCACAGCGAGGCCACTAATATTGACAAGCCTGGATCACTCTGGAACCTGAGCACCTGTTCTCCTTATTTACAGCAATAACAAATGCCAGCCTTTGGACAGGTCAAACAGGTTCCGAGACTTTGCTAAAGACAATTATCTGATATGAAGACTGTAGCTGTCTTTGGAATAATGTCTTAGTCAGGTACTGGGGGCTTCTGATATTATGAAAGCTTACTGGTGAGTATTAATGTAGAAAAATTTAGAAGTTGGGAAATCTCAACTAAGATATGTTACTACGTATTGTATCCACACTTTTACTTGCAGTGAACATAAAGACCGTCAACAACAGATCTAACCTGCTACCAAGTTTGCCACCAAACAGTTCCAAAGACACTTCGGTAAACACACATGCATGCACGCACACATGCACCCATGCGCGCGCGCACACACACACACACACACACACACACACACACACATGGGTTAACCTCACTTTAGACTGTCTTTCATTTAGCCACATGGTTAAAAGCTTATTGAGCCTATAACAATGAAGTAAATTATAAAGCAAAAGATATTTTTTTTTAGTTGTATGTATATTATAATTCAAACAAGGTTTCTTATCAGGGGTTGGTTGTTTGATTTTCAGTGCCTATCCCTCATTTGGCCCATAATAGGAGCCATGTAATGGATTAATGAGTGCTAATGATAATTTTCGAAAACACATTCTATGGAAGGTCTACAAGGAAAATATATTTTATTACCCCAATGAGAGCACAATTCAGCTAAGACTTTTGTAGCTTTATTCTCTAATACACTGGGCACTAAAAAGATGTAGTTCTGTATAGTTTAAATACAAATGAATAAAGGTGAAATAAAAGTAAAACCTTAGCACTTAGTTGCATAGCCATGTTTAGATTACTGAAAATCTAAGCAAAGTTAGTGGCCGCCATGTTGGAGAGTGATGATATTGACAGCTTCCTCCTTGTATTAAGTTTTACTGGACAACAATACTTCAGGAAGTATTATCATCCTCATAAAAATGTTTATTAAGAGAGTGTATGAATCCTAATATACTTCGTTTTACAAATACAGTTACCTTATATGTCAGAGAGTTCTAAGAGAACACATGTTTCTTCATCAACCTATAGGCTTTGTACACTTTGATAACTCTTTGTGACTCTCTAAGACCTTTTTAATGAATTAAAAATTAATTGGAGGGAAAAATCTTAGACAAGCAGTTGTCATACTTGTATTAAGTATTATTTGACTTTAAATGCCATAGCTGGAGCTCCTGATCTAGTTGGTCTGGGGTGTCTTAACAAGCAATTTGTCTATCTGGTTATTTTTAGACAAGGTCATGCTATGTGCTTTATGTTGGTCTTGAAACTGACAGAGGATTCATTCTGCCTCAGCCATTTGAGAAACTACCTTGGGGGTGGGGTCGAGACAGAATTTCTCTGTGTAGCCCTGGGTGTCCTAGAACTTTCTCTATATACAAGACTGGCCTAGAACTCACAGAGATCTGTGTATCTCTGCCTCCCAAATGCTGGGATTAAAGATGTGCACCATGACCACCCAGCTTTCTTTTCTTTTTTCTTCTTTATTTTTTTTTCTTATTTTATGTGCATTGGTGTTTTGCCTGCATGAGTATCTGTGTGAGCATGTCAGGTCCCTTGGATCAGGAGGTACAGACAGTTGTGAGCTGCCATATGGGAACTGGGAATTGAACATGGGTCCTTTGGAAGAGCAGACAGTGCTCTTAAGTGCTAAGCCAACTCTACAGTGAGAAGCTGCATTTTTAAAAAGCAAACAGTCTAGGTGATTTTAATGCAAGTAGCTGAATAACAATAAATGGTAAGTTTTAGTCTAAGAATTAAAAAATCCTATGTAAACAGGTAGACAGGTATTTTATTCTTGCTTCCTTTATTGAACACAACGTCCTGAGCTTCTTTCTGTTGTATGTCCTGTTCTAGGCACCAGGGATAATGATATGGACAGAGGACCCAGTGGACTCATGGTTGTAATGTTTTGCACACTTGTTCCTCTACCAACACATCATCTAAATCATCGTTTCCTATTCAAACTGCATTTTTTCCTGTTGGATCCTGTTTGTCTTTTTTCTGTACACAAAGTTACTGATAGTAATAGAAGAAATAATAACAGAAGACTTTAAAAAGAAAACGGCGAAGGAGGAGAGGGGATAAAAAGGAAAACAAAAAGAAAGCAGAAGGAAGGAGATTTGGGAGCTGGAAGTGTAGAATAGACAGAACTTGGGGGCCGAGTGTGGCACAGGGTGTAAGTAACAGGGAAGAGTTTGAGGTGGTAGTTTTCTGCTAGGCTGGTAGAGAATGGGGAGACTCACTTAAAGAACATGGGAATGCAGACAGAATGGCTGTGGGGGGAGAGGGAAAATAGTTTGGGTCTGCTCACTTAACCTATCTTTCGCTTTTACAACTTCTGACAGGGGCATCTTGGAGGAGGCTGTGTGTATAGCCATGGAGCTTTGAAGATGAGGAAGTAGGATAGCCAGTGTTCCATGAGTCTATGGGAAGGAGGAACAGTGAACAGGGAATCAGACCAGGGATCAGAACCATGCTCACACAGAAGCTCATGGGGTGAGAGTCTGCTGCCTGTCGCTAACAAGCTGCAATTCTTAAGCTTCTACGTCATGGCATTTCTAAAGATGCAACTTCTAGAGGATGAAGAGTTTTATAGACTCATGAAAAATTGTTTCCAAGCTGATATGGCTCCTGATAAATACTCCTGTCCATTTCAAGTATGCCGGGTGAAAAAGAAAGGGGAACCGGGGAAGATCAAGGGGCGAGCGGGAAAATGGAGAAGAAAGATCAACTCATGCATGGCCATTCTAACCTAACAGTACATGCAAACCCTTAAGTGATCAGCCTCGTTCTTTCTATACACCTGCTTTAAATCAGGAAAGCAATAACGCACATTTAGAAGTAATTTAGTGACTCTTCATGGCTCCCCACAGTTGGCATTTGAATTTCTCTCCATTTTGTTTTGAGTTTTCATTCTTTGAGCCTCAAAACCCATGGCTTACTTAACCATGGAAAAAGACCATTTGAACAGCACGATTAATTATGCTCTCCTGTCCACAGGCATTTGGGTGATCGAGGTTAACATGCCTTGTCCTTTCGCACACTTACCTACGGAAGTGATGATGACGGTGAAATGAGTTTCACCGCGTCTTCCTGTGACATTGTTATAAGCACAGCACACGTAGTCAGCTGTCTTCCTGGCCACTTTCTCAGATGCAACTTCTAAACGAGGCCCATGCTTAATGACGTGTGTAGTGTTGTCAGACCTTCGGATCCAGGAGTAGGTGTTGGGGGGATAAGAATCAGCAGAACAGTCAAAGAGGACGGCTTCTCCCAGGTCAACAGTGAATACTTCTCCCACTTTCAGCCCCTTATCAGAATTAACCTGAAGTCCATACGGTCCATCTGTATTAAACAAACAAAGAAACAAAAGAAGATGGAGGGTATGTGTCACTCAGTCACAACACAGTTTCGGGCTTTAAAGAGCTTGGTCTCAGCTTACTTTCCTTAAAAGTCTTCATGTAGATTTGAGCAAATAAGTCCTTTAAAGTCCCAATTCGTGATGAGATCCCCCGAAGTGGAAATTACTTGATTGAACATATTTGTAATACTTAGAGCCTAAAACTTAGTTTGCAGGTTTACAGGCACTGCATCGTCAATGTGGGGCTAAGCTTTTCAGTGCCCTGCTGGTAAATGCACACTGTTGCTAGGCAACCTCAATCTTTCTGGAATAGGAATTACACTTAAACATATAAGTACTATTTTCTTCTTAGCAACCATACTTTGAGAAGTACCTGTTTTTCTTCTCAATGTCAGGTCAATGTAAATATTTATTGACGAGAGTTTCAGAAGGAACAGAGATTTGTGCAAATAGGTATAAAGGTGTTTCATATTTTAACAGATTAAAAAGTCCCTATAAGCCTCAGATTTCTTTTAGAATATATATATATATATACACACACACACACACACACACACACACACACACACACTCACACATGCGTATCATTAACAGATATCTATTGAAAAATCAAAAGCTATTTGACTATGGCTATTTGACCATTTTCCACATTTCCACACCTATGGCTTTTTGTAGAGAATAAAAAAATATTAAAAATATTTCCCAGATACAATGTTTCTCCTCTAGTTTAACTCATTTGGGCATGACTAATTCACTTTTCATTTATTAGACACTTGTCATGGGAAGGGAGTCTATGTAATCAGACATATAGCCTACATTTGATCTTGAAAGCAACTCATGAGACAGGTGTTATTATTCTCATTATAATATCTTAAAATGTATCTTCCTATAGTCACATAGCAATTAGACAGCGGTATAGAGACAGAGACATGTAAAGTGACAAGGTTTATGTTACATAA
This sequence comes from Rhabdomys pumilio, assembly GCA_030674055.1. Lineage (NCBI taxonomy): Eukaryota > Metazoa > Chordata > Mammalia > Rodentia > Muridae > Rhabdomys > Rhabdomys pumilio. The sequence goes on from JANHMN010000016.1 coordinate 14,388,765, forward strand.
CGTTCTATCTCAGAATATTGGTGACTAACAGTATTATATTTATGATAAATTGTTATCTCATTACATAATTACGTAATTAGCCAAACAACCATTTAATCAACAATTTTTTGAGAGATTATAAGTATAAAATAAGTTGTGTTTGTATATTTAGGAATGTATGTGTATATTTGAGACAACAATTTTTAAAAGGGGGGAACATGAATTTGAGACAGATAAGAAGGTACATGGGAGAGGTTGGAGGTATGGAAGAGAAAGGGGAATAATGTAATTATAAATATTATAATATATTTAGTGCATGAAAGACAAACAATTTACATTGTTAAGAAATTTATAAACAGGATAAAACACTCAGTGCTTTTATTTTGTTTTTAAAAGTTGCAAATATCTTTCTAATTTCTAACCACGTGATGAAGGAGCTAGACTTTAGGGTAACACATTTTTGTCAACTGTGAATTGCTCTTTAGAAGTTACTTAAATATTTTGGACCTCTTGATCTTTTAATATAAAAATATAGGGTAGCTGACTGCCAAAATTATTTGCGCATTTGAAATTATGACAGAATTACTTGAAATTATGACAGAATTCTTCGTTACAAAATTCTTTCTGTTTATCCCCAGAGTGATCCTCCACGGTACCAACATTTCCTGATCCATCTGCCAGTGTGAAGACGAGTCTCATCACAGAAATTGGAGACACCACCTTATATTATATTTAACTATAGAACACACTTTCTTTCTAAGAACACGGGAAAATGTGCAGCATTGCCTCAGTATTATATGACTGTTTACATGAGTGAACTTACTATCAGAAAGGAAGCCTAGAAGCTGGCTGAGTCGTCCTTGTGTCCTGAGCAATTGGGTCCTGGACCCATTCAAGATAATCAAAACTGTACATGCAAAAGTCCCCTACAGAAAATCGTGCAGTATATGTATATTATTTCCACAAGTGCCCCTGTAAATTGTAAACATCCATGGGATTACTTATTATACCAAATGCAATGTATTTTTATGCTTTATTCTCTGGAGATGATGATATAAAAAAATGTACGTTCAGTACATTTACACGTTTTTGAATAGTTTCCATTTGACTTTGTCTGGATCTGCTGACATAAAATGCATAGATGTGGCATGCTGGCTGTCTCTTTAAACTTAAAGCAACCAGAAGCTGGAGGCAGATGATGATAACGAGGAAGCCTAGGTGCCCTTTCTGTGAGTGACCTAGGGCTTGTGACACTAAAATCTCATTTCAGGCTATGATGCAGTCTCAGAAGCCACTCTGACAAGGAGCTACAGACAGTGAAGCTTGGCCTCTTTTTCTGAGGAGTGAGCAGTATATCAGGGATGAAAAGCTGCTTTTAGTGGCTCAGAAAAAAAATTAGCATTAAAGGTGTACTTATGTACAATACTGTTCTAGGTATTGTGGGCAAATTGGGGTGCTGGAGGAAAATGGCTCCTGAGAGTTGTTTCTGCTCTGTGCTGCAGAAGGGCCTTTTTTTCTTCAGGTTGCCAGCACTGATGAGATACCAGACATCTAGCCATGGGGCACTGACTGCTTCACATACGAGGAATGCATGAAAAACAGGATGTGTGACTTGGAAGCACAGACGATCTAAGTTTGTGTGTACAACCTAAAACTCTAGAGGCATTTAGAGCAGGGCAACACAAATTTGAAAAAAAGACAGGAAAGTGATCATAAAATTTGGGTCTTTCAGTCCAGGTCCCCATCTTCCCACTGGACTCCACGGTTACAAAGCACGGCTATAGACACAAACTGCTGTATGATGGATCTCACACATACCTGACTGTGGTGCTTTTCAGAGTGTCCTAATGTTCTTCATAACTCCCCTTTGGAACCATCATAGGATCTTACCGTGTATTTGAATATTCTTGTTTCTCTCATCTTGGAGAGTGGGTTGACTCAATAGAGGAAGTCCTAATTTAGAGCTCGGTGAGTAAGGTCAATAATGTAATAATATAACTAGTTTTAAATAAAACATGTTGAAAGAAGAGTCTCTGTGCAGCTTCCTTCTCTTCTCACAGGTCTGTTAACTTTGCTACTTACTGTTTGTGGGCGTTCATGGCTGGCATTGTCTTTTCTCTCTGTCTTGTGTGTGCCCTGTCTGGCTCCCCGGAGTTCCTCTCACATTGCTCTATGCAGCCTCCCAGTCAAGCATTTCTTTCAGATCCTGGACACTAACACTTTGAGGCAGTTGAGTTCATTATTTCTGATAAGATTTTATAAAATTTATACTCTATCAGATTATTTAAAAAAAAAAACCAAAAATTGCATGTTGGCTGCAGAAAATCACAAACTAGAGAAACCCAGAAATGAAAAGTTATCTGTAATTTTCCTAGAGACCCAACATCTGTATAATCATGTCTTTCTCTAATTGCATCTCCCTGTTTTCCCATCTTCTCTTTTTCCTACTTCTCCGGTTCCTCCCTCATCCCCTCTCTCTGGGTCTATATCTATGCCTCTCTCTGTCTCAGTTTCTTCCTCTTACACACATAAACACACACAGGCACACAACTTCATCTTACACTGTGCATAATTTATACACTTTTCCTTTCTGACTGGAGTACGATGTTATTTTCTCTACACGGGTCAGCGCTTCAGCACTTCAGACCTAACATTCTTCCATTTTAAGGTCGAGTAGAGCACATAATTCAAGTGAACGGGCAGCCCTGCAGGAGACATTCGGAGTGGCTCAACTGGAGTCGCCTCTGGTACAGATAAAAGTAGATGGATAATCCCATTTGGTTTTGCAGTACGGTTCACCGTCTAGCCTTTGGCAGAACGCTCTCGATGAAAATGAACTCTGCCCTCAGGGATGGCTGTTTACTAAATGACTTGTAAAATCACATATCATCTGTTCTCTTTAACAATTTATGACTGGGTGGAACTGTACCTAAGTTTCCATCAGATGCTGCTTGCCACCCTGCGAGGGAGCAGATGGGAAGTATTTACTGTAAATGACCTGTTTTCCCTTTCGCTTTTATCGCTTAGAGAAGTCCCTGCAGCCATGACATGTCTTTCACACAAGATGTAGTGGTTATTGGGTTATTATTTACAGCTGGAGCTAGCAGGTATTTACATTTTGTAAACCATACGTAGCCTTTGCTGACTTTTTAACTTGGCATTGTATGCTTTCAAGTATAATACCAGATTATGATGTCATAACCCAATGAATATATAATCGATCTTGACAGATTTTTTGTTATGACGTTTCTAACAATAAAACATAATTTTCATGAAGACAATGTCATGGAAACAATGAAAATAAACTAGATTATTCATGGTGGAACTTTAAATCATTGATGTGGATATATATGGGAGAATATTAAAATATGACAGTCACTCTCTTGTTGATTTTGCCTGACCACAGAGCCATGGAGACATAGTATCTGAAGCATAATACGAACAAAATAATCTCTTCCATTTTAGTCGTGTTAAACTGGGTTTCTAACTGTGTTAAATGTTGCCCTATAAAATTAAAGGTGCTTAAGAAATGTGGAGTTCCTCGGAAAGTTTGTTGTTGTACTGGTACTTATGAGTGGAGAGTTTAGGAAGACCTGACTCAGTGAGGATGAGAGGCAGACATGTAAAAGATGCTGTCTTTGCATGAGGAGATGGGAACAGGCCAGGACAGATGGGTCTTGCAGTAGGAGATAATATTGGGAAAGAAGAAGAGTAATTACATAGAAATGGAGCACTATAGCTTCAGACAAGCAAAATATTCCCACTGCACACGAAAAAAGACTACTGCAAACACCTTGATGCCACATCAACAGAAGACCAGTGACAAACCTTTATGCATGCTGTTTAAACCTTGTTATCCAAAACCGAGAAAATGAAGCAAAACAGAAAATAAAACAGGGCTGAAGTCGTGATTGCAAGAAAAACTACTAATGAGTCTAGGTTGTGTTTCCAGGTCATTTGATAGTCAATTGCCATGCCAAGAAAGTCCTGGTGGCATGGCTTTTTTTTTTGATTCAGTGTGTCTGTTCGTATTTTCTTTTCACTGTGTTTACGTAATTCACATACTTAGGTTTGTGCTACTTGTATTTGAACTGAAGTTTTCATTTATGTCATAACTCATTTAGCAACACACACACACACACACACACACACACACACACACACACGTAAATGGGCTGCACCATTTCTGAATCTTCATTACAATTCAACACCAGTTGTACAGTGCAGCCAGAGCTTGTCCTTTCCCTGTCAGTCTGTTGTCACTTTTGCTTCAAAGGCAGACAGAACTTTATTATTCTCACACTGGCATCTGAAAAGATTGTTTAACTGTAACTTTGCTACTGTTGGGAATCATAATATAAATACCTGTGTTTTCCAATGGTCTTAGGAAGGGTCGGGTAGCAACCCACAGGTTGCGAACCGCTGGTCTAGGTAACATGAGTATAGCAAGTCTATGCCTGTGAGAACTTCCATCATCATGGACATAAGGGAAAATGAAAACAAGTTACTTACAATATATGGTGGGCATAATGATATCGCTTTCCATCTCGCTGACAGGGTTTGACACGAGGCAGGTGTAGTTTCCAATGTCCTCCTTTGTCACTGGAACAATCCAAAGGGTGTTGTTTTGGGGAGAAAAGGAGTGGCTGGAGTTGATGAAAACAGGCTTCCCATTTTTTCGCCACTGGTAAACCAGCCTGGTACCTCCTTCTACTCGGCAGGTCAAGGTAATGTTGCCCACATACTCCACAGCCCCAGAAGCAGGATGGGACTGAACTGTTGGCTTCATGACAGGATCTGAAATATCAAGAGACATAGAAATGATTTTTTTTCCATCTATAGAGCTATAGTAAAACTCTGAGAAGCTTTTCTAATATTGAGTCCTGGGGAAATGATTCCAACATTTTAATATTTTATAAATGTAGATGGTTTGGGTAACAGTTAAAGAGGCTACAAAAAGGTTACAGAAAATTTAAAATGGTAAAATATGAAGTATATTTATGCATTAGAACTAACCAAATTCTAGAACTTATTCTTCAAGTATTGCCAATTAACGTACATTTTATATAGCATAGTTAGTGGTTGACATCCCAGAATCCCACTTTTCTATTCATCATACTTTCTCTAACATCAAAGCCTTCCCCATCTTTCTCTTCCCCTCTCTCTGAACCTAAGAGCTCATGCACGTTAGGCAAATGCTTGTCTACCATAAAGCTACACTCACAGGCAAAATGAATACAGCAATTTCCTTTCTTAACTTGTAACAAGTACCAAAACCAGTCAGCAAGGAGAGACGTGGCAAATTCAAATTTTCATCCACCCTCTGAAAATAAAATTATATCGTTTATGTACAGTATACTTTTGAAAATGTGTAGCAACATTTTTAGAGAGTGGCTTGTATACAATTTCTTTGACAAACAGAAGTCTACATTTCAACCAACATTTGAGTCTATCTGACAGCAAGATGTGATATTTGGGGATTTTTTTTTAAAAAATTGAAATATAAAGGACAAATCCAATACAAGTTCTCATTAGAAAATCAAGAAATGAGAAACTCACTTTATTTTATTAATGTGGCATGTAGTAGGCAAATGGATAAACATAAAAGAATACAAGTGTTTTTTCACTGACTTTTAGCTCTGGGTAGATGGATGAGATTGGTAATTACAGCTGGGCAATGATAGCATATGCTCATGCTTTAATCCCAGCACGGGTGAATCTCTGTGAGTTTGAGAGCCTGGTCTACAAAGATAATTCTAGGACAACCAGGGCTACACGCACACACTCACTCACACACACACACAGAGCGCAAAACAACAACAACAAAAATACTTTGTCTCAAAAAGTAGCCAGAGAGAGAGAGAGAGAGAGAGAGAGAGGTAATTACATATGCATTCACTATCAATCCTCAGAGTTCTTTACTCTGTTTGATAAAATAGTGCCTTCTGGGCCAGTGAAATGGCTCAGTGGTGACGGCACCTGCTGTCAAGTCCGAGTTTGATTTCCAGATTCCACATGGTGAAAAAAGTGAAACAAGTCCAGCAAGTTGTCTTCTGACTGCTGCATGTGCTCTGCAGTATGTACAGGAATACACATACACACACACACACACATACACACACATACACACTCATACATACACACATACATACATGCACACACATACATACTTACATATATACACACATACATACACACACATACCTACATACATACATACATACATATGCACATATACACACATACATACATGCACACACATACATACATACTTATATACATACATACGTACACACATACATACATACTTACACACACACACACATACACACACACACACACACACACACACACACACACACACACACGTAAATAAACAAATAGGTAAAAGACCTAGGAAAATAGTTACTTGTTCAGACTTATACATTCTTCATGGACAAAGAAGAAAAGGCCTTTTTTCCCTGTCAGTGTTCTTTTCCTGCGTTCTGTAGCTAGAGATATTTGATAGTCTCCATCTAGGTAAGCTCACAGAGCACCGGGAGGCTAAGATAACACACAGGCAGTCTATGATTGGACCCACTACTTTAAGCTTTGATTTCCCATCAAGCCTCCAGTTGAATAAGACGCTTCTTCTCAGGCAAATTTATCTTGTGCTATAGTTACATTTTCTAACAATAGAAACTGCACAAGGGCAAGAACAAAACCTAACTCTCCAGACCAGGGAAGTTAGAAACAAATGAAAGACAAGAAAGAATGAGGTTGAATGGGCCTTGGAGGGGAGCTGAGTAACTTGAGGACATCTGGCATTTTCGAGGTGGATGTCATCTCTTGGTTTGTTCATTTAATTCAATCCTTTGTTTTCTTTGGCAAGAACAAAGGATTTGCAATAGCAGCTTGTGTACCTTATTATGTTTTTAAAAAGCAAAGTGAATTGTGTGTACTGGTCATATCAGGAACACATCCCAGCCATCTCCTTGTGGGAATGTATATGGTCTGAGATAACTAGGCAACAAGGTAACAGTCTTGTAAGAGGAAAGCCAATCAGAGGAATAGTCATCTGGTATCTTACGCTTGCCTGAAACAATGTAACCAAGACCTGACGTTTCCTTTTTGAGGTTTTTGCTTAAATCTTTAAAGCCTGTTAAGACTTTACTACATTTGGGGTGGGGGATTCGTTTCCCTAAACAAATCCAAAATTACAATACACATATAAGGACTGTTCTATTATAAATCGTATAAAAATTTGTTGCAGAAGAACTTTATGAAAATTCCTGTTAGGTATTTTTTCACTTGCCCCACAACTGTTTTGCAAACATTGGCTCTCCAGCTGCTGTCTTAGTCCCATGCAGCCTCTTCTGTCTCTCACCTGCCTCCTTACTCCATGGGGGAGGGGTTACTGAGTCTGCTCTGGTCCGCACAGTTCTGACATGGAGAAGAAAGAAGCAAGAACACAGATAATGTCTCTCCTTCCGGAGACCTCATGTTCCAGTCATGGAAGAGAGAAAAAAAAGTTAAATAGAGATACTATTAGCAAGGGATGGCAAGTTCAGTGAACAGAGAGAAAAGCAGAATTGAAGAGTGAATAGTGTGTGTGTGTGTGTGTGTGTGTGTGTGTGTGTGTGTGTGCTTGAGGGTGAGAGAGGGAGAAACAGAGAGAGAGAGAGAGAGAGAGAGACAGAGAGACAGAGAGAGACAGAGAGAGACAGAGAGAGACAGAGAGAGACAGAGAGAGATAGAGAGACAGAGACTAAGGTGATTTTTTTATATGCACTGTAGAGTACCCAGGGAAGACTTCACAGATATGACAATTGAGACGATGCTTAAAAGAAATAAAGGAAATGGTAATTGGGATATTTGTGCAGATAAGTGAAGAGTGAGAACAAAGGCCCTGAGTTATGAGTGCATTTGTCCTGTTCAAGGAAAGCAAGGGGCCAGTGTGGTCCGGGCAGCATATAATGGACAGAGGCGAAGAGTGGGTCAAACAGGTTCTGGGTATGCTGGGCCTTTGAATGTTATTGTCAGCACTTCGACTCCCATTTTGAGTGAGATAAGAAGCTATGACAGATGTTTGCTGGAGGACACAGGAGCAGACAGACTAGAGAGGAGGCTGTGATAGCAGTTTCGATACAGTTAGAGGTGTGAGCAACACCGTGGTAAAGGGCAAGTGAGAGCAGCTGGAGTCTATTTCCAAGGTCAGCCAAGGAGGTTTTCCAGCAGAATGTGAAGGCAAAAAGTCAATGGCTTATGCAAAGCCTTGGCCTGAGGAAGTAATAGAATCAATGTAATATTTACTAAAATAAATATATTGTCAAATAAAGAATACAGAAAAATAAGAAGTGCCTAGTATATACAAGGTGTGCCACTTATAAATCTTAATAAGAAAAAACAAGTTCCTGGAAGTTAGCTCACTCCTCTTGCCCTCAGAGAACATTCCACAAACTTCTATTGTCCTTCCATAAAGTCCTTGGCTCATCTTCCCTTAAATATTGTACCAAATACAAATCTTCACATGATTAACAATAGGGTTCTTCCTAAGATATAGCCTACAAGTGAGAAAGTAAAAATGTCCTCGTATTACTCTTTTGTTACTTTATATAAGTTCTAAGAAAACAGTGTCTTATTTAATGCAAGAAGATACGATGCTGTGGACTGGGCAGCTTCCGTATACACATATATAATCAGATATCAGAAAGACTTAGAAGGCAGGTAATGACATTATGGAGGCTTTGAGAATTAATTAATTCACTTACAGTTGCAAGAGCCAGGACCTTAAAGCTCTGGAAGCTTGGGTTCCTGAGCCTTTCGACCTAGCCTCCTCTCTACTGTCACAGAGGACTCACCGTCAACAGTGACTTGTATCTTCTGACTTGCAGATAGAGTTCCGTTTCCCTGGATGTTGACCTTCACGATGTAATTCCCCTCATCCGTGAACTGCAGCGGATTGATGAGCAGAGATGCATTGGGTGGCATCATGGTAAACTTGTGCTGGTATTCCAGGTCGGGAACCACAGACTTATTTACCGAACCTAACAAGTATTTGGGCATTGTGTGGGATCTTTCAAACAGCCATATGATCTGGATGTCAGATGCTGGAGTGTGGAAGCCATAGTGCACTGGGAGGTAGAGGGCCTGTCCCCTGATGCCATGCACAGTGTGTGACGGCACGGTCACCTTCAGTCCCAGACAAGAACCTGCTACAAAGAGAAAGAAAACTGTGAGTGCCCCAAGCCACATCTCGTAATACAAAGGTTTGGTTGCAGAGAGAACTCAGTCAGATGGTAATCCCTTTCAGAGAAAAAGGATTCTAAGTACTGACTTATTCTAGTAGCAGTTACAGGTAGAGGTAAATATTTGTCTCTGAAACCTTCTGCATTTGAAAGACTCCACCCACTGACTCTACATGACTTCTCTAAATGCAAAGCAAAAAGGAGAAGCAGAAATGATTATCTACCATCATTGCAGAATAACAGAAAAAGAGGAACTGAGAACTATGAGCTCGAAAGCCCAGCAGAACCATTAAACAAGAACTTCCGACCATGTCAATGTCATATCCCAGTGAAACGATGCAGTTCCTGAAATATTAAGGGATTACTTCTTTGTAAGAAATTTCTGCCAAGCCTTCTGAAATAGCTTAATATTCCATTCTTGGAAGTTACCTCTTCTGTAGTCAAAGTCATTACAAGTTAATTACAAGTAACCTAGTAAAAGTGACAGGAAACTATATACTCAGTTAAAACCAGCCTTGTCCACAAAGGACTCTGATTGGTGCTTGAGGAACAGCAAGGAGGTGGATCAGATGTAACAGAGTAGAGGAGAAGCACAGAGCTCTAGGAAGCTATTGATAGCCAGGACACACGGGGCAGGACTTTAAATCCACAGGAATCTTGGGCAGTTTTACTTACAATGAAAATGGAACTGGAGTTTGCTATCAGAGGAGGGGCATGACTTTTCTAATGATTTATTTATCTCACACTAGCTAGGAGAAGAATAGACTGAACAAAGAGAAAAGCAGGAACACTGAGGTGTCTTGGGGAGTGATCGCAACAAAGCTGGCAAGAGATGGGGGTATGCTGAGGCCTGGTACACGAGATGGGGGAGGGGTGTGCTGAGCCATGGTGCAAGAGATGGGGGAGGGCTGTGC